>PVIA01000164.1:0-595455 GCA_004024845.1 Tonatia bakeri
GCATGGCCATAGCTATTTAGCATATTCAGGCAACCAGCCCAAGGCTATAGGTATGTTAAATAACCATGCCATGGATTAGCTGCAAAGCTGCCCTGCATGTTCTTGCTCTATGAGCCCCTTCCCCCAACTCACACCTGTGGTGGGGGGAAGAGGTAAAAAAAAAACATCTTAGAATCTCTGGACACCTTGAGTTCTGGGCTCCATTTCAAATGTCCATTTGGGGTCCCCCCCCCCTCTTGGCTGCACCCTGTAACATTATTTCCCTAGGACCAGTAGGGGGACAATTGTTGACAGTGATTTGAAACTCCCTCCCCTGAAGGCCAGGTCTCTTTCTCCCAACACAAGCACTACCTCCACTTAACTACTGGTGTGCCCCTGGGGTGGGCCAAACTCTCCATCCTCCACGTGGGGGGCAGGGATCAGTATAAAGTTCCAGCCGCAGTTGTCTGGAGATGGTAATTGAATCCAGATTACAGGGGTGTGGGGCACAGCGAGGGATGAATCTCAGTTAGTAAAACAGGTGCATAAATGAGTAAATAAATAAGGAAGAATGCTTTCATGGTTTCTAGTTAGTAGGATTCTCTCAAACATTTTTTGAAGTGAAACTAGATCATTTATGCTTTCATTAAACAGGTGTCCGCAGTCTAATATTTCCTTTCCTCACTATTTGCATATTTCCTAAGAGAGAGCCTTCCATCTAACCATAGATTAGGATTTGGAAAATCAGTAAATGTGCTTTTAGAATATTATTTTTCTCTGTGAAAACTGAAACACCGGTAGCTACTCTTTGTAAGGATTGTGTTTTCCATACCCTATGTTTATAAAATGCACAGATACTTTCTCTAGATGTTTGTCAAAATAAGCTGCTTGCAATATATTTTCTTTCAATATTTCTGCATCAGAATTCCTCAGAGAAAGAAAGATGAATTGGTCATACAGTGTAAAAAAAAGCATATATGTTCATACATATTAGTGGTAGAGCATATATATTTAGCATAAAATAAGCTATTTTTCACCTTTGTGCCTAATAATTCTAATTTTATTGTATTTTAAATATAATTTAGATATATATGATATACATAATAGATAAAATTCTTTTAAGTATTTAAAAGATGTATATATGTATATGTGAATATATATATTTTTGGTAGAAAAGAGATTTCTAAGTACTGACCCAGAGGCATTTGTGTAGACAATGAAGACAGCCCCTCAGTGTGTCCCAGAGCCTGTGGGATGGCCAAGTATTTGAGGTACATGAGGCAACTCTGGTTCCCTCCTCTATAAGAAGCTGGTCGGGACCTAGCCCTTCAGCAGGTCCTTTCCTGCATTGTTCCCGAATGCCAAGTCCTCACAAATCAGAGGGCTGCTCTTTCTATGTTAGATCAACCATTTGCAGGTAGTTATTATCAGTCTAAAATACAATAAAATGAGAACTGTTGGGCACAGAAAAAGCAAAGCACAGGTGCCTTGTGCCAAGTGCTTTTTAAAGCATCTGTTTAGTTAACCACCACGTGAATTCCACGTGCAAACTACTGCTTTCTTTGTGCAGTGTGGGATGAACCTCCCCTGCCACCAGGTCGCTTGTTCATGAATCAGCATGAATGAGATCTACATCTCTGTGGATCACTGGGCCTCAGTTAACTTCAGTGCTCTCGAGTGAAAAGCATAGCAAACATGGGAAAAACACACACACACAGTCCAGCCTCCCAGAGATCTTTGCAATTTTCAGAGGCTCCTAAAAACAGGTAATTGCAAACACCCAAGCAAGGGTGCCACCTGTTTATTTTTGTTCACACATCATTTCATGAGGACCAATGATATAACAGCTCAGATGCTCTGCCTTCAGGTACAGCAGGAGAAATTGAAGCTGGATGAAACGTCCCTGCTCAGCTCTGGAACCATGTTGAGGGACCTCACACTGCCCTTCAGGGGCCAACAAGAGCGTGGGTAATTATTCAGATGTTCCTTCCAGGGGGTAGCTTCTTTGCTGGCTGCAAGGCTTGGTGTTTTGGTCTGTCTGGAGGATGTCATTCACCATCTCTCCCATGAAGTTAACCAGAGCCATAATCGATGATGGCTCTCTAAGGACATCTTTGTCTAAGCAGGATCTTTGTCCAGAAAGCCAGTCTTGGGGAACAATCAATTGAAGAGACACAACAAAACAAGTGAGACCCACTTTTCAACTCTGATGAAACGCTTGCAGGAGCCCAGAGCTTAACCCACAGGCTTAGATTACATTTTCGCGACAGAGAGGAACATGAAAACACAGTGGTATCTTAATGCATTGTTCTAGAGACTATGGGGATGTTACCGAACAAACAAGGGGGGCCTGAGACGATATACTATTACTGAAAGAAAGCCCCAGGTCCGTTATGTCCGCTGTTTATAGGAAAGATGTCTCTAAATGCCAGAGATTCATGAAAAGGAAAGGAAATGTTTATTTAATGCTATACAAACTTAAAGTAGTGACCTAATGTCTTCATCAAAATCCTAAAGTCCCTTAAAACACCCACAAACACACACCTTCCCCCTTTGCCCAGTCTGGGGTACCATATCTCAGGAAAGAAAATAGAAGTCCTTGGCTCAGGCAGACCCCGGTTCTTCCCAGTAATCCTTGTCGGCTGGGAAACCTTCCTCGGTTCCCAACACCATCAGCTGTGTCGCTGTCCAGGAAGGATCTCCAATTAATCCAAAGCCATGTGGCACCTTCTCATAGCCTACTGGCAAGAGTTCTTTAACCCTTCTTCCAGGCTCTCTCTCTTGCTTCCCAGGCTGAGTGGCCAAAAGGAGCACCCCAAAGCCATGTGGTCCTCTCTCCTATCAGAGGTGCAGGGGTCTGCACCTGGCAAAACCACATGGTTCTCCCCACAAAGCTGTGGGGAGGGGGGTTGCCACTCTGCCAAAGCCGAGTGGCGATTTTCTGCTAAATCCACATGGTGATTCTCTCTCACAGGGCTGCGGGAGCCCCCACTCTGCCAAAGCCGCGTGGTTCTCCCCAAAGCTGCCATGTCTGGGTTTAAATCTCTGCACCAATCTTCCTCTGCAGCCCCATTTCCGACTCCTCCCACACTCGGCCACACCTGCCCTCAATCTCCCATGCAGGTGCTGTAACTCCGGGGATCTGCCCCCCAGTTACATCTTGGGGGGGAAGTTAATTCCATTCCTCAGAGCATGGTCACAGCTATTTAACATATCTGTGTAACCAGTTGAAGGTTATAGATGTGTTAAATGACCACGCCAGAGGTTAGCTACAAGGCTATTGCTATGCAAAACAGCTCTTAATGGGGCTGCTCCATTTGTCCCCTCCCGCAACCCACACCTGGGGTGGGGGTGGTGAGAACATCCTAATATTTTCTGAACACCTTGAGTTCTGGACCCCATTCCAAATCCCTATTTGGGGTCCCCCTTCTTGGCTGCACCCTGTAACAGAGACTCCATGAGGTACGTGAACATATATCTGAGCTTGTAGCTTGTACATTAATTTCAGCCAAGAAAAAATATGAGTCTTTCTGAAGACTCTGGTCCAACCAGTTTGAAAAACATACATGTTTTCACTTAGCATTTTTAGACGTTTCTAAAGATATTTCCTCATGAGGAAAAGCAGTTTTTTTCTTGCAGAATAGCAAGCTGACCTCTATTTCTGGAAGCACATTATTCTAGGATTTGTATGACCCAGCTTTATCCATTTCCTCTCTCTTCACTTCATTCTCCCTGAGACTTCCTTGTCCCCAGTGTAGTTGGCCTTCTGTTGCTCAGCTTTCCAAGACATCTTGCTCAAGACTGAGCTTTAGAGGCTGAGGAGAAAGCAATGTATGCCTCAGTTTGGAAGGCACCAACAGCCACAGAAGCCTCCCAGGATGTGTGGTCAGGCTGCCCTAGGATCTATGGCATGAAACTGCCTCTTGGGAAGGAGAGGTTTTTAACAAAGTCCTTTTGGTCACTTGACATCTGGGCTCCTTGACAAATAAGATGTCTAAACAGGTCCCTTCATGTTCTGTCCTCTCAGATCACCAAAGCGAAATAATATTTATATAGATTTTGAAACAAAATGATTTTAAACTTCAAGAAAATGAGGCTTGGACAAGTGTGGATGGACTCCATGTGGCTCTGAGTTACAGAAATGCAAACAGCTGAGGACAGTAGGTGTTTACTCTTAGGCATGTGACCTGAAACCAGGACAAAGCACTGTGTGACTAAACCTAAATTTCCTGCCAAAATCGAAGCACATTCTAGTCGTGTTGAGAAGAATCCTGCTGGCCCTGCCCAGAACTGGGCCTCAGCATAGGCCCCAAACTGAGACTTTGCTGGAGAGGAAGCAATTTTGCATGTGAGAAGCACCTATCACAGTGCCCTTTTAATTTGCAAGTGTGGAATGTGCTGGGGAGCAGGGGTCAGAGTGTGTGCAGTGGCTCTGTGCAGAAGCTCAGCCACAACATTGTCCCTAAGCCAGCAAATGATTTTTCAGTCACTTTATTCCAGCACATTGCAGGCTCCATTCAACTGGCCAGACAAGTGTCTGTGGTACCTCTTGGGAAATAAAAGCCTTGCAATTAAAGCCAATGTCACTGTGCATTTCCTGTGGGGCTGCAAGGGAGGGAGGGAGCCAGGAGATGAGATGACCATTTGTTTCTGCTTCCTCGGAGATGAAATGTGTCTACTTACGAATGCTATACACCACCCCGCTCCCCACCCCCTTGGAAACCCTGCACAGATCGGTGGAGGCAGTGAGACCCTGCAGGGAATGGAGTAATATGACTGCAGCACGAAGAGTGACAGTGCCAAAACCTGAATATGGTGCCGGATGGTGTTCAGTGCTACAGGATGATGTGTCTTGGGAAATAACTCACTTCCTGCCTGACAATATAGAGGTGTGTGTGCACATGCACATGTGTGCATGTGAGTGTACACTGCAGATAGTTTTTAAAGTATTTAAAAAGTGGTGATTTCTGGATCAACAAAGAAATACTGCTTCCCAACACATGGATGCATGCTCAGTGCTAAAAACTACCATGTAACTACTGGTTGAAATAGATCAGTAGTTGACACCTAGATAGCAGATAGATAGACAGTACATAGATGGATGGATGGATGGATGGATAGATGGATTTGAGGAGAGTTAGGTATATCAGGGCCATCATCATTTTGCAGTGAGGAAGTGGGTGATTCGGGGTGTTTTCAGATAAGCACCAATATAAATGTTAAAAAATGCGAATCCTGGATTCTTTTCCCCCTGCCTCCCCAGTCATCCAAGCTGGATGCTCCAGGTATGTCCCCACCCATGTGGGATCTGTGCACCCTTCTGTTGTAGTTGAACCTTGATTGAAATTGGCACATCAATGGGAGAGATTTACCTCCCAGGCCAATTGGCTCTGAGGACTGGTTGCAACCACTATGGAATGGAGGATCAGCTCTGAGAGGACCTCCATTCAGCAGCATGCTCCTCCCAGCCGCCTTGGATGGTAATAAGTTGTCCCGGAAACAATCTTGCTGTTCTGGTGGGAAAGGACGTGGCAATTCCCTCTAGTGGAGAACGGCCGGAGCCCTTCTCCCAAATGGCTTCTATTGGGAATGGTATGTGTAGCTCATCAATCAATGTCAAAAGGCTATAGCTGTACAAAAACAAATATTATCTATAGATAATTGAAGGAACACAGATATCTGTCGTAGGTCAGTGTATGTTAGTCATGCTGATGCCAGAGGATCTTTAAGATGTATTTCATGAGGTAAGGAGTTTATTCCTTATGCCTTGAACTTAAAATACTTGGTTTATATCACCAGGGCTATACAAAATAAAGCAAAGCAAGCCTCAAAGGATACAATATATTCATCAGGCCTGGTTCCCATGGGAACCCTTGGTGTTCAAGTGGAGTCATGCTTTCCACCTGCATTTTTACCTGGTTTTCCAGGGAGACTTACTAGCCCCTTCAGGGCTTGCTCTCATGGGGCTGCAATCTCAGAAACCACAGAGTGGTCCCCAACAATCAGCTGTGCAGGGGCTAACCTTCCAGAGCAGGACTTACTTCAGCAGGGCTTTGGTGCCCTCTGAATCCACCCTTTGAGTGTTCTGCTTTTGGAGGTGGTTGGGTGGTGCTTCGATGTGGTCTGAAACTGTCCACTGGGTGCACTGGCTCTGGGACCTCCCAGGAAGTGCAGGCCATGGTCAGTCACTGCCTGTGTTCTGCCCAGGCCACCTGACATGAGCTACAAAGTGATCTGCAGAGGGCTGACACTTGTGCTGGGCTTAGGGGTGCCTAGGTGAAGCCAAGCTGTGAATCAAGACCAGCTGCAGCTAATGCCAGCACTGGGCCCATTTAGCAAAAGGTATGAAGCTCGCTGACAGCAGATGCTGTTTATTTGAGAGATTTTTAGAAAAGTCTGAAGCATGAGCCAAGACAGGCCATTTGTGTGGAAAAGCCACTAGAAATAGCTTGGGAGGGTCCACAAGGTGGGTGGAGTGGGGTCTCAGGAAATCACTAGAGCAGGGAAAACAGTGTGAGCCAGACTGATGGAGACTCAGATATGGTGTCTGCCTGCTGGCTCTGTGGGGACAGAGGTGTCACAGAAAGGAAATAATGACCTCTCCCAGCACTTCTATCTTTGAGAAGCTTATTTCACCCAGCTCTCACTTTGATGCCAGACAATTCAGTTACTCCTTCAGTGTCCCTGGTTCCTTTCAAGCTGCTGCCCTAGCGATGGAGCTCAGAAGGACTGAGTTGAGTAAGTTTGTAAGCTGGCCCTTTAAGAACTGCCTGGGAGTCCAGCAGCATGTCTCCCTCAGCTACAATCCCTGCTGAGTTTTACAGTCAGATCTTATGGGGACTTCTCTTTCCTAGCTCTGGAACTCTGGGATGGGGGGACTAAGGAGTGAGTCTGGAATCCCTCATTCCTTCAGGGGGCCTTCACAGCCTAGATATTCCTTCTATTTTTATGTGCACATGTGGGTATAGGACCAAATCATTTCATGTCTCCGCCCTTCCTACCAGTCTTAATGTGGCTTCTTTTTATTTTAAATATATCTTATTGATTATGTTATTATAGTTGTCCCATTTTTTCTCCCCTTTATTCCCCTCTGCCCTGTACCTGCCCTCCCACCAGCATTCCCCACCTTAGTTCATGTCCATAAATCATACATGTAAGTTCTTTGGCTTCTACATTTCCTGTACTGTTCTTAACCTCCCTCTGTCTATTTTGTAGCTTCTTATTCCCTGTATCTTTCCCCCATTCTCCCCGCTCCCCCTCCCCACAGATAACCCTCCATGTGATCTCTATTTCTGTGAATCTGTTCCTGTTCTAGTTTGCTTAGTTTGTTTGTTTTTGTTTTTGTTTTTAGGTTCAGTTGTTGATAGTTGAGAGTTTGTTGTCATTTTACTGTTCATAGTTTTGGTCTTCTTTTTCTTAGATAAGTCTCCTTAACATTTCATATAATAAGGGCTTGGTGATGATGAATTCCTTGAACTTGACTTTATCTGGGAAGCACTTTCTCTACCCTTCCATTCTAAATGATACCTTTGCTGGACAGAGTAATCTTGGATATAGGTCCTTGTCATTTTTGACTTGGAATACTTCTTTCCAGCCCCTTTTGCCAGCAAGTTTTTTTTTTTGTTTTTGTTTTTGTTTGAGAAATCAGCTGACAGTCTTATGGGCACTCCTTTGGAGGTGACTGTCTCCATTTCTCTTACTGATTTGAAGATTCTCTCCTTATCTTTAATCTTCAGTAATGTAATTGTGATGTACCTTGGTGTGTGCTTCCTTGGGTCCAGCTTCTTTGGGACCTCTAGACTTCCTGGAAGTCTATTTCCTTTGTCAGATTAGGGAAGTTCTCCTTCATTATGTTTTCAAATAAGTTTTCAATTTCTTGCTCTTCCTCTTCTCCTTCTGGCACCCCTGTGATTCAGATGTTGGAACGTTTAAAGTTGTCCTGGAGGTTCCTAAGCCTCTCCTCATTTTTTTTGAATTCTTGTTTCTTCATTCTGTTCTGGTTGAATGTTTATTTCTTCCTTCTGCTCCAAACTGTTGATGTGACTCCTGGTTTCCTTCCCTTCACTGTTGGTTCCCTATACATTTTCCTTTATTTCACTTTTCATAGCCTTCACTTCTTCCTCTATTTTGTGACCATATTCAACTGTTTCTGTAAGCATTCTGATTACCATTGTTTTGAACTGCGCATCTGATAGGTTGACTATCTCTTCATTGCTTAGTTGTATATTTTATAGAGCTTTGATCTGTATTTTCATTTAGACCATATTTTTTTGTCTCAGCATGCCTGTTATGTAGTAAGGGCTTGTTTGAGCCTTAGGTACTCACCAGGGCCGGGCAACACACATTGCTGTGTTATGGTGCTATATATGGGGGAGGGGGCTGGGAGGGAACAATGCTGCTTGCTCAGTTCTCCACTGGCTTTCAGTCACTTCCTCCATGACCCACAAGCAAATTGTGCCCTTCTGCTTCTGAGTCCTGTGTGGGTGGTTTTGTGTGTATTCCTGGACCCCGTGGATCTCTCCAACTAACTCACTTGTGGGACTGGGAGTTTCTCCTGATGCTGCAACCCCTACAGATTTTTTCAGTCAGAGGTTTTGAGGCTTTATTTCCCCATGCTGGAGTCCTGGGTTGCTCAGTCTGTCTCAGTTCCTAGTTGTTCCTCCCAGTTTATCTGCATGCAAATGTGGGCCTGCCCGTTCTGCCAGACAATGCCTTGCCCAGACCTCAAGTCACTGCCTTGCTCTGAGTCCTCTCCATCCTGGCTGCCTATCTCTGCCCTTCCTACCTGTCTGAATGAATGTTTATTCTTTAACTCCTTGGTTGTTAGACTTCCATACAGTTGATTTACTGGCAGTTCTGATTATTTCTTTTATTTTAAATTTGTTGTTGTCCTTTTGGTTTTGTGAGGAGGCAAAGTGTATCTACCTATACTTCCATTTAGCTGGAAGTCTCAGGGATATGTTCTTAAAAGCTTTCTAGACTGACTCATTTTTTTCTTGGCTTCTTCCTTATATCCTTAGTTGGAGGACTTCCATTTGGCTAGATTTCAGATCATTCTGAATGATGGTTGTTCCATGGTTCAGTTGTAATTTTGGTGTGGATTTGAGTACCACATTTACCTATACCACCATCTTCATCAGAAGTCTATGAAGGACATCTTAGATTCTGGGTACCATTTTTGTTCAATATCTACTCCAATTTTTTATAGGTCAAGGTATCATAAAAAATAATGGTTTCCCTTAAAAAGAAGCTATTGTTTTTACTTTTTTTGGTTTTTGGGAAAAATGAAAGAAATTTGACAGGTATCTGTAAGATTTTCATGAAATTTTGGCTTTAATAGATATGAACCAGTGTTGTATCCACAATCCCCAGTTTTACAGTGTTGACTGTGCCTTCATGTTGTGATTTTCATTTATAATGATACACAAATCAGGCATTAGACATTTGCTTAACTTTTAGGAAACTTGTGTTCACAATGTGAAAAACACTGTTATTACAGTGACAGTGAGCACTTTTCTCAACTATACAAGCCTCTTGCTTTTTAATCTATAAGATGGATATATACCTATGATGAGAATCAAATAAAATAATGTTTGAGTGACTTTAAAAAGAGTGTGCATCATATCATGCTTATGAGTCTTTACTTTCCCTGTCTTAAATTTTGAGAGAACTTATTTTAGAACAACAGTGGTCTCTTTAGTAGTAGTTTCCTTTTTGGAGAATGATTTTAATGTATTCAAGAAGAATCTCTACAATCCTATGTTATGTTGATTTCTGAAATGAATGCCAGTTATTGACACTGGAGTAGAGTTGGGAGAATACAATATATGCACCCTGTTGTTTCAAACTATGGCTTTTTTGTAGTTACTAAATGGTATCTGTTTCTCATAATGTCAACTATGTGGAATGACCTGGATCTACATTACTTGTATAGGACTTGAGATGAGAAAGATTCAATAGTTGTTAAACATATTATAAATTATTTAGATAAAGATGTATATACTGAGAATAATTTAGATCACTTTAATAATTTGTTTGCATAGCAGATGTGTTTACAATGTACTTAATTTTTCACTGCTATGAATCATAATAGTCATTTTAGGAGAACATTGCTTTAAATTATCTATTCTGTTACTGTTCATTTTTAAATACACCTTTGTAAAATTAATTCAATGCTATGTAACAACTCTAGGTGCTAGAATCATAAAGCTTAATTTTTTTAAATGAATATGTATGATTGATGCCTGCATGGAAAGTAAGTTTATTAAATTTTGCTTAAATACCTAAATTCAGTCTTTTTAACAGGGAATATTTTGCTTTTGTACTTTTATTCAGATGGTCACTACATATTATGTTCCTGACATTTTCTTATTCTCTAGGTATAAACAGTATATAAATTGATGTCAAGATTTTTAGCTGAATGGTATTATTTCAGTCACCATTGCTGTATAACAACTACCACAAAACTTAGTGGCTTAAAGCAACCACCATTTGCTGCTGACCCTGTGGACTAGGAATTCCGGCAGAACTCAGTGGAGAAGACTAGGACAATGTGACTGGCACTGGAGAATTCAAAATAGCTTCACTCCCAAATCTGGGTCTTGGTGCTGGCTGATAGCTGTGTACCTTCATTCCCCTCTGTGTGCCCTCTCTCTTCACATGATCTCTCATTTTTCTGGGCCTGGCTGCTCCCATGACTTCTCTCTCCAGTAGAATAGCCTTTACTTGGTTGAGTTGCTGGGTTCCAAAGAGGAGGAAGAGAAGCTCTAAGGCTACTTTAAGATATAGGCTCAAAAACTCCAGAACATCATTTGTACCACATTTGATTGGCCAAAGCAAGCCACAAGCCCAGTTAGATTCAAGGGACATACATTCCACCTCTTGATGTGAGGACTGGCAAAGTCACAGAGCAAAGGGGTAGGGACTCAGGGAGGCATGATTTATTGGGGACCATTTAAAACAATCTAACACAGTTATGTTAAATGGGTTTTTTAAAGAGGAACTCACTAAAATCAAGAGTATATGACTTCTTGGTCATGATTTGAAAATTTTAACATTAACAAGAAATAATGTTAATAATAATGATTTCTGAGCCTAATGGTAGTTTGGCCATTTGGTCTTTTTTCCTTAGACAAAATTTCTTCCTCACTTGAGTGCTTTTTGTAAATTCAGAAAATGCATCATACTTGCTTCAAAAATTTAACAAGATTGTGTCAATAAATATATGACCAAAACTTTAAATGTCTAAATAGTAATTTATATGAATATACAATAATGTATTTAATCCCTCCAATATTGGTAAAAATATATTTATAGTTTTTGCTGTTTTAAATAACACTGTGATGAACATTTTTAGGTACTCTTTAGGTACATTTATTTGTAATAAATTCCAAGAAGTATAATTTTAAGATAAAAGGTATAAACATTTTAAAATTTAATGTCCTTCAGAAAAGAAGTTGCTCCACTGTTTTCTGGTTTTCATGAGTTTGGTGAGAAATTACAGTCACTCAGATCATTGTTTCCTTATATGTAATGTGTCTTTTGGTTCCCTCTAGCTGTTTCCAGGGTTCTTTTTTTCCCCCTCTGTCATTTATTTCCAACAAATTATGGTGTGTCTAGCCAAGGCTTTCTTTGAATTTATCCTGTTTAAAGTTTGTTAAGCTTCTTGAATCTGTAATTTTATGGCTTTCACCAAATATAGGAAGTTTTTGGCCATCATTTCTTCAGATATATATTTTTTTCTGTCTCCATCTCCCTCTTCTCTTTCTAGGATTCCAGTTACATATATTCTAGATGTTTTCATGATGTTGTATAGGTTCCTGAGGCTCTGGGGGTTTTGTTGTTGTTGTTTTTAAAGCATTTTAAGGTGTTTTTTTATTGCTCAATTACAGTTTTCCCCATGTTTCCCCCAATACTCTCCCCTGCCCTACCCAGTCCACCACCTCCCACATTCAATCATCCCCACCCCAACCTTTGTTGTCTTTGTCCATGGGTCCTTTATACATTTTTTTGACTTGACCCTTCCCCTTCTTTCCCAGGTTATGCCCCTCCTCCTTCCCTTCTGGTCACTGTCATTTTGTTCTCTTTTTCTCTCTGTTCCTCACATTGGATCACTTTTATCCTATAGTCGGATTTATCAACATTTTCTTCTGTCACTTCCATTTTACTTATGAACTCATCCAGTGATTTTGTTATACCAGTTATTGTATTTTTTTAATTCTAAATCTTCTTTTCGGTTCTTTTCACTGTATTTATTTACCTACTGAGATTTCCCACTTTTTGAGGGACAGTCTAGAAGGTAATTGGCCTGTACTATTCAAAAAATGCCATCGTCATGAAAGATGCAGAAAACTGTGGAAATGTTCCAGGTTTAGGAGCACTATAAAGATGTGACAGCTGAAAGCAACCTACGATCATAGATTGAGTCCTAAGCCAGATATTATTTTTCTTCTGATAAAAAATGCATTAATGGGTTGAGTGACAAAATTTGAATGTCTATAGACCAGGTAAGAATGTTATATCAACATTCATATCCTGAGTTTGATCATTGTGCTATGTTTATATAAGAAAAGTCATTGTTAATAGAAAAATTCATACTGAGTTTTTTAAAGAGGCATCATATCTGCAATTTACTCTGAAATGCCACAGAAGGCTGGATGGCTCAGTTGATTACAGCTTTGTCCCATACACCAAAAAAGGTTGTGGGTTTGATTCCCAGTCAGGGCACATACCTAGGTTGTGGGTTCCATCCCTGATGGGCCACCTACGGGAGGCAACCGATCGATCTTTTTCTTACCTTTATGTTTCTCTCTCTCCCCCTTCCTCTCTAAAATAAAAACAAAACAAGACAAAATTAAACATATCCTTGGGTGAAGATTAAAAAAAAATAGATAGCTAGACATAAAATATATGAACAAAAATCCCTGCCTTGTTGGGATGTGAGTTAAGCATTATAATCCTTCACTTTCACCAAAAACATGACCCTTCCACAAAATGAGCCTAAAATAATTTATTCCATAAAATACTGAAATCTCACTGTAATTTTCTTTAAGCAATTGACTTTTTACCAAATTCTTTTCTGTTGTAGTCCAGTCAGAGAGTTTATTTACTGAAGTGCCGAAGAGCTTTGTTAAATCGTTACCATACTTGAAAGTGAGTCCTATATATTAGTTTTAGTCTCCAAAAAATTCACAATGTTTAAGTACAAGATTTTTTATTTAGGTGGAAAAAATGAGAATTTGTTATTTTCAGGCTAATTTGAGGTTTGGGCCACAGAAGGACACTCACTTTGCTTTTTGCCAAATAAAATTAGTTTTTGGCAACAAGATTCAGGGTAATTGACTCTGGAGATGCTGGCAGTTTAGTTATTGTCTCTATAAATTCTTAGAGTTTAGGGAACAGAAAACCCCAATTTTCCCTCTTATAAATTAATCTATTGTAGACACAAACTTTCGAAATTTGTTTAGGGATGCTAATTACTTTCTTCTTCAATTTTTCCATGATGAAGCTCTTTTTGGATGTCAGCTAGCAGAATTCAACTTCAGGAGCATGTGAGGCCACCAGAAAATGCTTTATTGTTTTTTCAGTCTTTCTGAGTCACTCAATATTTGATTATCCAGACTAATTGTGGGCAGGGGGAGCATGAATATTTAGATCATACAGACAGGAGGTTGTACTTTTTTTTGGCTGAAAACTTCCTCCTTCTTCTCAAACTTTATTCCAGAAGAGCTTAGCAAGTGGAGTGGTTAGTTTCCTATCTTTGTTCTATTTCCTTTGTCCTTTAAAAAATGTATCAAATAACAAAATGTGTCCATTCCAATTTCCATTTCCTCTGCCATAAGGAATATTATTAATAATGAGAAAAAAACCAGAGAATTAGGAAATAATTCCTTGAAAATGTAGGCTTTCTTATTCTATGACTTTCTGGTTGTAAAAAGGAAGACAGAACTTGAATCTGAATTTGGCTTCTGGCTTTTCCTTTTCCTGATCATTCTCCAAATGTCTTAAAGGCTATTTTCCTTGTTCTTCCCATTACAGGCTTTTTGGCACCTCAAAAGTAACAATGGAAATAAACATTTAACAGATGGCCCCAGTGGTTTCCCTGACGTGCACACATAGAACACAAGGAAAGTACACCTAATGGAGTCAATTAGATCTTATTTTAATTGATTTTATTTCCCTCAGAATATTTTCCTGGTCACATTTAAAAAAATTGTCTTTGCCTCTTATCTCTGTGGTCCCTTACATACAGTTTCTGAAGCATTCTTCCAGGTCAACACCCTGAGTTCTCCTTATCCACACTTCTGCACCACAGAGAAAAGTGTATAATCTTGTTAATACAAGGGGCTTCATCACGGCAACTCCACAGAGGTTCTGCAAAAAAAGATTAGGGAAATTCCTTTTGCAACAGAATGAATAGACCCAGACAGTATTATAGTAACTGAAATAAGCCAGTCAGAAAAAGACAAGAACCATATGATTTTGATTATATGTAGATTCTAATGAACAAAATAAACTAACAGAGTGTAGATAAACCATGGATATGGAGAACAGACTGACAGCTGTCAGAGGAGATGGGGTTGGGGGGCTGGATGAGAAGAGTGAGGGATTAAGGAAAGAAAAAAAGAAAGACTCAAGGACACAAACAACTGTATGGTGATTGCCAGAGGAAAGGGGAGCTGCAGGGAGATAGAAGCAGGTTAAGGGGGGATAAGTGGTGAAGAAAGGAGACTTGACTTGGAATGGTGAACAATTCAATCTGCTGCTGATGTATTGTAGAACTGGACCCTATATAATTGTATTAATCTATGTCACTCCAATAAGTTCAATTTTGAAATGCTCAAGGATTATTTTCTTAAAAACATTAGATCCTTTTTTCACTAGTAAAGTCATAGAAACAGAAAAAAGTAAGAGTACCTTGGAGAGAACTGTGTCATTGTGAGAACCACATTACGGTACAGTAGTCCTCCTTTATCCACGGGGATACATTTGAGACCTCCAGTGGATGTCTGACGCCACAGATAGTGCTGAACCATATATGTACTATGTTTTTCCTATATATACATACACCTATGATAAAGTTTAATTAATAAATTAGGCAAAGTAAGAAATTAACAATAACAAATAATAAAATAGAACAATTATAAAAATATGAAAAAGTTATTAGAATATAGACTGTCTCTGTCTCTCTCAAAATATCTTACTGTACTTGTACTCAGCTTTTCACTGAAAAGAAGCTCTTTATGGCTTCTCTTTGGCATATCTGAATTGTGAACATCACTACTTTTGTACTTTGGGGCCATTAATAAGTAAAATAAGGGTGAACACAGCACTTTAGTACCACGATGGTTGAAGGGCATTCTATGATAAAAGTGGGCTGTCTTGTTAAAATTAAGAGAAGTGGTAAATTGTGATATAATAAATTCACTTCCAATTTAATTCAAATTGCATAAATACCTTTTACTGATGATTTATGTAGTTGTAAACTTCCTCACAGGAACAGACTTTGAGAGCTAAGCATTTTATTTATAAACTGAATTTTTTAAATTATATTTTATTGATTATGCTATTACAGTTGTCCCATTTTATTCTCCTGCTTATCCTCTTCCACCCTGCACCCCACCACCCACTAACATTCTCCCCACTTAGTTCATGTCCATGGGTCATACATACGAGTTCTTCAGCTTCTCCATTTCACATACTACTCTTAACCTCCCCCTGTCTATTTTGTACCTACTCTTTATGCTTCTTATTCCCTGTACCTTTTCCCCCATTCTCCTTCCTCCCCCTTTCTGTTGATAACCCTCCATGTGATCTCTATTTCTGTGATTCTGTTCCTGTTATAGTTGTTTGCTTAGTTTGTTTTTGTTGTTGTTTTTTATTTTAGGTTCAGTTGTTGATAGTTGAGAGTTTATTGTCATTTTACTGTTCATAGTTTTGGTCTTCTTTTTCTTAGATAAGTCTCCTTAACATGTCATATAATAAGGACTTGGTGATGATGAATTCCTTGAACTTGACCTTATCTGGGAAGCACTTTATCTGCCCTTCCATTCTAAATGATAGCTTTGCTGGATAGAGCAATCTTGGATGTAGGTCCTTGCTTTTTATGACTTCAAATACTTCTTTCCAGCCCCTTCTTTCCTATAAGGTTTGTTTTGAGAAATCAGCTGATAGTCTTATGGGAACTGCTTTGTAGGTAACTGTCTCCTTTTTTCTTGCTGCTTTTAGGATTCTCTCCTTATCTTTAATCTTGGATAATTTAAGGTCCTCTTCGGGTCCAATTTCATTGGGACTCTCTGAGCTTCTGGAATTTCCTGAAAGTCTATTTCCTTTGTCAGATTGGGGAAGTTCTCCATCATGTTTTCAAGTAAGTTTTTAATTTCTTGCTTTTCCTCTTTTCCTTCTGGCACCCCAATGATTTTGGCATTAGAACTTTTAAAGTTGTCCCAGAGGTTCCTAAGCCTCTCCTCATTTTTTTGAATTCTTGTTTCTTCATTCTGTTCTGGTCAAATGTTTTTCTTCTTTTTGTTCCAAATCATTGATTAGGGTCCCGGTTTCCTTCCTTTCACTGTTGGTTCCCTGTATATTTTGCTTTTATCCCTTTTGCATAGCCTTCACTTCTTCCTCTTTTTCTGCATCCATACTCAATCATTTCTGTGAGCATACTGATTACCAGTGTTTTGTACTCTGCTTCTGATAGGTTGGCTATCTCCTCGTCACTTAGTTCTTTTTCTGGAGCTTTGATCTGTTCTTTCATTTGGGCCATATTTCTTTGCCTTGGCATACCTGTTATGGAATAAGGGGTAGAGCCTTAGGTATTCTCCAGGGTGGGGCATTCCACTTCACTGCCATTGTGGTAATGTCTGTAGGGGGAGGGGTCAAAGAGAAAACAATGCCACTTGCTTGGTTCTTGCACATTTTCAGTCTCTTCCTCCTCTAGCCACAAGTAAATTGGACCCTTCTGGTGCTGACTCCAGGAAAGGTGGGTTTTGTTGTGTATGTTCTAGAGCCCTGACAATCTATCCAATGAACTCTCCTGTGAGTCTGGGTATTTCTCCTGCTGCCTCAACCCCCACAGATTTTTATATCCAGAGGTTTTGAGGCTTCAGTTTCCTGCATCGGAACCCTGGTTTGTATGGTCTGTCTCCCTCCCCAGTTTGTCCTCCCAGTTTATCTGCATGCAAATGTGGGACTGCCTCATCTGCCAGCTGCCACCTCGTTGGCCCAGTTCATCACCTTGCTGTGCATCCTCTCTGCCCCTCCTACCAGTCTGGATGAAGGTTTCGTCTTTAACTCTTTGGTTGTTGGACTTCCATACAGTTCAATTTTCTGGCAGTTTTTTGTTTTTAAATTTGTTGTTCTTCTTTTGGTTGTGAGAGGAGGCAAAGTATATCTACTTACATCTCCATCTTGGCTGGGAGTCCTATAAACTGAATTTACAAGGTTCTACACTACAATACTATACTAAGGCTACATAAACAAAAATATGAAACTGAATATAGTTGCAAGTCTTGTTTGAAGGATAAATGATTTAAAGATTTTATAGTTCTTTGAACCTCTGAAACATACCTCCTCCTTTTGCTTCTGAGTTATTAGTAGAGAATAAATATTTCAACAATTTCACATAAAATTTGAAAAGGAAATACTCCTGGGAGAAGAAGTACATATGTTCATATTCCCACAAAGCTCTGTTGGGTCCTTTCCTAAAAGTTTGGGAAAGATCCCAAGCTGTTGAAGCAGACAGGGCAGAAGCAGGTGCTAAAGACAGATCCAGCTCACCCTTCTGCTTAAACCTGGTGGTCCTCTGAATTCATTCTGTTACTTGCTCTTATGGCACCTGCTGGTTGGTTCATACCCATCTATACCATAATATTATTTCTGATTTTTCAAAATGGAAGAAAATGACTTTGAACTGCAAAACCACAGTTTAATCACCTGAGAACAGAGCAGAAAACCATTGCCTTTTATCATTGATCTGAAAGCTACATTCCTCAGAATGTAAAAGGGGATGGACAGAAATATCAAACCCTTGGTGAGATCTGTATAATATCAATCATGGAGCCTAGCGACCAAGTGAGACACTGTTACCTTGGTTTAATAATTTGATAAGAAGAAGGAAACAAAAATTCCACTGAAATCAAGTCTTCTCATCTGGAAGTAAAGAGGCTACTGTGCTAAAGGCTGAAGTTTATAGATTGTGATGGTAGTTGGCCTCATTTGGGCCTTTCAAATATTTTCTTCTTCATATCTTCTTTTTCAAGAAATAAATACTCTTATCTGTTATGAGAAGATGTAAAGATGTACAATGCTGATGGAACATTTTTAAGTCCTGAGGAGTATTCACCCAGTGAATAATTTTATACCAGTGATGGGCTTAATAAAGTACTAGAGAAATAAAATGGGAGGAATAAAAATTAGAATTAGACATCAATTTTCTATCATATTCCACCCACAATAGCTAGATTCAGCAGCTAGCTCCATGAAACTAGGTAACTTAAAGTTCATAGGACAAGAAGAGTAATATTAACAATATCGTCTTGCTTTTTCACTGCACCATAATTTATTTAACCAATTTTCTATTGTTGGACACTTAATTTAAAATATTTTTATTGTAATAATTTTGCAAGGAGCATCTTTGCACATCAACCTTTGTGCCCAGAACTTATATTTTGTTTTTAAAATTATAGTGAAATATTTAAAACACAAAAAGGCATACATCATAATTTTAAAAAATACTTGTGTACCCACCACTCGACTTAAGAAATTAATCTTTACTGATGACATAGTTAGTGCCCCCACACATTCTTCTTTATTCTGTCTCATTTCTTATTCCCAGCAGTAACCTTGCCCTGGCATTAGCACGTATTGTCCCTCTGCATTTCTTTATGCTTTCACTACATGGTCAGTATCTGTAAGCCACACATATTTTAACTACTTAATATAAATTTCTCTGACTGAAAATGCAATGCATGCTCATTTTAGGAAGGTTGGCAATATAGCAAAGTGTAAATAAAAATACAAGCAAAATTACTGCCCCAAATACTACATCATGAAATACTATCCAGTGTATTTTGATCTACTTGACTCCTCTTATTACATACATTAAAAAAATCAATGAGGTTCAAAACAATTACTTTAAATTGTGTATTTTGATTTATAAGGTGCTTTGTTTCCCATCTTACTCAATTCCCCAGCATCTCTGTGAGGCAGGTGATTTTTTTGGTGGGTAAATAATTTTTATTTTAACTGCCATTCGAAAGATGAGAAACAGAAGTTCTGAGAGATGAGTTAATATCTCAGTATCTGTTACCTATCATGTGAAGGAACCAGAACTCCCTTGTGGACCTTTCACATCCCAGGCCAGTGGTTTTTTTTGTTAAAATACCCTGCAATGTCACCACCATTCTCCCCCATTAAAATCCCCAAGAATCAATGACAGCCCTTCCTTCTCATTGCCCTTTTGTCACTTCTTATCAATTTAAATGCCATCTTTCATATTTATTTTAAATAGATTTTTATTTGTGTGCAAAAGTTCAATAGGAAGAAGGAATACAGTATAATTTATCTTAGATGTTATATCAAAATAAAAAAGTCCTTACCTAGAGGGTATTATGCTAAGTAAAATAAGTCAGGTGAGAAACAAATAAACAAACGAAGCAAAGTAGAAACAGATTCACAGATCTAAAGAACAAACTGGTAGTTATCGCAGGGGCAAAATGGGCAAAGGGAAATAAGAGGTATAAACTTCCAGTTATAAAACAAATAAGTCACAAGGATGTAATGTACAGCAGAGGGAATACAGTCAAAAGTATTGTAATAACTTTGTATGGTGACAGATGGTTATTAGACTTATCATGGTGAGTACACAGTAAGGTATGTAAATGTCACATCACTATATTATATATCTGAAACTAATATAATATTGTATGTCAACTGTACTTTAGTTTAAAAAATGATCCTAGGTCTTAGCCTTTACTGCCATGACCACCTCCCTTCTTAGCTAAGGCCTGTATTCTGAGTCTAGGCATAGCTTTAACCTGATGCTCTCAGCAAGGTCTACACTTGCAAAATGTGCTGAACTTGCCCTATGTAGTAGAATCTCTCTCCATAGAAATGAACTGCAGGAAGCTAAGAAATTGACAAAAAACTGACTTTCATTAAGATGATTCTAAATTTAATCTAAGTTGAAATAATAAATTTGTTGAAAGATTCTACAAAAATACCGATGATCCATAAAAACTGTCTTTTTTGACTTATTAATATTTCTTTTTTAGTGGCTGATATAAGCACACAGTGAAGATTTTTAATATACTTTTGCAGCTGCTCTTCTTTTCATTTTCACTGAACCTGCCTCAAAACACAATGGTTCATCTATTCCTGCAGTGCTACCAAGCTTCTACTTTTTCATTAGAAATTCCCCTGAAGCAACGCCAGCATGTCAGGTGGAGGAAGACTAGAAATTCTTATGGAATAGTTCTTTTCTGTTGGTGTCAATTGTATTATTTTGTTTATACTCAGAAGTTGGTGACCATATGGCGGCATCATCATCATCATCATAATCACCATCATCATCTCATCATGATAGGAGTCATACAGGGTAACCACCATATTCCTGGCAGTGTCCTTAGACTCCTTCAAGGTAAATATTATCTCCATTTTAGAAATGAGGAAACTGAGGCTCAGGGTGGTTAATCAGCTACCCTGAGTTCACCTTGTTAGTAAGAAACCAAGTCAGAATTTGAATCCAGATCTATCCAAATTAAAGCCTATTCTCTGCAAAGAGGAGTACATTTGTGAAGCACTGTGTCACTTAGGTGACATAAGCCATACAGAAATGACAACAGATCTGCATTAGAAGCCAAGAGTTCCCAGTTCAATGAGAAGAAAAAGTCATGCACAGAAACAGTTCCAGTGTAGAGCCAGTTGTATGAATTGCTATAAAGAGGGACTGGCAGCATGTCATGTGAGCCTGGGGAAAGATTAAGTCATATTTGAGAAAAATTAGGGACTTGAAGAGGGCCTTGAAAAGCTAGAACTTCATCAGGTATCACTATGGAGTACTTCCTATAAAGAATGATGTAATTCTAGCTGGCATATCTCAGTGGATTGAGCATGAGCTGCGAATCAAGGGGTCGCCAGTTTGATTCCCAGTCAGGGCACATGTCTTGGTTGCAGGCTAGGTCCCAAGTAGGGGACATGCGAGAGACAACCACACATTGATATTTCTCTCCCTCTCTTTCTCCTTCCCTTACCCTCTCTCTAAAAATAAATAAAATCTTTAAAAAAAATAAAATACCCCTACTTACAAAAAGTAGAGATGGGAGAGTGCTGTTGGTGTTTAGATCATTGTAAGCAGGCTATTGCCAACCCCCTTACCTCTCCTGTCATTCAGTGATTATGTCAAAGGTGAGACCAGGGGTTGGCTCTCACCTATGACATAATCCTGTTGTGACTAGAAGTGAGAGAGCTGCCTAATTACAAAGAAGGCAGCCAACGGGAGAGAAAGCTATGACTGTCAGGTGGGGCTGTGGAGGTGGCAGGAACCACTAGAGACTCATAGACAAACCAAGTCTCTGAGTTTAGAGCCTACTTCTCTCCCATGGCCATGCTTCAGACTATAACATTTTCTATTTAAGAGAACACTTGACTGATGTTCATTTTGTCCCAGTTTTCTCAGTATAGGTTTATTCTATGTGCAGGAGATCTCTACATAGTAGTATAAAGATTTACGTAGCAGATATGGCAGCTTTCAACCCCTCCATGAAAGAGGAGCTTTGTCTATTTTGCGCACAGCCGCATCTCCAGTGCCTAGACCAGTGCCTGGTGCAGACCACCTGGCAAAGTAAATGTCAACAAACGCTGACTGCAAGCAGCTGCATCTTAGTGGGAGTGGAAGGATGCAACATGAGAGACAGAAGAAAAGCCTGGGTGAACTGGGCCTGTTTCACCATTTTGCCTCAGGGATCCTTGCGTGAGTTTTACAGGGCTGAACCTGATCAAACCCTGTTATCAATATCTGGTTATCCTAGGCAAGTGGGTGTTTCATATATGCAACCTTTTATCTGCTGGCTCTTTGCTTTCTGAAGGCGGGGTGCCTATGAAGCCTGCAAAGCCAACTGGGCTGTTCGCGGAGAAGCCAAGGTCCAGGATGCTGCTGAGTTTAATCCAATGTGATACCAAGAAGAGAACCTCCAGTAACTCAGAGTCTAAACGTATACTGTGCAAACAGACTGGCTGCCAGTCTTCTGGGTAATTTAAGTGGGATGGATACAGGTGAGGAATGCTGGTCTCCATTCTCAACACCCACTCCACCCGGAACCCTGCCTACTCGCACCAGAAATTGATCCAGGCTGTTCAATGTCTAAAAGGAGATCATCAGCAGAAATACAGTCTTCATCCTCGACAAGTAAGGTTGAGTGATGAAACAAATAACACTTGAAAGAACTGAATGAACTAAAAAAGCCATGGCCTTCCATCCCTTGAACTTACCACACCAAAAATATGATGCTGTCTTCTCAGAAGAAATTTTTCCAAATTTTGTGGACTCAAGTCATAAAGCTTGGCTGGTGGTTGAACTTGAATTGATGGTGGATAATTCACTCTGTTGGTAGAGAAGACAGCATTGCAAAGGATGTCATATAATAACATCAAACTCTCATGTTCTTTTCAATGAGACAAGAAAGTCTCTCAGGTCCCTTCTTTGGCTGGCTGCTCAGATGTAAAATCTTTTAGCTCAAGAATGTCAGTATTACCTGGGGAGCCACCTGCTCTGTCTTCATGCTCCATGGCAACCAAATGCCATAGGAAGCTCACAGATGCTGGAATGTGCAGGAAGGCCCGGAGCTCTGAGATCAGCCTTTGTTTGCAGCTGTGTGGTTGACAGCTGCCAGGCACATTTCAGGTGAGGAACATCAACCTGATCCGGGGTCAGTACTGAGAGGGAAGTTAGAATTCATCATCCCGCACCTCCCTGCAGCCCTTTCCCTGTTGGGAGTGTCCCTCTCTGCTTTCTCTATCTCAACTCTGGAAGGAGAAGGAAAAGAGGGTAGCGGAGAGCAAGATAGAATTCTCTCCAAGAATTAGCATCTGTTCCTCCTGCTCCTCCCCATCAGGCTGAGTCTCATGTTCCCTCCCGAATTTCTAGTTTCACAGAGGTAGTCTGCAAGCTTTGGGTGAACTTTCTTTTGGGTTAGGAGGACCCAAGAGGCTAAGTCCTTTTCCAAGTCCTGGATTTGCTTAAGGTGAGACTCAAACAAAATGGTAATATCAGTAAGTTTTCTTTCAGATTCTACAACAACTCTTTTCTCCTCTCTCCTACCTGCAGTCTTCCCTTCGTGACATCCAGGTAGCCAGTGACTTCTGACCCCCAATACCTCTTTTCTCCCTTCCCTCCTATCTCTGCAGCATGGGAAAGTTAGTACAAGATATGGTTAAATGAATTTACACCACTGGATTATAAACTAGGTATTCATTGCTATGTTCCCAATATCTAGAACAGTGTCTGTCACATGGTAACCACTCCATATATGTTTGCTGAGTAAAAGTCTGAAAAAAGGCAAAATACCAAAGGATCGATCACCTCCCCTGGGATGTTTACACAGAGGAATAACAATAACTACCACTAGTTAATATAACTGCCACCACTTAACCACAGTTTTTAAGTCACTTTTACATGCTCCAAGGACAGGATCTCTGCATTTCCAACAGCTCAGTGGTCTCACATTTTACATGTTCTTGTACAGAAGGAAGCTCAAAAATGACACCACTTTGAGAAACTCCATTCCTGCTTACAAATGAGCCTATTCTTGCAAATCTAATCACTCTCCTCTTGAGCAAATGAAACTTTTTGCTCTTTCCTCACATTCTCACTGTGGTTCCTTCATGAAAAATAATTAAGCCTGTTTTGTTTAATAGACTGTTCTGGAATGTTTGAGGAAAACCTAGGGCTTTAACACAGCCACTCCCTGTCTGGAAAGTCTTGGGTCAGCTTCTTGTAGTTGTTTCCCTTCTATTTTTCCTCTTGGTGTGTCCCTTCTGAGTGTGTTGTCCTGTTTCCTGAGGCAGAACACTGTCTGCAAGCAAGGTCAGGAATCGGTGGCACCTCTGGAGCTGGCTTTCTGGCAGCCAGTCACCCAGCAGGCCTGGCCTCATCCATTACTCATTGTTGACCCCTATGTATGAAGGGATAGGTTAGCAATGACACCCACCTCCATCAGACCATTCTTGGGCCCGGGCAGAGAAGCCAGGCAGTGACTCACATCATGGCAGAAGAGAGCCCAGTCACCTGGGCCGCAGGAAAATGGCATGAAACAAGGAGCCAGGAGAGGAAGCATTCTCTCTCCCGACCCCACCCCACCCCGACACCTCTCCACTTGCACCCTCCACCCCTACCCCAGTATAGCCCACCTCCTGCCATGCCCCTTCTCCCTGAAGCCAGCTCCCCTTCACCATATGCTCCAGCCACATGAGAGATGAATCTTAGGCTATATGTAACTTGCTTCTCACTCCTCTGTGCTTTGGTATATCATTCCCGCTGCCTCTAATGCTCCTCCTTCAAGACTATATTAGTTTGGTCTTATGTTTCAAAGCCCAATTCAAATGTTTTTTTTTTTCTCCTTTGAAACTTGCCCAGCTCTTCATTCTGACCAGAAAACCATTTGGGCAAATTCACAGTCTGTAAGGCAGTTACTATGTTGAATCACGGTTGTTCTCGTGTATCTCAATACCCAGTAGACTTGGACTGCTTGAGGGGAGGGACTGTCCCTGGACTGACCCTCACTCGTCCTTGGAGCCCCTTTATTCAACTAGGGGCTGGCATATGACAGACTTACTAAGTATCCATAAGCCAATTGTGGAAAGAAACAGAACACTCTGCAAAAGACAAGTGGCTCCTGCTCAATAGGTGGCTGTATGCATGCAAAAGATTTGAGTCCAAAGGCTGTAATTCAGAGGTTTTCCATTCTCAGAGGCCTTCCAAAATGTATCCACTCTTCCAAACACAGTTGTTTTCTAGAGGGTATGCTATTAGGAGAGGAGCAGATTTCCTCAGCCCACCATGCCTGTGCTGTGTCAATAAGGATTAATAAAGTATCTACTCAGTGCTCAGCTTTACAATAAATGAAGTGGAGGATTCTAAAAATGTAGAAGATGTCATCTCTACTCGTTTGGACCATAGAGCCAAATCCAAAAGGCAATGCGGCTAGAATGAAGACTCACACATCAGCATAGGCCTACTGGCAGTTGCTTAGGAGGATCATTAACATTTTTCAATGAAAAAACTTCTAATTTCCCTTGATCTTTTTATATAAAAAGTTATTCATGTTAGAAACAGCTTGACTGAAAATCAGTGCTTGCAGTTAAGAGCACTTCCTCTCGAATTTCAGATTGAGGTGTTAATTTACGGGGCAAGGTAGACTTGTGCTGGAAACGGGTTTTGGCAGCGGGGAAGGGGTTTAAAGTTCCTACATGCACTCAGGAATGTTAGCAGCTTTTTGTTGATTCCAACCTGCAGTTCACCTGGTTAAGATCTTGTCTCTTCCTTCCACCCTCTGGCCTGCTGTGATTTAATTTAGGCCAATCTCCCACTCCCAGCATCACTGCCAGGTGAGAACCAACCTGGGCCAAACATGACCAGGAATAAGAAATGCAAGACTGTTTATGCCACTGCTGGAAATCCCAGAGGCCCGATAATTGTCTTTATTTCCAGCTAAAATCTAACTTGACATGAAATGAAGTGATGGAAAATGTATTTACTTTATTGTGATATTTTTGTCCTTAAAGGTAATTTTGTTTTAGGCTGCACTGAAAGATACTAGTACTTTAGAAAAGGGGAAGGTCCATGACCCTCCCAAAATTACATACAAAATCACATAAGCCTGGGAATATGTGCTCTTAAGAATTTTATTTTCTGGGAATTGGGGCTAGAACATCTATGGGATTCTGTAAGTCCAAGGGTCCCATGCAGTTCTATATCATCCCTGAAGTGCTGTGTCGAGTTAGGATGTTACCCTTACAAGGAATACAGACCGGATCTTGTTCAGACCTTGCCCAGAGAGGTACACACACATCTCTTCCTGGTCAGCTGGTCACAGTGTGCCAGGGCTTCGTCTGTAGCCTAGAATATGCTCCCTTTCCCGAGCAGAGCACGGTGAAGACGCAGTCTGCCTGAAGGCCAGCCATGCGGAAACATGATGCTGTCAGGCACTTCTTTCGGATGTGCCCTCATTTCTCAGATGTGTCAGCCTGTCTGCGCCTCGGCTTCCCTATGCCAGCACGGCCCAGCTATGGAAGAGGCACGAGCGATAATGGTCCTGTTTGTGGCATCCGAGTGTGTCAGACAAAGGGGTACAGAGGCTCACACATTCCTCACTAGTCATCTGCACACCTGTTCAGGAAAAGGAAGTGACTGGGGCCACATCACTCAGAGCGTGTCTGTACTCATCCTTATGACGGTTACCTCAAACGCACGCACAAAGGGACACTTGTCTCTCTTCTTTGTAGTAGCAAGCTCTTTCTAGGTCTTACATTACATCTATGTTGATTTACTTAAAAATGTTTTGGTACCATCTACATCCCGAGAATAGTGAGGAGGCATTTAAACAGTCTTATTCGGGCATGGACATTCCAAAGGTGGGCAGTTAGCATTTGAAATACACTCATTAGGGCTCCATGCTTCAGAAGAGGTTACTTACCACTTCAAATATTATTACTGAAATATCCACCACAAAAGATGTGTTCATTGGCATAAAAGATGTTAGAGGTAAAGTTATCATTGGTGACATTTAAGTCCTGTGAATTGGCAACACCAGGTTTCAAATAAAATAAAAAATAAACTAAAGCCTCTACATATGAACATGGTCAAGTTTTTCCTCTCCTGTGCAAGATTCTTTCAGAGTCCTCACAGCTGTGGAGTTAAACCCATAATACTTCATTGAGCAATTCTGCATCTCTTGGCTGTGGTCACTTATGTACCTCAGCTACTGCCACTTCTGCCCACCTGGTTTGTGACCGGGTACACAGTCCCACCAGCGTGGCTCAAACAGGTCTGGCTATTTCCCTTCCTATGACCTTATACACTGTTTTCTTGGTTGAAAACTCTCCTGGGTAGAGCTCTGCTACTCGCTGTGTGAACCTGTAGCAGGCACTTACCATTTCTGAGCCTCCATTTTCTCATCTATAACATGAGGGAAACATCACTGTCCACTATAATGAGAGATTAATAAGATTATATCTGTAAGAGATTTAGCTCGGTGCCTGACACATGGAAAATGTAATCATTGTTTTTATTATTAGTCACCTTGCTAACTCCAACTTGATAATCAAAACTCATCCCAAGTGTCTCCTTTGTCAGGGAGTTTCTCTGCTCACTGTGCTACTCCCAGGCCAGGATAACGTTTCCCTGCTCTAGCCTCTCACAAAGTCTGGCCAATAGTATGGAAGTACATACTCGGTACTAACTTCTTTTTATGTGTTTATCTCCACTTAAATTAGCTCCATGAGGGCAGAAACTATGCCTTTTTTCCCAATGTCCCCAGTGCCTAGCATATAATGGATACTTAATAAATATTTAATAAATGAATGAACAAATGCAGGAACTAAGTAGGGACTTGTGGCTCCATGAAGAGACGTCTGGAAGGGGTCCTTGAGAACTACCATCTAACAGGCAAATGGCAGTCATGTGGAAAAGAAGTAAATTAAGTTTGGAAATTATAGACAGGATTCAGCTCAATATATAGAAGCACTAATGTGATTGTTCAAAAATGGTATGTATTGCCTCAGTGGGATTTCTTTCTCTGAAGTTATTTTAGCAGATGTTAGCAACATGATAAATTAGATTCACCCTCAGGATAAAAGATTTGCCTATTAGGTTCCATCTAACATTCTGTGACATTCTCTGCAAAGTGCATCTGAGAAGTAAAGCTTTGTGAAACATTCTCCAGTGAATATTTAGTTATTAGTGCATGTTGTTTCTATATCATAATATCCTCACCTCTTCTCCGAAGTACAGTTTTAGTTCTCAAATAATCTGTATCTCTTTTTGATGAATTATATTACTGATGCATGCACTTATCTTTTTTTAATTGTTAATGAAAATTAGCTTTATTATATTAAGTAATAAATACATACAAAGATACAGTGTTAGTCATTTTCTTCCAGAAGTTTAGATCAACTTACAGGAAAGGCAGAACTGAAATCTACATACAGTCTTAGGAAAAATTTCAGGGGTCCTTGTTTGGTGAAATTTGGTAAGTTGTTCTTTCTTTTGCATTTATAACTTGTGCATTTTAAAACTGAGTTTAAAACACTAATAGTTATGTGAATGCTTAAGCAATAAAGGAGTTACATTAAGCATAATCTATACTGTATGGCCCATGGGAATGACTGCTAATAAAGCATCCTGCAGTCAGTATGCACTAGAAACAGAACCCTTAGAGTTTTATCATCTTATGGGAGAAACAAAGAACAAAACACAGAACAATTTGAGTAACATAAATGTATTCAAAAGAGAAACACTGGTATCTGGGAGGCAAACTACAGTTTGCTGTGAGATGGGTAACTCTGACCTGCATCTTTTAAATCAGTGCTTAAGAAAAAAATAAAACACACTGGGTAGTTCCTAACTGACATGTACACCCTAATCTACTGTAAAATCTCTTCTCTATCTTAGCAAATAACAATCTTTATAAACAATTTTTACAATTTTTAACATTATATGTTTTATCTTTACTGAATCATGGAGTTTAAATTTGATAAGTGCTGCACCCATACAGGTCAGCTCCACTAATTATAATCAGCATTTAATATCAACCCCTGCCTTTAAAATAACAAACACACACACACACACACACACACACACACACACACTCATGTGCAGGCTTCTGTACATACTCAGACACACATTTGCCCACAGCATATAAACTCTCCAAGGGCAGCTTATTTTAAAGATAGACAGCCTGTTTTCTATCAATGGATACAATTACCAAGCAAATTAATGTAGCTTCTCCAGAACCACTTGAAAGATAAAAAAGAACAGGAAACATGAAATGCTTCCCTGAAAGAGAAGAGTGCCACAGCAGGAGGAGCCCTGAACTTGGCCTCTGCACACTGAGGCTAGCATCCTGGCCCCACCAGTTTGGGCCCTGGGAAGCAAGGCCTGTCCTTCTTCTCCCCAGACCTCCTCCTCTTGCTGTCAGTTGGATAGACTTCACCTCACTCTCGTCACGGGACTAAGTGAGCCAGTGCAATATGAATTGGTAAGCTTAAAAGTGTTGAAAGTATGAAGTATTATTCTCTAATGCATCAAATAGAAAACACTGCTAATAGTGCCTGCTATAGGTTGGGCCCGGGTTAGGTACCTCCTATATCCTGACATCAGTTATTTCTTGTAAGAAACTTGGAAAGCAAATAAAACTTCACTTTCACAAATTAAAAAAAAGTCACTCAGATATATAGAGCAGATTTATTCTTTGCTAAGACTGAATCCCAGCTGGGCCTTACTCAGGAGCAGTTGCTTCACAACCCCATGCCTTATCTAATAGCACAGGTACTGAGTGGCTGAGCTTACACTAAACAGTGATAAGTAAAGAATTTGAGTGGCTTTTTGTACTAAAGGAGAAAAAAAACACTTTCCTGCTCTTGGATAAAGCTTCGATATGCTCTTGCCCACAAAATGCAGGGTTGCTGTAGCCACCACTGCTGACAATGTTTGTAATGCAGGGGGAAAGGACCATAGGGGATGATCAAAATGTCAAAGAGGGTGGGGGCTGGGGACAGAGATTATTCCACTGGCCACTATATGTTGGACTCTGTGCCAAGTGCTATTATTGCAAAACATGTGCATGCTCAAAAGACTACTAGGAGCTAATTCTGTTACTGCCAGCGCCAGCCACAAGAGAGGCCAAAACATTTGCACATTGGTAGAGAGCTGTGGTGTGGTCAGTCTGGAAACACTTGGACATGGGCATCCTGATTCCAGATACTCTATAATATGTCACCAATGGACCATGTCCTCACATAGGGGTCTTTGTGTCCTGGGGCAGCCATTACAAAGTGCCACTAACTGTGTGGCTTCCAACAACAAAAATTTATTCTCTTGCAATTCTGGAGGCTAGAAGTCTAAAATAAGGGTGTCACCAGGGCCACATTGCCTCTGAAATCTGTAAGGGGAAGATACCTCCTCATCTCTTCCTAGATTCTGGCGGCTGGCCCCAATCCTTGGGTACCCTGGCTTGTAGCCCAGTCCCTGCCATTGCTGCCCTTGTCTTCACACCGCCACTTTCTTACAAGGACCCCAGGCATATTGGATTATTGGAGCTACCCTAACCCACCCTACACCAGTATGATATAATCTTAACTAATTACACCAGCAATGAGTATTTCCAAACAATGCCACATTCTGAGGCACAGGGGGTTGGGCTTAAATGTATCATTTTTTGGAGGACACAACTCAGCCCATAACAACAGGTTATACTTGCTAGTTACTGATGCTTCTCAGGCCCAAAGAGCTGACACAGGCTGGAAAAAAACAAACAACAAATACACACACACACACACACACACACACACACACACACACACATATAATGTGAAATAGATACACATATTTCAATTTAGAAATTTAGATCAACTTTCTGGATGAACTATTTTAAGTAGAGGCAAACTGAGATATATAGTGTTTCATTCTCATTCAGTATTGAGCAAAAAATAACTAATATCTGCTTAAAAATCCCTAAAAATGAGCGTGGTATGCAGAGGGCCTTTCCTAATTCTTTATTGTCCTTCTCCATTGACTTGTCTTTCTCTCTGTCTCTGGGGCTCCCATCCCTTTAAGTGCGAGAATTACTCCTCCTTGGTTTTGTGTATCAACACTGAACTCAGTGCTTGGTGTGTGCTGGGCTCCCAGTAAACACAGAATGTAGAAAAGCCTGGATACAAGCATGGATGCTGATGCTCTTAAAAAGAAATTAAAAAAAATTGAAAGACACTGCCACACAGATTCTCCCCCCATTGCAATGCCCAGCTACAAACATACTTTCCTAGACTGGGACATTTTTTCTAATCCCTCAGAAACCCCTAAATATTTGCTCCCTAACTTGGCGGTCCGGGCTGGCTCATGACTCACATGCTTCTAACAGCTGCTCTGTCCTTGATGTCACTAGGCTCAGCAGATAAAAGTGGAGAACCATATGGTAAAATTGGTCTGGGTACAAATTATGACACTTCATTCTGGATATTGACGGATTGGTGTTCATTTCCACGGAAGCAGTTAGATCTGGGGTCACCCGGGGAGTCTGTCTGCTGAACTGTCCTATGAAATCTTAAGGTGTAATTAGGCAATACAATTGGCACATGCCCCAGGATTTAGAACCTACTTTAAAATGGTGCTGTCAGGATAGGGACCCTGGCTATCGCCATCAGGGCCTCAGAGCAGACACCTGGAAGGAGACTTTCTTAGCAGGACTTAGCAGGACTTAGTGTCTTAGCAGGACTCATGGCTTTGGGAGATGTTCTTATCTCCTTCTCCAGAACTATGCATAACAGAAATACATAGAACCTAGTATGGGGAGGCTGCCAAAATGTGGAGACAAAGAAACATGTACCAAATGGAAGAACAGAACAAAACACCAGAAAATAACTAAACAAAATGGAGACAAGCAATATATCAGATGCAGAGTTCAAAATGCTGTATAAGGATCCTCAATGATTTCAGCAAAGAGATAGAAAACATAAAACTGGAGACAGAAAACATAAAAAAGAACCAGTCAGAAACAAAGAATATATGAACTGAAATGAAGAATACACTACAGGGGATCAACAGGGGAATAGATAAAACACAGAGGATCACATCAGCAACTTGGAAGATAAGGAAGCAGAAAACACCCAATCAGAACAGCAAAAAGAAAAACTATACTAAAAAATGAGGAGAGTATAAGGAGCTTCTGGGACAACTTCAAGCATACCAATATTTGAATCATGGAAATCCTGGAAGGAGAAGAAAGAGAGCAAGATATCAAAAACCTATTTGAAGAAATAATAACAGAAATCTTCCCTAACCAGGTCAAGAAAATAGACATACAAGTCCAGGAAGTGCAGAGCCCAAAACATGATGAACCCAAAGAGGTCCACACTGAGACACATCATAATTAAAATGCAAAAGTTCAAGACAAAGAGAGAATCTTAAAAGCAGTTAATTATCTCCAAGAGATCCCAAAAGACTGTCTGCTGATTTCTCAACAAAAACTTTGTGGGTCAGAAGGGAGTGGCAAGAAATATTCAAAGTGATTTAAAGCAAGGACCTACAACTAAGATTATTCTACCCAGCAAACCTGTCATTTAGAGTTGAAGCACATACAGGATGAGGCAAAATTAGATTTTTCAGTTGTGAGTATGCAAAACAAAGTTTATTCTTGTATAATTATTATTATTTATTATATTATTTTCCATATTAACAACTATAAACCTATTTTTTACCCACCCTGTATAAAGAGCTTCTCAGAAATGAAAAGCTAAAGGAATTCATTACCACCAGACTAGTATTAAATGAAATGTTGAGGGGCCTTCTTTAGGAACAAGAAGAAGAAAAAAAATTTTAAAGTATGAACAATAAAATGGCAATAAATACATATCTATCAAGAATTGAATCTAAAAAACAAAATAAATGAAAAGGCAGAACAGAAATAGACTCATAGATACAGAGAACATTTTGACACTTGTCAGATGGGAGGAGTTGGGGGATTGGTAAAAAAATTGAAGGTATTAAGAACTATAAATTGGTTATTACAGAATAGTCACAGGGACGTAAGTACAGCATAGGAAATATAGTCAGTAATAGTGTAACAATTATATATGGTGTCAGATGGGTACAAGATTTATTTGGATAATCACTTAGTTATATAAGTCTAATCACTGAGTTTTACACTTGAAATTAATATGATATTGTATGTCAATTATACTAGAAAATAAATATGATTAAAAATAAAGAAGTAAAAATCACATTGAAAAATAAAAATAACAAATAAAATAACTTATAATATTCTATACCTTAGAAAGGGACTGTAAGTTAAAATGTTCCATTACATAAAGAAGACTGCCCAACAAGCTTAAAATTCAGTAATTTATTGTGGGATCTATATTATTGCCAGTTATCACATTGAAGTATACCAAGAAATCAATTAAGAATTTATCCTTTAGACAATTAAATACTGATATGTGGAGGACCCCGGCCAGCAGTATCCATCCCTGCTGTGGATGCTCATCAAAACACGAGAAAAACATACACAGGGACAACCGAGTCCTGTGGGGAAATAGGGACTGAACAGCCACTCTATCTAGTGGAGAGTGCCCCATTCTCCCACCCAAGCAGGCTTTTATTAAGAATACAGACATGGTTTGTGGATCACAGTCTGGCAGGGAAGATCAAAAGGGATAGGTAATTTTCAAAGCATCTGACAGAACTCCCGCTGGGATTCTGGGCTGAGAGTTTGTGTTTTATCACTTAAAAAGATTACAGGACCTAAAAGGCTAGTCTCATTTCCTGCCCATGCCTTCATATTCTAATTCAATAGCATCCTCCAGCAAGCAGATCTCACAGGATCTTGCATATTCTATGTCCCAGGCCTGATTAACCCGGGGGTCCGCCATCTCTGGTCTGGGCTGCACCGCCCGTTATTTCCACAGGACTGAGTTGGCCAGGAGACAAAGGCAACCAGGAGACTAGGATTTCTCACATCTAAGAACAAGGACTCAGGCTTTGACAAAGCTGAGGGGACAGGGGTCGATGTCCATCACACCTTCATTTCCACAGCCCCCTGAGTCTTCCCTGAGGCCTCCATGTGATCATGCCTGTCTTAGGCGATTCCCTCCTTGGGAAATCTTACCTGTCATTGGCTAACTGAACAAGCATTGGAGGCCAGGCACAGAACAGGGCAGTGTTCATGCCAGGGAAATAAGTTTTGTCTCCTTAGTGGTTCCTGGTTCAGAGGTCTCTCACTCAGCCTAAGTCGCAGGGGGGTTACAGCTTCCTGAGACCAGGCAGGGTGGGCCCCAACAGTGATACATATGCAGGTATCAAAGGATTTGAACATCTAAGGATATTTATAATCAAGTTTTAAAAATTATAATGTTTCTAAGAAAGTCAGGATTTTAGTCACTTAACTATAGAAGAGTTTTAAACAGTATGTAAACACTAAAGCTAAAATGAATAGGAAAATTGTTTTCTCAGAGACCAATGAAATGAAGTAAATCCTGATTACTACTTGATAATGCTACAAAGAGATGGGCAGGATTGAAGACATTATTTTTGGTGGGCTAGGATGGGGGTAAAAGGCAGAAAACTGTACTTGAACAACAGCTAAAATAAAAAAAAATATTTTTGGAGGACATGATAAAGAAAGGTAGGAAGAAAGAAGAGCAAGACAGGAAATTAGGAAAGAAATAGAAATGAATTTGTTTAGAGGTAAAAAGTTCTCCAGATCCCCAGATGCTTTCACTAGTAATTGAATCATTTCACTTTCTCTTCTTTGAAGAAGGTTTGGAAACTTTTTATTTTAAAATGTGATGGCAAATTAAAGTGAAAATTAAATGTTCGAAGAGGTAGGCATACAAAACAATCACCATCCCCTCTCCATTTTACTCATCTCTGAATCTGCATCCTTCTATATTCATGATCACTGTGAATGGGAAAACCGTCCACCAGGCTTCTAAACCAGAATCCCTCTCTCCACCCTTCTTATCTAATCTGTCATCAAACCCCATACAGCAACTTTCTAAATATTTCTTACTAACTGCCCACTCCTCTGGCTCCATTCCTTCAGTCTGTGTTGTGGCCTCCTAGAAGGTCTCGGGTCCATGAGTCTAATATTTTTACTTCCACCCAGTTGCCATGATGATCTTTCTAAAATAAAATGTTGATTATGATATTCTACTTAAAATCCTTCAGTGACATCTCATAGCTTTCAGGAAAGTTTAAACTCAGGGATCCTACCTGATTTTCTAGCTTCATCTTGATGGCCCCAAACATACACATTTTTCCAGGCAAACCAAATAATACATACCATGCTCCATGCCATGTTGTTCTCTCTGCTAACCAACTTACCTATGTGATTGTCACTTGACTTTTAAGCTTTGGTTCACATGCAATCATCTCCTCTAGAATGCCTTCTTTAATCCCTCAGCCTGATTTCTACGTCTCTCTTCTTGGCTCCCATCTATTTGTTTCAGCTCTGCAACATAATCATGGTCTGAAGTGGATTAAGGAAGAGCCAGGCAGGCAATTGTCCAGGACACCAATCTTTAAGAAGATATACATTATTAGGAACATTGCAGAGAGAAAAAAAAAATGTTTATCAAATACCACATGTGGTTAGAAGGATTATTTTGATGAGCTTCTAGGAATCAGTTGAGAAAAGCCAAGAACATGCTTGAAGAGCAATAAATTATTTTTAAACTACCTTCCAAAGAGGGTGAGTTTGGTTAGCTTTTGTGTTTCTGTTTTGCTAGTTAGGGTACACAAGTTCAGAGTAACGGCTGAGCTGCTTAGGGCATCACAGAGAGGGTATCTTTTGCCAATAAAAGTCCTTCTCCATTCTTCCCTGCACTGTGCTTATGGTGCAATGGCCTTCGTAAAACTCTGGTCTCTCCCCTCCCACCCCCAACAATGGAACAAATACTAAAGAACATCAGTTTGAAGGGGAATCAAGTATCTAATTATCTTTCTCAAAGGTGCCCCATGTTTCTGTATGGTCCCAATTATTTATCAGACGATCTTGTAATAAGTCAAATTACTTGTGTAAATTTTCCATAAGCTTCCCAAGGACTGAGACTATGATCTTTTTCTTTTGTAACAAATTTGAAAAAGGGATGTATTCACCCAAAGTGTGTGACCTGGAAGTAGAATGAACTGACATTCAAAGTTCAAGATTTACCAGTGTATATGTAGCATTGTCTAGAGAAGGATGACTCAAATCAAAGAGACAAGAATATACTATTCGCTAAAGAGGCATTCTTTATGGTGAAATAAGTGCAGATAATTGTGAGTGAAATATCCTTTAAAACTATCCTTCCCTCTTTGGTTTGGGTTCATGTTTATGGAGAAAACTGATTGCTCATTTGTTAGATATTTTTATATAAGGGCTGGATAAAGAGTCCTAGATGGAAAAGACCAAATCTATAAACACTGGAAAAGTAGATGAACTATTGTAAGTCAATAAATTTACATTCTAGTTTATAAGTGTGATTAGCAAGAGATAGGATCTCTAAATCTGATCAACTATGTGTACATGAACAAAATTTAATATCTAGACTTCTCACTCTACTAAAGGCACTATTACCCCTTCTGAGGTTTTGGGAGAATAAAATAATATAAATGTTGTTATTTTCAAAATTATAAAGCTCTTACACATGTATTTTCCTCTTTAACAAGAACGACCTACATATTTCAAAGAATATTTTAGCTTTGATTTTTTCTCTAAAATTTCATTTCATTTTGGTACTACTTTTGGCCAGTATTTTATGATCTTGACCTGATTTAAACTAATATTTTCCTTCTTTCTGCTGCCAGTAAAATATTGTTATTCTCAAATTTTCTCAAGAGAAAGATGTTCTGTATTTCTTCATGGTAGGCTTCAACACTGAAGGGGAACAGGGATGCCTTTGACCTGATGACTATTTTTCTGGAAAATATACAAAACACTATGAAAAAAACACCATTAGGATCTTTTAGAATTACATTCATTGCTTTAATAGAGAGGAGCCCTACACAGATGTAGCATTTACAAGAAATGATGTATTTTTTTGAGAATGACCCAGGGTGATTTGGCAGTTGTTTAAATATTACATCAACCAATTATATTTAAAAATCAAGCAGATTGGAGAGAAAGCTCAGAAAAAAGATAAAATATCAAGGGTAAGTAAAATTATTTTCTGAAAACTTCTGCAACTTATCTTGAGCCTTGTAAAATTAAAAACAAATATCAATAATCTTAAATTATGTTAAACTGGGATATTGAATCCTGCCACTCGACCCATGAGGTAAATGTGTTTTGGAATTAAAAACTTTTCAAATTTTAGAAAGGTAATACCAGTGTTGCCATATGAGGTCTGTCCAGAAGGTATCTAGTCCTGCAATATGAAAAATAGATACATTTCTTGAAGAAGATACAAGAAACACTGTACACAGGAAATGATGCCTCAGTTCCTTCAAAGTAGGTACTTTGGGACCTCACACAATTCTCCCAGTCACCATCATCTACCCCGTCATATTTTCCTGAATCTCATCAATGGTCTGAAATCTCTTCCCTTTCAAAGGTGATTTGAGTTTTGGAAAAAGCAAGAAGCCACAGGGTGCCAAATCTGGGCTACTGTGGGGCTGAGTCATGGGGTGATTTGATGTTTTGCCAAAAATGTCTGCACGAGACATGATGCATGAGCAGACCTTTTGTCGTAATGAAGCTGTCAATCACCAGTTGCCCATAGCTGTGGCCTTCTGAATCATCTGAATAATTTCTGTAGAGGAGCGTTCAAGCTTAACACAAAATTTGGTGCAGTTTCATTGCTCTACTCAGTCATTTTGAATGTGACAGCTACACAGTACTCATGTTTATTCAATGGCATCTACTGCCTCCATGAAGCACGATCACCGACTGGCAGTGACTGTGGAACACTGCAGATGGCTCATCGACACAGGAGAAATGAACATACACAGAAATAGGCAATTTTCTGTGGAGAAGTAGGGACGGAGTGGCCACCCTCCAAGTGGAAAGTGCCTTGGTCACCCTCACTAGGGGAGGGCACTTTGGCCACACTCTCTGGTGGAGGGCATGCGTTCTCCTGTCCCAGCAGGCCTTTTATTGGGTTCGTTTGTACAAGAATTCAGGTAAAGCTCATTACTCATTGCAGGGAAGTAAGGATCAAATAACAATGAACTCTGAGAGCCTACTTTGAGTCAGGGTCAAAGAGCTGTAAAACTTTGAGGAACAAACTTACTTCCTCCTTGGACCCTTCTCATTCAACTGAGAGCATTCTAAACAAAGCAGGTTTCACAGGATTTTCCGTATTCTTTCTTAGGCCTGATCACCTGGGGAACCTGCCTTTTCTAGTATAGGGCTGCACCACCCTGTCATTGTTTCAGGCTTAAGTGGAGCAATGGGAACTAAGGCAACCAAGAGATAAGGAGATTTTCTCGCAGACTGTGAGCACTCAGGCTTTGTCAAAGCCGAGGGGTGAGGGTCCATCACCCCCTTTTGCCGTAGCCCCCAAAGTCCTTCCTTAGAGGCCTCCCACGTGATTGTGCCTGTCTTAGGTCGTTCCCCCCTTGGGGAATCTTACCCATCATTGGCTAACCAACCAAGCATTGGGGTTCAGGCAGGGTGAAGTAAAAAGAGCAGAAGTGGCGTTCCTGCTAGGGAGATAAGCTTTTGTCTCCTTGCTGGCTTACGGTTCCAAGGTCTTCCCTCAGCCTTAGCCTAGTTGGGGGTTACAGCTTCTGATATCAGGCAGGGTGGTTCCCAACACCTCCACTGACTAGTACAGTGAAGTCATCATTGTTCACACATGCACACTCCAGTCCATTCTCCTTGGCTGCCAGGTTACATCAATGTCATGTAAACGGTTCTCATTATGATAACTATGGCTGATTTTTTTCTGGACAGACCTCACATATTCAATGCAGTAGTAGCAAATGGCTCTCTGAAAAAAGATTATGTGTATCCATAGGTTTATTATGACTTTTGCTGATTAAATAACATATAACAAAATTATAATAATAAAATTATAATATTTTCCTGAAAATTTATATAACCAATCCATTTTCACAGAATGCATTAATTTTTGCCTCTTACATGCATAGCCAATGTATGGTTATGACTGATGAAGGAAAGTAATTCAGTCATGAATGTTTGTTGATATTTTCCCAATTTTTAAAAATTTGGTGGAGGCTATTAGTTCTTTTTCTAGCTTCTTTAATTTTTCATATGTATGTATACATATATGAATATAGATAGATACAGACATATATATATACATATATATACACATATTAAATTTTAGGCCTTACATTTCTAAGTTTACTGTAGCTGTATATATACAAATTTTGTGTTGTACACTTATTATTTTCTAGTTTTTATTTGACTCTCAAATAGGTTGGCCCTAATTATTTCTTGATTATTAGAAAAAATTATGTAGAGGCACTATTTTTGGACCCAATAAACCTCTCCATATTCCCCAGCCTATATTTACGTATTCCAACATTTTTGAAGTGTATCCAGCACAATATTTTAAGTTTTATTTCAATTAACAAATAAGTTAGGGAAGATATGATTAAACAAAGTTGAACGAATTTCCTTAAAGCAGTATTAATATGCTAATATATACTGTAAATCTATAACAAGGAGACATAGAATGTGATATTTCTTAAAACTATTTGATCGCATTTTTTTCTTTGCTAAAATATTAGATTTCACGGAACAATTTAGAGATAGTAACTACTCTATATTAACACTGATGTCAATATCATGAATTCTACCCATAATTATCACTTAGTATTGTATTAGATAGGGTTGTTAACTAAAAAGAATAGAAGTCAATCTAAATGAAATTAAGCTTAAAATATACTTATTAAAAGAAAAAGAGACCAAAGAACCTCCAGAAAAGCCAGAGAATCAACTAGAGGCTAGCACCAGAAACAAGACCCAGGTCACATCAGTGGGTTGCTTTTTGGCACCACTAAAAAAAAGCAAAAAAACTGACAAAAAAGCAGATTAAAAGACCACCACCAGCAGCATAGTTTGGAAGGCAGAAAGCAAGTGACTAATTACTACTTTAACAGATTAGGGAACACTAAATATTTATTTCTAGGATTCTCAAAATTGGCTGATTAACACATAAGTACCCCCAAATAGTTAAAGAGTTGAAGACACCATTTATCTCTGAAACTGGTTTTACGGGAGGAATATGTAGCTAAAAACAAGATAATTCATTGAAAATGTGTATAAAAAGCAATTTAGTCTTAAAAACTGTCCCCCATATCATGTAGCAGAATGGTTGTTGATTAAGACTGTTGATTTATGGGGACAATATATGAGAGATGTCAGATGCTGGCATACCAATACAGGTGATGACAGCAATATGACACTGAAAATAGGGAGAGGTTCCATAATGAAAAATCTAAATTTTGAAAAAACAAACAAACAAACAAACCCATAGCCTCTCTCTTTATACTCCATTTATACTTCCCTGTAGGATTCCTTTTCAGGAAATCCAACCAACCCAAAAGAAAGGCCCTGTAGCTAGAGTTTAAGAATATCCATTACAATGACTCAGTCAGGTCGTCTTAGTGTGACATAAAATAATTGACAAATTTCATCAAGGAAATATTTTCTAATCAGCTTCTTACTACTTGAGAATTAAACATGAGTGAGAGAGAAGGATCACCAAACACTTAAGAAATGTATCGATAGGACTTTCTGTTAAGATAGAAGCATAGGTAAATATGGTACTCGAATCCTCCCACATCCACATCAAATTTACAACTACACTACAGAACAACCATCATTCAGAGCTGCACGAAATCTAGCTGACCAGAAGTCCTACAACTGGGGATTTAAAGAAGAAACCATGTCAAGACTGGGAGAAGAGGAGGAGATACAGAATGGAATGGTTTCACACCCACGTGTGGCTGTTAAAAATCAAGAGAGATATCTCAGCTACAAAGGTACTTCCTTAGGAGTGAGGGGTCCCAACCAAGTCCCCCAGCACAGGGTTCCAGAGCCACGAAGAGAAGTCCCATAACTTCTGACTATAAAAACCAGCAGGGAGTATGGCTGAATGAGACAAAGGCTGTTAAAGTACCAGGCAGTTCTTAAAGGGCCCACGCAGACTTACTTGGATTCACTCCCTCTGAACTCCAGTGGTAGCAGCCTGAAAGGCACCAGGAACAATATATGGGAAGGAGCTGAATTATCTAGCATCAGGGCAAGAGCTGGGGGGACAGCATTCTGCCAGACAGAAGTGCTGGCAGAGACCCTTGTTTCTTTCCTGAGATGCTCTCCCCATAGAGCTGGCAGGCAGGTGCCATATCTGAGTATTCATCAACCTGGCTTACAATGTTCACCCCACCCAATTTGCAGGCCTACCCAAGCCGTTTCCAGTGGCTTTCCCATACAAATTGCTTATCTTGCATTCTGCTGTGGACTTCCCTAAAATCTCTCAAAGGCTAACAAATTGCAAACAAGCAGCATCTGGCCTTGGCATGCCCAATACCTTTCATTAATGGCACCAGGCCTGGCACTAGATGCAGCTGGCCTTTGTTCTCATCTTGGCCTCTCCTGAGACCTCTAAGTCCAGCACAAGTAGCAACTGTCTTCAGATCACTCTATAGCTTCTACCAATGGTCCCAGGCAGGGCACAGGCAGTGGCTGACCTTGCACCTCCCAGGAGGCCCAAGAGCCAGTTTACCCAGTGGACAGCTACAGACCACACCAGATTACACCAGATTACAGACCACACCAGATTACAACTCTTATTATCTCCACAAGTGGCACACTCAAGGGGCAGACTTGATGAACCCAACTAAAGCAAGTCCTGGTCTAGACACTGGCTTCTACATAGCAGCTCCTTTGCTGTAGTCACAGCCAATAGGCCTGGGGGCCAATCCCTTCCAGTGATACCAACTGCAATCAAGGTTCAACTCTAACAAACTAGTGCACACAGACCACAAAGAGGTGTTACTGGAGCAACCATTCAGGTAACTGAGAAGGTTGAGCCACTGGACCCTACAGGACACTTACTACACAAGACCACTATACCAAGTCCAGGAGATGAAGCAATTCTAATACATAGAAACAAGCAATCAAGTTTCAACTATAACAAACTCCAGTAACACAGCCCACACAGAGGTGCTACTGGAGTGCCAATATGAAAAACAGTACAGCAGTTCCTCAAAAATTTAAAAATTATATGATCCTATATCTCCACTTTTGGGTATATATTCAGAAGAATTGAAAGCAGAGTCTTGAGGAGATATTTGTACATCCAAGTTTGTAGCAACATTATCTACAATAGCTAAAATGTAGACACAACCCAAATGACTATCAAGGGGTGAAGAGATAAACAAAATGCAGTACATGAATGGAAACTTGAGGATACTGTGCCAGTGAAATGTGCCAGTCACAAAAAGACATACTGTATAATTCCACTAATATGAGATATTAGCTAAATTCATAGGAACAGTAATAAAGCAGTTATTTTTAAAAACCCCACAAAAATGCCATTAAATTTACTAGATATTAAATTGACTGATTTTAGAACTCATTCCCAAATGAGAATTTATTTAAAACAATTCATTTTGAATTAAAACAATATATAAATTCCCTTAATATTTATGAAATTTAATAAGCCATTAGCATCTCTGCATTTTGTAGGCTACTAAAAATCTCAATGAAGTCTGATAATAAGTGAAAGTGTTGCATCTGCACAGTCATTTCAGTGCAATGACATCTCAAGGCAATTGGAATTGCCAGTTAGATGAAGAAAGTCTCAAGAAACCAGAAACTTTGAAAAGAAAAATAGCTAAAGTGGCCAATACACCATTCTCTAGGAAACAAACTCAAATTTTGTGTGGAAAGCTTCAAGTCAATATACTATCAATGTATGAAGTTTGATTTCTTTCTTTTTTTTTTTTTTAGAGAAAGAGAAAAAGGGAGAGGGAGAGGGGGAAACACTGACTTATTGTTCCACTTATTTATGCATTCATTGGTTGTTGATTCTTGTAGATGCCCCGACCAGGAATCAAACCACAGCCTTGGCATATCAAAACAATACTCAACCAAGCTTCCTGGCTAGGGCCTGATTTCTTGTCTTTGACAAGGTTCCTTTCCCAGGACAGGGGCAACTTCCTTGGCTTTGCTTTTTTGAATCAGAAGAGCTTATTCTAACTTTGATTGTGGAAGAGGCTATTTGTTTTCAAAGCTTCAGAGATAAAACTAATGATTTTTGTAATTGTGCAGTACACAGATGGGGCACACACAAATAACTATTTCATAGATTTAATTCATGTTCCTTGATTTGGGACAAAAACTACTGTTTATGTTTCTATGGGTTGAGGTTCATAGCTTTTTTTACAAACATTAAGTAGTCTGAATTATAAAATATTTATAAATGATTTAATGGATTGAAACAGTATTTTCTATAAATGACTATTTTTAAAAGTGAATTGCTATTAAAATCTAACAAACAAGTCATACAAAGCAAGTTACTGCCTTCAAAACTCTATTTTGATGGAAACATATTTTACAATTTCTACTAATATGTAATTAAAATGAATTTCTTCAAAAATCTTACAAATTCACATAATTTCAAAGATAGTGAGAACCATAAATTATAACCATATCCTGCAAATTGATAATTTTCATTTCATAAACCACAAATGTTTATCTTAATGCCAAGATATGCAATCTATTTTTACATATCATTAGAATCACAAATGTTTGGAAGCCCATATTCATTAGGCTTCAACACAAATTTTATAAAATATACATATTGAATACAAGAACAGATAAAAATTAGACAATCTAAATATCCATTAACTGGTAAATTGATAGGTTGTCCTACTCACACAAAATATTATAGTAATAAAAATTAATGAACTGTGGCTTCACTCATTTTCATGAATGAATTTTAAAGTTTTTCATCAAAAGGAGGTGATGGAAGCATACATACAATGATTCCATTTACATAAAATTCAAAAAGAGGCAAACTAAGCATTGCAAAACTATAAATACAAACAAGGCAATGATAAATAGAAAATCTAGGATAGTGGTACCTCTAGGGGAGAAGAGAGAATGTAATAGAAGAGGGGCTACAGTGAGTATCAAAGTTAGATAAAATGTTCTATTCTTCAAGAGAGGTCTTGACCACATGTGTATTTATTATTCATCCTTAAACATACTTTGTACATAATCTGGAGATAAGAAAGGGAAAAGTAGAGACCTGCATGCAGACAACTCTTTTTGAAGATTATATGGGGAAAATATGTGGACATTTAGATTTTGTTTTGCTCTTATGCTTTTTCAGATAGGAAAAGACAGCATCTGAAATGAATGGTATAGAAAAAAAGGTTCCATTAGAGAGAAGTTGAAGACATAGGAAAAGAGACAACTGATGAAATAAGTTACTAGAGTACTATGAAGGACGGAGTCCAAAGCACTCCTGAAGAGGTCTGCCTCTGAAAGGAAGAGGAATTCGACCTAATTTCGAAGTACAATAGGAAAGGATAGAAACAGGTGCAGCAGATTTATTACATTTGGTGATGGGAAACCAAGGTATGTCATTATCTGATGGCTCATTCCTCCTCTTGAATGAGGCACTACGATTAGCTCAGAGGGAAGGACCAGAACTGGTTTTGAGAAAAAGCGGAACAGTGTTAAGAGAACAAACTGACCACACATAAATGCAGGAACTTGAACTTCCTATTTCCTGCAAGGAAATAGGTATTACCTTACCTATTTCCCTTGTCTCTGTCTAGAATATATTTCCTCTTCCTCTCAAAAAGTTTTCCCATGCTTCAAGACTCACCTCATGTTCTTTTCCTCTGAAACCTTTTTGACTATTCCATAGTAATACTTTCCTTAAATATTACAATGCTTGACTGTATCACTGTTTCACTTATGGACTGTCTTGCAGTAGCTGTGCTATACATGATTTGATTTTTATGTGTTGTCTCCCTAACTACAGTTCTTGAGGGCAGAAACTGTCTCTCCCTCTTTCAGAAAGTGTATTCTCATATACACATTGAACATTTAGATAATTTTCTAAATGTCATCTTCTGAAACAAATATCCTTAAAAGCAAATGATAAAATAACTAAGAGTGAACTTTGAAACCTCTATTATTTTCTTACAAGTGCTCCTGGTTTTCAATTTTTGGTTTTAGAACTTATTTTTTAGAAGTTAACACAAAGAGCCAAGGTTAATACATAATTGGTTTGCATTTTAAAATTTTTAAACAAAGTATTCACGTTCATTAAACTACTGATTTTCTAAGTAACTTTTAATTTTTTCATGGAGGTAGTTCTCCTGGAAAATGAGGTAAAATATTATCAGCAATGACGAATCATGTTAGGAATGCCATCTTGTGGTTGAGAGTAGTCCATTACACTAACAGGTCCTTTCAATGACAATCTTTTTTTTTTTTTTTTTGAGAGAGAGGGAACTGATTTATTGACCCACTTATTTATGCATTCATTGATTGATACCTGTATGTGCCCTGACCAGGGATCAAATCTCAACGTTGGCGTATCTGGACCACACTCTAACCAACTGAGCTACCTGGCCAGGGCTCAGTGACAATCTTTAATTCAGAAAAAAAAAATCCAATGAATTCACAAATGTCTTGTTAAAATGTATTGTTACAACAAAGAAAGAATTAAATATATGCATTAGTTGTGTATGGTTTTAGTTGTCAAAAAAGACAATGTTCATTGTAAAGAGAGACAATTAATATACAGGGAAACGGCTACCTATAAATATACTTCTATTAAAACTATTCACACACACTGAAGTTTGAAATTTTTTCTCTTAAAATAGGTAATTTTATTTCTGAATCTTGATCTTCAAACTACATACTGTAACTATAACCATCCAAATGGGAGTGAAGGACAGAGTACTTATCTCATTTGGATGGTGTAACATACACACAATTATTTAAACCCAAATGAATTTTAAATAAAGTTAAAATCACTGACTCAATTTTAATAGATGAGCTTACTACTTCATACATACAAGTTAGCCATCTGAGTGATAAATTATCTTTCTCGTCAACAGAGAACCAGTAATGATTACAGATGTAGCAGTTAGCAACTGGGTTTAAGTATTTCAATTGCCAAATTGAATATCAGACATTTGGGTCCACCTAAAAGTGGGGATAAGGAAGTGGAAACTGATATATCCAATCACAGTACAGCAGCACAATGGTCCATGCACAATGCTTCTTTTTTGTCACTTCCAGATTAATGATCCAAGGAGCATGTGCAGGTACAAAGTTCAGTTGTAGAGATTAGGCTATTGAACTTCCAAAAAATAACAATATAGACAGAAATATCTAAATTAAAAATGCTATTGTACTCCAAATCAACTTTTATGATTTATTACTGCATGCTTATTACCAGAAAAAATATTTTACTCAGAAAACTTTTATGTGAATTGATTTTGTATTAGTTTTTCCACATGACTCTTCAGGACGTTCATATCGGCTGCACAGACCTGGTACTCCATCTTCTCTTGCTGTTTTGTTCTCTCTAGTATAGTCTCATGTGGTGGAGGTAAAGCATTGTATGAACTCAATAAATAAAGCTGACTTGATGAAGTTTGGTTGATGTCTTGAATCTTTAAAGCCTGCATGATAGCAGGTGCAAACTTTGAGTAATGGGCTGTAGATGAGATCATCACTGGACAGGTCTTGTCTTGCATTCTGTCTGCAACCACTTTTGCAACAGCAGTGTGAGGGTCCAAAATATACCCTGAAGTATTGTAGGTGGAGTGAATAGCTGCTAGGCATTCCCCCTCAGAGCACCAATCAGCTACAAAATCTTGTTGAAGTTTCTCAACTAGAATCTTTTCTATCTGGAAGTGATGCTGCTCTTCTAATTGATTAAATAATTTTGTCATTAATTGTCCATCTTTACTAGCCATCAAGTGTAAGTGTCGTTCCAGGTTTGAAGATTTGAGAATATCTATTGCTGGTGAAAAGGTTTGAGCTAATTTTCTTCCCCTTAGATCATAATGTCCTGTTTTTATAAAATCAGTCAAAACGTGGTTCTGATTAGAGGCACAGATAAATTTCCGAATAGGAATCCCCATCATTTTGGCATACACTGCAGCTAAAATGTTACCAAAATTTCCTGTGGGAATACAGACATCCACTGGGCTTCCAAAAGAAATAAATCCTTGGCTAACAAGATCAAGATATGCAGAAGCATGATAAACTACTTGGGGAAGCAGTCGGCCCCAGTTTATGGAATTAGCTGAACTTAAGATTGTTCCATATTCCACAGTAAGAAAGCCAGTAAAATTGGAGTCTTTAAAAATTCTTTTTATAGCTGTCTGGCAAAAGTCAAAATCTGACTTGACACCCACTGCCCATCCATTTTCTTTCTGACTACCAATTATTTGCGCTTTTTGAAAATCACTTACTCCATTCTCAGGAAAAAATGTGGCCACGGCTATTCTTTGTTTGTCATTCTCATTAAGGTGACTAAAACCATTTAAGACAGCACTCCCTGTGTCTCCTGAAGTTGCTACAAGTATCATATAATTGCAACTTGGTGGGATACAGTATGCAAAAAGATGAGGCATAAGTTGTAAAGATAAATCTTTAAATGATCCTGTTGGTCCATAAAACAACTCCAAGACGAACTGGTTGCCAGAAAGGTGCCTGATAGGGGCAATTTTTGAGCAGGTAAAGTTTTCCCCGTAAGCCCTTTCAATCATTTCTCCCAATCTGGCAGCAGGTATGTCAGCAGGATGTATACACTTTTCTAATAGTATTTGAGCTCTTTCTACATAGGTTGCTCCTACTAGGCTTTTCCATTCCCCAGAGTTTAATTTTGGAAATTCCTTCTCAGGAACAAAGAGTCCACCATCAGAAGCTAACCCCTCAATCACAACTTCGCTAAAGAATTTTGTTGAAATCTTCTGTTCACAGTCTTTAGGCCAAATGTGTCTTGTTGAAATGAATGTTTCTGAGTCCACATCTTGATATCTTTTAACTGCATTAAGCACTTTGTCAGCTACCTTCTCTGGGGAAGCTCCACTTTCACAAAAAACACGGGTATCATACCACTTCTTATAATACTGTCTTCTTAATTTAAGTAACTCTATCATAGATGTCCCAGAATTCTGACCTACAATCCTATCTATTTTCATTAATTTTAGACGGTTAACTACATCTGTTAGAGGTACATCCAAGTATACAATTATTCCATTTTTCTTCAAATGCCACATGCTAGCATCATGCATTGGATTGGACCCAGTAAGGGAAATTACACTTCCAGATGCAGAGAAGTTTAACACGGCTTTTCCTTCCTCTTCTAAAAATTGTTCATTACCAACATCCTGTAATTTTTCAGACACACTCATATTCCATGTTTTTTCAAGGATATCATCATCCATATCTATGACACAACAACCTAGTTTCTGACCTATTATTCTGCCTACTGTTGTTTTCCCAGCTCCAGGCGGTCCCATCAGGACAATATTTTTGTCTCCAACAAGAGAATGGGTTGAGTGCCATGACTTCCTTAATTCTGCAAGCACAAAGGTTCTTGAAAGAAATAGCTGTGCATGTTTATCCATGTTAATATGTATAACAGAAAAACATTTCTCAGTTATTTGTTTCAGATGCTGACATCGGTTAAAGTGGAGCATTCTCTTTTCACTTTTCTGCCCAAGCCAACCTAAAAACTGGCTTTAGCCTTTTCAAAACATAAAAACAAACAAAAAAAATTTGGTTACTAATTTCAAGACTTAAAATCCTGACAGGAGTGAACATAATCATGCCCTCAGTACATAAACTATTTTAAAATCTTCCACATTTACGAGACATTTAAAAAGTATTTGAACCCAAATTCCCATGTGATGCATATTATATTTTTAAAAATCTTTTCAAATTTCAAGCCATTGAATAATCAAAACTTTAATAATTTGTAACTATTAATCAAAAGAAGCTTTATTCAAAAAATGCTGTATAAGATACTTTTTAAAAATATATGCTAAATCAAATTAGCATTGCTTTTACTATAATGAAAATTGTTCTATGGTTTATAACCCATATGATTACTTGGAGTTGGAATGCTATTTACTTGCAGTTCGAAAATGCTAATTAATACACTTTATATTTAATTTCTCTCTAGTTATATGAACATGTTGGTAGTCTATCATGTTACTCATAAATTTCTTAGATATAGTATTCACAACAGGAAACCAGAAAAAAATTGCTTATAAAATGCTTAAATAACTTTCCAAAGTATAGGGCTAAGGTATAACATTTTTTTCTTATGGGACTTTTTTATGCATACTGTTAATCATTCTTATATTGTTTTCATACTGAAGACCTTAACAAAAAGCTAAAATGAAAGGCATAACATGCAAATAGTTAAGAAAAAGTGATCAGCAGCAGCAAGGTCAAAGGCTATATATATATATATATATATATATATACATACACACATACATATATATATACACATACATATATATATATACATACATATATATATATATATACACACACACACACATATATATATACATATATATATATATAACTTTATGTGCATGGAACCATCACTTAGGTCTCTGTACATCATCATCAGTGGAGAGACTTAATTAAAATTCCAGACTTCAAAGTGACAGAAAAAAAAACTCAAGAATGTTACCAATGACAAAAGGAAAAATTGTTCTGGCATCCAAAGCAGAGCTGCAATTCCTCACACGGGTCAAATCCCTGTTTTTGGAAATATACTCACTATTATAATACAAATGTATGCCAGACAGGTCAAAATTCTAGTCACATGTATATAACACAAATGTATGTCAGACCAGTCAAAGTTTCAGTCACATGTAGATGCAAGTAAATAGCTTCTGTCAAATTTATTTAAATTGACTACAGTAACTTTACTGCCACACAGTGGGGCTTTTCAAATATTCTGTGGTAGAACCAAAATGCAACCAAGCTATATTGAATGTTAGATGGTACACTTAAATATGTTCAATCATTTACTACTACAATTATCAATTCTATGTTCTATAATTAACCATTTAAACCATTTTAAGCTAACACTGAATTTAACTTACAAGTTAAACTACAACTGAGATAAAACACATTTCCTTATTTGGCTTTCCAGCTTGTATGTGCTATGCTTAACTCCCAGTGACTTGTAAACATATGATACACACGCACCAATCTTAGGCGTTGAGTTTGCTGAAGCTGAGGCAAAGTCAATCTTTGCAAAAGTGAAGTCTACAATGAAAAAAATTTCAAGTTAATCATAACTGCATGCAGTACCATAGAATTGTACACATAGACTAGTATATTATTAAAATGTCCATCTGAAATATTTAAAGTGTAGAAAAATAAGGAATTGTTTCCCCAAGTTTGTTATTAAAAGATTAAGATACTGCTTTTTTCAACATATGTCTTATTGTAGAAAAGAATTTTACTAAACAGTAATGAAAAAATTTGTCATCAAGCAATATAAAAGACAATATAATCAAATAATAAAAAATATAAAATTTCTCACATGATACTTAAAATTTTAATGATTTAACCAAAGTTATAAATAAATTTTAGCCAGAATTCACAAATATGGAAGCCGTGAAAGTAAGGAACAACTGAATATCATTTTCATTTACAATTCAAACCTATGTTATTACACGTTTTTCATTTATTTATATGTTAGTATGTTTTTCAGTATAAAGGTCACAAATAGGCAATTTTTTCCTTAGCCAAAGGACAAAATTATATCAAATTAAATGAAAGTCAATCACGTAGCAGTCAGTAAACAAAAACAGTACTTACAGACCAAATCTTCTACCCATAAAGTACTCAGTTTTTATCATTAATGTTCTCAAATACTTTTTGGAGAGTCAACCAAGTTCTACACAAAAATATTTTAGTTATTAACTGCTCAGAGGATGGAAGATCTACACAACTTCATTATAAATTAGTAATTTTAGGTAGGCTTTACTACTGATCACTTGTAGTGGGGCTTTTACCCAAATCCTAATGAATACATTTTAGACATAAAAAGAGAGGTCACTCAGGCAGATAAATGAAAAGGCAGTGACATGTCAGGATCAGAGAAATAAGTTTAAAAGACAAAAAAGGAATGTCTACATGTACATATTAATTCAAGTACTATGTGACATTAAGGCACAAAATTTAACAATTTTACTGTGATAAACTGATCAAAACAATTAAGAATTCAAGGGAAAAAAGTACAGTACTCACTTTTCAAACTGCTTTTAAATTACTTCTTAAGAATGCTAATGGCCCTGGCTGGTGTAGCTCAGTGGATTGAGAGTGGGCTGCAAACCAGGCATCGCAGGTTCGAGTCCCAGTCAGGGCACATGCCTAGGTTGCAGGCCATGTCCCCCAGCAACCGCGCACTGTTTCTCTCTCTCTCTCTCTCTCCCCCTCCCTTCCCTCTCTAAAAATAAATAAAATAAAATCTTAAAAAAAAACTTAAAAAAAAAAAGAATGCTAATGAAGTTAGATTTTAAACCAGAAATACAGGCTAACTTTCAACAATTTATTTACAGTGACATTTCCCTAAGTTTACTACTAGATGAATGATAATCAACCAACATCATACTCAACCTGTTATCAATTTCTAGTTTCAAAATGGTCCACAAGGATTTTTTGATGCCATTATAAAATTACTTGGTTTTCAGCCCTGGCTGGTGTAGCTCAGCGGATTGAGTGCGGGCTGCGAACCAAAGAATCGCAGGTTCAATTCCCAATCAGGGCACACGCCTGGGTTGCAGGCCACGGTCCCTAGCAACCACACACTGATGTTTCTCTCTCTCTCTCTCCCTCCCTTCCCTCTCTAGAAATAAATAAATAAAATCTTTTAAAAAAAATTACGTAGTTTTCAATTCCTCTGGGAAATTGTCAAAATCCTTAGTCAAAATGATTCAGCATTTCTCATTCATTTAAAATAAGACACAACACTTCAAAAACTATTTCATGATGAGAAATAGCTATAGTTCAATGAACTCTTGGAGGTATTTAAGCTGTGATTATGTTTGTCATCCTATATTAATGCACTTTCTATTTAAATTTCTCAGAAGAATGACTAAACCTAGTCCACTGTGAGGAAAGATGCTGAGGTTTTTTAAAATTACTGCATTTTTAGAGCATTGTTTTCCAAGAAGTAATTAAGGACAAATGAGACTATACTAATGACATAAACTAATGTGGGGGCACGGGCAGGTAAAGCTCTGCTGCTTCTCACTACTCAGCAAAAATCCTCTAAACAAGCTCCTACTTCCAAAAAAATTATGAGGTGGAGAGTGTGAAAGGACCACACACTCCAAAGCCATGTTGTAGTCATAGGGATCTTACAATCAAAAGAATATTTTTACAAGTTCACCACTCACTGTTGCCTTTACCTTAGTATCAAAGCTAAGCATTTCCTGTTGTTTCTTTGTGCTGTTAGATATTCCCTTAATGCTCTTGAATATTTAATTCAATACTTTTAAAGTACATTTCCAATTTATAACTTAGAAAAATATTTTAAAGTACAACTGTCTTTATAAACGGTTTATTTTCTTCCCAGTTGTCTCATTTGTGTTCACAGCTACACCCATTTTATTCATCTAACTAGATTAAAATAATCTTTAGCAAAAAAAAACAACAAAAAAGTCAACCCTACTTTGTATGTACAACCACTTATATCAGGGGTCTGTGTCAACTACAACCCACAGGCCAAATCTGGCCCACCGCTTATTTGTAAATTTAAACTAAGTTTCAGGGAACATAACTTTGCTTTCATTTGTTCATTTGTTTAGTACTATCTTTGGCTGCTGATGAGCTACAACGGTACCATCCATTCAGTAGTTGCAACAGAAACCACCTGGCCTGCAAAAGCTTAAATATTTAACTAGCCCTTTACAAAGTATATGACCTCTTATGGATCCTGTGGACATACTGGACATATGCTTACCTATGAACCATAGGCTCACTGGACATACCTTTAACAGTACTGCCACTTTGAGGGAGTTATAGTAACTAGAAATACTTTCTTTGTAAACATGCTTTCAAAAAAATAAACAGAATTACAGACCAAGTATCTAAGGAAAAAAATTCTTTTCCAAATGATTTATCAACTTCCATAATAATTATAAACTAAATATCTTATAGTGAGATAAAATTCGGTTCAGTATTTTTAAAACCACAATAAACATGACATCAGTGAAAACACTGTATTCAGAAACACCAGGAAGTTAAGACTAAGGTCAGTCAGCACTTATTAACTGAAGAAACGTTTTTCTTTGCCCCTACTGGCTCCTAAATGAACTGATTAACATAAACAGTCTTGAAGTGATCCTTCTAATTAGAAAATTTTTAAGTTTTCGCCAATGACTATCCATTTAGCAACAGTATTACTATTCTGAGTCCTTAGTTTAGATCTCAGTATGTAGAGAGAAAAGAATTTCTCTCTACATACACTGACCAAAAAATCCCAAACAAAAATATACTCAAAGGGGAAACAAAAAGGTCAAAGTGGCATATATGCATGCTTTGAAAAATAAAAAATCTGATGTGGAGAACAGGAGAATCATTCCCAAGGTGTCACGGGTCTGAAATATTTGTTAAATGCCTGGGATAAAAATTAACATCCACTGGCTAAAAAAATTCATTAATACTTATCTAATGAAATTCACTATGATTCCCAAATGATAAGAACCCACACAATCAGCAAAGCCTTTTAAGTAGTAACTAAAAAGTTAACTAAGACACCATACGCTTTTAACCCCCCCCCCCACAATGAGTAGAATGGCAGTGAGACAACCAAAACTGGGGTTCTGTCCCATCTTCGAGCGTCTTTATTTGGAAATTACACTTGTAAGGTCAGTGCAGAACCATCTACCTTCCTTCCTGAATTACACTGGCAAAATGTCTTTTAGAAATTCGGAAGTCGAAGCTTTTAAAAAGTTTCTCTCGGGAGTCCCGTTTGTATAAATACGTTTATGTAAGACCAAATGGATTGAGAACGGAATAAAACTGCCTCTCCTAAAGATAAATTTTCAAAGACGCGCGCACACACGTAAGCAAAAACTAAAGGGCCCATTTAAAAGGCTTCCTCTGGTTTAAGTTACTGGTTTAAAAAAAACAAAGCCCACATACACGTGGAGAAAGACCTAAAAGGAGGGGCCGGATCAAGTGGGAAACAGGACGGAAAGCCGGAAATGTTAAGGTGCAAGAGCTATGGGAGAAGCCAGGACGCGACAGGTGGATGGCGGGACGTGGGCGCACAGGGAGTTCAGGCCAGCCTAGGCCAGAAGCAGCAGAGAAATGAGCTGAGATGACAACAAGGGAGCGGAAAGGGGAAGGAACGAGGGGGGTAAGGCATGCGAAGGGTACGGACTAGTGTCTATAATCTCCCTTTATTTTTCCTCAATTAACTCACCAAAAAAAAATCACTGAGAAGACGGGGATAAGAAAAGGGAATGGCAGGGAGTACCCAGGAGCTGCCAGTGTCGCCTCGGTATCGAACCCCACACCTATGGCCCTCCCCGCGCACAACCACCGAACAAGCCCGGATGCTCACTAGGCCTGCTCCAAACCCGCTCTGCCGCCCCTGCGACTGCGCCGGTGCAGACCTGCGCGTCTGCGCTCTACACCCACGCCCTGAGCAGCCAGGCCAGGCACGTGACCCTCGTTGAGCACACCGCCTAGGAGTCCTCCCAGCATTCCGGGTCCCTCCCCTTCCTCGTCCCGCTCTCGACGTTAAACGTGCGTCGGCGTGGTTTCATCCGCTTGCTCCGCCCAGCCGTTATTCGGGCTCGCGCTCAAGAGCACTATTGTGACGTTATGTGCCCACTTCGTTTCACGTGCGTTTGCGTTCGCGTTCTTTTTTCTCTCCAAATATAGAGACAGAAAAGAGCAACATTTTTAAGAGGACGCCGTTTTTCACTCCACTACTCCCAGAGGCACATATAAACAGTGGTCTTCAGGTTGAGCTTTCCAGGCAAAAGAAGGTGCCGCGGTAAGGGAAAAGAGGAAACGTAGTTTGCAGTGTTTCCTCCCGCTTCCTCGTTGCCTAGTAACTGTTTCCAAGGCAAGCTCCTGGTCAACACCGCCGAGCAACTCCGAGAGGAAGAGGGTATCTTTCCAACACAGGACGGCTAAGAAGAAGTCAAAGGGAAATTGCGTGAAAAAGAGAAACCTTAGTTACTTGGGAAGGCAAGAGAGTAGGAAAGGAAAGGGAAAGCAGTGAAGAAAGGGACGGAGATACTGGTATTTTGAGAAAAAAGTTGAGTAGTTTTGAGGAGTCATTTGGTGGCCATGGATTCAACATGCTCTTCTGAGAGCATTTATAACCTCATACCCAGTGACTGGAAGGAGCCTCCCCAGCCTCCTAGGTACGTAGGTAATAAAGGATTATCACTTGAGAGAAGAATGGGAAATGATTATTCTATTTTAGGATTAACAAAGCATCATGTGACTTTAAAAAAGAAATTAAAAATAGATTTTTCTCGATGAAACAGCCTTGGATAATAACTTCCTAAATAAAAGTCTGCAAAATCTAGATATTTAGCATCTCGGAATTCAGAGAGGGCAATCTAGTGCTGCTAGAGGGCCATTTTATGTTAGTCTCCTGTAATATGGTATGTAATTGTTCTGTAATTTATCTGATTTGTTCGCACATGATGTGGTATGTAACATTTGAAATTTATGTGGTATATAGTATATGTAAAATTTCTTGTTGGAAAGAAAAAAATCACAATTTTATCCTGTGTTGGGGTACTTGATATTTGGTTTTAGGAGTTTGTTGTTTTATTTCTGACTGCTTTGTTCCTAAAGGGCTAGTGCACATTTTTCCCCTATTATTGTCAAACATAAATTTGTTTCTGAGCCTTGATTTATTATTTATTATTAATATTTTTAGAAAGAGAGAGAAACATCAATTTGTTGTTCCACTTATTGATGCATTCATTGGTTGATTCTTGTGTGTGCCTCCAGCAGAGATTGAACCCGAAACCTTGGCATATCTGGATGACACTCATACCTACTGAGTTACCCTGCCTAGGCAGAGCTTCAGTTTTTGCTCAGTGCAACCAACAAACAAAAACCGTCAAGATAGTTTCTAAGGTCTATTATGGGTCTAATAGTTAGATGGAAGGAAGAGTGGATAGAGAAGCAAAAATGTGTAATTGATTTAAAATGTTTGTATAGGTGATAGGGCCTTTTAAATTCTCCAAATTTCAAAAAGATCATCATAAAATAAATTTCATTTACTCTCCTGTGTAGGGACTTAGGACTTATTTAAGTCAAGAAGGAGAAAAGAAGGTAAGTAATGGAGAAAAGCTCATTCCTCCTAGGACTTTGCTGTTATTTACATTTTGCCTTTTCCTGATTCAAGTCAAAACCACATTAAAAGCATTAGGCTAGGGAAAAAAAAACAACAGAGACTGCAACTAATTGATTTTGGGATTATGAATTAATTTTAGTATGTTTTCTGATCTGAAAAACTAATCTTTCAAACTGGCTCCTTTCATATCTAATGGTCAGTTGTTTTTACTGATAATTACCTGGTGTGGGTAACATCTTCAGTAGGCAAACACATCCTTCCCTTTTAAGCCTGAGTATCTTAGTTTTAATCAGAGCAGTACCTGCATTGTTTTCCATTCACTTCTCAAAATCTAGTAGATATTGGAAAGAGGAATGTAAAGAAGATACGCTACAGTTGCAGAGTTTATGAGCAGTGTTCAAACTATTACTGAATGGACTTTTGATCCAAAATTCCTGTGTATTGTACAAGATAAAGCTTCTCCTCTCTGTAACACTGGGAGATTGTCTTTTCCCTAGAGTACTGAATTTGAATGGTAGAATATTTTATTAGATAAGTGTTCTGTCACTGGTAAATTAAAAAAGCTTTATTATGCATCTAGGTGATTTTTTCAAGAAGTTTTATAGGAAGTCTTTTTCATTTGGCAAGCATTAACTGAGCCCGTGTTATGTGTATAATATTGTTCTTGGGGAATGTTGGAGTGACTACACAAATTCTTTAGTTTACTCTGAAGGAATATGGTGCTACAGAACACTTTCTGTTAATGAGTCAGCCCACAACCACTAATTTATAAAAACAGAGCATAATTACACATTTAACCAATTCTTTCTCACCACACTAACCCAAATTTATCCTAACTCAATCCCCTTATTGATAGTAAGAATTAGTCATAAGAAATATATTAAGATACAAGGCTTACTTGTATTACTGAGTTACAAACCCAGCTTCAGGGAAGCTCACTATAGGCCCTGGCTGGATAGCTCAGTTGATTAGAACATTGTCCTGATACACCAAGGTTGCAAGTTCAATCCCTAGGCAAGGCACATATAAGAATCACCAACGAGTGTATAAATAAGTGGAACAACAAATTGATTTTTCCTTCTCTCCCTTTCCTCTCTCTTTCCAAAATCAAATTTATAAAAAAAGCTTACTGTAGCTCTTTACAAGACTGGCAAGATGATTGTTCAGCTTTCATAAAGAGTTGGATTTTTTTTTAAGAAATCAAAAATTGGCTCTACTGTGATAACCCCCCATATCTCAGAGTTTGGTTCCCTTGGGGAACAAAAATAAAAACATTAAAACATTGATTAACAATAAAACCATATATTATCGAAAACCCTAATGAGAAATGTAGATACTAAATGAGACAGATGTATGTTAAAATAGATATTATATAACCAAAGTAAGGTGAAGGACAACCTTTTCCAGTTGACCAAAACTGGGACTTAATATGTAAAAGTGTTAAAGTCAATGGGAAATGAATCAGTTCCAAAATTTCAGTTACTCGTGATGTATGAGATGGTTTCCAAGATCTTTGCCAAATTTGTGACCCTTCTATTGGTAATTCCAGCAACTTGACATCTCCGATCATTCTTTCTTTCCCTTTTGTTTAAGGAAATATTCTACGTTTGGTCTGAATAGCCATAGGGTGGTGATCTACTTTCCTTGATATACAATACTTATATTGATGCATCCATTAGCATTTTGACAGTCATGTTCTACCATTGCCTCACATTGAAATTTCCACATGAATTATGACTGTTTGGTCCCTCCCATCCTACAGTTGTATAGCTGATTCTTTGTTATCTAAACTCATCATTAATCTGTGGAGAGAGTTTTGAATTTTTAATGTTTCACACACTCTCTTAATCATCGCTCCCAGCTTTGTGTCATTTGTAAATCGAACGTCTTTTATATCTCCATCAATCATCAAACAGGGCAAGTACAATACTTTGCACTTTAGTAGGCTACTAGATATTTTTTTCTAGGTAGACAGCAATAATGGACAGTGTCCATTAATCAGTTCGTATTTCTCTACCTTATCAGTAAGGATTTAATAAGAGGCTTTACTAACATTGAGATATGTATTCTTATGTCTAAGGTATTTTCCTGATCTATGAGTCCAATTATCTTATATTTTTAAAAAATGATCTTCATTTCAGTGACCTAAAATTCCAAATAGCTCATGCAATCATTGCTGCTCCACAGATTTTTAGATGCTCTTTGAAATTGACATCAGGCTCACCTATGTGGAGTTTTTGCATGCATGCTTTTTGAAAATGGGAATATTTAATATCATAAGCACTCAGTAGTCATTTCTCTTTTAAGTCTGTAGGGTTTTCTTTAGGGTCATTTTGACATGTAGTCAGAATTTCATTTTCAGAGCCTCTCATTTGTCTTGGATTACTCTTCATTTTAAAATATATTTATGTATATTTTAATATATATACATACACATACATTTTCTGAATGATTATAACATTTTCCTGTTTAAAGTCTGATTATATATCTGAGATCTTGATTATTATGAAATCTTATCTGACATAGTAATTTTCTCCCGAGGTTCTTATCTACTTTACTGACTAATTATAGCCAATAATTCAGTTGGGAAAAGTAGTAGCACTTTTAAATGAACTTATATTCAAAATCAAGAATATCCCATCTTTGTTTTTATCATAATGAAATTTTATGCTAAAATTCCCAATGTTGCATTATATAGCCTTGGACAGTTTTATGATAAGTGCTAGAAGTCATTACTCAGATTTTTTATCTGGTTATCCAGTCTCCACAGACTTATGTAATAATAACACTTCTCTTCATCTCTTGAGTTATTTTTACCCAAGTTCTCTTTTCATGCTTATATATTTTCATTCTAGACATAAACCTCACAGTTCACATAGATTTTAAAATCACCAGAAAAAGCAAACATACAACTTAAAATGTGCTATAATTAATTTATTCACCTAAAAAGTGCAGAAAAATTGAAGGTCTGGGAAACTAGAAATGGAAGGGATAATGAGAAAAGACACTTTGTTTTCTTCAGACATGTGGATGAAAGTAAGGGCATTCACAAGCAGGATTTTCGTCAGGAAGGAGAACTGCAACTTCCATCTGCATTTACTGACGTAATGTTTGTTTATTGTGGGTTATTCTCATTTGGATTTCTATAGGTTATATGTAACATGGTATATTAACACATCTCTCTGGCACTTCACACATACCTTTAAATGTTGAGGAGAAAATATGCCAAAAATATTTCTTAAAATTAATTGCCAGGGAAATTTATGAATAAGTAAACTTTTGTGAGTGTTAGGTTCATTTTTTTAGAAGATTATTCCATTCCAGAACAAGGTTCAATGTCTTAAGCATAGTACATACACATCGTGGTATGAGAATTTGTTTATTACAAGTCAGGAAATTATGTCTGTCTCTGTCTGTCTCTTGTGATAACTATTTATATACCGTGACACAACATTTTTAGAGAATAAGACTTTTCTGCTGGCATACAAGTAAGATAAAGTAAAAGGTCAGACAGTTCTTTTTAATGTAAGCAAGATGAGTATCCAATGATAATAATCATAGCAATAAGAATACTAATAAAAATAATGATAATATGTTCAACATATTAGTGTTTACAGTGTGCCAGGAACACAATGTGATTGTGTTTTACACAATGATTATTTTATTTAATTTTCACAAGAAGCCTATGAGATGAGTAGTATTAGCTCAGTTTTATGGAAGGGAAACTCAGGCTCAGAAGATTGAGGCAGCTAGGGTGAGCAAGACTAAGACTGAATTATAAGTCTGACACTAAAGCACATAACTTTAACCAGTTTGTACACTGTCTTTTAACCTGAGTAACTAATTAAAACAAACCTTAAGAGTACCTTTTGCTTCAATGGCATATGCATTTTAGTCTTCAGATAATTTAGCATGTATCAGATACTATTTAATATTTATACATTATCACATAATGTGACAAGAGTTTTAAAATAAGGATATCAAAGCAAATAAAAATAAAGATAGAAAAATAAGATTATACCACAAATGAGTATGAAATTTCTCGTACATGAAATGTATGCTTTAAAGCATATTAGGTTTGCTTAAAGTCTGATACAAATTTGACTCAGCGCTAACTAGAAACTGGGTAACCCACAAAGGAAGAAAGATTCTCACCATGATCCTCTAAAGATCACTTATACACTACATCATATTGTCTTATGTTTTCCATAAGACAATAGCAAAGCAATAGCTGAGAAATACTCTCAGTATGAAGCCATAACTATACTTCATCCGTAGATCATAGAGAAGAGAGACAATGTGTGTAATATAATTAATAAAGATTTTAGCCACACTTTTCAATTAAGTACACTAAGTTCCATAGGTATAATACTGCTCTCATTATAGACCAGTGGCCTCATGCCATGCCATAACTTAATGAAGGCATTTTAGAGGCATTGTATGATACGACCTGGGTATGCACCTCTATGACCATATTATTTAATTCAAGGATTGATTTTTCTGAATTCTAGACAGCACTGTCCAATAAAATGTGAACCACATATGTAATTTTTAATTTTCTAATAGCCACACTTAAAAGGTAGAGAAAAACATGTAAAATTATTTTTAATGATATATTTTATTTAACCCATATACCCAAAATACTATGATTTAAGCATATAGCATGGCCACATTTCAAGTGCTCAATATTCATATGTGGCTGGTAACTACTATATTGTCCAGCACAGATCTAAGTGAATACATTAACTACATATTGTCTTGCTACTCTACCATATTTATTATTTCTCTCAACAGCTTTCACTAAGTATTGAGCAACAATAAGATGAGAATTGTACTCATTGACACATACATGTGTTGACAGCCAAGTGCAGAGCATAGTTTTGACAACCAGCCAAGCTGGGAATAGAATTGACATCCACTTGTGGAAATTGAATTACTTAATGCAGTCATGAAGCTGAATTGAAGACTGTCATTTCAATGTCTTTAGGTAGACTAAAGGTGTATCCTATACCTAGACAGAATTTTCTTCAAGAAATAATTTAGAGGACTTTATAATATAGTCTAGATCCCAAAGTTCTACACAATAAAGACTGCAATACTATTGGCCTCAATTTTATTTTTTATTTTTAGCAGTTAACCAGATTCCCATCTAGCCTATTAGGGGAAAAAAATCTCAATCAAGCATTATCAAACTGTTGCAACTTTGGATCAATATTTTCTGTGTGCTCTTTAAGAAAACTGCTTTGCAGTGTGTATCTAGAGACTTGATATGACTTACTATATGGTGATTATTGGCAATAAAATAAATGCAAGTATGGTATTTTTATTGAAGATGACCATTTTAGCTTTAAAGTCATTAAACTATAACTAATATCTAATTAAAAGTAGACTGTATGGCCAGTTGTCTAATGAAGTCATTTCCTAGATCTTTATAATAAAGCCACACCATCCAGAAAATGAATAAAATGTAGTTATTGGAAAGACAGTATTAGTAGATGGAAAAAAAAAACACATTATATTATCTTTTAAAAATTAAGTTATAATTCATACATAAATAGAAATACAGAAAACTAAATCCTGGGAAATGAATCAAGACAGACGGAACTTAGATTTTTATTCATTTTTTAAAATTAAGATATCATTAACATTGTATTGGTTTCATTTATATTTTATTTTTTATAATTAGAAAAATAAATTATTCACATAGAATAGAATATCTTGTTTTCTATAACAGATGGGTTACCTTCAAGCTCACACAAAATAATGTATTGAATCACAAGATTGCAAATTAAAAGGTGGTGAAAGTATACATATTTCTTTTTTATCCCAAAGAAATATTTTATTAATCAAAAGATCATATCTGCCAATTCCAACTTTCAAAGGAGTTTTAAGTTATTGGTTTGGATTGAACCTTATTTCCTGATAGTATCTAATGAGTTTGTTCAGTGTGGACCATTATTGATTCCTAGCCATAGAGTTCAAGATTGATGAAAGGCCCTTAAAAGCTAGAAACAATTTTATGTTTCTTCAAACTTATCCACATAAGTACAAAGAAAATACAAGTTATTAAAAGTGGTTTAGCTGAACTTCTGCTTCCAATCAAGAATGGAATTTAACCTCTCACCTTAACCAACTAAAACACCAGAAAAGTATATATATAAAACAATGGTTTTCAGACACTAGGCAATAGGGAGCACAGAGAAGTCATCCCTAAGATAAGGGAAACAAGCCCTACAATTGCCTCAACATACTTTCTGGAGGTAATTTATAGGCCAAAGCCCAGAGAAGAGGAATTTAAACAAAACCTAGCAGTTTTCTTGCATTAAAGAGAGTTTAGAGTTCAGGAGGGTCAAGACAAGGCATGTAGAGTTTACAGCATAGGTTGGGGGATGGAGGGAGATGCAAGATGATTTCCCCAGTCTTTGGTTAACAGTACGTGTTTGCAATGAAACTACTGAAGCCAGAGAATTAAGCAACAAAAGGCAACAGAGCCAAATAAAGTTCATATTCCCACCAGCAAGGGTGGGAACACCTAAGACACAGGGCATTGAGTAGTGCACTGAGAAGTATATTGCTTCCATAGTGGAGCCAAATTAGAACTAGACTAAAGCTCTTCTGGACCCAGAAATACAATACGTAACAGAGAGAAAAATCAGTCAGTATAGACAAAGAATTGACATCAATGAGAGAATGTATTCAAAAAAGTCGAGGAGGAAAACGAGCAAAATACAGAGAGAAATAGAAGAATTTTTCAAAAGACCCAAATTTAATTCTCACCCAAGGATATATATGAGGTATGTCAAGAAAGTATCCAGCCATGTAATATGAAAAACAAGAGACATTTGTTGAAGAATATACAAGAAACTTTGTACATGGGACAACGATACCTCAGTCCCCTTCAAAGTAGGCACCTTGGAACCTCACACAGTTCTTCCAATCGCCATCAGCTGCTCTGTCGTATTTTCCTGAATCTCATCAATGGTCTTAAATCTCTTTCCTTTCAAAGGTGATTTTAGTTTTGGGAAAAGCAAGAAGTCACAGGGCACCAAATCTGGGCTATAGGAGGCAGAGTCACCTGGGTGATTTGATGTATTGCCAAAAAACTTTGCACCAGGCATGGTGCATGAGTGGGTGAGTTGTTGTGATGAAGCTGCCAATCACCGATTGCCCATAGCTGTGGCCTTCTGAATCATCTGAATAGTTTCTGTGGGGGAATGTTCAAGCTTAATGCAAAATTGGATGCAGTTTCATTGCTCTACTCATTCAGTCATTTTGAATGGAATGGCTACACAGTACACATGCTCACTCAATGGTGTCTATAGGCCCCACTGACTAGTAGAGTGAATTCATCATTGTTCACACATGCACATTCCAGTGTACTCTCTTTGGCTGCCAAGTTACATTGATGTCATGCAAACAATTCTCATTATATTAACAATGGCTGGACTTTTTCCAGACAACTCATACATTATTTATGAGGGTTTTTTTTTTTTTAATTTAATCCTCACCCTCACCTGAGGACAGTTTTCATTGCTTTTAGAGTGCGAGAAAGGGGGAAAGGGAGAGAGAGAAAAAAAACATCAATGTGAGAGAAACTCCAATTGGTTGCCTTCTCATATGCATCACAACAGGATAGAACCCACAACCTGGGTATGTACTCTCACCAAGAATCAAACTTATGACCTCCAACCGAGCCACACCAGCCAGGGAAGGATATTTTTTGAGTAATTTATTTTTTATAGTATTTTTGCATTACCTTCATCCCCCCTCATACCTTTGGTCACAGCCAGCCACCATTCTGTCTGCCAATGACCACACTGTTGTTTGTGTCCGTGAGTTCTTTTTATTTTTTGCTCAGTCTCTCCAACCCTCAAATTCCTCCCCTCCCATAGAGCTGTCAGCCTGATCTCTATCTATGAGTCTGTCTTTATTTTGCTTGTCAGTTCAGTTTCTTCCTTAGATTCCACATATGAGTATAATCATATGGCATTTGTCTTTCTCTGATTGGCTTATTTCACTTAGCATAATGTTCTCCAGGTCCATCCATGCTGTTGCAAAGGGTAAAATTTCTTCTTTTTTATAGCTGAACAGTATTCCATTGTGTAAATGTACAATACCTGTTTTATCCAGTCATCTACTGATGGACACTTTGGCTGCTTCCAAATTTTGGTGATTGTGAATAATGCTGCAGTGAATATAGGGGTGCATATATTCTTTCAAATGAGTATTTTGGGTTTGTTTCTTCAGATAAATTCCCAGAAATGTAATCACTGGGTCATAAGGCAGTTCCATTTTAAAATTTTTAATTATATTTTATTGATCATGCTATTACAGTTATCTTGATTTTTCCCCATTTGCCACCCTCCACCCAGCACCCCCCTCAGGCAATATCTCCACCATTGTTCCTGCCCGTGGGTCATTTGTATAAGTTCTTTAGCTATGCCACTTCCTATACTGCACTTTAATCCCCATAGCTATTCTGTAACTACCTATTTGTACTTATTAATCCCCTCACCTCATCACCTATTCTTCTATACCACCTCCCATCTGGCAACCATCAAAATGCTCTCTGTATTCATGATTCTGTCTCTGCTCTTGTTTGCTTAGTTTGTTTTTTAAATTCAATTGTTGATTGATATGTATTTTTTGGCATTTTATTTTTCATAGTTTTGATCTTAAGTCCCTTTAACATTTCATATAATAATGGTTTGGTGAGGATGAACTCCTTTAGTTTTTTCTTGTCTTGGAAGCTCTGTATTTGACCTTGGATTCTAAATGATAGCTTTGCTGGACAGAGCAGTTTTGACTGTAGGTCCCTGCTTTTCATGGCTTTGTGTTTGTTTCTATGCATTAGGTAGAGCTGCTTTGATTCCGTGTCTTGGTAGTGTGGGCTAATGTAGTAGGTGTCCTGTAGGGTCCAGTGGCACAGCCTCCCATATTACCCATCCTGGGTACTTGTGGTGCACACTTCATGTGGGCCAACTACACCTTCCTTTTTTCCTTGAGCTTTCGTTGTTGGTGGATTAATAGGAGGGATTTACCCAGGCTAGTCAGCTGTGAGGATTGGCTGTGACTACTTACCACCAACCTGTACCCTCCATGGAGGATCAGCTGTGCAGGGGCAGGGTGGTGGTGCTCTGATGTGGTCTGTAGCTGTCTGCTCAGTGTTCTGGCTCTGGGATTTCCCAGGTGGTGGAGGCCAAGGTCAGCCCCCACCTGAATTTTGCCTGGGAACACCCTCCCTGAACTATAAGCAATCTGAGATGGCTACTACTTGTGCTGAAGTTGGAGATTCCCAGGTGAAGCCTAGATATGAATCTAGGCTGGCTGCTGCCAGTGCCAGGCCTGAGGCTCACTGAGGCCAGCTGTTGTTTGTTTGAGAGGATTTAGGAAGTTGTGAAGAATAAGCCAAGACCCACCATTCATATGGAAAAGCAGCTTGGGTGGGCCAGTAAGTTGTGTAGGGCAGAGTCTCTGAGGACTTCCAAGGTAGGTCAAACAGTTTTAGTCAGGTTGATGGAGTCACAAATATGGTAACAGCTTCTCGGTTCTGTGGGGGGTGGGTGGGGGTCCAGAAAAGAGACAATGGCCTCTGCTTGCCTGGATACCAGACACTTCAGTTCCACCTTTATGCCACTGGTGCCTTTCAAACTGCTACTCTACTGCTGGAGCTCAGAGGAAATGAGTCTGAATAGGTGAGTCTATGTGTGGGTTCTTTAAGAGGAACTGCTTGGGGCTCTAGAAGTTTCTTCCACAAACTCAATCCATGCTGGTATTGCAGCCAGAAGTTGTGGGGACTTATCTTTCTGGCACTGGAACCCTGGGCTTATCCACTGAAAGTGGGTGAGCCCATACTGTGTCTGCACACCTCCTACCAGTCTTGATGGATGTGGTTTCTTTAATTCCATAGTTGTCAGACTTCTATTCAACTCTATTTTTGATGGCTCTGAGTGATGGTTGTTCTATATTTTACTTGTAATTTTGATGTGGTTGTGTGAAGAGGCAAGCCATATCTGCCTACATCACCATCTTGACCAGAAGTGCCATTTTTAATTTTTTGAGGAAACTCTATACAGTTCTCCACAGTGGCTGCATGAATCTGCATTCCCGCCAACAGTGCAAAAGAGTTCCTCTTTCTCCACATCCTCACCGGCACTTGTTTGTTGATTTATTGATGATAGACATTCAGAAAGGTGTGAGTTGATATCCCACTGTGGTTTTAATTTGCAATTCTCTGTTAGTGACATTGAACATCTTACCGTATTTCTATTGGCCATCTCTATGTCCTCTTTGGAGAAGTGTCTATTCAGGTAATTTGCCCATTTTTTAATTCAGTTGTTTGTTTTTATGGTGTTGAGTTGTATAAGATGGTTGAAATTTTGGATATTAACCTCTTATCAGATGTATTGGTGAATATGTTTTCCCATTCTGTGGGTTTTCTTTTCATTTTGTTAATGGTTTCCCTTGCCATGCAAAAACATTTTAGTTTGATGCAGTCCCATTTATTTTTTTTGTTGTTTCTCTTGCCTGAGGAGCTATATCAGAAAAATATTGCTATGAGCAATGTCTGAGGTTTTACTGCCTATGCTTTATTGTATGATTTTTATGATTTTAAATGTTATTGGGCCTAACATTTAAATGTTTGATCCATTTTGAATTTATTCTTGTGTATGGCATAAGAAGGTGGTCTAGTTTCATTTTTCTGCATATATCTGTCCAATTTTCCCAACACCATTTATTGAATAAACTATCTTTAGCACATTGTATGTTTTTTGCTTCCTCTTATAGACTGTGAAGGCTTGTTCTTAATTCTGGTCTCTCTATTCTGTTCCATTGATCTCTGTGTCTGTTTTTATGCCAGTACCCAAGGGTGTTTTTATTTCTATGACCTTATAATATAGTTTGGTATTAGGTATCATGATTTCTCCAACTTCGTCCTCTCTTAAGATCACTGTTGCTATTCAGGGTTGTTTGTGGTTCCATATAAATTTTTGGAATATTTGTTCTAGTTCTATAAAATATGTCATTCCTTGAATGCAAAGAATATGCATTCCTTGTAGGAATTGCATTGAATCCATAATGGTTTGGGTAGTATGGACATTTTAATGATGTTAATTCTTCTATGCATCAATATGGTACGTGCTTCCACTTATTTGTATCTAATTTCTTTCTTCAGTATCTTGTACTTGTCCAAGTACAGGTCTTTTACATACCTGGTTAAATTAATTCCTTGATACTGTTTTTGAAGCAATTGTGAATAGGATTGTATTTTTTAATTTCTCTGGCATATATAAATGCCTCTGATTTCTGGATATTAATTTGTATCCTGCTAGTTTGCTGAATTCACTTACCAGTTCTGGTAGTTTCTTAATGTAATCCTTGGGGTTCTCTCTGTATAGTGTCATGTCATCTACAAATAAAGATATTTTTACATCTTCTTTTCCAATTTGGATGTCTTTTATTTCTTCTTCTTGTTTGATTGCTGTGGCTAGGACTTCCAGTACTATGTTGAATAAGAGAGGTAGAAGTGGCATCCTTGTCTGGTTTCTGATCTTAAGGGGAATGCTTGTAGTTTTTACCTATTGACTATAATGCTGGCAGTAGGTTTGTCACATATGGCCTTATTATGTTGAGTTATGTTCCCTCTATTCTTTTTTTTAGATTTAATTTATTTATTTTAGAGGGGAAGGGAGGGAGAAAGAGAGGAAGAGAAACATCAATCTGTGGTTGCCTGTCATGCCACCCCCACCGGGCACCTGACCTGTCCTGCAACCCAGGCATGTGTTCTGACTGGGAATCAAACTGGCAACCCTTAGGTTCGCAGGCCAGTGTTCAATCCACTGAGCCATACCAGCCAGGACTGTTCCCTCTATTCTCAATTCTCTGAGAGTTTTTATCATAGATCGGTGCTAGATTTTATCACATGTTTTCTCTGCATCTATAGATATGATCATGTGTTTTTCATTCATTTTATTCATGTAGTATATATCACATTTATTGATTTGCAAATATTATGCCAACCTTACATTCCCAGAATAAATCCCACTTGGTCATGGTGTATGATATTTTTGATGTTTTGCTATATTCAGTTTGAATACAGCTAGTATTTTGTTGAGGTTTTTAGCATCTATGTTCATCAGAAATTTGGCCTATAATTTTTTCTCTTTATAGAGTCTTCATCTGGTTTTGGAATTAGGATAATGCCTGCCTTATGAAATAGGTTGCACATCTTCCTACTTCTTGAATTTTTGGGAATAGATTGAAAAGGAGAGGTATTCTTGGCATTTTTGGTAAAATTCACCTGTGTAGCCTTCCTGTGCAGGATTTTTATTTTGGGGGGAGTTTTTTTTATTATTGCTTCAATTTCACTAGTTGTAATTTCTCTATTAAGAATCTCTTATTCTCACTAATACAGAGGACAGGCTGAAAGTGACCAGAGGAGAGAGAAGAGGGAGTTTCAGGGGAAAAGGGGAAGGGTTTACAGGAACAAAGTTAAAGGACACATGGACAAAAACTAGGGGGAGGGTAGGGTGGTAATGGGAGGGAAGTGGGGAGGGATGGGTGGGCAGGATGGAATGGGAGGAAACTGGACTTGAACAATGATTAAAATTTAAAAAAAAAGAAAAAAAACTCTTATTTTTTCTGATTTAGTTTTGAAAGATTTTATGTTTCCAGGAATTTATCCATTTTTACCCAAATTGTCCCATTTTTTGGCACATAATTGTTCATAATATTTTCTTACAATCTTTTGTATTTCTTTGGTGTCAGTTATTACTTCTCTTTCATTTCTGGTTTTATTTATTTGGGTCCTCACTTTTATTTTCTTGATGAGTCTGGTTAAAGATTTGTCTATCTTGTTTATCTTTCCAAATAATCAGCTTTGGGGCTCATTGATCTTTTGTACTGTTTTTTACACTCTATTTTTTTTCTACTCTGATCTATATTATTTCCTGTCTTCTACTTTTGGCTTTGTTCATTGTTCTTCTAGTTCTTTTAAGCATAAATTTAGATTGTTTATTTGAGCTTTTTCGTGAGATAGGCTTGTAATGCTATGAATTCCCCTCTTAAGAGTACTACAGATTTTGAGTTGTTATGTCTCATGTTTGTTTGTTTCAAGGTAGTTTTTGATTTCTTGATCTCATTGTTCATCCATTAGGTGTTTATTAACATGTCATTTAGTGATTGTCTACATCTTTGTGTATTTTTCATTTTTCTTCTTGTGATTAATTTCTAGTTTCATAGTATTATGGTCAGAAATGATGCTTGATATGATTTCAATCTTCTTAAATTTCTTGAGACTTCTTTTATATCCTAACACATGGTCCATCCTAGAAAATACCCCATGTGTGCTTGAAAGGTTTGTATATTCTGCTGCTTTGGGGTGAAATGCTCAGAACATATCAATTAAATCCATGTGATCTAGTGTATCATTAAAGCTGTTGTTCTCTGTTGTTGTTTTTTGTCTGGAAAATCAGTCCATTGATGTGAATGGTGTGTTAATATACCCTACTACTGTGACTCCATTCCTGATGATCTCTCCCTTTATGTCTATCAAGATTTGCTTTTAAATATGCAGGTGCTCCTATGTTGGTTTTATTCATGTTTAGAAGGTTTATATCCTCTTGTTGGATTACTTCCTTTATCATTATGTAGTGTTCTTCTTTGTGTTTTACTGTAGCATTGATTTTAAAGTCTATTTTGTTTGATACAAGTGCTGCTACCCCAACTTTATTTTTCTTTCCATTTGCATGAAATGTCTTTTTTTATCCCCTTACTTTTTTTAGTCTGTCTGTATCATTCATTCTTAGGGGGGTCTCTTTAAGACAACACCTTGTTTTCTTATCTATTCTGCTACCCTATATCTTTTGATTGGCACATTTAAGCCATTTACATTTAAAGCGATTATTGATAGATACATATTTATTGCCATTTTGTTTTTAAACTATTTTTCCTTTATTCTTGTTCCCCTCCTCCTCCTCCTCTTTCTTTCTTCAAGCAAGTCCTTTAATATTTGTTGCAATACTGGTTTGGTGGTAACAAACTCCTTTAGCTTTTTCATATCTGGGTAGCTCTTTAATTTTTCTTCAATTTTAAATGATAACCTTGCTGGGTTAAAATAGCCTTGGTTGTAGGTCCTTGCTTTTCATCACTTTGAATATTTTATGATATTCTTTTCTGTCCTAAAATGTTTCTGTTGAGAAATCAGATGACATTCTTATGGGAATTTCCTCATAGCTAACTACCTGCTTTTCTCCTGCAGCTTTAATTCTCTCTTTGTCTTTAAGCTTTGCCATTTTGATGATGTCTTGGTGTGAGCCTTTTCAGGTCCTCCTTGTTTGGAACTCTATGTGCTTCCCAAACTTGTGTGTCTTTTTCTTTTAGTATGTTATGAAAGTTTTCAGTCATTGTTTCTTCAAATAGATTCTCGATCTCTTGTTCTCTCCCTTCTTCTGGTGTCCATATGATGTGGATGTTATTACACTTCATGTTGTCCCAAAGGTCCCTTAAACTATCCTCATTTAAAAATTTTTTTATGTTTGCTGCTCTGACTGGGTGAGTTTTTCTACCTTGTCTTCCAAATCACTGATTCAATCCTCTGCTTCATCTATTCTGTTCTTTATTCCTTCCAGTGTATTATTTATTTCACATATTGCACTCTATTTCTGACTGGTACTTTTTTATGGTTTCTATGTGTTTTTTCATGCTGTTGACATCCTTATAATCATTACTTTGAACTCTATATCTGATAAATCACTTGTATTCATTTCATTTAGCTTTTCTGAAGAATTCTCTTGTTCTTTCATTGGGTACCTGTTTCTTTGTCTTCCCATTTGGCTTCTTTTTGTTTGTTTCTATGTATTAAGTAGATCTGCAAAGACAATGGTTCCGACCTATGTCCAGAGCTGCCTGTGGCTAACCCTAGGCAACCTATTGGGATCTGTCAGTGATTCATAGCTTGTGGCTACCTCTGCTAGGCCTGGATGCATAGTAAAAGAACCAAGCTGCACGCCCAGGCTGGCCTTCACCAGCACCGGACCTGGGAGTGTCAGCTAAAGTCTCAAAGCACCCAGATATCCACCTTTGCCTATAGCATGTCTGTTAGGCTTAGTCATTCAAAGAGGCTTTAGCCATGCTCTTTCATAGGGCTTTATAAGCACAGGATGAGGTGAGAGGCATTCCTGGGGATGGGGCTATTGCTTTTTCTAGGCTATTGCCACATGGAGGGGAGTGGTCTGCCTGAGAAAGATGGCATCTGCAGTATGGGGAATGACTGAGCACAGGGATCCTGGTGGCTGTCCCTTCAGCTCTCTCCCCAGAGCCACCAACCCCAGATTCTCCTCACATGGTTCTAGTCTACCCTACCCTCACTTTTGTGGAGCCCTGGGTAAGTGCCTACAAGCAAAATTTTGTGCATTGGTCTTTTAAGAAGGTGGCTGCATCTCTAGCAATCTGTCCCTGGAGTAGAAAAACACACTGCTACTTTTCACAGATATTATGTGGATACCTTTCCTGGTTCTGGTACTCCAGGCTGGGGTGCCTGGCTTGGTGTCTAGAACCCTGTTCTTCTCAGAGGAACCCTCTTCCTTGATTGCTTAAATATCCCTCTGGAAATTCAGCTGCCACCCATGGAAACCCAGCCACCTCTCTAGCACCTCTGTACTTCCTGCCAACCTTGAGGTAGTGGTGTAGTTTCTTCTGTAAGTCCTCGGTTATAAGGCTTCTCTCCAGGTAGTCTTAAATTGCTTATTCAGGATGACTTTTCTATAATTTAGTTGTAATTCCAGTTTTATCCTGGTAAGTCATTAGTTTAGTTTCCACCTACTCCAGCACCATCTGGATCCCCTAGGATTTTTTTAATTATTGATTTTAGAGAGAGAGGAAGAGGGTAGGGAGAGAGAGAAAACCATCACTGTGAAAGAGAAACATTGATTGGTTGCCTTCCCTAGGCACCCTGACCAGGGATTGAACCCACACCCTATATATGTGCCCTGGCCAGGAATTGAACCTGCAAGCTTTGACACACGGGATGATGCTCTACCCATCTGAGCCACGTGACCAGGGAGACCTATATCTAATTTATAGAGATAAATAATATCATGTCTAAAATGAAAATAGACTAGTGATATGATTAAGAGCATCCAAGACACTACAGAAGAAAATATTGATAAATTTGAAAACATAGTAATAGAATAATATAAAATGAAACAGAAAAAACAGAAAAGGAAAACAGATTCAGTGAGCAGTGCAGAGCATAAGGCAGCCTAACATAAGGGTAATTGGAATCCAAGAAGAGGAGAGAGATGGGTAAACAGAAGAAATATTTGAATAATAGCCAAAATTTTGACAAACTTAATGAAACCCTTAAATTCATAAATCCAAGAATCACAGTGAAGAAGAAGGAGGAAGAGAAGGAAAAGAAGAAGAAATATGCCACCAGAGAGGAGGAAGATGGCAGCAAGGTAGGAGGGAGCAGATTCCACTTCTCCCTACACACAGGAGAAAAACCTAGCCAATCTACAGAGGAGCACAGCAAACAGCCAACAGCACCCCAGCATATATGAAAATAGATAAAAAATTGTAGCAGACATTGAAAAACCATATGTGAGACCAAAAAACCTGGAACTGTGAAAAGACCAGAGTTGGACCCCAAGAAGTGGGCATACCAACAGCTGAGACAGTGAGACAAATTTCACTTTGCTATTACAGAGAACCTGCAAGTTATTGCATATTTGTATTATTATTTTTCATTATTCTTACATCTTTTATTTTAATAGTATTTTTATATTCCTCTTCTTTCTGTTTAGTCTTCTTTGCATGACTGGTTATATTGTATCATTTGACAGGTTTCCTCTGTTCTCTCTTTCATAGTGTATTGCTAATTTACTGTCCTTCACTTCACTTGAGTTCCATTAGCACACTACTTAAGGTCCTATACTCCCTATTCTTGATATCCAGATCTCATAGATTCTGTCATATGATTGTTGATCTAATATTATTGTAAATAATAGCTGTTCCATATAATTGTAAAAACTATACAACACCCCTCCCAGATCTTAGCCCACTATAAGGTTTCCTGAACTCTATCACTGTAGTGGTTAACTTTATTCTCTTATGCACTACACCTATTTACTATCCTTTACTCTCACCTTACCTCAGATTCTGACCTGCTATGACCTCACTGCTTTCTAGATCCAACTCACAATCCTTTCCTCCCCGACAAGAGGAAGACAAGAGTCTTATCTTCTTTCCATCCTTTCTAAAAAGTAGCTAGTTGGCTGGAAGATCACAGTTAACACTATACATAGCCAAAGGATCTCCTATCTCTTCTCTGCTGGCTGCTACTGTAAATATCATAGAATACTCTCTTGCTGTCTTAAACCATGTTGCCTTATCCCCTTCAACTGATCGCAAAAAAAAAAGAGTAGGTGGAAGCTGTGAACACCAGGATACCTGCTGGAAGAGGAAACCCAACAACAAAAGAACCACCAACAGATAACAACAGAAGAAGGTGAAGGAGAGAGTGGAAGCCACACTAAACTCAACCCAAGACCTACCTGGAAATACAACTAAATAGTGGAGAAATTACTCAGAACAAACAACTGACCAAGAGCAAGAGACAATCCTCAAAACCTTGTACGCATGAAAGAACCAGCTTCACCACAACCTGCCCTCACCAGCAAAACAAAATACAAGAGGTGATGGACAGAGTGACCCTCAGTTAACCAACTGGAGGGAAGGACACACCAAAGAAAGATCCAACAACAATCAAAACCCAAAGACAAACACAGAACCAACTTAAATGACAGCCTAAGACCACTGAGATCAGGAGATCAAGGAGACTACACCACTGAATTTCACAGGTATTCTACCACAGAACTTCACACCATAAACCCAGGGAGCCAGAACAGATCAATTTAAGAAGCTGAGGTAAACAAGAAGAGCCTCACAAACAATGGGAAGACAAAGAAACAATTCCCAAACGAAAGGAAAGGAGAAAACCTCAAAGAATGCTAAATGAAATAGAGGCAACTCAACTATCACATATTCAGTTCAAAGCAATGGTTATCTCAATGGAAGCTTGATGAGCTCACAGAGAATTACCAGAAACTACAAGAAAACTACAATGAACTCACTGCAAATTATAGCAACATGAAAAAGGACATAGAAACTATCAACAAGGGCCAAGAGAAAATGAAGAATACAGTATCTGAACTGAAGAACACAGTAGAAGGAATCAAAAGCAGGATCAATGAAGTAGAAGATCGGATCAGTGAGCTGGAGGACAAAGTAGAAAAAAACACCCAGAAAGAGCAAGAAAAGGAAGAGACTCAGAAAGAATGAAGAGGGATTAAGAGAAATGCAAGACAATATGAAACGTAATAACATCCATATAATAGGGATGCCAGAAGGAGAAGGAGAAGAGCAAGGGATAGAAAACCTATCTGAAAAAAGTAATGATGGAACACTTTCCTAATTTGATGAGAGAAAAAGCCACACAAATCCAGGAAACACAGAGAGTCCCAATCAAGAGGAACCCAAAGAGGCCCACTTCAAGATACATCATAATTAAAATGGCAAAATTTCAAGACAGAGAATCTTAAAGGCAGCAAGGGAGAAATAGGAAGTAACATACAAGGGAGTCCCGATAAGGTTAGCAGCTGACTTCTCAATAGAAATGCTCAAAGCTAGAAGAGAATGGCAAGAAATATTCCAAGTAATGAGAACCAGAGGTCTGCAACCAAGGCTACTTACCGAGCAAGGCTCTCAATCAAGATAGAAGATCAAATAAGGACATTCCCAGACAAAAGAAATCTGAAAGAATACACTCCATCAAACCAGCTCTGCGAGAGATGCTAAGGGGACTGCTTTAAGGAAAGGAAGGATGAGAGAGAGAGAGAGACAGAGAGAGAGACAGAGGGGGGGGAGAGGGAGGAACACAGGTACGAAAATGGCAATGAATAAGTACCTATCAATAATAACCTTAAATGTAAATGGATTAAATACTCCAATCAAAAGACATAGAATAGCTGAATGGATAAGAAAACATGACCCACACATACACTGCCTACAAGAGACCCACCTCAGGATAAAAGACCTACACAGACTGAAAGTGAAGGGCTAGAAACAAATTTTCCAAGCAAATGGACAGGGAAAGAAAAGCTGGGGTAGCAATAGTCATATCAGACAAAATAGTCTTCAAAAAAGGACCATAAAGAGAGACCCAGAAGGTCAATTCATAATACTCAAGGGAAGAATCCACCAAGAAGACATAAACATTGTAAGTATGTATGCACCCAACATAGAAGCACCCAAATACATAAAGAAAATCTTAGAGGATTTCAGGAAAGATACTGACAATAACACAATTATAGTAGGGGATTTTAACACCCCACTGTCAAAAATGGACAGATCTTCCAAACAAAATATCAACAAAGATATTGTGTCATTGAACAATGCCCTAGATGAAATGGACTTAACTGATATATATAGAGCCCTTCACCCCAAAGAAGCTAAATACACATTCTTTTCAAATGCACATGGAATATTTTCAAATATAGACTACATGATAGGACACAAAATGAGCCTCGACAAATTGAAGAAAATTGAAATCATACCCAGCATTTTCTTGGACCACAAAGGACTGAAACTAGAAACCAACCCCAAGGGAAAAAACCCAAAACACTCAAAAACATGGAGATTGAATAGCATGCTATTAAACAATGAATGGGTGAAGAATGAAATTAGGGAAGAAATCAAAAAGTTTCTGGAAACAAATAAAAGTGAACTCACAACAACCCAAAACTTATGGGACACAGCGAAGGCAGTCCTGAGAGGGAAGTTCATAGCGATACAGGCATACCTAAAAAAGATAGAAACATTTCAAACAACCAAACCATATGTCTGGAAGAACTCAAGGAACAATAACAAAGATAGCCCAGAGCAAGTAGAAGGGAGGAAATAACCAAGATCAGAGCAGAGTTAAATGACAGAGACTAAAGAAAAAATTCTAAGGATCAATGAATCCAGGAGCTGGTTCTTTGAAAAGATAAACAAAATGAATATCCTTTAAGCAGGCTCATCAAGAAAAAAAGAGAGAGGACCCAAATAAACACAGAAATGAAAGAGGAGAGATTACAACCGCTACCTCAAAAATTCAAAGGATTGTAAGAAATTACTATGAAGAACTGTATGCCCAGAAATTTGAAAACCTTGGTGAAATGGACAAATTTCTAGAAAAATATAATCTTCCAAAACTCAGTGAAGAAGAAGCAGAAAGCCTGAACAGACGAATAACAGCAGATGAAATTGAACCAGTAATCAAAAAACTCCTAGCACACAAAAGCCCTGGACTGGACAGTTTCATAGAAGAATTTTACAAAGCATTTAAGGAAGAGTTAACGTTCATCATTCACAGACTGTTCCAAAAAAATCCAAAAAGATGGAAGACTCCCTAACTCTTTTTATGAAGCCAGCATCATCCTAATCTCAAAACCAGATAGACACAAAAAAAGAAAGAAAACTTCAGGCCAATATCGCTGATGAACATAGACACTAAAATCCTCAACAAAATATTGGCAAACAGCATCCAACAATACATTAAAATGATCATACACCATGAGAAAGTGGGATTCATCCCAGGGATGCAAGGATGGTACAATATTTGCAAATCAGTAAATATAATACATCACATAAACAAAAGCAAAGACAAAAATCACACAGTTATATCAATAGATGTGGAAAAAGCCTTTGATAAGGTACAGCACCCATTTATGATAAAAACACTCAGCAAAGTGGGAATAGAGGGAGCATTCCTCAACATAATAAAGGCCATATATGACAGATCTACAGCCAACATCATACTCAATGGGCAAAAACTAAAATCTTTTCCACTGAGATCAGGAACAAGACAAGGTTGTCCACTTTCACCATTTCTATCCAGTATAGTATTGGAAGTTTTAGCCACTGCGATCAGACAAGAAAAGGAAATACAAAGCATCCAAATCAGAAAGGAGGAAACAAAACTGTCATTGTTTGCAGATGACATGATAGAGAACATAGAAAATTCTACAGACTCCACCAAAAAACTGCTTAACCTAATATGAATTTGGCAAAACAGCAGGATACAAAGTCAATATCCAGAAATCAAAGGCATTTCTGTATACCACCAATGAAACAGCAGAAGCAGAAATCAAGAAAAAAAAAATCTCATTTGATATAACAAAAAGAAAAATAAAATACCCAGTAATAAACCTAACCAAAGAGGTAAAAGACAGTATTCAGAAAACTACACAACACTGAAGAAAGTAATCAAGGAAGACACAAACAAATGGAAGCATATACTGTGTTCATGGATTGGAAGAACTAACATCATCAAAATGTCCATACTACCCAAAGCAATTTACAGATTTAATGCAATACCTATTAAAGTACCAATGGCTTATTTCACAGACATAGAACAAACACTTCAAAAATTTATATGGAACCATATATGACCCTGAATAGCTGCTGATATTTTGAGAAAGAAGAGTAAAGTAGGAGGGATCACAATACCTGATACCAAACTGTATTACAAGGCCACTGTAATCAAAGCAGCCTGGTACTGGCATAAAAACAGGCACATGGACCAATGGAACAGAACAGAGAGCCCAGAAATAAACCCAAGTCTCTATGGTCAATTAATATTCAACAAAGGCGGCAACAACATAAAATGGAATAAAAATAGTGTCTTCAACAAATGGTGTTGGGAGAACTGGACAGCTACATGCAAAAAAATGAAACTTGAGCACCAACTTACACCATACAGAAAAATAAATTCAATGTGGATAAAAGATTTAAATATAAACCATGATACCATTAAAGTCCTAGAGGAGAACATAGGCAGGAAAATCTCAGATATTTCATGCAGCAACATTTTTACTGATATGTCCCCTAGAGCAAGAGACATAAAGAAAAGAATAAACAAATGGGATCTCATCAAAATAAAAAGCTTCTGCACAGCTAAAGAAACAGTATTAAAATAAAAAGAGAACCAACCATATGGGAAAACATATTTGCGAATGATACCTCAGACAAGGGTTTAGTCTCAAAAATATATAAAGAACTTACACAACTCCACTCTAAGAAGACAAGCAACCCAATTAAAAGATGGCAAAGGACCTGAACATACACTTCCCCAAGGAGGACATACAGAGGATCCAGAGACATATGAAAAGATGCTCAGTATTGCTAGCTATCAGAGATGCAAATTAAAACCACAATGAAATACCACTTCACACCAGTCAGAATGGCCATCATAAAGCAACAAACAAGTGTTGGAGAGGTTGTGGACAAAAGGAAACCCTAGTATACTGTTGGTGGGAGTGCAGACTGGTACAACCACTATGGAAAACAGTATGGAACTTCCTCAGAAAATTAAAAATGGATCTGCCTTTGACCCAGCAATTCCACTGCTAGGATTATATCCTAAGAACCCTGAAACACCAATCCAAAAGAACCTATGCACCCCTATGTTCATAGCAGCACAATTTACAATAGCCAAGTGCTGGAAGCAACCTACATGCCCATCAGCAAATGAATGGATCAAAAAACTATGGTACATTTACACAATGGAATTCTATGCAGCAGAAAAAGAAGAAGCTCCTACCCTTTGTGACAGCATGGCTGGAACTGGTAATCATTATGCTAAGTGAAATAAGCCAAGCGGTAAAAGACAAATACGATATGATGTCACCTTTAACAGGAACCTAAACAACAAAACAAACAAACAAGCAAAATATAACCAAAGACACTGAAATAGAGGACAGGCTGACAGTGACCAGAGGGGAGAAGGGAGGGAATTTCAGGGGAAAAGGGGAAGGGTTTACAGGAACAAGTATAAAGGACACATGGACAAAAACTAGGGGCCATGGAAATGAGAGGGAGGTGGAGAGGGCTGGGTGGGTGGGCTGGGATGGGAGTAAAAGACAAAAAACTGTACTTGAACAACAATTAAAATAAAATTAAAAAAAGAAATACACCACCATACCAAGGGACATTACAATCAAATTTCTTAAAACCAGCAATAAACAAAAACAAACCAACAAAAATAGCTTAAATGTAGCCAAGGGGATGAAAACCCACTACATACAGAGGAAGAAAGAACAATAGTAATATTCCATCAGAAACAACAGAAGTTAAAGTGTTCTCTTTGGGGGAAGTTAGGGGGATGCTATTTTTTTTATTTTACTTTTTAAAATATATTTTATTGGTTATGCTATTACTGTTGTCCCTAGGTATCCCTTCTGATTTTTATCCACCTTGCTTGGATGTGGGGCCAGCCACTCTTTCCCATCTCCATGACTCTACATGCCAATCCACATTTCCAGCCCTCTCTGTGTCTTTTCCTCTCCATGCCACTCCATGTCTCCACCCCTCCTACCCATCTGAATGAATGTGCCTTCTTTAAATCTTTGGTTACTGGACTTCCACACAGCTTGATATTCTGACAATTCTAGTGGATATTTGTTTTGTGGTCTAGTTGTCTTTGTTTGCTATACTTGTGTGAGGAAGGAAGGCATATTTATGGACTAAAATGTTCTTACTGCACAAGAAGGGGTAGAATGTAAATTAGAAATTTGAATTTATACAAATAACAGAATAAAAACAATGAAATAATGAAAATTGGAAATATATATGCAAATACTATTTTTCTTTTAAAGTTTATTTAAAATATTAGTCAGCTTTTTAAAGGAAAAATAATCACAATGATTATGAGTTTTATAATACATATGGAAATAAGATACCTTACAACTTTAGGACAAAGATTGGGGGAGGAATAAATGCAACTATTCTTTGTAAGGTTCTTATATGTGTAGTGGTATAATATTAATGTGAACATAGGCTGATAAGTTAAACATATAAATCTTAGAAATAACACAAATTAAAATTTTAAAAAATCAAACAAAACCAAAAATAAGGCAGGATTTTAAAAAAGGAAGAATGAGCAATAGGATATATAGAAAATAAAGAGCAAGGTGGAATATTTAAGTGTGTACATTTAATAAATCACATTAAATGTTAATGGTCTACACATGCCAAGTAAAAGAGAATGTTAGAAAGCATAAAAATTCTTTAATCTCAAAAAGAAACAACCTTTTAAAATAGACACAAAGAAGTAAAAAGTTGAACAATGAAAAAAATACTATATTACCAAAAGTCAAAGGAATGCTGGAATGGTTATGGTCATATCAGACACAGAAGATTTTTAGAACATAAAATTTTTATAAGTTTAAAAGTCATTATTTTATAATGATGAAGTAGTCAGGCTTTTAAAAAGATATGATAATCCTAAATACTATGTACTACTAACAATGTCAAAAACGGATAAAACTGAAAGAAGAAACAGACAAATCTACAAATCTAATCAGAGATTTAAGTAATCAATAGAGCACTTAACACTACTGACAAAAAACAACAACAACAACAACCAAAAAACCACTACTGACCAGTTTGACCTAATTTTCATTTATGGAACACTCCAGCCAACAACAGCAAAGTACACTTTCTTTGTAAGTGTATATAGGGCATTTACCAAGACAGACCATACTTTTTTGCCATAAAAAAAGTTTCAAAAAATTTAAAAGGGTTGAAATCATACAAAGATTGTATGGTTTCACACAAAGAATCATACAAAGATTCTTATTGAGGTTATTAGAAAATAACCACAATAGAAAATAATTAGAAATCAAAAAGACAGCTGAAAAATCCCAGAATATTTGGGAACCAAACAAAACATCTAAATAAGCTCCTAAGTCAAAGAAGATACCAGAAGGAAATTAAAAAGGTATTTTGAACTTAATGAAAATGAAAGCATTGCATATCAAAATTTGTGGGATGCACCCTGGCTGGTGTAGCTCAGTGGATTGAGCGTGGGCTGCGAACCAGGCATCGCAGGTTCGATTCCCAGTCAGGGCACATGCCTAGGTTGCAGGCCATGTCCCCCAGCAACCACACATTGATGTTTCTCTCTCTCTCTCTTTCTTCCTCCCTTCCCTCTCTAAATATATATATATATATATATATATAAAATCTTTAAAAAAAATTTGTGGGATGCAATTATCAAACAATGCATAGAGAAAATTTTATAGCTTTAAATACTTCTAATAGGGAAGTATAAATATTTAAAGCCAGATATCTAAACTTACACCTTAAAAACTTAAAGAAGAAAAGCAAACTAAGCCCAAAATGAGGAGAAATAATAAAGATTAGTGCAGAAAATGAAATGGAGAATATGTAAACATTAGAAAAAATCAATTGAAAGTTGGTTCTTCGAGGAGAACCCTATACCTTAATAAACCCCTACTCAGACTGATTAGAAAATGGTGGGGTGGAGGAGGAGCAAGAGAGATAGGCGAAATCACTATTGGTGCTTCAGATATTGAAAGAATAATAAGGAAATACTGTGAACATCTTTACCTGGGCACCTCTTTCTTAGGGCAAAACATCCTAAACCATGCCTAAATCTGAAGAGGGCTCAGATAATTATGCTTTATGGCTGTCTCCAAATGAATTTAGACTTTTATAAATTAAAAATATATATCTTAATTTAAACTTTAAATAATTTTACTAGAAATATAAATGCTGCAACTTTTTATAATTTTAGGTATATATCAATTTTTAAGACAGCTATAAAGGAGGACATGCAAAAATCTAAAACTGCAATGAAAACTATGGGACCACCAAAAGTTGAAGTACCTTCTCCAAAGGATTTCTTGAAGAAACATTCAAAGGAAAAAACTCTACCACCCAGTAGGTTTTATCACTCTTTTTAATATTAATAATGTTAACAGGTAATTTAACTAAAATTATTTTATTGCCTATAAATATTATTCACAGATAATAGCAATGTTACCTCATATTAAACAGCATTTCAGAGGCTAAAATAAAGTAGAAGAAGAGAATGTATAGACACAGAGAGAAGAGAATGTTAATTTGCTCCCAAAATAGACTTCCTTTTTGGTAGTCAAGCACCTTGAACTACCTCTTAGGCCATCCAATAAAGCCCCACCTCCACCACCACATGCCCCTCAGTCCTAGTCATTAGCTCTATGATTTCATTAACAATTATAAGAAGAGTTCTAAACCCCAGTGGGCAAGAGTCTTTTCTCCAAGAGATGAAAACTACAAACATTATTATCAATTGTTTAAGCAATGACTGTAGGCTTGAATATGGGTTTAAATCTCCAAGATCTCTAAGACTATTAAAACAATAATTTGGATGCCTGAATGAATGAGTGGTAGACAGAATCAGTTCTTAGACATGTTACATGTGTAATCATACAGGGCCTTGTGCTTAGAAGGATCCCACACTTGGTTTAATGTTCTGCTTTTACCATCTTGAAATTTTTGATAATTTTTAATGAAGGAACACCACATTTATATTTTGTACTGTGTCTTACAATTTGTGTAATTAATCATGGTCATAGAGTATATAGATATCAGGAAAGAATGCTATCAGAAAAATGGAGAGTGAATGAAAAGGGCAGCTTCTTCCTAGCTTTGGTATGTCTTCACTACTGCTTTAGGACAAGAAAGATGAGAGGGAAAGGAGATTATCTCTTTTCAAAAGTTAACCTTTTTATGTCTTCTGGTTTCAAGGAAATAATGCAACATCTCAAGCCCAGCTAGGGTGTACCTTTTGATAAAAGTGAAACTACTCCTTATGTCCATATGTTATGTCCCATAATCCTTTCTCATAACCCATATGCCATAACAAAAGATAAGAGGGCATTATCAGGATAGATGGAAAAAGCAAGCCTGAAAATATACATTCATGCTTAAATTCGTGTATTCAAAAATTTGAATCCTCAAGTAGAGCCTTGGTGTTTTGTGACCCACAACCACTGAGAATACAAGAAAATGTTAAAAAGGAACTCGATTTTTTCAATGCCTTAGGGCCAATGATATTACTTGGGTCTTCATATATCCTTCTTTAGGGTCAAGCATAATATATAACACAACTACCAAACTATGTAGATCCTAAGTATAAAATTAAAAAAAAGGAAGAATCCTATATATCCTCTTGTAAACATTATAAGGTAAATAAACATAAAATTTCATGGACCTTAAGAATAATTAAGAGGTTCAATTGTTTGTGAGACAAACTCAGTGAGACAAAGTTAAAGATAATATATCCCAAGGCTGCTGCCAATTTCTTTTTGAATATTCTGCCATTTTGAACATAATTTTGAAGACAGTAATTTGCTAGACATACTGAAAAAACTTAATAGATACAATAACTTTTCTCTAAATTCAGCTGATAGAACATCTGCATGACAACAAGGGTATGTTGGCTTTGCTATTCTCACATAGCCTGATAAAACCAAACCATTTGGCTTACAGATTTATTATCACTACCACCAAATAATTTGTAAAGAAATGTTAGCACCCCCTTTGTCAAGCCTCACCACATAGTCAACCCCTACTCCTGGGGTGAGAGACAGGATGATATTTAGATAAGTATAACATAAGGGAAAGGTGGGGGTAGGATTAAGGCACCATCAGATGGACAACCACAAACAACCATGAGTTATAATCTACTCTACTTACTCACTCAAGAATGAATTTAGTTTTTATAAACAGTTTCCTCATTTTCTGAGAATTCAGTTTTACTTCTTACACAATACATTAATAAAGATATAGATTCTCTTATAGGAGTCATTTTCATGTACTTTCAATTCATAATTAAATTTGGCTTCTATTTTTTTGGCTATCTATTTTTTAGATATCCATGTGAATATCTAAAAAAATGGATACCCTTGATTTTGTAGTCAAACAAATCATGCAGAGCTTATTTGGTTAGGTGTATGTGGTGGAAGAAAACTACTTGGGTTCCACAATAAGGTCGTATTCCGTGCTCCAACCTTTATAGAATCTCCATAATATGAGTCACCTAAAATGGGAGACAAACAAAGAACCTGCAGTCAAAAAGAATGGAAGAATCCTCAGTAAAAGAGCTAAATGAAATGGAGGCAAGCAAGCTATCAGACATATAATTCAAAAGAATGGTTATAAGGGTGCTCAAGGAACTCAGTGACAACTACAGGAAACTGAGTAAGAACTACAACAGCATGAAAAAGGAAATAGAAACTATAAATAATAACCAGGAAGAAATGAAGAATACAATATTGAAATCAAAAATACACTAGAAGGAATCACAAGCAGGCTGGATGAACCAGAGGGCTGAATTAGTGAGCTGGAAGACAAGATAGAAAGAAATACCCAGGTAGAGCAGTAGCCTGAAAAAAGACTCAAAAATTATGAGAATAGCTTAACGGAATTCAGGACAACATGAAATGCAAGAACATTTGAATCATAGGAATACCATAAGGAGAAGAAAAGGAGCCAAGGGATAGAAAACTTGTCTGAAAAACTAATAACAGAAAACTTCCCTAATCTGGAGAGGGGAAAATCCATGCAAGTTCAGGAAGTACACAGGATCCCAATCAAGATGAACGCAAGGACACATACTCCAAGACACATCATAATTAAAATGCCAACATTTAAAGAGAAAGACAGAATCTTAGAAACAGCAAGAGAGAAACAGATAGTATCATACACAGGAGCTCCAATAAGGCTAGTAGCTTACTTCTCAACAGAAACACTACAAGCCAGAAGGGAATGGTAAGAAATATTACAAGTAATGAAAAGCAAATGCCTGCAAACAAGACTACTCTATGCAGCAAGGATCTCAATTAAAATGGAAGGTAAAATAAGGAGTTTCCCAGACAAAAGAAGACTAAAAGAATACACCTCCTCCAAACCAGCTTTGCAAGATATGCCAAAGGGATTTAAGAAGATGAATAAAAAGAGTGAGAGAGAGAGAGGAACACAGGTACAAAGGGGGAAAATAGCAATGAATAAGTATCTATCAATAATAAACTTAAATATAAATGGATTAAATGCTCCAATCAAAAGATATAGGGTAGATAAATGGATAAGAAAACACAACCCACACATATACTGCCTACAAGAAACCCACCTCAGAACAAAAGACCGACACAGGCTGAAAGTGAATGGTTGGAAAAAGATATTCCAAGCAAATGGACAGGGAAAAAAAGCTGGGGTAGCCATACTTATATCAGACAAAATAGACTTCAAAATAAAAGCCATAAAAAGACACCCAGAAAGACCCTTCATAATACTCAAGGGAAGTATCCATTAAGAAGGCGTAGACATTGTAAACATATATGCACCCAACATAGGAGCACCCAAATATATAAGGAAAATCTTAGAGGACTTCAAGAAAGATATAGACAGACACACTTATAGTAGGGGATTTTAACACCACACTGTCAACAGTGGATAGATCTTTCAAACAAAACATCAACAAAGATATTGCAGCATTGAACAATGCCCAGATCATATGGACTTAACTGATATTTATAGAACCTTTCATTCCAAAGAAGCAAAACACATTCTTTTCAAATGCAAATAGAATATTTTCAAAGATAGACCACATGATAGGGCACACAACAAGCCTCAACAAATTCAAGAAAATTGAAATTATATCAACTATTTTCTTGGACCACAGGGGCTTGAAAATAGAAACCAACTTCAAGGAAAAAAACTAAAAAACAATCAAATTCAATTGATGGAGATTGAATAGCATGCTATTAAACAATGGATGGGTTAATAATGAGATCAAGGAAGATATCAAAAAGTTTCTGGAAACAAATGAAAATGAATACACAACAGCCCAAAACTTATGGGACACAGTGAAGGCAGCCCTAAGATGGAAGTTCATAGTAATACACCCAATGTACAAAAGATGGAAACATTTCAAATAAACTGCCTAAACAAGAACTGGAGGTACAACAACAAATAAAGCCCAGGGTAAGTAGGAGGAAGGAAATAACCAAGATCAGAGCAGAAATAATGATATAGAGACTAACAGAACAATCAAAGGATAAATAAATCTTTGAAAAGATAAACAGAATTGACAAGCCTTTAACCAGACTCATCAAGAAAAAAAGAGAGAGGACTCAAATAAACAAAGTCAGAAATGACAGAGGAGAGATTACAACTGACACCACAGAAATACAAAGGATTGTAAGAAATTACTATGAACAACTACATGCCAAGAAATTTGAAAACCTAGGTGAAACAGAAAAATTTCTACAAAGATATAAACTTCCAAAACTGAATCAAGAAGAGGCAGAAAGCCTGAACAGACTGATAACAAATAGTGAAATTTAAGCAGTAATCAATAAACTCCTGGCACATAAAAGCCCTGGACTGGACAGTTTCATAGAAGAATTTTACAAAACACTTATGGAAGAACTAACCCCTATCTTTCTCAAACTATTCTAAAAAATCCAAGAAGAGGGAAGACCCTCAAGCTCTTTTTATTAGGCCAGTGTCATCCTAATCCCAAAACCAGATAAAGACACAACAAAGAAAGAAAACTATGGGACAATATTGCTGATGAACATAGACACTAAAATACTCAATAAAATATTGGCAAACTGCACCCAGCACTACATTAAAAAGATCATACACTATGATCAAGTGGGATTCTTCCCAGGGTTGCAAGGATGACACAATATTTGCAAATGAATAAAAGTAATAGACCACACAAACAATAGGAAAGACAAAAATCACATGATCATATCCATAGATGTGGAAAAAGCATTTGGTAAGATACAGCACCCATTTATGATAAAAACACTTAGCAAAGTAAGAGTAGAGGAAGAATATATCAACATAATAAAGGCCATATACAAGAAACCTACAGCCAACATCATCCTCAATGGGCAAAAACTAAAAGCTTTATCACTAAAATCAGGAACAAGACAAGAGTGTCCACTTTCACCACTCTTATTTGACACAGTCCTGGAAGTTCTAGCCACAGTGATAAGACAAGAAAAAGAAATAAAAGGCATCCAAATTGGAAAGGAGGAAGTAAAACTGTCATTGTTTGCAGATGACATGATAATGTACATAGAAAACCCTATGGACTTCACCAAAAAACTACTCAACCTAATAAGTGAATTTGGCAAAGCAATGGAATACAAAGTCAATATTTAGAAATTGAAGGTATTTTTATACACCAACAATGAAATATCAGAATCGGAAATCAGGGGGGAAATCCCATTTCCTATAGGAACTATGTAAAATAAAGTACCTAGGAATAAACCTAACCAAGGAAATAAAAGACCTGTACTCATAAAACTGCACAACACTGAAGAAAGAAATTAAGGAAGATACAAATAAATGGGAGCATATACCATGTCCATGGATTGAAAGAAATAACATCATCAAAATGTCCATACTACCCAAGGTAATCTATAGATTCAATGTGGTCCCTATCAAAATACCAATGACATATTTCACAGATACAGAACAAACATTTCAAAAATTTATATGGAACCATAAATGACCCCAAATAGCCTCAGCAATTTTTAGAAAGAAGAACAAAGTAGAAAGGATCACAATACCTGTTATCAAACTATATTAGAAGGCCACTGTAATTGAAACAGTTTGGTACTGGCATAAGAACAGACTCATAGGTCAATGGAACAGAATAGAGAGCCCAGAAATAAACTCATGTCTCCATGGTCAGTTAATATTCAACAAAGGGGTCAGGAACACAAAATGGAGTAAAAATAGCCTCTTCAACAAATGGTGTTGGGAGATCTGGACAGCTACATGCAAAAAATAAACAAATAAAACCCAACCACCAACTTACACCATACACAAAAATAAACTCAAGATGGATAAAAGACTTAAGTATAAGGGAGGAGAACATAGGCAGGAAAATTTCAAATATTCCATGCAGCAATATTTTCACCAATTTTTTCCCTAGAGCAAGGGACATAAAGGAAAGAATAAACAAATGGTATTTCATCAAATTAAAAAGCTTCTGCACAGCTAAAGGAAACATCAGCAAAATGAAAAGGGAATCAAATGTATGGGAACATATATTTGCCAATGATACCTAGGACAAGGGTTTGATCTCCAAAACATATAAAGAACTCACACAACTCCACATCAGGAAAACACAATCCAATTAAAAAAATGGGCAAAGGACCTGAACAGACACTTCTCCAAGGAGGACATACAGGAGGCCCCAAGGAGAGCCCAGAGACATACGAAAAGATACTCAGCATCACTATCCATCAGTGAGATACGAATTAAAACCACAATGAGAAACCACTTCATACTGATCAGAATGGCCATCATAAACAAATCAATAAACAACAAGTCCTGGTAAGAGTGTGGAGAAAAGGGAACCTTAGTACATTGTTGGTGGGAATGCAGACTGGTACAGCCACTGTAGAAAACAGTATGGAATTTCCTCAGAAAACTAAAAATGGAACTGCCTTTTGACCCAGCAATACCACTGCTGGAATTAAACCCTAAGAATCCTGAAACATCAAAAGAACCTATGCACCCCAATGTTCATAGCAGTGTTATTTATAGTAGCCAAATGCTGGAAACAGCTTAAGTACCCATCAATAAATCAGTGGATCCAAAAAACTGTGGTACATTTACACAATGGGATACTATGCAGCAGAAGGAAAGAAGGACCTCCTGCCCTTTGTGACCGCATGGATGGAACTGGAGAGTATTATACTAAGTGAAATAAACCAGGCAGTGAAAGACAAATACCATATGATCTCACCTATAAGTGGAACCTAATCAACAAAACAAACAAATGAGCAAAATAGAATCAGGGACATGGAATAAAGAACAAACTGACTAACCAGAGGGGTGGGGGGAGGGGGGATAATGGGAAAGAAAGTGAAGGGTCATCAAGAAACATTTATAAAGGACCCATGGACAAACACAATGGTGGAGCAGGGAGGATTGAATGTGGCAGGTAACAGTGGATATGGCAGGAAAGAATAATGGGGGGAAAATAGGGACAACTGTAATTGAACCATAAAACAAAACAAAAAACGAAACTCCATAATTCGGTTTCTAACAGTGCTCATAACACCTCAGTAATACATTAAACAGGAAGAAGATATGATTTTTGTAGGTCAAAAACAGCAAACAATTTCACATATGGTTCAACTAAACATATATATTATAGTCTACATACTAGATTTTATTTTTTGTTCCCCCCACTGTAATGTAAACTCCATGAGCACAGGAACTTTGTCTCTTTTCACTGCTGTAAATGCAATTCCTAGAGCATTATTTGGGACATAGTAATTGCTCAGCAAAAGTATATTGCATGAATTAATGAATAAATGAATATTCAAAACTGCTTTATAATGTTCCTGGACATATCAGAATTAATATCAGAAATGTATTGGTTTGCTGGGGCTCCTATATGTTATTACAGACAGGGTTGCTTAAACAGAAGTGTATTTTGTCACAATTCTGAGGGCTAGATCCAAGATCAAGGTGTTGTCAGGGTTAGTTTGTTCTAAGGCCTCTCTTCCCTAGTAGATGGCAGTCTTTTTCCTCTCTCTTCACGTGGTCTTCCCTCTGTGTTTGTCTTGGATTAGGGCCCACCCTAATGTTCTCATTTTAATTAAAGTACCTCTTTAAAGATCCTGTGTCCAAATGCAGTCACATTCTGAAATAGTGAGGGTTAGGTCTTGAACATATGAATATTGGGGGAAGACAATTCAGCCCATAACAAGAGGTTAATCCAGTCCACAAACTTTCAACATGTACAGGGCGGGGCAAATTAGGTTTACAGTTGTGAGTATGCAAAACTCTTTATTCTTATATTGTTATCTATTATAGTATTATTTATTTGTATTACAACTGTAACCCTACTTTTACACCACTCTGTATTTTTTTATAATAAAAATTATATAAACTCATAAAAAGCTCCAACAATGCAGAAATAAAGTCAAATTTCCTAATGTGATGGGATTAAGATTCAAGTAATGTTTTTCAAGACAGTTGTGGCCTTTAACTCTTGGAAATAAATTGTAATTTTTTTACATTTTAATATTTTTATAAACCATTTAATTTGGCTCTATCAAAATAGATTAATTGGAATGGTCAAGTTAAACAAGCTATATGAAAATGGCCAGTTTCTCCTACAGCTAATGAAAAGAATTTTGTATAGAGAAATAAAATAATTGTGGAGAGCAGTATTTTTAGGAAGTAAGATGCAATCAGAGTGGAGTGATATTGGAAACTTCACTTATATTGGTAATGTTTTGTTTGTTAAGCTGCATGTCGGATACATAGTTATTACATGATTTTTATGGCTTATAATAATAGTAGTTCAATAAAAAAATCCATGAGCTCTTGGAATTTCTATACATCAAGTTTTTTAAATTTATGTGTGGTTTTACAGTAACTTTCTTTGAAGAAGCAATTGTTAGTAATATTAACAGTACTCAAAAAAGTTTTAAGTTTTTAAAAAAATTTTTAATGGGAAAGTTAAACTTTTATTGTTGAAATCTTTGTAAGAAAATATTTTCACAATAGCTAGTTGAAATGTATTAGTTAGCAAGCATATGATTTAGGGTACTTATCTTCTTCCCTTAGATTTTTATACTGTTTTTCAATTGATTATATTGCACTTGATTTTTTGCACTTATGATTACTGATTTTTACCTTAAACATTTGACTATATTTTTAATTAAAACTTCAGTATTCTAGTGGTAAAATATTTGGATGTTATAGATAGCAGTGGATAGCAATGTTTATGGTTTAATATTAACAAGGAAATGCTGTGCTTAACAGAAAAAAAGTTTGATCGGACTGAGCCCAAAAAGCCTCCTGTGCCATTGAGGACAGATCACCCAGTCATGGGAGTACAGAGTGAAAAAAATTTTGTCAGTTCAAATGCAGCTGATGTCATTATGGGAGTAGCTAAAAAGCCTAAGCCAATTTATGTTGACAAAAGAACTGGAGACAAGCATGATCTTGAAACTTCTGGACTCGTTCCAAAGTACATCAATAAAAAGGTAATATTGTGATATATTAATTTTGGAACTGAAATTCAAATAATTCAAATATAGTGTTCATAATGATTGTCTATATTATCATTAATAGTATTCTCACTAGACTAATTATCTAGATTGCCAATTCTTATTCTACTGAAATTTGTGTTTGTTGCAAATTGAATGTAATGAAATTTTGAATATATTTAATAATTATAACAAGCATTCTTTAAAATATATTAATTTTAGGAGAGGTGGACAAATCATTAAAAGAGCAGTGGATACTATGAATCTAGAAGGAACAACCTTTGAGAAGATTCTAAGATTTAGTCACTAGGTTTCAGTGTCTTGGTAGCAGAATAAGAGAAATAAATTTAGAGCCATCCATCCTATCAGAGTAGTATAACTAATTCACATTGCTCTTTCAACCTGAATATATTCAGTTGTTGTTAGTTTGAAGTAGAGCAGGCCTTGAAAGTACTGAACAACAATCTACTCCTTTTGAGATTTTCATTTGTATTTGAAAAGGCACTAATCAGATAAACATATCATTTCATTGGTGAAAATTACGGAAGCTTGAGTTTAATTATTTAAATATATAAGATCTTTAAAATTTTTTAAACTTACCAAAAAATACTTTATAAAAAAACCATTTTACTTTGTATACTTGTAGAGCATAGAAGTACTTGAAACACGTATAGTAAAATATGAGTACAAAACCCTAAAGAACAATAACGCATAATAATAAGGTATGGCAAAATTAGAAAGGAAGATAAAAAAGAAATGAAATTGTATTAATGATGTGTGAGGGACTTGTGTTGAGGTAGTCCTGAGATCTGTGAGAAATCAAAACAGGAGCTTCGAGGCTGTTGTCAGAGAACACTGCTTATTCTGTGGGCTGAAACGCCCTAGGAAGTCTTTAGGAGAAGTCTAGGAGTTGGCAGCACATGCTGATTTAAATTCTTTCAGGCTTCTCTGGATACTTCCTCCTTCTGAGGCCCCTGGAGACTGCTTATATCCTTTGTCCCATAAGGTGTAGAAAAGCAGAGATTTCACTCTCCTGGCTCTTAAAAGTTATTTTCAGCCTATTACTTACCCACCATCATGTAAAAACTCTTCTTTGATAGTCATACTACCTACCAATAGCCACACAGTCTGCCCCTCCTTCTGGCTGTCTTCTGCCTAAGCTGTCCACTTCAGTGTACTTTCTGCCTTAAACAGAAAATTGAACTAAAAACGCATTACAGAGACAAGAAAATATTAACTATGTGTACCTGTGCTTCTCTACCAAGTCATACAAACACTACAGTGTTACTGTCCCCTTGCTGTTGCTGGCTAAGCAATCAGAGCTCACGAAAGACTTTATTCAACTTGCCGCTTGTCAGAGTTAAGTTTTTTTTAAAAAAATCTATTATTGATGAGTGAGATAGTAAGTTTTTTTAAGGGCAATATCATTTTTTAAAAATGAGTAAACCTCATATTTAGTTCCAAATAAAATATTATATTCCCATTTGTGCCATGAGAAACAATTTGTGAAAACAAACTGAAGCATGGATGACTATCTTGAGTTATATAGCAACAGTAATGATATCATTTCAAATTCTAACTCTGCCATTTACTTAACTTTGTGGTCTTTAGTTATTAGATTTATCACAGGGTTGGAGTGAGAATTAAGTGATATAAAATATATTAATCACTTGGCATAATACCTGGTACCTAATAAAAATTCAATAAAGAGTAGATACAATACATGCAATTTTTAATACATGCAATTATTATTATCAATAGTATGCATTACCTTTCAGTGATCCAACACCTGCAAATATTTCAGATCACTGAAGCTTTTACCCATTTGTGAAATTGTTCTTTTTCCTAAAATATATCATTTTATTCTTTTCATTAAATAGGGTATGCCAAATATAATTTAATCTTTTGTCATGACACTAAATCATTATGATGAATATCAGTAATTGCACTGCGCTGCAATGAGGTGTTGCCCTCAGTGTTCCTAGGATGGACTGCACTGTTTGCCAGTGCACTGACTAACTGCAATACTGAGCTCTTAGTGTTTATTTATAGAGTGCTTTGTAGCTTCCCAGGACACATTCACGGCTGGGATTTCTAGCCCTTGTTCAGGAAGGATGGGTTAAATTATGTTGTGGCAACATATAACTCCCACATTTCAGTAACTAAAAGCAACTAAGTGTTATTGTTTGCTTGTGCCACATGTCCACTGCGGACTGTTGGAAGCTCTACTTCCTGTCCTCATTTTATGACCCAGGCAACCCAAAACATCTCCATCACTATACCGGATGGAAAAAGAATATGGCAAATCATCCATTAATTCTTAAGGCTTCTACCCAAAAGGTAGAGAGGTCACTTCCACTTACTTTGGGCAAGTCAGGTGACATAGCTACATCTTACTTAAAGGGCAAAAGGATAGTATTCTCCTGCCAAGTGCTCAAGAATGAGAATACTTGTGAATATTTTGGATGACCACCACCTCTCTCAATAGCTGCTTCCTGAGAGAGGTCTTCCCTGACCTTGTTATTTATCTAAAATAGCTCCTATTACTTTCACTCTCCTCATTGACTTTTATTTTACCTTGGAATGAATATATATATTATATATATATATATAAATATTGTATATATTATTTTATACCCTATTTTGGTTGAGTTTCTCTCACATTCCATAAGGACAGAAACTGTCTTTCTTACTTACTAATATACCTAGCACCAAGTACAAACAACTTTTTGAAGAGTAAATAAGAAGTAGTTCTATTTCTCAACACAGATACCTGTCACACATATTCACTAAACTGAAAGAATCCCAGCTGGTCACTTCACTGTCAGTCCTGGTAAGCAGCATTTTTGCATTTCCCCAAACACTTAGGGTCCCAAGTCAACTTCGTCCTAAAGCAGATGTGCTTTCTATCTTTTGAGAGTTTGTTTTTATAATGCCTTGGATGTATGTGTCTTCTTTTATTTAACAAGACCTTGCAAAAGAGACCTCAAGATGTTTAAGATATTTCAAAGTAAAAGCTGAAGCAGAAATAAAGAAAAGCCAGTTCTTAGAGGTAAAGTAAGGGCTGAGTCATCAGGCAAGAGCAGGCACTGGAAACATGCAGAACGGGGAAAACAACCTGCCACAAATAACAGCTCAAGTGGTTTTAAAACAGAATCAACTGGTTCCCAATGGGGAAAAAGTCACTGAATTTTGTCATTTTGAAGTGTTTTAAGTAAAGGCTTTAAGTCTGTACCATTTCTTTTTTCTCCCAGTTAATGGTTGGTGTATATGTGTGTATTAGAGTGCATTCAGGTTATTGATTTTTTTTTCTGAAAAATCCTTATAAGGATTATGGTGTCACGCCTGAATATATATGTAAGCGAAATGAGGAAATAAAAAATGCCCAGGAAGAATATGATAACTACATCCAGGAAAACCTCAGGAAAGCAGCTATGAAAAGGCTCTCTGATGAAGAAAGGGAAGCAGTGCTGGAGGTAAGTGTCCTGTAATTTCTAATCCTAGGAAATTCTTTAGAACACCTCTGAAAGAAAGGTCTGCCATCCATGATTAGTAAAGCTAGCACTTTGACTCTGCAACCTGATGACTTTCTTTAGGTTATGGTGACAGCTACATGCAGCAAAGGTGACTCTTTGGGGAAAACACAAGTTGTAAAGTGGGGATTATTATTTATTTCCAGTTTGGTAAATTTCTGTTTTTTCCTGAAGTCGTGTTGTAAGGAAGCCCACCTTCTCCTTCAACAAACATGCATAAATAAAGCAAAAAAAAAAGCATTTTTATTTTCATTCTCATATCCTTGATTTTTTTTTAAAAAATAATACCCATAAAATAGATATTTTTCACTAGATGGAGCTCTAGAATAATTGAAACTGTCCCTAGACCAACATTGTTTTTTGTTTCCTATAAGCCAATGTTCAAATTTTAAAGTAATCAGGTGTCCAATTTTACATGTACTTTCTTTATTTTGAATAAAATAAACTTAAAGACAATATTTTCATTGAGTGTTTACTGCAAAACTTTATCTGAAGCATTTAAAATATTGGGGATATGAGCAGAGTTGTATTTATTAAGTACCTACTTGTACTCTTTTACTGTCGTATCATCTCATGTCTTATAGAAATAAAAGTGGTATTTGTTGTTTTTGACCACTTTCTACAAAGCCATTTCTAGTGACCTTTTTAAAACAGAAAATCTTGTTTTCTTACTATATTAATTGCTGTTGAAAAATGGATTTATATGTTATAAATTCCTAACATTTATTAGTGCCATAATATTCATCAATAAACATTTTTTAAATGCCTGTTTCACATAAAGTATCATGCTAAGTCCCAAGGATATTAAGAAGGGCATAAGAAAATTTCTGCTGTAGGAATGGTGTAATTTAATTGATGATTAAATTAAATTGCATGTCTGTACAGACCCTAAGTTTTATAATGTTCTAAAGCACAAGTATCCACTGAAGAATATAGTTAGGTCATTAGCTGGGCCTTAAAATGCAGAGTAAGAGGGGATCCAAGGACTGGCCCAAGGGCAGAGGCTGTACTGTGTCATCAACTCTGTTGACAGCAGTTTCCCCAGTTCATAACCCCTGCCCAGTATAAACATAGGTGTTTAATAATGGTATCCTGGAAAGAAGAAAGAACGACATACTGGCAGGTGACTGGCAGACCTAGACTTGAGACTTTCATGTCATTTTCAGGAAGAGCCCTACTCTTTGGTTCATCCTTATTCTCTCTCTCTCTCTCATTAGGATTCTACCATTTTTAGAAAGTACATGCTTTTGTAAAAGCCAGAATTTTATATCTAAATGATGCTGAGAAATAAGGAAAAAGAGCTTCCTTCAGGAGGAAAAGGCTCTTCCCTCCTGCACCTTTTTGCTATAATAGATAAACTGCCCTTACTTTCTAATCTACATACTACAGAGTTTCTTTGCATGCCCTTTGATGTGACACTAGCAGATCCTCCATCATTGTCTTATTAGCCAGGTAGTGTAGTAGTGCAGCCACTGTGCTCACAAGACCACTAGCTATGTTCCTGGCAAGCCCTGAACCATGGTACCCTTCCTGGTTAAGCATTGCCTATAGTTCTAAAACAATATGGTTGTATATCTCTGAGCAGGCCACATTCTTCTGCTCATTCTTTATAAAATAACAGTACTTTATACTTGGAAGGGATCATCTGATCTAATGATTCCAAACTCATTTTCAGATAATATAAAATGCAAATATGTTAAGGGGGCTCATTTGTTCATTCATCCATGGATTCATTTATTAAACATCTACTGTGTTCCAGGCACAGTCCCAGCCTGGAGAACACTATAGTGAGCAAAACAAATGCAGTCCTTAGCTGAAGAGAGACTAAAACCACATCAGCTGATTCCCTGGCCAGTATTTTCCACTGCATTATATACACGTCCATAGGAAGTAACCACAGGAAGCTCCATCAGTCAGGGCTGAAGAAGGAAATAGTAGGCACACCCAGCTGGGACTCTGAAGAGAGTTCTGAAGGAACTATTTGCAGATATGAAGCAGGGCTAAGGAAACCAACAAGGAACACCGAGGAACCCAGGACTAATGACAGTGGGAAGCCGCAGCTATCTGAAGCTTGAAGAGCAGGACAAGAAACCGTAGTACCAGAGCCCAGTGAGAACTGGAGCCTAGAAGACCAGCCACCTGACAGCCATTGCCACAGATGGATAAGCCAGAACTAGGATCAGGTAACATCAAGAGAGAAGGGAAAGAAAGGCCCCAACCTCTCTATCCCATCAGTGGGGCCTTTGGCTGAACTCAGGCAGAAGCTGGAGGACAAAAGTGCTGGGGGGTGGAGTGTAGTCCACAAAACTCAACCCACCCCGCCTCACCCCTAGTCACAGTGGAGGACAGGAGGGTGAAGAATGAATGGGTGGGGCAGATACAAAGGAAGCATGAAGCTGAATGAAGGTACTATTTTATGACTGCTTCTCCTCATTTGAAGTTTTTCCAAAATTAACAATCTTGTTTCAGCATAAAAATAGAAGAGAGAAAAATTCAGAAATAAAAATAAGGGAAAATCACTATTGCTGCAATGGATAAGAGATTTTTTCAGTTGAGATAACAAAAGTCTTAAAAAACAGCAAAGACGTTATTTTAATATAATATGAAACACTACTTACATTTAATTCCCATTCCTGGCTATTGACTTTGATCCAAATGTACACACTGGAAGATAAAGCAAACTGTTTTAAAAAGAAATACAGAGAAAAAATGTAGCTGCTATGACCACAAGTAATATGGAAATATCATGCAACTAAAAAATTAATAAAGCGCCCTGGCTGGCATGGCTTAGTGGATTGAGCACCAGTCTGTGAACCAAAGGGTCGCTGGTTCGGTTCCCAGTCAGGGCACATGCCTGGGTTGCAGGCCAGGTCCCCAGTGGGGGGCATACAAGGGGCAACCACCCATTGTTGTTTCTCTCCCTCTCTTCTCCCTCCTTTCCCCTCTGTCTAAAAATAAATAAATAAAATCTTTTAAAAAAATTAATAAAGCATAAAAATTTAAAAAATGTATCACCCAACAAGAAATGAAAAAGCCTTGATATTTGAAGTGTATACATTTTCTTTTGCAATAGGCACCCCTGTGGAGCACTGTGGAAACATATTTCCCATTAAACAATGAAGGACAATGGAATCATAGAATTTCTATGAGAATTTCTTTTTGGAATATATCTCATTTACTATTAAGAACTATGTTAAACCATCCCACTCTTAAAAACTTAAGCTGTCTACTTTTCCTTCTGTTGTTCTCCTTTCCCAAAGCCTCCATATAATCTCACTCAAGGGTTCAAAATTTGTTATCTTTTTTCAACCAACCTATTCTATATAGTATGCCCTATCCTATAATTATTTTTACTTTAGCATAGTATAAGTCACTGAAATTTTATTGTCTCTGGGAAGTTTCTACAATATCAAATTTTTACTATAAGGCTTTATTGTGAAGGCATTATTACCATATATAAGACACTTTTAACCTTTTTCTAAACCTAAATGTTTAGCCATGATTTTCAAAGACCATATTGCCATGGAAATATTTTTATTGTACTTTCAGTTTTACATTTTCTTTGTAAAAAAAGTAATTTGAGTATCCATAGTGAATAAAAGAAAGTGTTAATTTACAAACTTTCATTGCAGGAATTCAATTAGTGGTTTAGTACCATTTTGTCAGTGGGGCTTCTAGTGCACTGTGATAAGAAATTGTAACTATGTAGAGATGGAAATAACTTTTATTTCTCCTAAGAGATCCCTAATGTTGAATTTGTTGCTTACTGAGAATATAAAAATTAACTGCATTATTAAATTAGCATGTGTGTTACGTTTAATGACATTTCAGTCATTTCTAGAATACATTATGGAAAGTAGAGATCCCTTGGCTCTATGGAGGAAAAATTCCAATATATTGAAAGAGACATAAAAGATAATCTCTTGTGAAACTGAATTTTGGCATTTTGTACAACTCCATTTAGTCAGACCTAAGAAAATATGGCCATGCAAGTCAGAATCAAGTCTTTTGATGTGATTTCTCTGTTGAAAAATGGGGATGATGGTTTGAAAAGAATATCCTAAAAAAATTTTTTTTTATTTTTATAAGAAATAATTTTCTGGCCATGACTGGTGTGGCTCAGTTGGTTGGACATCATCCTGCAAACCAAAAGGTTGAGGGTTCAGATCCCAAGCAGGGCACATGCCTAGGTTGAGGGTTCAGTCCCTGGTTAGGGCACGTATGAGTGGCAACCAATTGATGTTTCTCTCTCACATTGATGTTTCTCTCCATCTCTTTCTCCCTCCCTGCCCCTCTCTATCAAATCCATAAGTATGTCCTCAGGTGAAGATAAAAAAATAATAATAACGAATTTTTGAAAAGAAATCATTTTCTGTTCAAAATTTTTTTTTGCCTGACCATCTCAATTCTGTTATTGTTTTTACCAAAACATTTGTTGTGTGCTTAGTTTCATACTACTCGTAACTCAGCATATGAATATTTGATGGTAAAAGTAAGTACAGTAACATTAAAAACAGAGCAAATAAATACTCCCACTGGGAACTGAGCACACAGTCAGGACAGGGTTTGGCCTCTGTACAGCATTCATTGTTACTGTGGCCAAGTACTTGATAAATACATATCATTTTAAAAGTCATCTTTGTCCATTTTTTAACCTGTTTACATTTTTCTCACTAGTACAGTTTTCTTTACTATTTACAATTTACTTTCCTTTTGAAGTTTACTTTAGTATTTAGTTTTCTTTACCATTTGCAGGGGCTGAAAAAGAACTGGGAAGAGGTGCATAAAGAGTTCCAGTCCCTCTCGGTCTTTGATTCCATGCCAAAGAAAACCCGCAAGCAGAAGCTGGAAGAAAAAATGAAGCGACTGGAACATGACATTGGTGTTATAGAAAAGCACAAAATTATTTATATTGCCAATAAATAATAATGTAATTTTTAATATAGTAAAAGACATGGAAAACCTACAAATGAAACTAAGTCTTTCAAGGGGGGAAATACTATGAAAAGAATAAAAATAGTCTTTACCAAATGCTTAAGCAATGTTTAAAGAATAATTGGATTTTTTCCTTACACAAGATAATTTTCTTTTACCAACTTAAGGTTTTTCATGTATGCACTAATTAAACATCGATGTTATCTGTTACAGTTCTATAGTGTATTATTATTATGTACTTGTTTCACATCAACATTAATTTCTGAGCCCTAAAAAATAGTCAGTACACAGTATTCACATTTTTTCTATACTCCATGATTCAAGGAACACAACGTTAAAAACTGTTGAGTATTTTGAATAGAAATAGTGGCATATGCCTTCTTTACTACACTGAAGTATTTTCAGAGCTCCACAAACTTAACAACATATATTCTCTGGTAGCTCTGTCATTTTCAGCTATTTCCCACTATTCATATTTTCAATATCCATAATGTTATTTATGCTGGAAGGCTTATGTTTAAAGGAAGAACTATTAAGAAGGTAACATAAAATCAAGGAAACAACTTAGAAAATGCATCATTACAGAGAAAAGCCTCCTTCCTGACATCGAACTTTAAAAAACTTTGCTACTATATGTATTTTACTAAAATAGGATGTTACTTTTTCTTTTTGGTTCTTCCAGTCTATGAACATGGGATATATTTTTATCTTCTTAAATTCTTTCATCAATGTTTTTCAGTTTTCATTGTACAAATCTTTCACCTCCTTGGCTAAGTTAATTTCTAAGTATATTTGATGCTATTCTAAGTAGAATTGTATTGTGATTTTTCTTTTCAGATTGTTCATTGTTAGTGTACAAGACCACTTGTGTGTTGACTTTGTATCCTGCTACTTTGCTGAATTCATGTATTAGTTCTAACAGATATTTTTGTGTGTGTGTGCAATCTTTAAGGGTTTTCTACATATAAGGCTATATAATCTGCAGACAGCTAATTTTACATCTTCCTTTCTCATTTGGGTGCATTTTATTTCTTTTTCTTGACTAATTAATCTGGCTTGAATTTCCAGTACTATGTTGAATAGAAGTGGTAAAAGTAGGCATTCTTGTCTTGTTCCTGAAAGAGCTGTCAGTCTTTCACCATTTAGTATAATGTTTGATGTGTGTTTTTAATGTACGGATTTTATTATGTTGAGATAATTTCTTCGTATTCATAGTTTTGTGTGTGCATGTGTTTTAATCATGAAATGTGCTGTAAACATCAGTTTTGAAACTAAGAAATAGCTTCCACCTGAACGATTAATGCATCATCTCTTAGTTATCAAGCTATCAAGTTACGTGGGAAGACAAATGATGACCAAAAGGGTATCTTAGCTAGAACAGAGTCAAAAAAAAAAAGAAAGAAATTTAGTTTGTAAAAATTTATTCAGCTAACAGAGCTCATTCATTGTCATTCAACAAATACTGTCTATTACTTTCTAGGAACTGTTGTGATTGCTGGACAGAAAAGTGAAATAGCTATGTTAGAAAACAGAAATAATCACACAAATTCATTTATATTTATAAGTTGAAATTAGTAATTTGAAAGAAAAATAGGAAGTTATATAAGAGAAGATCAAGGAATTATTTAATTAGATTTTATAGTTAAGGAGATGCTTTTCTGAGGATGCCTTTATGACATCTGACATTTAAAAACATACTAAAGAATTAGCAGAAGTTGGGAGAGATGAGGAAATAAGGGTTGTGGAGGGAAAAGAATTCCAAGCAAAAAGAATAAAATATCTGAACGATCTCAGGCTGGAAACCCTCAATCCATAGGGGAAAGGCAGCCATTGGGGCTGGAGTGGGCTTAGAGAAGGGAAAAGCTACAAGCTGAAGCTGAAGAGGGAAGCTGGGGGTCACTGAGGTGTTTTAAGCAGGGTGCAATTGATATTTTTAAGTGCTCACTTGCCACATAGATTGTAGTGAAAGAACGAATGCATGCGGGAGACTATCATAATCTTCCAGGTAAAAAAAGCTATTGGCATAGACCAAGGCTGTGGTAGTTGAGACAAGAGTAGCTGTTGGCTTCATGAAATATTTAAGAAGTAAAAATGTAATTTGGTGATAGATTGAAAGGAGAAGCAGGGAGAGGTTTAAAGGATGAGAACCAAATTTCTGATTTGAGCAACTCGGCAGTGGAGGTGCCATTTTTTGAGTTGGAGAAGCTTAAAGGAGGAGCATATTGGAAAAGGTTACCGTGAAGAGCAAGAACACAGTTTTAGACATGTATGTATGTCAATCTTGTGGCATATAATTGGGAATTTAGATTAGATACATGATGATAGATGATATAGATAGATAGATAGATAGATAGATAGATAGATAGATAGATAGATAGATGATAGATTATGGATGATAAATATTTCAGTCAGAAAAGAGATCTGGGTTAGGCCAGTGAATCTGGGATTTCAACAGCGTGAATGAGATCACCTTGAGACATGTATTGAGTGAGAAGACAATGAATGAGGTCTCAGCAAATCTTTCATTTACAAGTCAGATGGGAGAGCAGGAAGGAACAAGTAGATGAAAGAGTGTCCTGAGAGGTCAGAAGAAAACCAGGAAGCCAAGAAAATTCAAGAAAGGAGCACCCTTTCTCTAAGATAGAACCTTGACAATTGGAGTGAACTTCTCAACACTTTAGCTGAGCCTTCTTCTCCCGTGCTCTGAGCTGGCTACAGAGCAACTTCTACATTGACTCCCTTGCTCCTGTTTTTATTTCCAGTCCAAACTCTTCTGTTGAAATTCTTTTTATCTTTCTCAATACATTGTTGTCACTGGCCAATGTCACAACATTAGCATGTGATTTAATGTGCCTATTAATACAACCCACATGAACACAATTTGACCACCAAAGTGAAAGAAGCTTTTCAACAGCTCAAGAAAAAATTTCAGCAGTTAAGGAGGCCAATGCTGATTAATATCATAATTAACTCTTAAGTGGATAATTTAATTTTATTTTCAAGTTCTTAGTAACCTGCAGAAGGTGATTTATTCATAAACACTGGTTACTACAAATAGACAATCATAGATAAGGGACAAAAGTATAAAATCACTTTCCTAGAGGGTTGGTTTCCTTCTGCTGAAAGGTACTATAGTGAAAAAAATCAGCAGATTTGACTCTGACAGTAAGTTATGTGATCTTTGGGAAATCACTTAATGTCCTTCAACCTTACTTTCATCTGTTAAAAAAACACCTAGATTTTGTTCAACCTTCCTTTCAGTTCTAATGATGTAGCACTATAAAACTATATAACTATTTTCAACTTAGTTCAAGCAAAAGTTTGGTCTTCCAACTGATCAGAATGCAGATAAGCGCTAGACTAGAGGATCTAGAGCCAAAGATTTGTACCAACCCTCATCAACCCAACCCACCACTTGACATACTGGAAAGAATGTTAAGTAGAGTAAAAACCATCACTAGTTTTCAGATCTTTTTAGATGAAAACTTTCTTAATTATAGTCATTTGAGGTTTTTGACCACAGGGTGTTCTTCACTGTAAGGATTTTAAATACATGGTCTTTTTGGGAAACTAGTGCTGAAAGAAAAAGAAGGGAGAGCAGGAGAAAAGAAAGATGGAGAGAGGGACAGGAGGAGAAAATTTTTAAAAGAAATGGGGTATCTTTCAGCTGGAAAGGGTGATTCTAGTCATAAAAGAACATTCTCTCTGGACATGCCCAGACGCTATGCTCTTTGAAAATATCTCTGATTAAAAAATAAATCTTACCTTCATAATAAAAAAATTGTTCCATTTATTGCTGAATGAGAACTGGAGTGGCATTTTTTTTCTTCACACATAATGTGCTTGATGAGAAAGAACTGAAATTAACAATAGACTAAGTTAATGCTAATTATCCCTGAAAACTGAAGATAATGTTTCACAGGATTGGTGGGAAAAGGCCATGTACATATAAGTTTTAAACTGTACATGCAGATATGACTTTTAGATGCAGACTTTTTATTGTAAAGGATGCTACTTCTATAGGAAATAAGATTGGATGGTGATATATATTTTTGACTGCCTTAATTTAGGCACACAAATGAGTGTTGTCTATGGAACAAGGATATACACTTATCTAAATGATGTTGCTGACGTGTAAAACATCTGTGGAATTCTTTTGGAATAAAAGTATCCAACCCACTCCTGAAACTCTGCCACCAAGTTCTCCTTTCCTGAGACTGCCACTGTTATCAATTTTTATGTAGCTTTCAGAAATGTTTTATAAAAGCAATGAATATATATGTTCTCACAAAAATATACATAATTATATATACATATGTTTCACTTTTTTAAAACTCAAATGACAGCATGCAATAACACTGGCCTTTTTCAGTTAATAATCTTGTGGAGCTAATTTTTTTATCAAAACATACTGTTCATTCTTTTATTGTGGATGCACAGTATTAAATTGTTCATATATTTCACCAGTGCCTTACTGATGTACATTTAAGTTATTTAAGTTGTTTTCAATATTTGTTATTCAAAGCAATGCCACAGTGACTTTGAACATTCATCACTTCACACATTTGGTTATATTTGTAGGAAATCATTCCCAGGAGAAAAATAACTAGGTCAAAAGACATACACAGAAAAAAAGTTCCAGAAAAGGACTTCCGGCCAAGATGGAGGCATAGGTAGACACATAGACACATTGTGCCTCCTCACACAACCAAAATAAAGACAACGACAATTTAGAAACAAAAAACAACCAGTACTGACAGAAAATTGAACTGAATGGAAGTCTGACAACCAAGGAGTTAAAGTGGACACATTCACCCAGACCGGTAGGAGGGGCAGAGTCGGGTGGCTGGGTGGAGAGGAGTTGTGGCAACAAAAGCAGGGTCGACTTCCGGCCAAGATGGAGGCATAGGTGGATGCACCTGCCTCCATGCACAACCAAGATAGGGACAACAACAATTTAGAAACAGAGTAACATCCAGAACTGACAGCAAATTGATCTGAATGGAAGTTGGACAACCAAGAAGTTGAAATAGACCTGTTCATCCAGACCAGTAGGAGGGGCAGAGTCCTGCAGCCTGGCGCGGGTTTTGGCGCTGAGAGCACAGAGAGTTGGGACCAGGTGCATAAGGCATTCAAGGTGTGCAAGACCGCAGCAGGTGAACCCTGAGTGCGCAAGCAGCAAGTGGCAGACCCCAGCCAACGGGTGGTAACCAGCAGACCCAGTGCCACAGCGACTGTAAAGCAAGGCATTGCGCGCAAACCAGGATCCCAACTCTGGGAAATAGAGCCTCGGGACACTGATTAAGGACACCTGTGGGAGGTGAGGCGCATGGAGAAACACCCAGCCTCACAGGAGAGGTCCTTGGAGGGTCCCACAGCGTGCACAAGCCCACCCACACAGGAACTGGCACCAGAGGGGCCCAGTTTGCTCGCGGGAAGCAGCAGAAGGGACTGAGGTCCCACGGAGAATGGAGCAAGCACCATTGTTCCCTCTCGACCCCACAAACGACATCACAACCCAGTGACTGGGGTGCCCCACCCTGGTGAATACCTAAGGCTCTGCCCCTTACTGTAACAGGCGTGACCAGACCAAAAAAAAAAAAAAAGAGAGAGAGAGAGAGATGGCTCAAACAGAAGAACAAATCAAAGCCCCAGAACCCATCCTTTTAAGCGACAGAGAGATATCCGACCTATCAGATGCACAGTTCAAAAGACTGGTTATCAGGAAGCTCACAGAATTGGTTGATTTGGGTTGCAAATTAGATGAACAAATGCAGGCTACAATAAGAGAAATGAAGGAAAATGCACAGGGAACCAATAGTGATGGGAAGGAAACTGGAACTCAAAACAATAGAGTGGACCAGAAGGAAGAAAGAAACAACCAAACAGAAAAGAATGGAGAAATAAGAATTCAAAAAAATGAGAAGCCTAAGAACCTCCAAGACATCTTTAAACATTCCAACATCCTACTTATAGGGGTGCCAGAAGGAGAAGAGGAAGAGCAACAAGTGGAAAAGTTATTTGAATAAATAATAAAGGAAAACTTCCCCATTCTGGCAAAGGAAATAGACTTCCAGGAAGTCCAGGAAGCTCAGAGTCCCAAAGAAGTTGGACCCAAGGAGGAACACACCAAGGCACATCATAATGACATTAGCCAAGACTAAAGATAAGGAGAGCATCTTAAAAGCAGCAAGAGAAAAGGAGACAGTTACCTACAGAGGAGTTCACATCAGACTGTTAGCTGCAGGCAAGAGGCCTTGCAGGCAAGAAGGGGCTGGGTAGAATTATTCCAAGTCATGAAAGGCAAGAACCTACATCCCAGATTGCTCTATCCAGCAAAGCTTTCATTTAGAATGGAAGGGCAGATAAAGTGCTTCTCAGATGAGATCAAGTTAAAGGAGTATATGATCACCAAGCCCTTATTTTATGAAATATTAAAGGGATTTATCTAAGAAAAAGAAGATAAAAAATGTGAACAGTAAAATGACAACAAACTCATAGTTATTAACAACCACAGCTGAAACAACAACAAAAACAAACTAAACAAACAACTAGAACAGAAACAGAACCACAGAAATGGAGATCACATGGAGGGTTAACAACAGGGGAGTGGGAGGAGGAGAGAGAGGGAAAAGGTACAGAGAGTAAGTAGCATAGATGGTAGGTAGAAAATAGACAGTAGGAGGGCAAGAATAAGATGGGAAATGTAGAAGCTAAAGAACTTGTAAGTACGACATGACATGAACTAAAGGGGGGGAATGTGGGTGGGAGGGGGTGTGCAGGGTGGAGGGGAGTGAAGGGGGGAAATGGGACAATTGTAATAGCATAATCAATAAAATATATTAATAAAAAATATATACACACTTATAGTTTTATTTGAAACTATGTTTTATTTTACTCTCTGTGTGTATGTGCGTAGGTGATGTACAAACATGGTTCAAATTCATAATATGCCCAAAGGTGAGTAGGGGTCAGTATGTCTACCTCATGCCCACTTCATACAAACAGTGAATCCCCCTTGCCAGAAGTAAGCATTGTGACTGGCTTCTTGTGTATCTTTTCAAATAATATAACATGTATATGTGCCTGTATAATAATGACAGAGACATGGTTTTCTTCTGTCACAGTCTATGAGGATCAGAAGACTCTTGACAAGTGAGGAGTCACAGATCAGTATAAGCATTCATGTAAGGAATAACTTTTTTACTTTCTCATCAGTATCATCCACATACCATCAATATTGTGGATTCCATCAAGAAAGCAATAGTTTTGTCGACTTTCACTATGCCTATGTGTTTATTCTGGATGAGGGAGACCATGGATACAGGACCTTGCCCTGTCCTTGGCCACACCATGTTGACTTTTCCAGACTGTGTTCATTGCAACCATCTGAGATCTGTTTCCACCTTCCTGGTGGTGCCATCTGCATTGGGTCTACAGCTTCTTGTGTTTCTGTTTTTCTTTTTTGTCTTTTTCCAACACTGGAAGGATATACATTTATTAACTTTAGAGCACAGACCGCACTCAGAGAAGCTCCCTCATGTTATGTGCCATCGTCTCAGCTCTGACTGAGCAATGTTTCTATGGATGAGTGATGGCCAGTGTCCTGTCCTCAACAGCCCTGCTCTGCTCCTGTGGACACATGCCTGTGGCTTTTTTTTATGGAGTGAGTTCACCTCATATTTGGTCTTTCTTTTTACCTGCAGTCTTCTGTTTTTTCCCAGCATTATTATCTTTTCCAAAGAACTCTGCCTCCTTATGATGTACCCGAAGTAAGACAGTTTCAGTTTTGTCATTTTTGCCTCCAGTGATATTGCAGACTTAATTTGTTCTAGAACCCACTTGTCTTTCTGGCAGTACAGGATATCCATGAAGCTCTCCTCCACCACCACATTTCAAATGAATCAATAATTTTCTATTAGTCTTCTTCACTGTACAACTTTTGCATCCATACAAAGTAATTACTACTAAGAAGGTATGGATGATCTTAGCCTTAGTCTCTAATATCTTTGCTTCTGGTGATTTTTTCTCATTCTTGCACTATTGCCCTTCCCTTAATTTCCCTTAACACAACTCTATTCACTTCCATCTCTCTGTGGAAGCTGTACACCCCCTGCCCAAGTGCTTCTCTGTCATAGCGTCTTGCTAAAAGCAACAAAGAACAGCCAACCCACCACAATATTCTTTTTCCAAGAAGTTCCTTCCAACGGTGTCAACAGGTATGTGATTTCTTTTTTGTGACAGTACAAGTGACAATTTTATCAACTATTTTGCCATGGAATAACAAGGGTCCATAGCTTTCCAGGCTGCCCAAAGACTTTTTCTTTCATCTACATGCCACCCTATTCAATGACTATTAAGAGGAATTAGGTCTTTCAAAGGCCCAGAAAAGAATAACTTTTCCTTTAAGTCTTCCTTTCATAGGATTCTATCCCAGCAGTGTGCCTAATGTATCACCTAAGTACACATATGAACCAGAATTTGCTGTGGCTCAAGACCCCCTATCGCCAATGGGGTTAACCAAGACCAAGTTAATTATCCAATCCAAAGTTTTTTTAAGCAAGCAACACAAAACAAAACTGAGGGACTCAGTAGCTATCTACTTTTCTTTCTCTTCCCTGGCCTTTTCAAGGCCAATGCAGAGGACAAACCTTAATCTTGTGCAATTCCCACACATGAGCTGTGCTGTTTTGGACCAATGCAGGTTTCTTTTATCTTTATTGGCTTTCAGAAGACAGTTGAATTTTCTTCTGGATAAGCTCTGTGGTTCTACAGAGCCAGCAGGCTTAGGCTTCAGGCCCAGAGCACCCTGGAGGCCATGTGTGATTTCATCTGGACATTTTAAAATAAATTCCCTGGCTTTTCTTTAGAATTATTGAGATGACAGGCAGCTGCCACCCATGTAGTAAGATGACGACTAGTGCTAACATAAGAGCCATATAGGGTATGAATGATAAACACAGTGAGATTGTTGAGTTAGACTTCAAATTGTAACATTATCTTAGAATTTGTATCATCGTCTTACCATAGCATTAAACTGCTATTAGTTCTTTTGTAATGCACCCAAAGCTTTTTTTCCAATATATTTTATCGATTATGCTATTACAGTTGTCCCATTTTTTTCTCCTTTTTATCCCCCTCTGACCCACATCATCCCTTCCTCCAGTATCCCGCCCTTTTAGTTCATGTCCATGTGTTGTACATTATAAGTTCTTTGGCTTCTCCATTTCCCATACTATTAACCTCCCCCTGTCTATTTTGTACCTACCAATTATGCTTCTTATTCTTTGTACCTTTCCCCCCATTCTTCTCTGGCCCCATCCCCACTGATAACCCTCCATGTGATCTCCATTTCTGTGATTCTGTTCCTGTTCTAGTTGTTTGCTTAGCTCATTTTTATTTTTATTTTTTTTAGGTCTGGTTGTTGATAGTTGTGAGTTTGTTGTCATTTTACTGTTCATAGTTTTGATCTTCTTCTTTTTCTTAGATAAGTCTCTTTATCTAAGAAAATAAGTCCCTTTATTTGTATTTTGCAAATAAAAATGTTGAAGTCCCTTTAACATTTCATATAAGGGCTTGGTGATGATGAACTCCTTTAACTTGACCTTATCTGGGAAGCACTTTATCTGCCCTTCCATTCTAAATGATAGTTTTGCTGGATAGAGTAATCTCAGATGTAGGTCCTTGCCTTTCATGACTTTGAATATTTCTTTCCAACCCCTTCTTGCCTGCAAGGTTTCTTTTGAGAAATCAGCTGATAGACCTCTGGGAACCCCTTTGTAGGTAACTGTCTCCTTTTCTCTTGCTGCTTTTAAGATTCTATCCTTATCATTAATCTTGGATAATGTAATAATGATGTGCCTTCATGTGTATTTCCTTGGATCCAACTTCTTTGGGACTCTCTGAGCTTCCTGGACTTCCTGGAATTCTATTTCATTTGCCAGAATGGGGAAGATTTTCTTCATTCTTTTTTCAAATAAGTTTTTAATTTCTTGCTCTTCCTATTCTCTTTCTGGCACCCCTATGACTCAGATTTTGGAATATTTAAAGCTGTCCCAGAGGTTTCTAAGCCTCTCATCATTTTTTTGAGTTCTTGTTTCTTCATTCTGTTCTGGTTGAATATTTATTTCTTCCTTCTGCTCCAAACCATTGATTCAATTCCTGGCTTCCTTCCTGTCACTGTTGCTTCACTGTACATTTTTCTTTATTTCACTTTTCATAGCCTTCACTTCTTCCTCTATTCTGTGACCATACTCAACCATTTCTGTGAGCATACTGATTACCAGTGTTTTGAACTGTGCATCTGATAGGTTGGCTATCTCTTCATCACTTAGTTCTATTTTGAGAGCTTTGATCTGTTCTTTCATTTGGGCCATATTTTTTTTTTTTGTCTCAGCAGGCCTATTATGTAGTAAGGGGAAGAGCCTTAGGTATTTGCCAGGGGAGGGCAACCCATGTTATTGTGTTGTGACGATGTATGAGGGGGAGGGGTCCTAGATGAAACAATACCACTTGCTCAGCTCTGGGCTGGCTTTCACTGCCTTCCTCTGCTACCTACAAGCCAGTTGGGCCCTTCTGATGCTCATTCCTCACATGGGTGGGTTTCTGTACATTCTAGGACCCTGTGGGTCTGTCTCCAAGGAACTCTACTGTGAGCCTGGGGGTTTCTCTTGCTGCCCCAATCCCCACAGGTTTTACAGTCAGAGGTTCTGAGGCATTATTTCTCCACACTGGATCTCTGGGTTATGCAGTCTATCTCACTCCCCAGTTGCTTCTCCCGGTTTATCAGCCCACAAATATGGAACCACCCAGTCCTCCAGCCACCACTTCACCTGGTCTGCCGGCCGCTGCTTTGCCACACATCCTCTCCACCCCAGCTGCCTCTCTCCTCCCCTGTGACTAGTCTGGATGAATGTTTCTTCTTTAACTCCTTGGTTGTCCAAGTTCCATACAGTTCAGTTTTCTGGCATTTCTGGTCATTTTTTGCTTTTAAATTTGTTGTTGTCCTTCTTTTGGTTGTGTGGGGAGCCAAAGTGTATCTACCTATGGCTCCATCTTGACCGGAAGTTTCAAAGGTTTTTTCGAAAAATTCCTTTGCACATCCTTTGGAGAATAAAAATACAGTGATAAAACCTAAAGGGCTCTGTTTCTTCTAAATATATTTTATAACATAAAAAGTAAAATAAAGAATGCGCCAACATTCTAAGTTTTCACATTTTCTAATTATTTCAGCATGAGCCAAACAAGTTGATGACTATTGACCCTTATGCTTTTTAAAATGTAATAATATGGCAAATTCTCAAAAAGGAAAAATATAAACCAAGAGCCTTAACAGAATAATTTTACTTATAAAAGATACATTATTCTATCTTTTGTTAGTCTTGTGGTTCTAGTATTTTAAGTATAGTCTATGTAATTATCTGATATTAACCCATCATAAGTATGTGGTTATTTTAAGAACCCAGGTATTTTTCATGAAAATGGAATGAATTTATAGTAGGTGTTCAGACTGATATTATAATCCTGTTAATAAACATATTGAGGCTAATTTTCTTAGAATAGATTTTTAAACTATTCAAAATTTTTAGATTCTTTTTTGAGATTCTTTTTAATAGTTACATCAGAATTCATATGTTCTAGATTATTTTTCCAATGCTAAAGAGAAATTAATTCTAAAATTATTTTATTTGCTAACCAATATTTTTCTGAGGGTCTTATATATATAGTGTGATTTTTGTCTCATATTGAACTTCTGCTTTTATATTTTGTATTCTTAAGATTATATTTACCTCATCTTTCTCACGTACCCTTATCTCATTAAATCCAAGATGCCATCATAATAGGACATCTCATTATCTTATGTACCTCTAAGAGAGAAAAAACTGTCACAGTACTTTGTTATCACTATGAATTTTCATTTCAGACATCTTAAAAGAGCCTTTTTTGACTTAGGTATAATTTTTTTTCATGTATTACTATGTGACATAAAGAGATGAAGGTTAAGGTAATCTTAAAATGTCTTTATATTCAGAGCTGGACTCATCTCTATCACTTTTCTATGCAAAACTTCAATGTTTCTATCTTACCGCTTTCTGTGCCATCAGCAGTTTGGGTGATACATTAGACACAAGAGGTCTGAGATTTTATTCCCAGTCACTGACTCCTCTTCTGCAAGTTTTGATGATATTGGTCTTTCATCCCATGACAACCACTTACTTCAACTAATATAATATCAAACTGGCCATTCTGCTCTGTTTCCATACCTTTCTGTATATACAAAATTTTTATTTCAGGGATTAATGGTAATCAATTTTTTTGTAAGACATTTTAAATGTCTATTAAACTCAACATATGTAGATCCAACAATGTATAGAACTCAGCTGAACATGAGCAAGTTTGTGTGCATGTGTGTGACCTCACATCACAATTGCTACCTCATTTATAGTGACTATGAGACACCATCAAATCTAAGTCAGCCTCATTTCAGAGTTGTTCAAATGTGAAAAACATACATCTTAAGACAGATGAAATTTGGTAGTAGGCCTTCTACCAAAACATCCCTCTGCTTCCTTTATGTTACTTATCTTTTAAAATCTGGCTCAAGTCCAGCTCATTCTGGAAACCTCCATGATTATTGACCCACTCAACATATGGCATTGCTTACAGAACCCTAACATGCACCTATGCAGTGGTACGACACTTCTGCTTTTTTTTCAGAATAAGTTATTACGAACTAGTCTTAATCCTGTCTAATATTGCTTAGCTGAGAGCTGGGGCGATGCTCTCCTGGGAAATTAGAGCAGAATAAAAAGCAGTGGGCATCAAAGTTCCCATTTTGACAGATTATTTAAAGCAAATTTATAGTTTGATTGTTGGGTGTGCAAACATTTCTTATATTATAGCTGTTATTCTCCCCCTCTACTACCTGCCTATTAAATTCACAGTTTGTTGCATTTGACTCCCAACTGATGTTTAATTTGTGTAGCTTAGATATTTTGTGTGGAAATTTACTACCACGATTACCCTTCCATCTAATGGGGGAAAGTTTTGTTTCTATGGTAACTGTTTTAGAAGAGTGTATACTTACTATACTTCTCAAATATGCAGCCTGTCCTTATGGGAGTACACATCATCTTGAAAGGATTTTCCCCTTTCAATAAACATCATTTTTTTTTCTGTTCACCTGATTTCAGAATAAAATAAAACTTTGTTTGTGAAAATTGCTAAGGAAGACCTTCAGGAAATGAGACCCATGGGTGAGCCTGGCCCTTTGCAGTTGTCATGGGAGAGCAGCAACACGGTCCTCAAGTGGCTTCTGGGAACACATGGCCTGTCTCTTTGTGGCTGTATTTCTCCCAGACTCTCTATTTTCCAGCATCATCATCATGTTTTCTATGTTTGGGATGTTGCTATGCAAAATAATAATAGAAGGATGGTTTTGTTCCCTAAGACAATCAGGCTTAACAAATGCTACTTTAGGATGATGCAAAATTTGCTTAGAAACATTTTTAGAATTCCTTGGGGAATGATCTAAGAATGTTAATGATAAGAAATGATAAATGTCAATGATGGCCTAAAATGTTATCCCACATGATAAAATTCATCCATTCCAGGGGTTTTGTAACCATTGATACTACACAAACTGCAATTTTAAAAAGTACTCTTATTTGTATTTTTACAAATAAAAAGCTTTCTCCATCTTTTCCCTCAACTTCATTGGCCTCTGTGAATGTTTCCCTTTAAAAATTATATGACACAATTTTATTAAAGTTCAAATGCACCTAACTACAACCTTTAGTGTTTGTTAGAAAAAGATCTATGGATTCTGTAGTTCTGTGATAGAAACATAGAAGAGAAGTTATAAAACATGTTCCTATCTTAAGCACATAAAGCCCATCCTCAGCAAACATGACTTGTAGATGCTAATATGATGAGTCTTCATATCTAAAGGGGCAGCATAGGCTTACTTAAGGATTGGAAACATCTTGCTATTTAAAAAGAAGTTGAAATTCAAGCGTTGGGAGAGAGGAGTGAGTGATCAGACCTGATTCAACTTTTGTGCCCCCCAAAGCAGCCGTCCTTGTGTAAGGTGAACCCTGAGCAGGATACAGGCTTCCTAGGTGATATTATGGGTTCCCAAGCATCCTGCCTGCCACCATCAACTTGCTATAGTATCTGAAATTCCACCATCAAGTCTTTATCAGATACTACTGAATTAGATTTCCCAAGTAGATCATAGGGACCCTGCTGAAGGAGTCAGAGGCACATAAAGGAGGAGTGGCAGCACAGGAGACTTAAAAGAGTGTTGGGTGTGCAGAATTTTCTGACAACCATTCAAAGTAGATCTGGGTATAGCACCACTAGGGGAGATTGAATAGAAGATATAAAGGATGTTAGAGGAGATTGGTAGAGGACCTGGAAACTTTTCCTATTTTCTTTTTAAAAAAAATATTTTATTTATTTATTTATTTTTAGAGAGAGGGGAAGGGAGGGAGAAAGGGAGAGAAACATTAATGTGTGGTTGCCTTTCACATGCCCCTTACTGGGGACCTGGCCTGAAACCCAGGCATATGTCTTGACTGGGAATCGAACCAGCGGCCCTTTGCTTCATAGGCCCATGCTCAATCCACTGAACTACACCATCCAGGGCAACTTTTCCTGTTTTCTTAGTTTGCCTAGTTGGCTCTGCAGGACAACTTAGTGCCATGTCAGACCTCATGGGCAGGAACACCTCAGAATGACTGGGCTTACGCCTCATTTTCTTTATTCATGAGTCCTGGGAAAGGATTCTCATCAGAGAAAAAGAAAATGGAGTTCTTTTTCCTCTAGAGCCTGAGAAACCCCACTCCCTATACCAGGATGAGAAGGAAGAAGGAATGGCAGCCCAACATCTTATTTCCTTGTCTTAGTGATTATATAGCTGATGGCCAGCAATACTGGAAGGCTGATCTATGGGCTATTGAAATCATTTTTCTGCCCTGACTAGTGTGCCTCATTTGGTTTGGAGTCATCCTACAAGGTGAAGGGTTGCTGGTTCAATTCCCAATCAGGGCAAATGCCTGGGATGTGGGTTTGGTCCCCAGTCAGGAAAGTGCGAGAGGCAACCCATTGACATTTCTGTCTCATATCAATGTTTCTCTCCCTCTCTTTCTCTCTCCCTTCCTTACTTTCTAAAAATAAATAAAATCTTTTAAAAAATTATTTTTCTATAAGTTATAAATTGCTTTACTACATTTCCTTGTATCAGCTGAAACATATATGTGTATATACACACATATATTTACATATAGGTGTCACTATTCAAGGGGATAAGACAGGGTCAGGATCATGGTGAGACTGTGAAAAAGTCTCTTGTAAAATTGTTGTTCGGGGCCTAAATACAGAATTAAGCAAATAGTAATTAATAAGAAATACTGGGGCTTAACTTAAAGGGAAAAATAGAATTCATGACCTTTCATGTCCTACCTCCACCATGAGTATTCAGTTCATTTGGAGGGATATTCTCATTTGTAAATGCCAAAGGCTCTCATCACTTCTGGGTCTGGCATCCATTAAGGCAGACCAGGTGGTAGCAGCTGCATGTAATGAAAGAAATCACACGGTTTCGTTATGTAGAATAGTGACAGAAGAATGGACAATCTAAACCAGCTGGTTCCATCTCTGCCACTGTTTAAGCACGTGTGACCCCTCCCACCCCATACACACACACTCCAGGAAAAGGACTCAGAAACTCTGAATTTGTAGAGGCAGAAAATGAACCTGGTACCCATAGAATCTAAAATCTTCTTTGTTGTGATGAGCAAACCAAGAGCAGTGGATCTTGCTTATAGTAAAGAGTAAATCTGCTTATTAAATTAGGTAAAATAAAAACTCACTTAAATTATTATATGACTTTTCAAAGCCACAAATAGCCAATAAAATAAGAAACATAGATATTGTCACATTTTCTTCTCTATAATACTAATAATAGCAAACATATATAGCAGTCCTGGGGTCTATGTTGTTCTTCATGCTTAACTTAAGTAAATTCAATCTTCATAATAACATTAAGATGTAAGTATGATTATTATCCCCTTTTAGCAACAGGAAAATTAAGGCACAGAGAGGTTAGGTAATTGTCCAAGATCTCACCATTTATGACTAGCACTGAAATGTTGGGAGCGGGGAGTGTTTTTTATTTTTGCCAAAAAATAAAGGCATACACTTAGGCACCTGAAGAGTAGATGACATACCCCACACAAAGATTTCACTTAATCTCTAACATTTTTCTTGGACCATATTTCATCCACTTTAATGCCTGTATGTGTGGGGTGGCCCATTCTAACAGAGCACGATTGCATGATAGAAAAGGCACCCGGGGAACAGGGCTGGCAGCACAGGATGCTCAGTTGATGTCTGGAAGTATCTCAGAGGAAAGTGTTTCTCATGTCCAGAAAAAGTCCATGACACTGGGAGAAAGGATGGAAGCTGTAGATACCAGAGGGTGTTATCATCTAAGGGAGAGTTCACACTGCTTTTTAAAGTTAATGATAACATTGCACATACCACATATAATGGGCTTTCTCCTTTATTAGCCACTTTAGTAATAAGGCCTTTGCACATAGTTCATTTTTCTTCTCTAATGACGAAGGTGACATAGATGCCTATATGCAAATTACATGAGTCATGTTCAAGTTTCTTTTGCTATTTTCTGGGCATATCATGGAGTTTCCAATTCATACTCACCTTGAGAGTGTTTGACACTTACTCTTCTGGAGGATACTGTGAATCTGAACGTATTCTGGGAAAAGAATTCTTATGGGCATCCTCGATGAAGTCAGCGTCCAAATACTGCAGACAAAACCAAATATAACTCATTTTCTCTTCTAGTTAGAGCTCTTATTCTAAAGTTTTGATGGCCATACTCATTGTAAACCTTTTATCTGAAGGTTCTGTAGTCTTTCTAGTTATACAACCCCCGTTCAATGCAAGAAATAAGACAAGGTTTCAAGTGGTTGTGTGGCTGTAAAATGCAGCAAATGTATAGCCCAAGACATGTGGATAGCTGGGTAGCTCATTAGTGAACAAGAAAGGCAACACAACCGTTATTGTTCCAGAAGAAAACCCAAAGGTAGAGGTAGGACAATATCGGAACTTTCCAACAATCAGAATTTCTTAAAATCAAAATGGAGTGCCTACAAAGGTCAAGTAGCTGTAAGTGAAAGATTCTCACCACATGTTAGGAGGCATATCTTAGGACTCCTCACTGGACTGGAGGACCACTAGGGTTCCTCCTACCCCAGCTCTCAGGCTTTGATAATTATTTTCACAGAGAATCTAATTTTTTATATTCATAGACACCTAAGCACTTGGATATTTAATGAAAGAATTTTAAGTAGTAAGAAATTGAAAAAGACACAGAGCTCTCAGTTAATTTTAGGAAGCCCGTGCACTTAGTTTCCAAAACCCCAGGTAGGTGTTGGCCAGCTCTGCCCTGGTGGGCCTCAGAATTCGACTGAGCAAGTACGCTGGACTGTGACCCCTGAGGGCCTGGGCATGTACAAGGACAGACACAAGCGGAGAGGAATGAAGGGAAAGGAAGAAAAGCGCAAGAATTTGCGTGAGAGGGATTGTGATAGTAATGTAACCATCACAATAATCACATCAATTAATTCTGGTTGTTCTCATTTCACACAGATGAACTGATTGGCAGGGACATGAGTCCCAAGATCAAGAGGCAGAGGCAGGGCGCAGATATCAGTGCTGTGACTCCTGCTTCCAGGTGTGCCCATGTTATCATGCCAGCTCATCTGCCCAGTGGCTGCCTGAGCCTCGCAGGAGCAGCTCTATATAAAAGGCCTAAGAAGGGATGCTCACTTCTGAATCCTTCCCGAAGCCTGATGGATTTGAAATAGCACTATTTTGGACAGGCTTAGTGACCTTGCTCAGCCTCCCTTGAGACTCATATTTCTTTATATGAAATGGAAATAATAAACCTTAGAGGATATTATAGTATAAACTCAAATTCCTAGTTTGAAGGACTAGGAGAAAATGGAAAACAATCCATTGAGTCTATATTGAAAAGAAAGTGCAGCCCTAGCTTGTGTGACTCAATGGATTGAGAGCAGACCTGTGAATCAAAAGGTCACTGGTTCAATTCCCAGTCAAGGCACATGCCTGAGTTGAGGGCCAGGTCCCCAGTAGAGACACGGAGAGGCAACCATGCATTGATGTTTCTCTCCCACCCTTTCTCCCTCTCTTCACTTCTCTAAAAATAAATAAATAAAATCTTTTTTTTAAGATTTTATTTATTTATTTTTAGAGAGGGAAGTGAGGGAGCGAGAGAGAAAGAGAAACATCAATGTGTAGTTGCTGGGGGACATGGCCCGCAACCTAGGCATGTGCCCTGACTGGGAATCGAACCTGCGATGCCTGGTTCGCAGCCCGCGCTCAATCCACTGAGCTACACCAGCCAGGGCAATAAGATCTTAATAAAAAAAGAAAGAAAGAAAAGAAAGTGCAGAAACCAAATTTTGGTTTGGGTTTTGACCTGAACTTTGATTTATATTTCTCTATGTTTAAAACATACTCAATATTTTCATATGTTTGGTTATGTTTTGCCATTACAGGAGGTAGAATAGAAATAAAACTTTTCCACAAACTTTTCTCACATCAGTCCACAGCCAAGGAAGCTATAGACTTACTGTCTTTTGGCTATTGGACGAATGGTTTCCGTTACGTCTTCAAAAAAAAGTCGGAAGCTGTTGAGGCCAGCATAAAGAGCTGTTACTCTCAGACAGTGATTCTTATCTGAAAGTGCTTCTGCACCCCCTCCCCCATGGGGACATTTGGCACTTTCTGTAGATATTTATGATGACCAAAACTGGGAGTGCTACTGGCTTCTAAAGGGTAAAAATGAGGGATGCTGATAAACACCCTTCATGCACAGAACAGCCCTGGCAACACTTATTCAGCCCCAAATGTTGATACAGCTAAGGCTGGGAAACCCTGGTCTAAGGTCACGTGAAAGCATGAGAGCTTGCATGCTTGGGCAACCCTACTGGCAAAATCTAGGCCCCCAAACCTAGGCAATCTCAGCAAGGTGGTGTTGCCTAGAGTTTTTCACAGATGGAGAGGGAACATCTTCCCTGCATTCTCTATTAATTTTCACAGGTTCATAGAATGGGCTGTGTGAAATGGGGGCAGGGGGTGTTTGTTAGGTTATTATATCCACCACCTTCTTCCTCTATTTTGTTCATTATTCAAAGCAAACTGACTTTAGAGAATTTTTGCTCAACTGTCATTTTATGTCATTTTCATGGTTTTCTTCAAGAGCGGAATTTTCCTTTTTATTATGCTTTTATAAGAAGAAGAAAATGTGAAAAATTTGGAAAATCTTTTTTAAATGTCTAATCTCTCTAAAAATTAAATAAAAACATTGGAAACCTGTGTTTCAATTTTTCTGAATTACAAAGAACAGGTTTCTGAATAACTACCAAATGATGACTTTTGTAACCAATCTCAATATTTATCACTTTTAAAGTTTTTATTTATTTAAAAACTATTTTAAAAAATTTAATCCAGTTGATTAGACAACTGTCCTGAACCCAGGAAGTATGCCTAAAGCAAGAACTTAGAAAGACATACAAGTTTTAAGACCTAGAAAAAAATGTTGAAAAAGGATGCAGAAAGGTCACAGGTAACCAAAAAAGTCATAATGTAAAAGGTAACATAACTTGACTATCAAGGTAAAAAGGTAATGAGTACAAAGTCCAGGTATGACATTTACAATTTCAAAGACAGTCTGTCTATATCACTGAAACTTTGGCAAAATCCCCAAACCCATAGAGAAGACTGAATCACTCATCTTTCATTACCTTATGTTCTGTAAAAGGTGACCTGGGTATATATTCTACTAATGACTCTGCTGAATATGCTGAGAAATTTGAGAATAAGAAGGTAATGAGACCAATCCTAAAGTCAAAGGGAAATGATTTCTTGGTTAGCATTTGGCCTTACCATACAAATTAGGTTTCTCTGGTCTTTTATCCCTTTGAATGGCCTTAATTTAAAGATGTGTTGAAAATTTCTCACTTTTGTGACTTTTAGGATTGTTTTCTATTTCTGTGTTTGGTAAGAACATGAAGGTTATTTCTCGTGCCAAAGGACAAAGTTACATAATGACAACGTTGGCCTGAGCTTCAAGTTCAAAAAGACCATAATAGTTTTGCTGAGCTAAGAAATAGTGGAGAATTTGAGGTACAGTGAGTGCTAAAGAAAAAAAATAATAAAAATAAAATCCACTGACCACAGTAACCAAATAGCATCCTAAATGGCCCATGGAAACAGAATACTGCTTCACCCAAATACCCAATACAATGCCTATTTCTGCATAGCGGGACAACTTTTCAGTATAAGGCTTTTCCCAATTGCTGCTCAGAGAAAATATTGTGTTTCCTAAAAAAATTGGTCCATTTATACTTGTTCCTTAAGTATAAAGTGTAAATATTGATATTTTTGATGTACTTATGTTTGAGGTCAGCTTATTTGAAGCATATTCATTAATTTTGAAGTAAACTTTCATTGTTGTCCTTAATTTTCCAAACGTTAAAATCATTAAGTCAAGTTAATTTTTTCTTTCTAGTGAAAAAATTTTTAATAAAACAATAAATAAAAAAGTTGACTAATTCAGAATTCATCACTACTTATCTAACAGGGGCTTTTCTTATAAATTTTGTTTAACACATACACACATACACAAACACACAATATAGAGAACAGGTTTATAATGCAACAAATATAATTTAATGGAAAATACTAGCTCATTTACATGAAGAAACTTGTATAGATTTTAGGTTTATTTATTTAAAACTATTCAGCTGATCTGTTTATTACTTCAGAAATTCTAACTGAATTCTGAATTATAAATTCAGAAATTCTAAATTCCATTTAAAATTATTCTATTTTAGTAACAGATAAAATGTATTGGGTACTCCTTAAGTACTCAGTACTCTGGGCACATGATTTTATTTAAGTCTCAGATTATCCCTAAGAAATAGGAACTAACATTATCTTCACTAAACAGATGCATAAAATAAACCAAAGAAGGTAAGACAGTTGCCCAAAGTCACATGGTAGGTGGTGAAGTCTGAGTTTAAAGCTGAGTCTTCCCGACTTGGAGCCAAAAACCTGAAACAGAGCACCATAAACTTTTCATTAGTCTGGGGATTACTTTATGGACTACAATAATAAAAGTGTATTGTTTAAAGTAGTCTGTAGTTAAGAATTAATCACAAATTCAAACTGACTTTCCTTATTAGTTCTAATTACTCAGCTTTTAAAATGTTAACTAATGCTCTTCTCCCTCAAACCTCAATGTGTTTTACAATAAAATTTTATTCATGTTCAGTTAAAAATTTCATAAGGTTTACTATAATTTTTCATTCAGCACAGAAATTATTATTATAAACTAAATTTAGCAATACATATATATCAAGAGCCTTAAAATATTTATACCCTCTTAGAAATTTCACTTCTGGGGAATTTATCCTCCAGAAATTGTTAAAATGCATAGAAGTGTTTTATTACAAACATTTATGTATACATATTTATAAAATCAAAACTTGGAAGTAATAAAATACATTGGGGAATAATTAAATAAATAATGGCATTACATTTCAGGTGATGTTTATTTACAGTTTATTATACATTAGAAAACCACCTGTGGTATATAAGCTTATTGTACTTAGAGTATGAAGCAGAGAAGCAGGATATAGAAATATAGAGCAAGCATTTAGTCATAACTATGTAAGATAAACTTTTTGGAAGCAGAAAACTGGAAAAGACCAAAACATGTTTAAGATGCATTTATATTTTACTTTTCTTTTTCTATATTTCCCAATTAAAAAACACACACACAAGTGGGACTACATCAAATTAAAAAGCCCTGCACAGCAAAAGAAACAATAAACAAAATGAAAAAGTGACCTATAGAATAAGGGAAATTATATCCGAAATATATAAGGAACTCATACAACTCAATAGCAAAAAACAAATAACTAGATTAAAAAATGGGTAAAAGACCTGAATAGATGTTTTTCCAAAAAAAAAAGGCATGTAAGTGGCTAATAGGTATATGAAAAGATGCTCAACATTACTAGTCATCAGGGAAATGCAAATTGAAACCACAATGAGATACCACCTCATACATGTTAGAATGAGTGATATTAAAAAAAGAGAGAGAGAGAGAAATGTCAAAGATGTGAAAAAAATCAAATCCTTGTACACTGTTGGTGGGAATGTAAACTGATACAGTCATTACAGAAAACAATATGGAGGCTCTTCAAAATATTAAAAATAGAAGTATCACATGATCCAGCCATCCCATTTCTTGGTACATATCCAAAATAAACAAAATCAGTATCTCAAAAGATATCTACATTCCTGTGTTCATACCGGCATCATTCAAAAAATGGCAAGATATGGAAAAAACCTGTGTTCACTGAAAGATAAATGGATAAAAAATGTGATATGTACATATGTGTATATATATATGGGGGGGTCAGCCATAAAAAAGGAAATCCTGCTATTTGACACAGCATGGATGAACCTGGAGTATAGTATGCTAAGTGAAATAAGACAGAAACAGAAAGACAAATACTATATGTTTTCACTTACCTGTAGAATCTAAAAAAGTAAAATTCACAAAAGCAGAAAATAGATGATATCCAAGGGCTTGGGGCTGGGCATTGGAAATGTAGATATGTTGGTCAAAAGACACAAACTTTCAATTATAAAACAAATAAGTTCTGGGATCTTATGTACACCATGGTAACTATAGTTAATAAGATTGTATAAGCAAGGATCTACAACCAACACTACTTTACCCAGCAAGGCTATTATTTAAATTTGAAGGAGAAATAAAGAGTTTCCCAGAAAAGAAAAAGCTAAAGGAACTCATTACCAACAAACCAGTGTTACAAGAAATGTTAAAGGGTCTTCTTCAAAAAGAAGAAGAAAAAACAGGGGAACACAAAGAATAAAATGGCATTAAATGTGTACCTATCAATAATCACATTAAAGGTAAATGACTTAAATGCTCCAATCAAAGGACATGGGATAGCTGAATGGATAACAAAGTAAGAGACCCATAAATATGCTATCTACAAGAGGCCAACCTCAGGATGAAAGATACACATAGACTGAAAGTAAAGGGACAGAAAAAGATATTTTATACAAATGAAAATACAAAAAATCTGTGCTAGTAATACTTATACCATATGAATTAGACTTTAAAATAAAAGCTATAATAAGAGACAAAGAAGGACACTGTATAATAATAGAGATCAACCCAACAAGAGGGTAGAACCTTTGCAAACATTTATGCACCCAAGACAGGAGCACCTAAATATATAAAGCAAATCTTGATGGATATAAAGGAGAGATCAACAGTAATACAGTTAAGGGAACTTTAGCACAACTTTGACATCAATGGATGGATATCCTGACAGAAAATCAACAAGGAAACACTGGGCTTAAATGACACACCAGATCAGGTATAATTGATATCTTTGGAGCATTTCAACCCAAAGCAACAGAATATACATTCTTTTCAAGTGCTGTTGGTGGGAATGCAGTTTGGTGTACCTGCTGTAGAATCCTCAAAACATTAAAAATGGAACTGCCATATGAATCTGTGATTCCACTTGGGGGAATATATCCAAAGAAACCCAAAACACTAATTTGAAAGAATATATGCACCCCTATGTTCATTCAGCGTTATTTACAATAGCCAAGATTTGGAAGCAGCCCAAGTGCCCATCAGTAGATGAGCAGATAAAAAAGCTGTGGTACATGTACACAATGGAATACTACTCCACTGTAAAAAAGAAGTCTTACCCTTCATGACAGCATGGATTAACCTGGACAATATTATACTAAATGAAATGAGTCAGTTAGAAAAAGACAAAAACCATATGATTTCAATTATTTGTGGAATCTAATGAACAAAATAAGCAAACAAACCAAACAGAAATTGACTCATAGAGACAGAGAACAGGTTGACAGCTGTCAGAGACAAGTGGGGCTGGACGGTTGGGTATAAAAGGTGAAGGGATTAAGCAAACAAAACACCTCATAGACACAGACAACACTATGGTGATTATCAGAGGGAAGTGGGGTGGGGAGAAGTAGAATAGGGTAAAAGGGGGATAAGTGGTGACAGAAGGAGACTTCAGTTTGGGTGGTGAACACACAGTACAATGTACAGATAATATATTATAGAATTGTACACCTGAAATCTATATAATTTTATTAGACAATGTGACCCCAATAAATTCAATAACGATGTTAAAAGAAAAAATTTGCTAGGAGAGTAAATATCAAATGTTCTCTCTCACACAAACATAATCATGTGATACTTACGTGGATATGGTAATTATTTCACAATGTACAGCTATATTATCATTTTATATACCATAAATATATACAATTTTATGTCAATTATACCTCAATAAAACTGGAACAAAACCAAAATTAAAAGGCATAAACAGAATTGCTAAAATTTATAAAATTTGCTCCTCTATAAGTTAGGCTTGACTTGCCATGAATCCTATAGGTACAGTTGAGGTAGTGTAGTTGAGAGATACCGAGTCAGAAAACAGAAAGAACACAGTTTCTTCAAGAACAAATCACAGGATTATTAATGCGGGTGCTGTCACAGACCACCCACTGACCTAGACGTGACAGAGAGCTCCTTAAAAACAACCAGGAGCCCAGTGTGCCCACATCCTTGCGTGGCTTGCCATATCACATCCCAACTTCGCTCCCTGGTTCACGGGGATATTCTATCTCAATATATGCTGGCAACATCTGAAAACAATTACCTTTGGAAGCCACAACACTATCATTGAGAGAGACAAAATGGAATAGATATAGTGAGATGACTTTTATCTTTCTTGCTACCCAGAAGGCTGCTGTTTTGTTCATACCTGGAGGAAAAGAAGAAAGTACAAATAGAGGCGGGTGAGAGTAAATTCCTTGTCTTCTAAGTTTCCTGTCAACTTGAAGAATGGCACTAATTGCAAAGCCAGGGCCTTTCAGAGGTAGAAAAAGACCTTAGCCACGTCCATTAAATTCTTACTGCATATTTTTGAAAAGGAAAAAAAAAACAGTAATGCACACTTTGAAAATAATGTTATATTTAAAATATTTAGTCCTCTCAAGTATATTTTTAAGACCACTAACATCTCCTACTTTAAGATAACACTAAAGGCATAAATTTAAATATTTCATAGTAATGTAATTTTTAAAAATCTTTATAAACCCCTCCTAAAATGGTTTCTGTGATCGAAAAAGCTTGGGAAACACTGCACACTGCCACAGTCTTCTTGAATACTGGCAGTGCACATTGGCATTGGCTTCCTGAAGTCCTACAAGCATAGATGTGTGTTTAACTTCATTCATCTCATCGTTTCTCACACTTAACGAATCACATCATCTTTTTCAAATACAAAGAAAGTGAATCAAAACACACTTTGGGAAGTGTTGCTCCAGGGAGATTAGTGCTGAGTCTCTTTTTCCTTCTCAGTCTCTTTCCCCATGTGAGACAGCTCAAGACTTCAAGCCACATTTCCCCAACATCTTTCCCAACTGCCCCAACTTCAACCCTAAAATACAACCGAGAGCCTGGCAATAACTCAATCAGTTCCTGGGAAATTGCCAGCAGATGTTGTATATCAGCTTTGATCTGAAGAGAATCTAGGTACAGCTACAAGAACAAACAGCTCAGTTCCCATTCCAGTTGGTCCTTATTCCTTCCACAACCCAGCCAAGGGCTTTGTTGACTAAGGAGGTCCCTCGGGTTTTGGTTTTTTGTGGGGTTTTTTTTTTAAGTGGACATCTTTCCATTAGAAACTCAGCACTGGATGAAGCACCAATTAATTTTGCATAAGCTGCCACAGCACCATTAGATGCTAATCCACTCATTCATAACCGCGAGGTATTGTGTTAGGGTCATGTACATGACTTGTGCCTCCAGCCCTGTGGATTTATTTAGTGCTTAGTGGCTAGTTCCTGCAGCTGTGTCCTTTCAATGACTGCTTTATGGTGGCCAAGAGAGTTGAGGTTGGCTGCCAGGACTCTGAGATCTGGAGGAACACATGGACACATTATTCTTTTGCTCTGAAGCTACCCAATTCCTGTTCCGGTCAGATGGGGGAAGATTGTGGGAGAATATTTCTGAAGCAGCCCAGTACTTATCTGTGGATGGTATTACTCATGCCTGATATTATTGCAATCTTTTGGATTAAATCTACTCTGCAGTGGAAGGTTAATTACTAATGAAAGTGTAATAATACAAAATGTAATCTGAATGTAGCTCCTGGCTTTTTGTGTAAAAACTACTATGGAGCCATTAGTTTCTTTACTCTAAAACTACACATTGGATTCAATCTGCTTCACACAAGGGGCCAGGAAAGCCGGTTTACAATGCTAATTGAATACTAATGAGGCTTTTGCTTAAGTTGCTTTGTGTTACAGTTATTTGCAACTAGATTTCTTCTGTATCTATGTAGAGGAAAAAAATACCTCAAAAGTAGCAAGATTTTTACTTATCCTGAACATTTGGAATAAAGTACCTCACAACTTTTTCGTTTGTATTTGTAACATTTGTAAAGGGTATTTTTTCAGTACTAAGGAAAAGCAAAATATCAGCATCATTATGGCTGGCCTTTGTCCACAGTGGATTTCATCCAGCCCAACCAGTGACTCGGTGACTAACCATCTGAGTCACTAAGTTTCATATGTTTATGTATTTCAACACAGTTTTCAGGCTGAGAGTCTTTAAAAAATTTATTTTCATGTTTCAGGACTCAAAGACTGAAATGCCCTTTTGTATTTTGAGTCTAGTGTCACTGGGAGACTGGCTCTGAGCAACTCAGTGCATAAATTGAATTGTGCCTTCAATATTGGCTGGAGTCAAAGAATTACCAGACTGTCAAAAGATTAGTATATACTTCCAGGACAAAAGTCTTCAGCCTAGTGGATAATTCATGTAAATATAAATATTTGTGTTCTCACCATGGTAGTAGCACAAGACAATTTCAGAATTTAAAGTGCTAGGAACCAACAGCTAAAAGGGGTTAAAGAGAATGACAGGAGGAAAAAATGTGAGTATATTTACTGGTTATTAACTTTGTAAAAATGTATGACTTTATTCTTACAGCTTATTTAAAGGAATATCAGAAAATTGCTGAGCTAAAATACCTATCTTTATGGAAAAATTCTATTATTTCAGTAACTTTCTCATTTTACTGTATTCATTCTCATACTAGCCCAGATTGTAACTGTCCCTGATTGGTCACTCTACACCCTCTTGAAAAAACAATTACCCTGTCATTTTCACACGGAGTGACTTTACAAACATTTGGTCATACATCTTCACAGTATCTCAACTTAATAACATCTTACAGTGAGTTTTATAGCATTTTTGAAAGGATTCTCTTGCATGTTATCTCAACATCACACACAGTAGAGCAGAAATGTACTGCCCCCTCTTACAGATGAGAAAATTGAGGTATATTGTGTTAATGCAATTGGCTTAGCCTCATTGGCTAAGTTCATATGGATTGTTACTAGAAAAAAATTGGAATCCTAGTCCAAAGCTATTTTACTAGACATGTAACAGAAATTTGAGATCTAAAAATAATTTTTCCTCTAAGACCTCATAGTGCAAAATGAAGAATAAAGCCTAAACAGATGAGTTGTTATTCTTGGATATTGGCCCTTGAAAATATTATTTGTGTCATTATCATACCTTATTACATTAATGTTGTCCAAAGTATAGAAGTGTAATTAAATCACAAATGTTATCAACATATAAAAAATAATAATAAAATGGATTCAATTTTAAAAAACAGTTTGCTCATCATAAGATTTCTGTTGCCATCCAAGCTGTTATATATTTTTCTGTGTGAATCTATTGGGTTTCACATTTAAATTAATGGCTTTTCTAAGGACTGAAGATTTATTTACCATTTCCCTTATATCTTCCATGGTGCCTGGACGGGGCACACAGTTGTTGCTATTTGACCTGCAATCGCAGCTACATCTGTAACTTAGTTTGAAGTCCCATGCTGGTAATCTGGCCCAATCACCCACACCAGCCTCTTATGGGTGAGTCTGATTTTCTGGGAATATGACAGGAATAAGACAGTAAAGAGGTATACCTGAGTCACACTCACCTGAGTGTCTTAGCAGTGCAGATTCCTGAATTCCACTAGCTGCTTCTCCACTAAAGCCTGCAGGTGCCTGGTAAAGTGGTAGCCGGCTCCCTAAGAGAGTCTTATGAACCCTAAAATTTGATCATCAGCACAGTGACAGCACTTTTCACTCCTGAAAGTTTCAGTGACATTGGTTGTAAAAATGGATCCTGGGCTTGGTCTTTGGCAATGAAAATAGAAGATGGTCTTTTACGTTTGGAAAGAGAAGTGGGACTAAGACTACATAAATGACCCCAAACAAGAATTTCTGACAATTCTTAGAGAAAATGTTTACTTGTGAGCTAGGAAGCAATATCACCCAGTTTAGTGGGATCCGGTGGGCCCGCCTGGTGCCAAACCTGAGCGATGAACAGAGCAGTCTCCTTCCACTGCCTGGCATTTAGGAGGGACTAAGTCCAAATGGTGCTGAGCACTGCCAGGAACCAAGTCTGAAGGACATGATATTTTTCCAACCTAGAGCGACATTAACTGATGGATAACAAGTTGCGCTAAAACCAGGCAAAATCAGCATTCCTTTCCCTGACCTGTGCCAGAACCCAAACATGAACAAAATCGCCTTTTAGAGACACCTAGTCAGAGGCCTCATTCGGCTCAGGGCTTCAAACCCGTAGCGGGGCAGTAAAGGATGCGGCAGGATAACAGAGACCAGAGAATGAATGCTTGTATAATGTAGGAAAGCAGGGCCTTAAAGGAGCGGACAAAGACGTGGGACATTCAGTTCGGGGACGGCTGGGATTAGGGTTGAATTAACAAGATTCATAAAAGGATTTCTAATCTGAGGAGAGTGATTGCTAAAACTGCAACTTGAAACAATCAAAATCTAACCATATATTCTTACAAAAAAGTGGTAAAACAGACACTTTGTAGAAATCTCTCCCTTTCCTCCTCCTCCCGCCTCCCCCAGGCTGAGTGCTGTTAAGGAAACGCGCTGTTTCCAAGTCCGGATTCTTAACCGTCCTAGGTAAAAGCGAGCTCCTGGCTCTTTCAAACTCTCGGCTTGGCAGTTCGAGGACATGAAAACACGTCGTGCACAGCCCTACTTTCTAGACCGCAGGCTCCTTCGTGGATTTACTTGAGATAAAGAGCCCATAAAATTTAGCAAGGACATTGTTAGCCTGCAGCTTGGACGACAGTTCAGGGAGGCAGGGACCAGGGAACACTTTCTCTTCCAGTAGAAATCGAGCCGCGGGTAGCCTCGTTGCCCCGGCGAGGAACGCGCCCCGGGCCTGCGATCAGGTGGAGCGGGCACTGCTCTGCGGCCGCTCCCCGAGCTCCAACCCAGCGTTCCGGACCCGGCAGCCCAGCCCAGATGACCCGCCCGTGGAAGGAGATGGGGGAGGGGGCGCCGTGGCGGAGACGCTGGAGCCCGGCCTGGCAGCGGTCCGCGGCGCGCGCCCCTTCCAGCCAGCGGCCAGTGGCGGGGCGGGGCGGGGCGGCCACGGCCGCGGCCCCATCCCCAGCCCCAGCCCCAGCCCCAACCCCAGCCCCAGCCCCAGCCCCCACCCCACCCCGCTTCAAGATCCTTTCCGCTCCAGTCTTTCCTTCCCGCTTTCCCTGGGAGAAACATGGCCGGGAGCAGTGAGGAGGCGCCAGACCGCAGGCGAGGCGTAGTGGTAAATCCCCATTGATTTCGGGGCTGAGTCGTGCGCCCTCTGCGCCCTCCCCTCCCCTCCCTTCTTGGCACACTCCTCTTAGATTCAGTACTTGAAGTGCATTCGGGTGAGGGCGGGCCACTGCTTTGTTCTCCCCTGCAGGCGGGGATCGCTTCCATCCTCAAACCCCGACCTACCCCTTCCCGCTTCCCACTCCCCGCACTCAGCCTGACCAAACACTTAACATCCCTTCACCCGGTGTTTTCAGTGTCCTCTCTCTATTACCCCATCCTGGCCCCGGAATCCACTTCTCCAGCGTTAAGCCTGTGTCATGCTGGTCCCCACTCCTGCCGGCCTCCAAGAGTCACCCGTGGGAGAGGGTTGGGTCTGTGAAGACCTCAACTGGCGACCTTTGGGGGCCTTTCCTTCCTTTTGTGCTTCCTACTGAGTTCTCCGGTACGGGCCTCTCATTTTGTTTTCCAAAAAAATACTGAGGATTCTCGAGGACAGCCAGGAAATAAAGTAGCTCAAGGAGATGGTGTTTGAACTTTGAAACCTGTGATGGGACCCTGTCTATGGGGCCTCCTCCCAAGCTCCAGACAAGCTAGTGCCTCTGGAGTGTCAGTTTCCTCTTCTGCAAAAGGGACACAGCACCAGAGGTCCGTTGAGTGATCTGGAGAGGATATATGTAAAATATGTAGTAGTGTGACCCCAGGGGAGGATGTGGGAAGATGGTTCTCAGACCACAGCGTCAGTATCCCTGATCATTTTTCCATTTTCGACCAGAGGGCACCCCTCCTTCAATGTCCTGGAATCAAATCTGGTCTTGCTCTGTGGCCACAGACATCCACTGGTGGCTCCCGTGGAGAATGATTTCTGTAGAAGGTGGTGGTTGTTACTGTGTTGGGTTTAATGTAAAACGGTGGTGAGGGTGGCGGGGTGGAGGGTCAATTTACTACATTAAAATATTTACAGATTAAAATAATTGATATTTAATTAATATTTAATATTTAATTAAATTACAAATTAAAATATTCTTTTTTCAGAGATCACCCAGATAATCTGTGATTATGAGTATACTGCATGAGTAAGTGGATTGGGAAAGGAAGCACCTCACGCTAAAATAGCACTCTTCAGGTTGAAATGTCTTGCTCAGTCCTTAATTTAACAGCAGGGCCTTTGTTCTTAAAGGAGTTGAAGTTCATTAATTTATTCATTCCACACACACATCAACTGGTCTGTGGGGTTCCAGGCTCTAGGGATACAGCAGGGAACAGGACAAAGCCCTGTCTTCATGGAGTTTACATTTTAGAGAAAGGATGTAGGCAGGCAGCATGAACACAAATAAATAAAGAGGATAATTTCAGGTGGTGATATGGGCAATACGAAGGGAAGAGGAGAACAAAGAGATAGTGACAGAAGGAGGGCTGGGGAGCACTGCTTTTGCTCAGGTGGTCAGGATGGCCTCTTTTCCATGACATTTGAGCCACCTTCTGAGGAGTAAGCAGGATGTAGCCATGGAAAGACTCTGAAGCAGAGTACTCAAGACAGCAGATACCAAGTGCTAAGAAATCACTACATCCTGAGAAGAAATTATTATACCCAATTTATGCTTTTAAAATGTCATTCCATGGAAGCAGATTTGACTTGGGATGATGAACAAACTATACAACATGCAGATGATATATTATAAAAAGGTACACCTGAAACCTATATAATTTTATTAACCAATATCACCCCAATAAATTCAATTAAAAAATAAATAATTTTTTTAAAAAGTCACTCCAGTTGCCATGGAGAGAATGGTCAGGCCTGGACTTGGGGTTGGGGTGAGGAGGATGAAAATGTAAAAGGAAAAATAAGTTCCGTTCTGGACAGATGAAGTCTGTAGTGACCATAGGGCCTGTAGGTCAGGATGCATTGTAGGCAATTTGAAGTTCATATTTGGAATTTAGGAGAGTGAGTGAGTATGTTTGGAAATCATCAGCAAGTAGAAAAATATCTGATGCTAGGGAGTGGATAGGGATGCCCAATGAAAATGTAAAAAAATTAAAAACTACTATTATGGGTAGAAACCTGGAAAGTCCCAAATATAAGAGGCAGAATGTCCAGGAGGAGACAGATAAAGATACCAAGAACAGTGAACAAAGTAGGAAAGAGCAGGAGGGCTGGTAGGTGCCCAGAGGGTGAGAGGCAAAGAGCTCCTTAAGAGTGTCAGGTGCTATGAAAGGCTAGTAGGATCAAGATGGAAAAGTGGCCATTGCATTTAACATTTACAAAGTGATTAGTTAAAAAAAAAAAAAAAAAGTCATCCATCCCATCAGTAGAATGGTGAAAATAATAGCACTGCTATTTAATAATAGATACTCTTAAAAAGCAATAAGGTAGATTGTTAAAGTCTAGAAAGCAAATGATGGAACTGTGTAAATAACCCAATCTATTTGTGTCAAAAGAAGACCTCTCAAAAGGAAGGTAATTTTGTGGAAGATGCAGAGAGGCAGTGAGAGGGCCCACCTTGGTTGGAAATAATCAATGTATAATAGAAATATTTCCTGCATTTACATCATTTTCTCCCATAGATTTCAGGATAATTAAATTAACCTCAAGTTGAATATAGTCAGACAAGGCAAACTCAGAGTTCAGTGTGCTGATGTTCAGGTGTGGAATTCTTGAAAACAGAGCTGAGGGCCTAGACTCCCTTCCTCTTTGATGGTGGAGAGGTAGCTGTGAGCCTGAAATCAGCAGCAGCCATGGTCACTGCCTGAAGGAGAGAGTGGGATCCAATGTGAGGGTCGTAGCAGCAAAGAAGAGTAGAAATTCACATGTTATATGTTTCCAAACTATTTTCCTCCTGGTGGAAACCACTTGAAAAATAATGCAAGAAATACTCTAATAAAAAAATTTAAAAAATTTAAAAAGTATATATGTATACTTTTTAATGACTTAGAAAGAAGGTTTTCAATATATCTTCAAATGAAAAAAAGAGAATTGGAATGAGTTCCGGAATTTGATGTTGTATAAAATGGCTCAGTTGATGTGTTTGTCACTTCTCCAGCTTGGCCGTGTTTTTCATCTTTGAACAGAGAATACATTGTTCTGAATAAAATTAGAGCATGTTATCTGTGATACTGAAACTATTTAAAGACTTCTTGTTTTGATTTTTTTAAAAAGCAGATTGTAACATAATTATCTACAGTTCACAGTGGTTTCCATTCCCTCAGGTTTACGTCTAATTTACAATGCAATTTGCATGCAACATTAAGGATAACAAAGGGTAAACCAGTAGTTCCTTTATCTCTAGTTGTCTCTTATCTCAATGAGGAAAACTCACTATTCCAGACTCATTGGAAATTAGACCAGTTTTGATTATAGAATAGCTTTAAAGAAATATATTTTTTCTGCTTTTACATTTACAGCTTTAACCACAGTAATGAGACTTCAACAAGTAGATTTGAGGCACTTCTTTGAATTTGTTAAAATATATCATTTGTAAGTAAATGATTGATGTTTCAGTATACCTAAATGGTTAATATTTATTGCATAAGTACTATACACTATATATGGATATAAGAGCTTTATACCATTATCTATCTCATTTTCTCCTCACAGTAACCATATGAGGCAGGCATTGATGCCACTTTATAAATGAGTACTTTGGGACTCAGAGAAGTTGAAATGCCCAAGGTCCCATAATTAGTAAACTCACCTGCAGGTGTGCTGGACCTGTAAGTCTATGTTCTTGACCATTACTCCATCTGCCTCTGAGCTATGGATTACCATTACAGTTTTTATCTATAGGTTGGTTTAATTTGTAATTTTCTTATTCTTTTTTTTTGGCATCATTTACTAAGCACATACATCAGGAAGTACTAAGAACTCTATGTACATTATCTGTTCTAAGCTTTAATCCTCACAACTACCCTGTCCATAGGCTTTATATGAGAGTATGTCTTACTTAAAGGAGGGGGAAACTGAATCTCAGAGAGGGTAAGCAATTTCCCTAACATAACAGCTTGTGAGTCAGAGGTGAGCTCTAGAACATGGAGTGGTGCGTCATCGCTGAGATTTAGCCAGAGCAGAAGGCAGTAGAGGATTTGCCTGGTGGGAGGAATGGGTTCAGTTGACAATTAGTTAATGATGGTGCCACATAGGAGGGCTCCCAGAAGTAGAGTGGTTAGTGTGTGGTCTGGAAGAAGAGCCAGAAAGTGTTGTGCACTCGGATGATCTCCCTGGTGCTGGTCACAATCCTGCCTGGTTTACCTTGGCCTGCCAGTGGATCTTCTGGAAGCTGTTCATGAACAGGTGGTAGTTCTGGCTCTGAACAGCACTGTGCTATTGATGCTTACAGCAGCTCCAAGGGGTTCTCAGGGGTGGAAGCCAGAGCTGCTCTGTGCAAAGTGAACAGTTACACTCAGCCAGTTTGCTGGTGGAGGCAGAGCAAATGTGATACTCTTCAAATATGCAGATGACATGCACCTTTTGGTTTTAGTCTGCCCCTGGTAGGTATGAATTTTTAGATCCTTGAACAATGGTGCTCTTTATCACAAGCACACAAACAAGCATTGAAGTAGAGGTCAGGTAGTGGGTAATCCATGGTGGAGACTGTAATTCATATACTCATTTAACATTTTTGAATACCTACCATATTCCAGGTCAATATTCTGGGCACTGGAGATTCAACCCTGAATAAGACAAAGTCTTTGCCAGAAGGAGCTAATATTCCTGTGGAAGGAGATAAGACAAAACATACACACACACACACACACACACACACACACCACATCCAATGGGAATACATGCTATGAAGGAAAGTAAGGCTGAACAAGAGATAAGGATGAGTGGGGAGGAGGTAGGTGCTATTTTATATAGGTGGTCAGGGCAGACCTCTCTGTGTAGGGGACATCTGCATGGAGACTTGAAGGAAGTGAAAGGTAAGTCGTGGATATCTGGGGGAAGTGTATAGTAGGAAAAAAAGGCAGGTGCAACACTCTTGAGTTAGAAGCATGTTTGACACATTCAAGGACCAGCAAGGAGGACAGTGGCTGAAGCAGAGTGAGGGATGAAGAGTGAGCTTGGGGACAAGTCAGAGAGGGAAGCACAGTGAGAACTCTGGATTGTATTCAGTGAAATGGGAAGCCCTTGAAAAAATCTGAGCAGAAGACAGCGACAATCTGAAGTACATTTTTGTTTGTTTTAATCCTCATTGCATCCAGGGAGAGAGTAAGAGGGAGGGAGGACAGGGGAGAAAGAAAGAAAAAGACATTGATGTGAGAGGGAAACATCAATCTGTTGCCTGCCATACACACACTGACTGGGGATCAAACCCACAACTTTTTAGTGCATGGGTTGATGTTCCAACCAACAGAGCCACCCAGCCAGGGTTTGATGTGCATTTTTGAAGGAGCACTCCAGCTGCCATGTGGGTGGTGATATGCATATCAAGGTAGAAGCAGGGAGGTGAGTTTGCAGCTCTGGCAATAGTCCCAGGAGACATAAGGTTGGCACAGACAGAGGGGAAGCAATGGAGATGCTGAGGGGTGGTCCCAGTTACATTAAGGAATTGGCCATAAGATTTGCTAATGGGTTGCATGAAGGGGATGAAACAATGGAGTCAACAGCAACTCAGGTTTTGATCTGAGCAACAGGAAAAATGAGTTATCCTTTCCTGAGAGAGAAAAGGATAATTTGGGGGGAGCCATTACAATTTTGGTTTGATTGGCATTCCAGAGCCCAGCACTGGGATGAGAGCAGGTAGGGGCTAGACCATAAGCTGCCTTTCCAAAACTTGAGCAAAAGAGAACTGGTTTCATGTCCTGAGTGAGGAGGAAAAGGGAAAGCAGAAGAATGTCCCAGCATTAAATGAAGTTCAAGTGGGTTCTAAAACAACAAAAACCAAACCAGACTGAGTGAACCAGAGGCTGGAAGGCACAGCTGTCTTCTCAAGGAGGCTGAATGGGAGCCTCTAGGAAAACAGCTATGAGGGCCACCAAGAGTCCAAGAAAGAAGATCAGAGGATGGGAGCAGGCATCAAAGTCTCCAGAAAGAAGACTGACATGGAGCCTGACCTGAGCTTCCCCAGAGGGAGCCGATCTTGGGATACGGAGACAGAGGGGAAAGAGAGGGAGAGAGTGTAGATGCAGACAGACACATGAATAGGACTCAAAGCTGGGAAGGAAGATGACTGAAGACTAATATGAGGACAGGAAGGAGGTAGTTTAGGGAATGGGGCTGGAAACTCAGGGTAGGTCTACATTATGAAAGTCCTGGAAAGCTGAAAGCTGGACAGAGGAGTCTAGCGGAGGTGCAGGCGCGATTAAAGCGCCAGAATCAGCAGCGCAGTCCCGGTACGGTTTGAGTGCATTAGCATTTTCATGTCGCATCCTTTCCTGAAGATCCAAAAGTAAAAATAACACCCTCACCGTCATTTTCTCTCTCACTTCTTTACCATTTTAACTGTTGCTCATCCCTTCCTGAACGAGAGGAAGACTTGCTAGCAGTCTTCCCAGTGCGTGAATAGGCCAGTTTTTTGGAGCAACAGTTTCCCAATAAGACTGACTTCAGTTTCCACCATAGTACATCGTACAAAAGTCTTTAGTAGAAGGACTAGATGACATAGAATTGTGGGGCTACACTAATCCTGGAAATATGTAATTTCGATAGGTAATCTTTCCCAGGCACATGAGGCATATACAATGCTTACAAATGTAATAGTATAGATAATAATATAGTAATATATGATATAGTATAGGTATTAATATAATTATAAATATGTTATATAAACTCATACTCAACATAATTTAAGTATAGATTTATATATATAATATATGTTATATATATAATATATATAGTTATTTATATATATATATATATAGTTTTTCAAACAATATTATCAGGTTAGTTATAAGACACCGAGTATATATTTTCACTGTCTGATACCAAGAGTTCAGAATGGAGTATGTACTCTGTTCAGTTCCAGTACTAGTCCTTTATCAGACTGAATGAAACAGCCTGATAAGGGACCTAGTCCCACTGAGCTTTTCATAGGTTGTCCTACTGAGCTTTTCATAGGTTGACAGAATATAATTTAATGCCATATTGATCATAGGACCCACTCTCTTTTCAGTGTTATTGTTTTTCAAATGACACTTTTTAATATTTATGTTTTAAAAATAAATTGCCAATGAAAAATACCATAACCAAAATATTTTGATTTGCAGATAATGGATGATTGGCCAGGGTATGACTTGAATTTATTCACATACCCACAGCACTATTATGGAGATTTGGAATATGTCCTCATACCTCATGGCATCATTGTGGACAGGTGAGTGTTACTTCCTGTGTCGGGCTTTGTCCTGCCTTGGGCCAGCTGTGTCTTGCATGAGTCATGTAATATACCTTAGGGCCCTATTCCTGGGTCTCTTTCATGCAGTGGTGGACAGCACTTTTTAGGGCAGAGAATTTGAAAGAAAAAGAATCTGTGCTCTAACTGAACTGTTTACCCAGACATTGGTTCAGGGGAGATGGTAAAAAGGATACATATACACATAAAATATTAACACTACAGAAGCCTCAAGACAACAATGTGCTGGACAAACTGATGAAAATGCTTCTCACTTGAGGAACTTTGTCTCACATTTTTTAAACTCTTGAGTTAACCAGGGAGAGTTAAGAGACGACCTTAGCCTTCATAGGACACACCCCTAAAGCAATGCTTTTCCTGCAGCTTGCATTTATTTTCGAGCAAGTAAGGTATCATAGGTCAATCTGTCTGTGTGCAATTTTATTTTCCAGCCAGGGGTAAAGTTTCAGGAATAGATATATTTGCAGTTTAAAAAGATCTGTATAAAACTCTTTCTGGAATACTGTTTCTAGTTCTTCCTGATCTGTCTACATAGATATCCTCTGGCTCCTTCTTAACTGATTGGTTTACCTAAAGCCAACATTTTCCCTCCTGGTCTAAGCCCCTAAGTCACCCCTGCTTGGCCACTGGTTTTCAGAGAGCCCCCTAGGGGTCATGTCCCTTTCAGAAAATAGTCTTAATGGCCAAACAATCACATTTCCATGTACCTCTAATTTCTGTACAAAGGTCAAATACTTAAGCCTTCACATTTATATGGAAAGCAAGCTTCATGAAGTTCACAGTGCATTTCCAGGAATCATAGAGATTCTTCAGAGACCCCAAAATTGGGGTGAGGGAGTCACTGGGGAGTAGGAGCAAATAGGGGCTTTCCCATCCTACCTTTCCTTTAGGAAAAAGGGTTCCCACCCTACCTTTCCTTTAAACATAAAGGTGTGCCCCTACTTTTTTAATCTGTTATGTTCTTCTGAGTTAAAATTTAACTTTATGAAATAGGTCCTCAGCCAGAAGAAAGGTTGAAATAGACCAGGTGATTACTATTCTCAGGATATTATTCTTCTATCAATTTCTATCTGTAAGCAAAAGGAAATGGCATTCTTCCACTCAAATTCTAAAATTTTGCACTGGATAAGACTTGAATATTGTGTGTTTTCTCTCAAGCTACAGTATATTATTAAAATAAGGTCTAGTTTGGCATCTCTCATGGCCTAAGATGGTTTTCTATGGAATAAAAGTTCTGATCATCAGAGAGCAAAAAATGTTTCATGATCAAATAAACTCGAAAACTTTGCATCTCCCAGATTGCTAAATCTTTCTATTGACAATTCATATTTAAGTGCATGGAAATTAGGAAAAAAAGGAAAGAAACCTGATTGACTTTAACAATTAAATGAACTTTTGCTGTGCCCTGGGCATCGTTCTACTTACTCACTTCACCACTTAATGCCTCTCAGAAGAGTTTTCCCTCATCATCAGTTTGAAACCCACTGCCTTAAACAAATTCCTACTTTTCTCACCTGAATTTTATGATTTAAATTAAGTGCATCTTGATCTAGTACGTGATTGGTGCCTGGTAAGGTTATCTGGAGCCAGATCCCTGTCCAGGAGAATCACTCAGCGAGCTTGTTAAAATGAACATTCTTAAGCTTTATGGCCAGCAACTCTGATGCAGAGGGCTGGGGTGGGGCCCAGGATTGTCCATCCCCGCCTTTAAAATGAATTAATTATGATACAATTTACATATACCAGAATTTACCCACTGTAGGTAAAAGATGTAATGATTTTTTTTAGTAAAATTTTAAAGTTGGGCAGGCATTCCTACTATCATTTTACAATATTTCTATCATTTCAAAGAATTTGTTTGCTCTTTTCTCCTACCCTCACGTAAGACAATGACTACTCTGATTTATTTCTCTATAAACTTATCTTTTCTGGGACATTTCTTATAAATTAAATTATAGAATATTTGATTATTGATGCACCAGTTGATAGACATTTGGTTTTCTAGTTTCTGGCTATTATGAATATTGCTTCTATGAACATTCTTTGTGTGGCTATGTCTTTTCATTTCCCTTGGATGTATTCCTTGGAGTGGAATTCTGAGTTTTATGGTAAGTGTGAAAAACTGCCAATTATTTCCCAGAGTAGCTCTATCATTTTACATTGCACCAGCAGTGTATGCAGTTGCCAGTTTCTCTACACAGTTGCCAACATTAGCATTGTCAGTCCTTCTGATTATAGCCAGTCAAGTGGATATACAAGAGCAGCTCATGGTTTTAATTTGCATGTTCCTAATGATTAGTGTGCATGTTAGTTATTATATGTCTTTGGGAGATGTCTATTTAAGTCTTTTACCCATTTTTAAGTTGGGTGGTTTGTCATCTTATTGAGTTAACTGTAGTTCTTTATATTTTCTGGATGCAAATCCTTTATCTCCTTCTGTGGTTTGTCTTTATTTTCTTATTGACATCTTTTGAGAAGAATGTTAGATGGAGTATTCTATAAATGTCAAATAGATCCATTTGGTATGGTATTTTTCAGTTAGTTACTGAGATCAGGGTTTTGAAGTCTCCAAATGCAACAGTAGATTCATCTACTTCTTGAAATTCTGTGAGTATTTTGACACTCTGTTGTTAGGATTGTTATGTCTTTTTGGAGAATTGACCTCATTATTACATAATGTTTCTCTTTATTCCTGTTAATTTCCTTACTGTGAAGTTTGCTTTGTCTGAAATTAATATAGCAACTCTAGCTTCCTTTTGATTAATGTTAGTGTGGTATATCTTTCTCTATCTTTTTACATGTAGTCTATCTGTGTCTTTGTATTTAAGGTGTGTTTCTTATAGACAACATATATTAGCATTTGTTTTATTATCTACTCTGACAGCCTCTGCCTTTTAATTGCTGTATTTAGACCATTCACATTTAAAATGATTATTGTTACATTAGGTTTAATATCTACATATATGTAACTATTTCCTGTTCATTGCCCTTGTACTTTGTTTTTTCTTTTGTCTTCTACTCTGTGAAATATATCTCCCACAATGTGTGGCCTTTGATGATGTACAGTTTATTTCTCATTTTCTTTTCTTTTTCTTTTTTTTGTTTTTATCCTGACCCAAGGACATGCTTATTGATTTTATAGAGAGGAGAAGGGAAGGAGAGAGAGAGAGGGAGAGAAACATTGATGTGAGAAAGAAACATTGATTACCTATAGAGATAGGTAATGCACACACCCCGAACAGGGACTGAACCAACAACCTAGGCAGGTACCCTGAATGGGAATCAAACCTGTAACACTCGGTTTACAGGACGACACTCCAACCAAGTGAGCCACACCAGCCAGGGCCGTGTTTTTATTTTTAAGACTCACTTACTTGGGTTCACCCCTGTGACTGAATAGCTTAGTTTTCAGCCTTAGATTGCTTAGAAATTGTACTTTAACAGTTTGAGTCAGTAGGGCTCTCTGCTGATGAATGTGTGTGGGGGTTGGCAAACATTAAAATTTCTAGTCTTCTTCAAGTCTTCCTTGGCTTTTGCATTCTACTGGGCTTTCTGTGTCTCCTCTGCACAGGCTTACAGGCTCCATCATCCAGAGATGTGTGGGTAGCTTAGGCCCGTTCTAGACTCTGCTAGGCATACACATAGCCCTGGTCAGTTTGCGATATGCAAAGAGTTTATTGTGTAGACCTCTCCTGTGACTCTAACCTCCTGGAATTACCTATCAAATCCCAGACTGGTCTAACCAGTTAGTTGCTCAAACAGGACTGCAAATACTGGAAAATGGAGCTACTGGCCCTCCCTGCTCACATGCTGCCAAGATAGCCATTTTAGCTGACAATGCTCCCAGTCAGGTGAACTGTCTCTGGCAGTGCCCCACCCTGGCTGAACTACCTGGTTGAACAACAGAGTTGGTGGGGAGGCTAAGGGAAACAATAGGGGCTTTCTTGGGCAAGAATCCATAGACTTGCTCTGTTTCTATCCAGTGTTCAATGTTTTCACAAATAAATGGTTCTCATATTGTTGTACACATTTGGTTGATTTCCAGAGTCCTGAAATGTTTGTTGGGGTTTTTTTTTTTGACCCTGTTGTCCAGCTTTATAGTCGCTGTTTGTGGAGAGGATGTGTTGACCTTCTCACTCCATCATGCTGGAAACAAATGTCCCTTTATGTAGAATATCTGGCATGCTGATGTACATTTTTTGATGATCATATTATGGGCCTGAAACCGTGTGTATACACACACTTATGTAAAGCATTTATAATAGGGTAAAAATGATGAAGGGATTAAGAAGTAAAAATTGCCAGTTATTAAACAGTCACAGGAATGTAAAGTACAGCATTGGGAGTGTAGTCAATAATATTGAAATAATTATGCATTACAATACATAGTGTCAGATGGGTACTAGACTTAGGGGGTGATTACCTTGTAAATTACATAAACATGTAATCACTATGTGGTACACCTGAAACTGATGTAGTATTTTATGTCAGCTATAATTGAAAAATATTTTAATTTACCTAAACTTTTTTCAAAAATAAAAGAAAACAAAAGAGGAACCTAATATATATAATATATAAAATTTTATTATATAATTATATATGTAGATTATATGTAATATAGAGTTTTATATATATGTTTAGATTATTTACTTCATTTACTTTAAATCTATTTCTATTTGGGGTGCCAGTGGAATGTGTTTTTCAAAGTATGCACCTTAGATCCTGCTTCTGTTCAAGGTTTTAATATTGAATGGGTACATGGGCAATGGATTTCTAGACATGAAACAACTAGAACAAAACACAATGGCAGTTCCAGATTGGGTATTGGGTGCCCACCCAAGGTTTCATCATTGGGTAACTCCAGGAGGCATCGTTTCCTTTGCACCCCATGGAAATTGTGCCTGCTGGGATTGTATTCTGGGGCAACTTTTACATAGATAATGTGCTATCTTCATGAAATATAAGGCAAATGTTATTCTCTTGATAGTTACTGAGTGCTTGACTTTTCCTCCATTCTCCTCTAACATTGTAAGGTGGGTGAGTCATCCTCCATTTCCTTTTCCTCTGCTATAAAACAAGCATACTATCAGCATACACCATCGCAGCATTAAGGTTAACAACCAGGCTTGGTGGTGGTGATAAAATAACAGCATCCATGATCTTTGACTTTGTGTATTATACCTTAATTATTTTTGCGACACACAGGAACAATGCTGTGCTACTGATGTAATTATCAAAAACATGTTTTGAACACTCCCTCTTTGTCCAACTTTAACAACGCTTCTTTATCTGTAGGCTTCTGTCTCCCCAGCTCTTCTCCGCATTCCCTTGCGTAATCTAATACGTATCATACATCATGTGTTTTGCTAAAAGGAACAAAAATACTTAGCAGTAGGTATGCTTTAATGCGTCTTTTTAATTCCTTCTTTCAGAACTGAACGGCTGGCTAAGGATATTATGAAAGACATAGGCTGCTGTGACATCATGGTCCTGTGTGTGCTTAAAGGAGGGTACAAGTTCTGTGCTGATCTCGTAGAACACCTGAAGAACATCAGTCGAAATTCAGATAGATTCGTCTCTATGAAGGTTGATTTCATCAGACTAAAAAGTTACAAGGTAAGGTATTTGTTCTATTTTCATTATAAGACCTTTAGAATGAACAACTTTATGGAATAAAGGAATTAATAATATAATGAAAGTAACAATTGTAATTTTTTTAATTTGCAAGATACCACAACCTGTCATTCAAGTGGTACTTTGTGAGGTGAGGGGGTGGGGTTCCTGCTGTCTATTTTTACCTATATGGAAAGATGCTTCAGGAATGATTCGTGCTTTCTTTCATGGTTGTAAAGTTGAGTGGTTATTTCCTGGTGCCCAGCTTCATAAGTGGGTGGGTTAAGAATGAGTGTTAAGAAAGTCTGGTGAACACCAGGGTATCTCTGCCCTGGTTGTTACTATTGGCCTGGGGACCTGTGTGAGGATGTCCAGCCAGGAGAGGAGATTGCTGCAGTCATGGCCTTGAGGTAGAGAAGGGAAGGAAGCCTGTAGGGATAATGAGTCGGCATGTGGGATAAGCAAGCCCAGGGAACCTGCAGCGGAAGGTCCCTCCCACAGTCTGTGCCTGGCTCTCTTGGCCACCACTGAACTGAATTGAAGGAGATTATTCTCCAAAGACATCATCCCCTAGCCTTTCCCTCTTCTTTCTATGATGTTACCTTTTGTGATGCTTTTTGATTTAATGTGTGTAAGTTATTAACACTGGCTCACAATCAGGTGAGGAGCTGCTGGAGTCAAAACCATGAAAGTATTCACACTGATTAAACTGGCTTGCACACTTTAATTCCTTCTTTGAATTGGTTTTCTACAGCTCCATGACAAAATCACCAGGAGCCTAGTGGCTTAAACCAGCACTCATTGATCTTATAGCTTCTCTAGGTCAGAAGCCTGGGCATGGGTTCTCAGCTCAAAGTCTTCCCAGGCTGAAATCAAGGTGTTAGCCAGGACTTTGATCTCATCTGAGGTTTGGAGTCCTTTTCTAAGATCATTGGGTTTTGGCAGAATTCAGTGTCTGTTTCCCTGCTGGCTTTAGGCTGGAGACCTCTCTGCTCCCAGCAGCTGCCCTGGGTTTTTACCTGGAAACTCCCCCATGGCAGTCCACAGCATGGCAGGAGACCCTCTTTCAAAGGCCAACCTGGTTAGGGCAGCTTAGCCAGGATAAGCTTCCTTCTGATGAACTCAAAGTCAGGCTCCTAATCATGGTAGTGAATTCTCTTGGTATTTACAAATCTCATCCGCACTCAGTGGAGGAGATTATAGAGGGTGTGTATACCAGGGGACAGGAAGGGGGTGGGGATATTTTAGAATTTTGCCCACCCCTCTCTGTGACTCAGTTTTCTCAGCGATAGAGCAGCTGGCAAATTATTTCTAATTTTCCAGGCCATGATAAAGCTGTCTTTTGCAGACACCTTAACCATAATTTATTGTTGCCATTGTCTCTTTGAAAACCTTTTCTCTCTTTAGGTTCCTTTCATCCTGGCTTAAGTAGCTGTGCTTCCTTCTTATAAGCCTTTTTTTTTTTTTAACTCATTTACTTGGCTCTGATCCTCAATATATTTTTCCAAGCAAACAGGTTTCTAAAAAGTCTTTTTAAATCTTTTTAAAATTAAAGTCAGCTTTATTGAGCTATAATTTACATGCAGGAAAATTCATCTCTTTTAGTTAATAGTTCTGAGGTTTGACAATAGCATGCAGTCATGTAAATCACCACAATCAAGATATAGAACAGTTTCTTACCACAAGAAAAATACCCTTGTGTTCTTTGAAGTCAACCCCTCCCCTAACTCCCAGGCCCTGGCAACCACTGATATGTTTTCTGTCCTTAGAGTTTTGCTCTTTCCAGAATATCATATAATGTAATCATATGCCACAGAGTCTTAGTAAATCTGAATCTTAGCATAATTCATTTGAGATTCATTCATGTCGTTACATGTACCAGCAGTCCATTTCTTCTTATTGTCAAGTAGGATTTCATTATATGGATATACCACAGTATCAGCTAAAAGATATTCAGTTTATTTCCTTGTCAAGGTCAGTATGAATAAAGCTGCTATAAATATTCACACACAGGTTTTTGTGTATACTTATGTCGTAGATTCTCTTGAGATTGCTGGTCGTATGATGAGTGTATAAAGAAATTGCTGAATTCTTTTCCCAAGGTAGAATAATTTTGCATTCCCACCTGCAGTATATAAGATTTCTAACACTTCCACATTTTCAGCAGTACTTAGTATTGCCAATTTTTTCTTTATTTTTTTATTTTCTTTATCTTACAGATTTCAGTAGGTAATGGTATCTCATTTTGGTTTTAATTTGCTTTTCCCCATTGAATGATAATATTGAGGATAATTTTATTTGCCTATTTGCTATTCATCAAGCTCCTTTGATGAAGTGTTTGTTCAAATACCTTACTCCTTGTTGAAACTGGGTGGTTTATTTTTTTATTGTTGACTTTTGAAAGTTCTTTATTTATTTTTGGCCACAAATACATTATTAGATAAAGAAATATATATATATATTAGTGTATTTTGAATACATTTTCCAGCTGGTGGATTGTTTTTTCATTTTTATAACAGTGCTTTTAACTCAAGAGCATGCTTTAAAACTTTTTATAAACTCCAGTTATCAATTTTTCCTTTTGTGGATCATGCTTTTTTTAATGTATCTGTGTAACCTGTGCCTATTTTAAGGCCACAAAGATGTTCTCTGTTTTCTTTGAGAAGTTTCATGTTTTTGGATTTAAAACTAGGTTTGTGGTTCATATTGTGTTAGTTCATACAGTAGAGGTCAAGATTCTCTTTTTTTTTTTTTTCCAGTGAATGTTCAATTATTCCAGGATCATTTGACAATCAACTGACTATGTGTGTGGGTCTATTTCTGAACATTCTCTCCAGTTCTGTTCAGGTTTGTGCTTATGCTTTCATCAGTGTCCCACTGTTTAGATTATTGTAGCTGCATAATGAATCTGAGAATCAGGTAGTATGTGTTCTCCCAACTTTGTTCTTTTTCATAACTGTTTTAGTTATTCTACTTCTTTGCCTTTCCATATACATTTTATTTTATTTTATTTTATTTTATTTTATTTTTAGTATATGTGCTGCCGAAGCAAGCACAATTTTATTTTATTTTTAATGATATATTTTATTGATTATGCTATTACAGTTGTCCTATTTTCCCCCCTTTATTCCCTTCTGCACTGCACAGCCCCTCCCACCCACATCCCTGCCCCACCTCTGCTTTAGTTCATGCCCATGGGTCATACATATAAGTTCTTTGGCTTCTACATTTCCTATAGTATTCTTAACCTCCCCCTGTCTATTTTCGACCTACCATTTATGCTACTTATTCTCTGTACCTTTCCCCCCTCTTTCCCTATCCCACTTCCCTGCTGATAACTCTCCATGTGATCTCCATTTCTGTGGTTCTGTTTCTGTTCTAGTTGTTTGCTTAGTTTGTTTTTGTTTTAGGTGTGGTTGTTAATAACTGTGAGTTTGTTGTCATTTTACTGTTCATATTTTTTATCTTTTTTTCTTAGATAAATCCCTTTAACATTTCATATAATAAGGACTTGGTGATAATGAACTCCTTTAACTTGACCTTATCTGAGAAGCCCTTTATCTGCCCTTCCATTCTAAATGAAAGCTTTGCTGGTAGAGTAATCTTGGATGTAGGTCCTGGCCTTTCATGACTTGGAATACTACTTTCCAGCCCCTTCTTGCCTATAATGTCTCTTTTGAGAAATCAGCTGACAGTCTGATGGGAACTCCTTGGTAGGTAACTGTCTCCTCTTCTTTTGCTGCTTTTAGGATTCTCTCCTTATCTTTAATCTTGGGTAATGCAATTATGATGTGCCTTGGTGTGTTCCTCCTTGGGTCCAACTTCTTTGGGACTCTCTGAGCTTCCTGGACTTCCTGGAAGTCCCTTTCCTTTCTAGATTGGGAAAGTTCTCCTTCATTATTTGTTCAAATAAATTTTTGATTTCTTTCTCTTCCTCTTCTCCTTCTGGTACCCCTATGATTCAGATGTTGGAACATTTAATGATGTCCTGGATGTTCCTAAGCCTCTCCTCAGTTTTTTGAATTCTTGTTTCTTCATTCTTTTCTGGTTGGATGTTCCTTTCTTCCTTCTGGTCCACACCATTGATCTGAGTTACCAGTGCTTTGAACTATGCATCTGAAAGGTTGGCTATCTCTTCAATGCTCAGTTGTATTTGTTCTTGAGCTTTGATCTGTTCTTCCATTTGGGCCATTATTTTTTTTTTTTTTGGTCTTGGCACACCTGAGCCATGAAAGGTTAAGTGTCTAAGGCAGGTTCTGCTGAAAGGACTGATGCGCCTGAACTGATTCAGAATGTGCAGGTAAAAATGCTGGAGTAACTGGTCCCAGTGTAAAAAGTCTACCTGCATCCACACAACTGCGATGCCTTAGGAGAAAGTACATTCTCAGTGGAAGGGATGGATCACAGCTCTTTTCTTTCCAAGTTTTCTGCCTCTCTATATCCATTTTAAATGTTGATTTCTACAAAATAACCTGTTAGAATTTTTGTTGCTTTGACTCTGCAGATCAATTTAGAGAGAATTAAAACCTTAACACTATTTGGTCTTCCAATCCATGGACAAGGTATACTTTCTAACTTATTTAGGTCTTATTTAATATCAGTTGTTTTCTAGTTTTCAAGAGTCAGATCTTAGACATACTTCTTAGGCTTATACTTAAGTGTTTAATTTTTTTTGGTCCTATTATATTTGGTAAGTTTTTCTTTGAATTTTAATTTCCAATTGTTTATTGCTAGTCTATATTGTAGAAATACTGTTGATTTTGTATATTGAAAACTGACTTTTCAAAATTCTTAGTGCCAATCGTGTTTTTGTAAAATCCTTTGGATTTTTTATAAAGAAAATAATTTCTTCTGTGAATAGAGATGGTTTTACTTCTTCCTTTCTAATTTATATGGTTTTAATTTCTTTTTATTGCCTCACTGTACTGGCTAGTATTTCCTATATAATATGATCAGTGCTGCTGAAACTAACAGCATTGTAATCCATGTCAGATTAAACAATACTGCTATAATATCTCACTGTCCATTTCTTTAAACATCCTATCTATTTTGTCAATGTTTTAACTTAGAGGCACACATTCTAACATTTATTAACAGTCATTAACACTTATTAACACTTAACACTGCTGTTTACTCATGTTTATGTGATACTAGTTCAGAACAAACATTTGCATTTCTAAAACTCTAGTAACATTGTGATCATTATTACTGCATCTAGACTGATATTTTCAAATCAACATATTTTTCCTGGGGATATAGATGTGGGGACCCTCACCCAGGGTTCTGATGGAGGAAAACAATGCTAGACTTAAAATCTTCCCCAGCCTCATCCATTCTGCAAACTGTGTATTTTAGCTTTCATCCCACACTTGAATCTTGTAGGACACAGGAATGATGTGGTGTCTTTCTCTTCCCTTCTAACAAAATGTCTATCACCAGAGTGACACAGATCATCTCCTAAGAGATTACCTGACACAAAAGCCTACCTGGCTTTTCTCTGGAGAAAACTTTTCTGCTAATTAAATATCTGTAGAAATGATGGAAAAATCATAATCATAGTCTAGGGTACGAAGTGAACAGTTTTTTTCTTGTGGAACATAAACTGTCCTTATCCAGAGATGAATTAATTGCTCTGTTTGGTTAGGCTTGAGCTGACCTTCTTTAACATACTTGAGCAATTTCAACATTCCCGAGGGCAGAGACCTATTAAAAAAACCAAACTAATAAACATCACCAAATAAGGGGAGCAGGACTAGGTCATTTTCCTCTGAGGCTGATTGGTGCTCCTGCATACCTTCAAACCTATTCATAGGGAGCAGACATCTCCAAAACATCTCATCAGGAACAATGGCCACTAAAGTTTTCTTTTTTTCCTTTAGAAATTTCTGGAGGGGGATCAGGACGCTGTGTACTGTTATGGATTCTGGTAAAAAGCAATGGGTAGCTTTACTCTCTCCTACCCTTCTGCTCTGTGGTTCTTTCTAAATTTCTTTTTTGAGGGGGGAAAAAGATAAAGTTCAGTTTACTTAGAGGCACAATTTCTCTCATTGCAGTCATCACATAAGGAGCTCTTGCCCCAAGAGAGTCTCATTGTTCAATGCCCTTCACTGTTTACTAAGGGACCTTCTTGGGGGATGGGCTGCTCCAAACATCTCAGGGCCTTAGGCAATGCGACTTGTCTTTTTGTTAACTTCCCATAAGACAGGAAATAAATTTACATAAATGATAGCAATCTAGACAAAGATTATTTAGAAATTAGCATTGGGCTAATTCATTACAGAGTGGGGCCAACTTTCTCCTATTCTTTAATGAAAATGAGAGGCACTGGCAACCTGAATTCCTTAATATTTCAAGTTTTCTCCCCTTCCTCTTTTTCTGTTTCCTTCAGTCTTTCCACTAATGTTTATTCAGCACTTGCTAGATGAATTTATTATCTTATTTAATCTTGACTACAAATCCTGCCGACATATCTCTCATCTCTTCTTTTATTGATGAAGAAAAGGAGGCTCAGAGAAGATAACTGGCTCACCTAGGATGACGCAGCAATAAACAGGAGAAATGGCGTCAGAGCCCAGACTCGTCAGCCTCTCAAGCCTGTGCCCTTTACAGCACTTCAACATTTCCAGCAGAATTTTCATGTCAATATGTTTGTTAATATTGAAAAAGGAGTTGGTTATATTTTCTACTAAAATACATGTCAGAGAAATATTAAGTACTTGCATACAATTATTCTCATTATGTAATAATTTGCCTTTACAAAATGGTGAACTTAACTGAGAAAATCTGCAAGTTGTAGGTGAGAGAGAACTAATTACATGTGTGACATCTCATAGGCACACAAGTGGCTACAGCTTGGAACTTGTCTTACAAGATCAACAAATTTGTGAAAGTGTTCCGTGTTTATTTAAAAATAATCAAATGCCTTTTTTTTTTTCTCATCAGGATGTATTTAGCTATGGGGCCTAATTTTTCAGCAGCTCTAATTCAAGGATGCATTGCACCTCCTGAACACTTATTTGTGTTAGCACTATGTTACACAGTTGAAAAATATTTTTTTCCTACAGTAATACATTCATGTGGATTAACAGATCAAAAGAGAATTTAATTGTGGCAATTTTATGGAATGGACAACTTGAAAACCTCTTGCTATAAAAATTCTATGTGATATATAATTTAAAGGCCTTTTCGATGCTTGCTGGAGTTCACAACAAGGTAAAGGGTATCTTAGAGGCAGAAATGAAGTATCTGAGAATCGAAGTGTAAGTGTGCACTTTGCCTCCCAGGAATAGGGTTGGAGAGGAGTGTTAGCCTCAGTAATCTGGTTTTCACAGCCATGCAGAGGCAGATGATAGAATCTTGGACCCACATGAAGTGGGAAGTTCGGTGAGACCCTTACGTAAAGCCCGTGCCTTCAAAGATGTATGCCTTGGTGAAAAAATTCACCCATTAGTAATGAGACATGCAAAGAAACTGGCTTGTCCTTCTTCACATGGGCTGTAGTGGAAAAGTAAACTGTCCCCCTTGGGAATTTTTAAACATGAATCTGTACCACATGTGAATATGAAATTTTTAATTTACTTTACTTTCACAGCTTGGGAAACCCCACCAGAGTATTTATATTAAAATTGATCTCAGACTGAAATAACCCCCACCATGGGTGCCTGGTAGTAGCAAGTTGAGGACCTGCCTAGAGAGAGCACCATGACCTCAGCAGGATTCCTACAGATAAGCTTCACTTAACTTGAACTCACTTACTCAAAGCAAAAAAGATGAGTGAAAGAAATCCACATGGGCAAGATTGGCTACCTAAAATAAACAGCAGAACTAGATAAACAAACTGTCTTAAAGAGAATATAAAATAATTCTATTTAATATGGCTAAAGACATAAATGTCAGTATTTAAAGAAAAGGTAAGATAACATGAGAAGAAAAGATAAAAGGACTTTTAGAGCCCTGACCAGTCTGGCTCAGTTGGTTGGGTGTTTCCCCATAAGGCAAAAGGTTGCAGATTTGATTCCCGGTCAGGGCACACACCTGCCTGGGTTGAGGGTTTGGTCCCTGATAAGGGGATGTATGATAGGCAACCAATCAATGTTTCTCTCTCACATCGATGTTTCTCTCCCTGTCTCCCTCTCTCCCTTCCCCTCTCTCTAAAATAAATACCATATTTTGCTATGTATAATGCACACTTTTTTGCCCAAATTTTTTAGGGAAAAATAAGGACATGTAGTATATATGGGAATTAGTACTAAAACATGGGTGTGCATTTTACACAGCAAAATATGGTAAATAAAATCTTTTTAAAAAAGAATTTTTAGAAGTAATGAATGTCTAGCAATGAAAAAAGTAATAACTGAATGGATAAGATATGCAACAACAACTCAAGCAACAGGATATGCAGAAGATTGAATGTTATTATGGATGTGAATTTTAAACTGGAAGATAAATCTGAGAAAAACTATTCAGAAAGCAGCATCGATATAAGAGAAAGAAGATAGGAGATATGAAAGATTGAATGAAAAGACCCAAAATGTGTCAATAGGCATTCTAATAAGGAAAGACTATAGAGAATTGAGTAATTTTTTTTATAAGCCAAGGCCTAATCATATTCTAGAGTTAATGAATATTCAGATTCAGGAAGTATAGTGAGACCACACCTAGACACGACAGTCAAACTGAAAATAAAAAAGAGTCAAATAATAGATTGTAAAAACAAACAAGGAGAAAAGCAAAATTGCCTCTGTAGGTGTTACCACTATCCAATCAGCAGTCTCATCGAAGGCAATAATGGAAATCAGAAGGCAGGGTGTGGTACTGTCAACATCTAGAGAGAAAGTAACTGTGAACTCGAGTGTGAGTGCCAGCAAAAGACATCAGCAGTCTCATTCTGGAAGAGTTCCCTGATAGCAGATGCGGCTAAAAGCACCTCCTGAGGGGTATATTTTAGTAAGAATAAAATTGAACCCCAAAGAATGAATGTGATGCAAAGAAATTAACAAACACAAAGGTAAATTAAAAAGGTTTTGATTGTTTAAAATAATAATTGATGAAACAATAATACTGATTATGATGTATTTTGGTGGTAAAACAAAGAAGACAGAATTAAAATACCAGTTCCACTCAGTTGTAAATGATCACAGTAAAAACATTCTACTGTCCTTTTCCTCTTTAAGAGAAGCATAGGGATGTTGATAACTTGTGAACTTTAACATAGGCATACCTTTAAAAGTTTAAGGGTAACCAGTGGAAGAATAGAAATATTGTGTATGTTATGTTTAACCTCCAAGTAGATAGAGATGAAAAGTAATAAGGAAAACTTAAAACTTGATTGATTTTTCAATAGTAGACAGAAAATAAAAAACAATTAGGTAGCCTTATTACACCCATTTTACAGATGAAGAAACTGAAATCTGAAATGTTAGGTAACAAGTCCAAAGTTAAAAGGCTTGTAAATGGAGGATCTAATATTCAAATCCAAGTTCAACTCCAGAACCCAAGACTGAGACCATTAAAACATGCTGTCTCTGTAGAGATGTGTTGATGTGTTGGAATGTATTAGGCTGAAGAAGGAAATTTTCACCAAATGAATCAGGATTATTTTTTCCTGAACTTAATTTTGATACTTACTGAACCTGGCTAAGCCAGCTCCCATAATTTCTGGAAGAATGGCAATATCTCTAAATAAACAACTGCTCATTTTTCTGAGATATTTTATATGTTACATTAGTAAACTATGGAGAATTACCTTCCAAGAAAATAAATAATATTGACACTTGGTTTTCCTGTAAGTTATGGGAGACTAGAACTTTCTTTTCATCTTTCCCCCTACACCATGGAGGTTTTCCAAAGATATGAACCTTGGTGACACTTGCTGACTCTCTGGGTTCACTTCAAGCTGCTGCTCTTGGGAAGCCAAACCCAGCAGAACCGCACAGGAGCCTTGAGAGCCAAGCTCCCTACCAACTCCCAAGGTCTAGAAACCTGAATCAAAGAGAAACAGGTGTAATTCAGCTGTGCCTTGGCTACCCAATTTAGTGTATTTTGAAAAAGCTCTTTTGGGGAAGGAATGGGGGCCTTTTGGAATATCTATGCTAAGGGCTTTGGGAATAGAGAACTACGAGGATTTCAGAAGTTGGCAGAGAGTAGGTGCCAGCACATGTCTTCTCAGCCATCCTCATGACAAATTTTTGTATGGGGATATATTTTTTGCTAACCCCCACCCCCACTTTATTCCTCATAAACTTCACCCTCAATTAAAGGTTTATTACTTACAATCCAGTGTGAAGATAAATTATAAGTCAGGATGCAGTGCTTACATTTCTTTGCTTTCCACCAATTTTGCTCTGAGCAAAATAAAATCTTCATCAAACTTCGAGGCTTTAAAAACTGAAGAAAAGTTTTATTTTAAGCAGCTGCCATTGCCCTAGATCCCTCCCCCATGCTGTTGGAACATGCACTGCTTTGTATTAATTGATACTTCCTGTGTGTTGGCAGCATCAAGAGAACGCTTTCTGGAGATAAAATACAATCCTAAATGTGGCTTCAGTAAGACTGAGATTTGCCATGCCAGGGACAAGGGCCCCTGGGGAAGCTGGCATCTCCATTAAAAAGGCTCATGAGAGCTAAGAGTTGGCCACAAACCTAATCCCTTGAGGGAAGAAAAAAGCTAAAATATATGTTTTTTTCTCTCTCGTTCCCACAGTTCAGAACAAAGGGTCTACGCCAATGTTTGATGATTCGTGCTAGTGAAGACAGATAAGCTAGACCGAGCATCCTTAGTTGTAGTGAGTAGTTTTCACTTTACTCTACTAGAGGCCTCTCAATGAACTTCTTTCATGTAATAGGGGGCCTTGAGATGAATGATCCCTTTTCTTTTAGAGACAGGAAGTTCACCTTTTTCAGAGTCCCACCTTGGGCATAGAATGAGGAGAAGGACTCCTCATCTTTGGAGATAGATGGGTGGAAATGAGAGGTACCCTGTTCTTTGAGGGTGCTGAATGGGTCCAAGACAGGTATATATTTGTGTATAATTATTTATAATTAATATATGTCTCTCTCTACATATAATTTGTGTGCATGTATATATAGCTTCTTTATAATAACTTATAATGTTTATTTATTTTTTGTTTTTTAATTATTTTATTGTTGATCAATTATAGTTGTCCCCATTTTCTCCCCATTACTCTCTCCTGCCCTACCCACTGCCACTTCCCATATTCAGTCCTCCCCTCCACCATTGTCTTTGTCCATGGGTCCTTTATACATGTTCCTTGATGACCCTTTCCATTCTTTATCCCGTTATCCCCCTCTCATTCCCCTCTTGTCTCTGTCAGTTTGTTCTTTATTTCCATGTCTCTAGTTATATTTTGCTCAATTGTTTGTTTTGTTGATTAGGTTCCACTTATAAGTGAGATCATATGGTATTTGTCTTTCACTGCCTGGCTTATTTCACTTAGCATAATGCTCTCCAGTTCCATCCATGCTGTCGTGAAGGGTAGGAGTTCCTTCTTTCTTTCTGCTGAGTAGTATTCCATTGTGCAAATGTACCACAGTTTTTGGATCCACTGATTTATTGATGGGTACTTAAGCTGTTTCCAGCATTTGGCTACTCTAAATAACACTGCTGTGAACATTGAGGTGCATAGGTTCTTTTGAATTGGTGTTTCAGGATTCTTAGGGCTTAATCCCAGCTGTGTGTGTATATATATTTTTAAGTAGAAAGGGAGGAAAACTAAAGGAATAGGAAAGAGAAGATGAGAGACAAAAGAAATTATGAAACTTTCCATATTTCATTAAATCTAAGACATAATAGATTTTAAAGTGCACCATTATTTTATATACCACTAAAAAAGAAGAACTACTATAAATTAAACCATGACCTGATAGGGATTATAAGATGCATCCTGATTTGGGGTACATTAAAATGTGAAAAAATGTACCACTTGAAACTGACAAACTGGTAGTTCCCCCCTTTTTTTGCAACATCATTTGCGAGTGTTCAAATAGCTGAAATACAACAGAAAAGATTGTCTTTGAACTTTGGCTATTCCTAAATCTTGAATCCTATAATATTATCCCAGTGCTCTTTTGCAAATGGTGGAGTATTCCTTTCAGGCTGCAGATTTTTCCCACTTAGTATCTAAAAAATTTTTAACTTCTTCATAATACTTTTGCAAACTTCAAATGGAGAGATAGATACTGAAAAATAAATCAGGAGGGGTGGGCAGGCTGTATTGGAAGTAGAGGGGAGAAAACTGTACTTGAACAATGATTAAAATAAAAAAATAAAAGAATAAATCAGAGAGAGGCCTGGGTGGTTTGAATCAATCCACATAAATTCTTAAAATTAATCAAGAGCATTATGAAAACCAGAACATAATTTCTATGCAACCTGTGGAAAGAGATGCTGAACCATCTATCACGGTCATATGTGTCCTGAGACAAAGAGTGTTGATATTACCTATTTAGTCTTTGATCTTCAGTCCTTAAGACTGAATATTTACTAGTAGCTTTCAGCATGAATGGGTGAAAAAAAATTGGCATGAGGCAAATCTCTGTTCCAGCTTAAAAGAAATCATTTAGCTTTTCCCAGATTCTTCTAAGAAAGTTATTTTACTTTGAGATTTTTAATTCAATTGAATAAAAGATTTAAAAAAATAAAACCATAGCCTATTTTTATTTATTTTTCCAATTTCATTTTTCAATTGCAGTTTACACTTACTATGATTTTGTATTAGTTTCAGGTGTACAGCATTGCAGTTTGACAACCATATACAAAGCCTATTTTTATAATAAGGTGAATGGTAGGGTTTATAGCAACATTTCTAGTCATCATTCTTTACCATTTTTATTTTGTAAATATCTATGCATTTTATTATTACACATTCTTCTTTTTTAATCCTCACCCAAGAACATTTTTTTCATTACTTTTAAGGGAGAGAGGAAAGCGGGGGAGAGAGTGAGAAAGAAATATTGATGTGAGAGATAAATATCAATTGGTTGCCTCTCATAGGTGCCTGGACCGGAGATCAGAACTCACAACCTAAGTACATGACTGGGTCGAACCTGTAACATTTCCATTACTGGAGAATAACCTAACCAACTGAGCCACACTGGCCAGGGCCTAATATACATTCTTTGTACTCAAATTCAGTTGTCTATAAAGATATTTATTAAAGGATTTATCTTTCCTTATGAAAAGCAAACGCTGAAAGGGCAAGTAAGAGAATAATGCAGAAATAGTTATTAAATTATTGAGGCAACCAAATTTTCGGAGACCACTCTGGAGATAGAGCTGTGCTTAAGTCAGTGACTGCCACAGGCTGGGGTTGAATCTGGGCTAAGGAACATGACCCAGCCTGGGGTGGGGTGTATTGAGAACACACTCTGCTACCGGTGCAAGTTGAAGTCCAGTGTGGCAAGTGTAACAGGCGGTTAAGATATGGGATGAAAGATGACAGCCTTAAGAGCTACAAAAACTAGGCTGGTGGTATCAGCAAGCTTGTGTTTTACTATTGGTTTGACTATAAGTAAAATCTAATATTCACTTAGTACTTTTATATTATGGCCAACTATTGTTCTAAGTGCATTATAAGTATTAACTCATTATACCCTCACAAGACCCCTATGAAGTTGGTGTTACTAATACCCCTTTTCATAAGTGAGGACATAGAGGCCAGAGAGGTTAGTTGGAGCCCCTGGAACACATGACTAGAAAGTGGAAGTTGGTCAGACTCCCAAACTAGAGCCTTTAACCTCAACACCATGGCTGCCTGTTGAAGCTATGGGTGAGAAAACAGGTGTCAATGCCTAGGAGGTAGACAGGCAGGAGAAGGGAGCTTCCCAATTTTCTAGGAGTGCTGGATGAATTTCCAGGAAGGGGCTTGGTCCTTAAAGACAAGACAAGGCAAAAACCCAGCACACATGAAGGCCTCTGGATCTTGAGAACAAGGCAGAGTGCCAAAGTCCACAGGAGAGGCAAATACTGAGTCATGGGGCATTAGGCTCTGTTTCCTGCCAGCAGTTCCAGAGTTCCAATCCATCTAACTTTGGGTTTGTTTCTAGAGATTTGCTGAGGTTGAGCTAGTAGATGAGGTGGGGGCCAGTGTAAAGTGACTTTGCTATTAGGGGAGAAGGCTGCAGAACCTGGGAACTAGGCAGGACCTGGCCTACCAGACAGTGTGCACAGAGGAGTACTGATCCCATCAAATGCGTCAGGGTTCCAATTATAGCTCATGTCCCTGCATTGCCCCATTTAGCTTTCCCATGCATGCTCTGGATCCCTGGAACTTAAGCATGCTGCATCTATATAGTAAGAATGCTATTAATCATTTTCATTTATTTGTACCAGTCCTTTCCCAACAAGGATACAATGTGATATTTTATTAATTATGTTTGTATATTAATTATATATTAATATATTGACTATATAATATTGGTTCTATATTAATATAGTTATATATTAATTATGTAATTTATAATTTTTGGCATAAAAATAATTGCAAGCAGTAAAAATCCTTGCCCTTATTTTATGTTAGGCTACTTTTAATCAACATTTTGTAACCGACATAGAATATAAAACCTAGCATCAAGGCCATAAAAGTCTATAAAATTACATATTCCATATGTATTTTATGAAACACATGGGCCTTTTATGCTAAGAGAGTTACCAGGAAATCATTTGGATTTAGAGGGGAAAAAATAGTTGGATATAGTAAAATGACTCAGGCAAAGTATTTATGGGAAATTAATCACTTTAAAAATCTTTTATGATGGTCATTGTGCTATAATACAGTTTGAAGTTAATGTTTTTATTCTCATTTTAGATTGTATAATGAGTTATTTTATGGTATGCATTTTCATTATTAAATATTATGTTAACAATTTAGGTAATGTCAATTTATATTAAAATGCTTGAGACTCATAGCTTTCAAGGACAAGAATTATTTAATTTTCTTTTTTGTGAATTTGGCATTCAGTTAGAGGAAGTTTTGAAAATCTTTCTTTTTTTATTTACCTAGCATTATTTCCTTCTCAGCAACAGAAATGGAATCCAAACAGACATTGAAGAGTTAGAGAGTAATACCATGAAAACAGGATGACTCTCGGTGAGAAAAAGGGCGCAATAATACATCAAGGGCCCCATAGCTCATGCCACCAGAGAAATGACTGGGCAGAAATGCCTCAGGGAAAGGCTGGCCAGTCACGGTCGGTAGACCTGGAGTCTGATGAATCAGCAATGCCTTTGCTAAAAATGTCAATCTAATACAGTAGTGGGAAGTGCTGGTAGGGGTGTGAGGTGCAGAAGCCCAAAATTACTTTTTCCTCTCTCCTAAGCCCCTGCTGAAAGTACTGACATGGACTCCGGTGTCCTACTGACCTCTGCATGTTGTTTTTGTTGAAGACCTTCTTCAGATTAGGAAAGGCACTAACTGGGAGGGACACTCAGAGCTGCTCCAACTAGCATTCTGGAATGGGAGCACTTCTGAAGTTCACCATGGCCTGTTTAAGAGATCTAAGAAGTGCAAATGTGTTCATTCTGTTACCTCTCCTCCTCCTATTAAGGTAATTTCTTAACATGTAACTAGGTTTTTTCCCTTATTCCACTGCTTTCTGAGCCCAAGTCACTCAGGAAGATGCTAGTCATGCCTCTGTTGTTTAATTCCTTAAATTACTTTTAACTGTTGTTGAGTTATAGGAAGGGAAATACTGAATTATGAAGAAGCACATCCTAGCTTTCTATCTTTATTTAAAGTAAAATCCACTCACTTTTAATGCAGATCAATTTGGACCAGCAAACAAGGATAAAACCTTAGGTGTTTTTAGATAGTGTTCTTGTAAGGATTAGAATTGTTAGTAATTTTAGATGAATGAGCATATTTTCATTGGAAAACCATTAGGTATATTCAGTTCATTTCTTTTATTGGATAAATTTAAACACATGTTAAATGGATTAATGTAGACTTTTTCCAAAGATAATGATTTTTCTGTCAGGATCATTAAGCTATTACCTACATACAAAATACATATACTAGAATAAATATCCCTAAAATTGCTTGTACTAATTCTTATATTCAGATCTCTTTATACAGGGTGGTTTCCTCCTGTGAAGTGAAGCCCTTTGTGTAGACCTCAATTCCACGCTCTTTTCTCTGGAGCTATAAAGTTCAGAAAACATATCTCAGAGATATGACTCCAGGGCCAGTATATTTTCTCCAGGAGTTTGCTTGTATCAGACTGAATATGCCATAGAGGCAATTGGGCATGCAGGCACCTGTGTAGGAATTTAGCAAATGATGGTGTTTTGCTTGAAGCAGAATGACACAATATCCACAAACTTCTTAATAAAGTCTTTTTTCCGAAAAAATTTATGAACTCACTGAGGACATGGCTTGCAGTGTGGCCTGCATAACTTCTGATACTAATGTTCTAACTGATGAACTGAGAGGCTCATTGCTTACAGTGTCAGGAGCCAATTTCTTGTGACTGGTTGGTTACAGCTCTATGTGATATCAAATAAACTTATATATGGTTGGAAGGAAAATGTATCTCACTGGTATCTCACTGCTCTCCATTGGCTGGGATAAGCATTATGGCTTTCAGCTGTATCAAAGTGAGCCTGGCCAAAATTATGGGGGATGGAAAGCCACATACATTGGAAGTAATGATGCAATAGCCATGTCAATGTTCAAACAGGACTATAAAGAAGGAGAAATGACCCTGAAGTCAGCATTTGCTTTAGCTATCAGAGTCCTCAATAAGACCATGGATGTGAGCAAACTCTCTGCTGAAAAAGGGGAAATTGCCAAACTAGTGAAAGAGAATGGAAAGATGGTCATTAGTCATCAGAATTCTCAAACAGAAGGAAGAGGAACAGTTGATCAAAAAACATGAGGAAGAAGAAGCTAAGGCTGAACATGAGAAGAAAGAAAGAGAACCAAAAGAAAATGATAAATAGAAGACAAAATCCAGGATTTTATAACTTGTTTGGGTACCATGTCAGTGTGAAATCTGTCCTCTTCCACACTGAGAAAGCATTAGTTTTCTTAACCTGCACAGTGGAAAAGTAGGATGGTATCATCTTATTGGGCCCTTGATCTTTCTTTCAAGTTCAATGATGATTGCTCTTCATGGACCTTTTAATTCCCCTCCCCCTTTTGGGGGAATAAACTTGGAAAGAATGGAAATGGTGAAGGAAAAACAAAGATCTCTTTCTACTATAATAGAACCATGCGCAGGTTTTTTAAAAGCTAAGTGATACCTGTTCGTATAATATAATAATATCCATTCATCGACTACTGTGTGAAAGTACTTTATTAAGTGCTTTGCAAATATTAATGCCAACCACAACCTGATGAGTTAGGTAACTATTGTTATTCCTATTTTACCTATGAGAAAAGTGAGGCACAAAGAGTTTAAAAAACTGTTTCAAGATAACAGAACAGGCTGAGACTAGAGCTGAGATGCAAAACTAGGCAGCCTGACTCAACAGCATGAAGGCCTGACAACGTCTCCACAATGCCTCCCCGAAGAAGGACCCCATTGTTACAGTTCACTTGGACAGGCACTCAGTTTTCTGGCCTTTCCTTTCTTCTTTTATGAATGATGAAGTCAGCTTTCAAGATCAGTAGGATCCCTGACAGTTTTGAATTTATATAACCTTTAAAACTCTGGAATATCTGTAAAAATAGTAGATCAATGACACATATTTGATTTGCATTCTCCACTAAAATGACATTTAAATTACACACACACACACACACACACACACACACATATATATATAGAGAGAGAGAGATAAAGAGATAACAGTTTCCAAGATAATGGACCTAATGGCATGGAGGTGAGCAAGTTCCAAGCACCTGAAGCACAGGGACACCAAAGAGCAAGTTAAGCAGGTTCTTGAGAGATTCATTGCTCTGGAAAGGTCAGGTGCAGCAGATGGTTGGCTGATGCGTACATAGACCATTTGGACTTCTGGTCACACTACCTCCCCTCCATTAGGTAACTGCTTTCCTCCCCTCCCAATTAGCCCTCATCTCCCCCTTCTACTGTTGCAGGAAATTGAAGATTTATTTTTCAGAAACATTGAACCAAAGAGGTACAAAAATGTGGACACCAAGTAAAGCAGAGGCCTGGGAGAACTCAGCTCAACTTTCTATATAAGATCTTGGGTATATCATCCCCTACCTTAGCATCCCAGGCCTATGACCACTGCTACTCCTACCTATGAGGTTTGAGAGTGAATATTCTTTGAAGAAACTGGATGGTCCTGAAAAAAAGACCTTCACACGTTATTTATTACCTTTGGGAGTCCCCCACAGAAAAGGACATGACTCCTCAGGGAACACTCTAGTAAATACATCTGTTATCATTCTCTGACCTTAATGGACACATAACTCTTTCCAATCAGCTTTTCTGGTGTCTTTTAAGTAAGAAAAAACAACCAAGAAGAACAGTCTCTAACATGGATGAGAAAGGCCACACAAAACAGAACAAAATAAAAACAAACACCACATAAAGGGGACTCGAAGAAAAAAGAGATAAAGGAGGGAGAAGAAGAAAACTTCAAAATATTTTGTTTAACAATATTAAACATAAGAGACAAAATAAGATATTGTATCTCTAAAGTCACAGCAAGACTATGTAACAGAAACAGATGAGTAAGAGGAGAATAACATTTCTTGGAAGTCAAAAATATGTGCACTGCATCGGATGCTCTTGCTTGCCCCTTTAATAGTCATCTCTGCACCTGACCATAATTTCTCTGCCTCCCAGTACTGAGATTACCGATGCCAACAACTTGCTTTTCCACCCTCCTTTGCATGTAAGAACTGGGCATTCAACACAGTAAAGGGAAGCCCACTGCACTGTCTTCCCAGAGGGAAGGGTTTGTTTCCCTAATGAAAACCAAACAAACCCTGTGACAAAATCTCTCTTGTTGTATCAAGATGTTGTTTTGTCATAAAGTGACCCCTGGAACTGTGGCAGTCTTGAGACCTCACTAAAACAAGTAAATGGCTTAGCTAATTACTGAGGATGGTGGAGAGGATAGGGGATAGAACCTGGTCCTCCATGGCACCACTGAGCTCAGGAACTTACTTTGAGCTATAGGGTAATGAGAAGAGAAGAACATAGAGCAGTTAGATCGTAAGGAAAGGTCCAAAGCTTAGGTCAAAGAGACATGTAGCCTTGTCAGGAAGTAGGAGATGATGATATTGGAGGTTCTATGAGCACAAAAGAGCCATAGTTCAGTCATTCAACAAAGAATTTTACTATGGATCAGGTTCTGATGTAGGTTCTAGTGAGACATGAGTAAACAAAATAAATTTCTTGCCATTCTGAAGCTCACATTCTAGGTAAAACAGACAGGAAATTAAAAATAAAACAAAAACAAGAAATATAAAATGTGTCAAATAGTGAAAAATATTGTAAAGAATAATAAAGTTTAATAAGAGAGATAAAATGGATTAAAGAGGAGTATTGTGGGTGCAGTGGTCAGGGAACATAGTGTCTAACTGGGAGTCATTTAAAGCAGAGACGTGAAATTAACAGGAGTGCATACCATGTAGACAAGGGAAGCGAGTTCTAGGCAGAAGAAATGGCAACTGCAGTGGCCGTTAGGTGAGAATGTGCTTGGTGTATCTGAAGAAAAGCCAGAAAAGAGTAGCGAGGGGAGGTTAACAGCAGATGATGTCAGAGAAGTAATGAGGGATAGAACCATGTTAAATCTGACAGGCAAAATGTGGACTTTGCCTTTTGCTCTGAAGAGGTAACATAGTCTTATGAGTGTTTTCAAGAACAAGTCTGTCTGTTGTGTTGAGAATGGAATGAATGGGGTAAAGGCTGGAGGAGGGACATTTGTAGGGTCATTGCCATAATCATGATATAATAGCTTGAACCAGGGTGGTTACTGAACAGGTAATGAGAAGTATTTGTATTCTGTATGTATATTACAGCAAAACCAGAACCATTAGCCAGATTGGCTGGTGGATTTTCTGTTGCTTTTCAAGAATGACTCCAAGGCTTTGGGCCTGAGGAAAAGTAAGAACTGAGGTGCCATTTACTAAAATACAAGAGAGTGTAAAAAAAGGAGGTTTGGAAGGGGAAACAATGTGGATATTTAACTTTATAAGAAACTTTGGATTTCTGGTAAAGATGGAGGTGTAGGTAGACATACTTTGCCTCTTCATGCAACCACAAAAAGGAATTACAACTAAATCTCAAAACAAGTAACACCCAGAAGTGTCAGAAAATTGAACTGTATGGAAATCTGACAATCAAGGATTTAAAGAAGCCACATTCATCCAGATGAGTAGGAGTGACGGAGATGCAGATAAAGGGTGGAGAGGAGAGGAGAGACTGTGTGGTGAGGAGAGGCAGCACAGCAGTGGTGGCAGTGGCATAACTGGCATGGGTGGTCCCACATTGATGTGTGATGGATAAAAATCAGGAGGGATACCTTGGGAGCAAGGGATTCCAGCCCTGGGCCAGACCTCACAGCCCATGATTCCAAAGCTGGGAAGATAAATCCCCATAACTTCTGGCTGTAAAAATCAGTGGGGGTTGGGGCAGCAGAAGAAACCTCTGGATTTTCAGAAAACTTCACTTAAAGGGCCCACACAGTATTAAAACATATGTAAATCCACCCACTCTGGAACTCAACACCAGGGAAACAGCTGGAAGGGCACCAGTTGTATACGGGAAGTGGGTGAAGTGCCTGGAAATGGGGTGAATGCAGGGCAAACCTCCAGAAGCCAGTCAGTGACACAGTTCCCTCTCCAAGTCCTCCCCCAACACAGATCCACAAATTGGTGAAGCGGGTTGCCCCAACCCTGGTGATTACCTAAGGTTCTGGCCCACATAATTAACAGGTACCTTTTACAGGGAGTCAAAACAGCTTTACCTAATACACAGAAACAAACACAGGGAGGCTGCCAAATTGAGGAGACAAACGAAACAACAGAATGAAACCCCAGAAAAAGAACTAAACAAAATGGAATAGCCAATCTATCAGATGCAGAGTTCAAAACATTGGTGATCAGGATGCTCAAAGAACTCATTGAGTATGGCAGCAACATAAAGGAAGAAATGAAGGTTACACTAAGTGAAATAAAGAAAAATCTACAGGGAACCAACTGTGAAGGAAAGGAAGCTGGGATTCAAATCAATGATTTAGGACATTAGGAAGAAATAAACATTTCAACCAGAACAGAAAAAAGAAACAAAAATTCAAAAAAACAAGGATAGCATAAGACTCTCAGACATCTCCAGATGTGCCAACATCTGAATCATAGGGATGCCAGAAGGAGAAGAGGAAGAGCAAGTAATTAAAAACTTGTTTGGAAAAATAATGAGAGAAAACTTCCCTAATTTGACAAAGGACATAGACACAGAAATCCAGGAAGCACAGAGAATCCCAAACCAGTTGGACTCAAAGAGCACCACATCAAGATACATCATAATTAAAATGCCAAAGTTTAAAGATAAAGAGAGAATATAAAAGCAGCAATAGAAAAACAATTAGTTACCTACAAAGGAGTTCCCATAAGACTGTCAGCTGATTTCTCAGAAGAAACTTTGCAAACAAGAAAGGACAGGCAAGAAATATTCAAAGTGATGAAAAGCAAGGACCTACAACCTAGATTACTCTATCCAGCAAAATTATGATTTAGAATGGAAGGACAGATAAAGGGCTTCCCAGACAAGATAAAGCTAAAAGAGTTCATCATCACCAAGCCATTAGATTAGTACATGAATTGTTAGCAGGAGTTTGCTAGCCACATGTAGCCAAGGATGGCTATGAATGTGGCCCAACACAAAATCATAAATTTACTTAAAACATTGAGATTTTTTGTGCTTGTGATTACATGTCACAATGTATTTAATGTGTGGTCCAAGACAATTCTTCCAGTGTGGTACAGAGATGCCAAAAGGTTGGACCTAAACCTAATCCTAACCCTAGCCCTAGCCCTAGCCCTAACTCTAACCCTAACCCTAACCTTAACCCTAAACCTAACCCTAGCTCTAGTACTAACACTAACCCTAGCCCTAGCCCTAACCCTACCCCTAACCATAGCCCTAGCCCAAACCCTAACCCTAGCTCTACCCCTAGCCCTAGCACCCTGTAAGGGACTTATTTAAGAAAAAAAAGAACAAAACTCTGGACATTAAAAAGGTAACAAATTCACAGCCATCAACTGAATCTAAAACAAAACAAAACAAAACAAAAACAAACTAAGCAAACAACCAGGACAGGAACAGATCATAGGCATGGAGATCATTTGGAGGGTTATCAGCTGGGAGGGGGAGGGGGAAGAATGACGGAAAAGGTGCAGGGAATAAGTATAAATGGTAGGTACAAAATAGGCAGAAGAAAGTTAACAATAGTATAGATAGGAGAAGCCAAAGAACTTATGTGCATGACCCATGGACATGAACAAACTGAGGGTATTGCTGGAGGGAAGGATGGTACCTGGCGGAGGAGGGCAAAAGAGGAAAAACTGGGACAGATGTAATAATCAATAATATATACTAAAAGAAGCCTTTATGTTTGTTTTGCACTATGTTTCTTCTTGAACATCCAAGATAAGCAGTCAGTTGCATATACCAATCTGGAGTACAGGGAATATGTTGCAGATGAAGATATTACAGCAGGTCCTCGAAAGCTGTTGTTTTATTATGATGTTGATAAGAGAAAAATAATCTATTTCTCAGGCCACTGTGTGGAGTTTCCAGGTGCTCCCCATGTCTGTGTGGGTTTTCTGTGGGTTCTTGGTTTCCTCCTACATCCCAAAGATGTGAAGTTAGGTGAAGTGTCATGTCTAAATTTTCCTAGGTTAAGCGAGTATGGGTGTACACGTGTGACCCTGTGATGAAAGGGTTCCCTGTCCATGGTTGGGGGGGTCCCACCCTGAGCCATCAGCTTCCAGGATAGAAGGCCACCCATGACCTGAACTGGAATAAGAGGATTGGAAAATAATTAGCTTACTTGTTTTTATTAATCTTTCTTAAATGCATGCAGAGCTCACATTAATTTCAGTGTTTAATATTAGAAGTACTTGGGGTCTTTATTTAGAAATATGGTAATATTTTTGTGACCAAAAATATGCCATGGGAACTTAACTCTTGTTTATATCAATTAGCTTGTGGTAAAACTGGCATACATAGTTCTGCTTAAAGTTGCAGTTTCCAAGAACCTATCAAGATTGTTAAGTCAGGACTTACTGTTATTTGAAAGTGGTCAATATATAGTAGGGACTTAAAGCCATGTTACAGGATCTGGTCACCTGGGGAGTGAGAATAAAAGGAGAAGTGATCTAAGGACTGAGCCCTGGGATATCCCAATATTTAAAAAGTAGGAGGACAAGAAGAAACTAGCAAAGGATTCTCAAAAGGAGCAGCTTAGGGAAGCAGCTGATAGATCAGGAATCTTGATAGGTTCAGGAATACTGAAAACTTGACCACCAGATTTAGCAAGGTCCAATTTGGTAGTAACCTTGACAAGGTCCAGGTGTCTTTAGGAACAAAGAGGAAGGACAGTGCCAGCAAATGATGATCTGTCAGCAAAAGCAGCTAATCTAGATAACCAGTCATAGGAAGTAGAGTGCAACATTGAAAATGACTCCTTGCCCAGGAGGTGTGTGCAATTCTGACATTGCCTGTGGATGTATGGAAGCCAAATGTGGGAAAATGTCATTCAAAGGAAAATGAGAAGCTCTGGTTTTACCATCTAAGTTGAATAAGTATGCTCTTTGCAGCTCATATTTATTTGGAAGCATGGTAAAGGAAACTCTATGACCCATTTCCCTGTCCAAATGTCAGAAGTCTTTGAAAAGTCAAGCATAAAAAAGAAAAAAAAGAATATGAAGCCATAAGCACAAACTTTTGAATGCAAATACATCATATATAAATTCCAATATTTCTAATTTTGATACCAAGTTAATGAACCATTTTGGATCTTAATATTCTCCTCTGTAAGGTAAGGCCAATTAGTCACATGCTTATCTCATGAGATTTGAAGAGGAATGAATTGGCATATGGAAGGCCACCAGTACAGAATCATGCAAACAGATGGTCAATAAATTCAACTATTACTATTATCAATATTATTAGATCTGTATTAGACCTGAGGTAAAGGCCACTCACTGTGATATGGAAAAGATGAAGTATTTGTTGACATGAACCTTGTTGGAGAAGGGGCTGGCTGTGCTTGCAGTTTTAACAAAATTCTTTGAAAGGCATTTATTATGGCCTAGACCTTGTAAGAAGCAGAGCAGGGCTCAAGGCCATATTTTCTTGATATATTCCAAAACAAATTTCACTGACTTCTCATAAACTCTGCTGTTTAAACCAGATCATAGCATGTATAAGGTTAAGATAATACCACACCCCTGGGATGCTGAGGGCAGAGAAGAGAACACCTTGCTGCCTAAGAATGCTGCCTGCCAAGAAATACATCTGCGTGAGGCACTAATGGCCCTAAGCTCACCTTCATCCTATGTTTTTGGTCTAACCCTTATGTATTCTTACTTTAGAACATTATGTGCACAAGGGTGTTGGTCTTGTTCTCACTGGTTCACGAACTGGAAAACAGACAGCAAAAGCCTAAGACATAATTTTGTGAAAGCACATCATGACTTCCTTTTTATTTTCACAGTAACTCAGACCAAATTGGAATATTTCTAGTGGAAATAGTCACATTCTTCACACTTGAATAAAATATTTGGAAATTGAGCAAATGGGTGCTCTGTCCTAAAACAATGTTTACTTGTAGCTATTATTAACTCCATTTTCTTACTTAAATGTATGAATTTGAGTCCTGGGTCTGTGATTTATTTTTTCTAGTAGACCTGACTATGAAACTTTAAGGCATGAAGAATTTCAGCCAAGAGATTCATTGGGCAGTATTAGTTTTGTATTACAGTCCATGGCCATTTGATTTATCAACATAAAAAAAATGATTCAACAAAATGGGTATTCCCAGAAGCCAAGTAATTTCCCCAGAAGGAAAAGAAATTTTTCTTAGCTCCCAAATTTAAAAAAATCTCCTGCTTGTATTTAAAAATAACTAGGGAAACACTTTTCTTCACATTTGACTCAAGGAAAGATTGGTTTGTGCACATTGGATGTGTGTTTCCTGACCTTCACTTACATTCATTCTAGTTCTTATGTTGGAGGTAAATAGATTGTAAAATTGCTTTAAAATCATTGCCCTACTAGTCTTCCCCTTATTAGCATCTAACTATAATCTGAATGAAATTACATCCTAATAGAGGCATTGAAAATCACTTAAGGTCATTTCTTCCAGAAATGACAATTCCTAAACACTTAGATTGGATGAATTAGCCTGTCTTAATTATAACCTCTCTTTATTGTGAAGATTGTACCAGAATTTTACTTAACAAATTCTCTGAGCATGAAGAATTGTCGGTTTGGGCCTGAAATATGTTTAAGTATTTGGAGACACAGGAAGAAGCATGTCAGTGATACCACCCAACGGAGAACTTTATTACAACTAAAAGCTGAGTAATGGATGAATCCTCTCATAAACCTAACAAATACACATGAAGGTACTTAAAGGGTCAAGCTAAAAGGAGCAATAAGATTGCCTTACATTATTTCCTGACAGCATTATACTCCCATCTCTTTGCTAACCTAACTTTAAACACAATAAAGTGATGCCAATTATAGTATTAACTTTCTTCAGCTCAGAGTTTACTAGGTGACTCTGCCTTGGAAGCTGCGCAGCCCTAGAAAAGTTAGTGTTTTCTCCATAAAGTGTCTGAAATTTTAAGAACAAATGTTATTAGAACTTCTAGATGCCATATTGAAATGCTTTATATTTGATTTAGTGAAAATATTTCATTATACTGAATATTTTGAACTCAAATCTGGGTTCAAAAAATATAAATGGCATTTTTTCTGTTCTTATTATAACTCTTCAGTTTTTGATTTAGTAAAAGGAAGCCTTTCAAGAATTCCATGTAGCAAAGTGACATGATCTGATTTATAGGTGAAGAGGATCACTCAGGAATCTATGTTCAGAACAGAATGAAGGGGATAGAGCAGAATCAAGGAACCTAGGTTAGAGGTTACTGAGTAATCCAGGTGAGAGACAGTGCAGCTGTATGGCAGCTGTGGAGGTGGTGAGAAGGGACAGGTTCTCGGTACATTTTAAGGTAGAATCAGGGGTAGTGAATATAAATGGAAATGGAATGAGTTTTCAAGGAGGACTCTTAAGATTTGGGACTCAGGCACCAGTTAAAAGAAAATCTTTGTAAAATGTATCTGCTAACGATCTTATAGTCACACATAAAGAACCTGTACAATACATTAATAAGAGGACAAATAAACTGTTTTTTTAAAAGGCAAATGATTTGAATAGGCATTCCAATATATATAATATATATATGAATATATTATATATATGAATATATATTATTTATATATATATATATGGCAAATGAGAACATAGGAAGACTCCCAGAATCATTAGTCAGCAGGAAAATGCAAATCAAAGCCACAGTGAGATGCCTTTTTACACCATTAGAATGCCTATGATCAAAAAGTCAGATAGTGACAAGTGTTGGACAGGATGTTGAGAAATTGGAACCCTCATACTGATGGGAATGTAAAATATCTAGACACTTTGAAAAACTTTTTGACAGTTTCTCATAAAGTTAAATGTATACTAGCTGATCCAACAGTCCTACTCCTAGGTATTTATACAAGTGAAATGAAAACATTTTTTTTACACGAAGACTTGTATGCAAATGTTCATAGAAACTTTGTTCTTAGTAACTCAAACTAGAAACAATCCAAATGTCTATGATGCGATAACTAAACTAGGATACATCCATGAGTAGAATATTATACAGCAATAAAAAGGGATGAATTACATGCAAGGAATAACACAACAACATGGACAAATCTCAACTGCATTACGCTAAGTAAGAGCCAGACTTGGAAAATCTAAATACTGTATAATTTCATGTAAATGAAATTAAAGAAAAAACAAAACTACCATAACAAAACAGGTCAGTGTTTGCTAGAAGCTGCAGTTGGAAGGGAAGGAAGGATAATGGGATTATTCTATATCATGATTTTAGAGATGGAGACATGACTGTGTATGTTGGTCAAAACTCACTGAATTATCTGTTCAAAATATGTATATATAAATTAAACCTCAAAGAAGCTGATTTTTTTAAAAGCAGTGCTAAATATTACTGCCTTTTTTTCCCCTGCCTTTACTGGTGTGGCTTAGTTGGTTGGGCATTCTACCACAAAGCAAAGGTTCACTGGTTCTATTCCCAGTCAAGCCACATGCCTGGGACACATATTTATCGATGTTTCTCTCATATATTGATGTTTCTCTCACACATCGATGTTTCTCTCCCTTTCTCCCTCCCTTTCCCTCTCTCTAAAAAGTAATAAATAAAATCTTAAATAAATAAGTAAATAAACAAACAAATAAACATTACTGCCTTTTTTTTGAGGTTAGCAAATTTTAATTGTACTGTGCATAAAAAATCTTGGAGGAAAAAAAAAAAACCCCAGGCATGACTTTTCAGCTATAAATTAGAGACCATAGTTCTTTACTTAGTGATTTTTAAAATCTGAAAAGTCAGATCTAATACGTCTTTTTGTAAATCATATTAAATTTTAATTGCTTTGAGTTCAGTTTTTTTTAATGGAATCCAATGGTGATTCATTTGTAAAGTAATTCAATCCCACTTACTTCATTTTTTTCTATTTTATAGACTTGTATCATTGAATACCAATTTTTATTAAAGCTGGATGTATATAAGATTATATATTCCTGAGGGGAGGAGAATGCTTGCTCTCTTACCGACAACCAGAAATTCTGGTTTCTTATTTATTTCATACCAAACATTGATTATGGTATTTACTGTGATCATACATTGTTTTTTTACATATGTTATCTTAATCTTCCACAGCCTGTTGAAATAGGTGTCATTATCCCCATTATACACAGAATGAGATAAAAATTTTGAGTTGTCAATGACTTGCTCGTGGTCACCTTGCTTGTAACTGGTAAAATCAGAATTAAATCTTAGGTTTTCTGGCTTTATGTTCTTTCCTCAGCCAAAGCTGACTTATTCCCCTGGTACTTAAAATATATGTGAATTGTGCTGAAACTCCAGCCTCTACCATTATGCAGCTCACTGGGCAAATTTATGCATTTTATTGGAATATATCTGCATGGAAACCCAACAATATTGATAAGGTCTGGCCTTGGGCGTTGGGAAAGATACAATTCATTAGGCTAAGCTAGCCCCCTGCCTAATTTCACTGAAGTGCTAAGGGCCTCATGGGCTTCCAGTAGGAGGCAAGGTGAAACGGATGGCATTTTTCATGTAGAAGGTAAAATACAGAATGAGAACATTTGAAATTTATATTTAGTGTTAGGTATAGCCTATTAGTCTTTCACTACTAGAAAAAAGCGATATTTTTTCTATAGAAAGTATAAATATTAAGAAGAAATATATGTGATATTTTAAAATCCACCCGTTCAATTGATACTGGAAGATAGTGGGTGTATCAATGACTCCACTAGACCCTGTGAATTCAGGAAAACATAAGCCATACACAATCCCCTTCCTTAAGAGGCCTGTAGCTGACTAAGGAAACAGATGTGCAAACAAATGAATGCTGAACAGTGAGATAGTGGGTAATGGATATTTTTATAATAAAGAGACAGCTTGCATCCCAGCTACTTATTAAAGGCCCCACAATACTGCATTCTAATCTCTGAGGTATATAGTCTTATCTCCACTTAAAATATGAGTTGACCGAGGCTCAGGAAGGTTAGAGGCCTGTATAAGGTTGATTACCCCAGGATGGGAGTTTATGTATAAAACAGGGGTCTTCTCTCCTAAAAATGCACCCCATCCAGAGATCCTCTATTTTTCTCAAAGTAGCTGGCATGAACGGGGCTATTAGGAAGCAAGATTCTCTGCAAGTGCTCATCCTGCCTCCGCACTCCACATTGGTCACCAGGGCCAGAGTAGAAACAGATCCAGTGAGGGCACAGCAGCACAGGGAGTGTTCTCGCACCCAACCCCTTCCCAGCCACTGCAAGCCCTGGCTCTACCAGTAGTCCTGAGGGGGGAAACCAGATGCTTTTCACCTGATGGCATATTTCTTCCTGCCTGAGATTCTGAGAAACATGAAAATATCTAAAGAAACATTGTTTAGACATTAAAAAGATTGCCTTGAAACACACTGTGGTGCTCTTCCAACTCTTTATTCAGTACATAGTAGAAGGCACGTTCAATTAAATGCAATTCGATAAAAATGTACTGAGGATGATCTGCACCACAGTGGTGGGGATGCAGCCCTCCATGAAGCCCTGGGCCTCAGCAGATTTCATTGCAAGTCAATGAGACTTCATTCTAAAAGGCCCTATTCATCATTCACTTTCAATGTCTTGGATCAAATCCTAGAAAGCAGGGTTGCCCTCAAGTAAAATTTTCCCACATTTAGCGTTCAAAACACTTGGTTGCTAGAAAACTCTATAAAGAAATTTTACTGAAAATCAAACTCTTAGGGCAAAGGTTGTGACATTTCATTGCCTGGTTCCAAAATGAAATAACCTTTTGTTCTGTGTCCTCTATTTATGCTGGATTAGAATAATTTACTTTGAAATACATTTAGTTGTAGTTTTAAAATGAGAGATGACAGAAAGAAGACAATCACTCCAAAGATTTATTTTTAATTGTTAGGTATTATATTTGAAAGGACTTAACTTCTGCAGTGGTGTTGGTGAAGCTGGCCAGTATTTTCAGAACTCAGATGAAATGATGTAATAACTCCAAAAATGACCATGTTACTATATTCATAGAAATGATTCTTTGAAGAATTTGCCCTGAAAGGATTCAAGTCAAATGCTTTTATCCTGTGGAAATTATAACTCATACAGCTTTCTCTCCCTCAGTCTCCATTTCCTGGGTAATTTTCCATTTTTATACTTATCTACACTACCCTATTTTCTGCAATGTGTTCATGTGACATTTCTGTTCAGGAAAGTAAGACATAAGCTGCTTTATATTCTAAATGGATATAACTATAACATAACCATATGCTTAAATTCCAAAGAAATCCATTTAAGGAAAGATAAATGAGCAGTAAAGCCAGGGAGAGAGCCAAGATCTCCTGACATCTGGTCCATGTCTCCTCTCCTTTGACCCCGTGCCTTCAGAACTAGAACCTGCGATACTCAAGTGGAAGCAAGCCGCTGGTAGCTCTCAGGATCGTTAAGGAAAATTTCTTACCTATGAACTTTGTAGCCACTCTTGCTCCCATGAAATGAGATCTTGTAGCAATTTCACTTTTATTTCCTTGATAAATAAAATTGTTCCAATTCATTGGTTTATTAGTAGAAATGCCAAGGATATCAAACAAGAAAAGACAACTTTTAATGTTCCCTCTGTATGGTCTATATTCTGTCCACTTACCAAGGGAGATATAATTTCCTTTGTTCTATGTGGTAAGACGTGTTCATTTATACAAATTGATTTTGTCTAGGAGTGTATGTGTGTGTGTGTTAAGTAAGCATGTAAATTATAACACATTTCAAGATTCTTATATTTCTTCATATTTAATATATCAGGATCCTCATAAATGGGTGGCCCAGGCCTTTCTTGATGTCCAAGAGGACCTGTCAGTCACAATGCAATCAGCACTGTAATGAGGCATATATACAAAGTGTGGGAGCAGAAAGGGGTTCAGGGAGACTTCCTCAGCTGAGTCATGAACATGGAGTAAGGCTCTCCATGGATACAAGAGATGATGGAGAGCTTGGGGCTGAGAAAGCAGCATTTACAACTGTAAGGAACAGGAAGAAATCTGATTCGGGATGGATGGATCACCATGTGCATGGGATATGGTAGGTAGCAGATATGCAGAGATGAGCCTGGTCTGCCTCTAAGGAATTTGCCCTGACACTCTGGTTCTGGAGGATGGGAAACCATGGAAGGATTATAAGCAGGCAATTGATATAATCAGCTGTGCCATAGAAAGTCATACTGAGGGTGGTAGACCGTTACAGGAAGAAGAGACTAGGGATGGGGAGGCTGCATCCCTAGGATAGACTCCACTTAGGAGTCTATTGTAATAATCCAGGCATGACATGACGAGGGCCTTGAACTAAGGTGAAGATGGAGGGAAAGGCTTAGGTACAACAGGCTTAGCTTGAGTTTTTGTGGAAATATTTTGTAAAGTGGATATAATAACTCTTACTTTGAAGAATTATCATCAAAATCACATGAGATAATGATCACTACCAGTGAGCTTTCCATAAAACCCCCCAATAAAAACCCAAAGGACAAATTTTCAGAGCTTCCAGGTCAGTGAACCCGAGTGCATCCATGTGCCACCCCGCTTGGCCCAAAACTCCATGTTCCTGTGTTCAGGACCTTGAACTATGTATTACTTTGTCTGGCTATTGATTCATATCCTTCAATATCCTATGTGAGAAATCAGTAATCTAGTGAGGAAGCTGGTTTCCTGAGTTCTGTGTGCTGCTCTGGCAAATTAATCAAATCCATAGAGAGGGTAGTGGGAACCTCTAATTTTTAGCAGAAGCAAAACCTAAACTTTCTATTGGCATCTGAAGTAAAAACAACCTTGTGGAACTGAGCCCTTAACCTGTGGAATCTGATGCTGTCTCCAGAAAGCTAGTGTCAGAGTTATGTTTAATTGTAGGATACCCTGCTGGTATCACTGTGTGGTGACAGGAGAAAGCTGTCTAAGTTCCATTGTCACTCTCTCTGGTCCAAAGTGTGAAGAAAAATGTGAAAGTCAAGTTCCCCTGAGACTTCTATGAAGAGTCTCTTTTCCTAAGAGAGGCAGTTTGTACAGGATTAGATTTATGCGTTCTAGATTCTAGTCCTGGTTCTGATGTGACTGACCTCTTGAATTATAAGGTCTTGGACACAAGTTGACTGGATCTCTCATCTGTGAAAGGACAGAACTGGAGAATTGCTAGAATTCACTCCAGCTCCAAGATTCCAACAACAAACACATTTCACAGTGACTGGCTGTAGTGAAGGGTGCAACCTGTGGCCACAGAGCAGATAAAAACAAACTGGGGCCCTGCAAAGGTGAGCCCTTTGGCCTGGGTCCACAGCTCTGTCAGTTGGCTGATCAGACAAAACAGGCAGAGATTAATGCCTAAGTAGAAATGTGAATTGTTGCTCTGTAAAACACCAATTTAAACCTTAAGAAAAACAATGTTGGGGCAATCGTATTGTTCTACTATTCAGCAAAATGGGCAGCTGCCATTAGTAATCCCTCTGTTACTCTAAGCCATCACTTTCTTTTTTCACCATCCCTTGCTGTGGCAGTTTCTTCACTGCCAAAAGCAACCCCAACTCAGGTGACCATCAGCCTACCAACCACCACCCACTCTACATATAAACAATATAAAAAGTGCATTGATATTCCCGGGGGGGAAGCCTAAGCTTTGGCCCTTGTGGACAGACACCTCTAGACCATTTCCATTGGGAGAGTGGGATGTTTATAGATGGTCAGGAAGAGAAATTCACTACAAATGCAGAGTGATTCGATACAGCCATTAGACATTATAGGTGTGACTAGGGCAACCATATGGGAATGGTTAGAAATGTTCTGTTTCGGCCTTTTAAACAACATATTTTAGTGTGCATGAGTGAGGCTAGGCCATGGCACTCATTTCTCTTAAAAGCAACTTTCCATCTATAACTTCTGTTTTTATCTTACAGTTACAACATGGACATGGTCTCATGCAGCTTCCCTTACTCTTCTAATCACTGACATTATGCTGAAAAAGAAACACCCACTTAGTTTTTTCCCCCACACAGTTGCAGGTTCCTTTTTTCTAACGGTCTTCATGTTACTCTGCTTGGCCATTTGAGAAACAAGAGCCTGACAATTGAGAGATTTGATTTTATTTTTTATTAAATTAAATTTATTGGGGTGACAAATGGAGGGATTTTAACTATGACATTATGATCAATTACACATGCATATAGGAACCAATATACAATTTTCTATTAAATTGTATGATGATGTCTGAGGCATAGGATTTTGAAGCATTTTAAAAGACTAGACACCTTTCCAATACTAAAATGTGATTTCCAGGTTATAACTTCTTTGCACTTCGATAATTTGAGGTTCAACCTTGAGACTAGAAATATCCAGCACACATTAGTGACAGGTGACCATGAAATAATTTCCTTTTTTAGGGACATTCACAAAAAAAGTTTCTTCCTTTTTAAAAATGGTCTTTATGCATAGATTTTGTTTACATAAAATGTTTATCCCAAGTCATTATAAAAAGCATTCATCCTAGTTATTGGTCCTTTAATACTAAAGATAAACATGTACAAAATTTAGCAACTAAAATCCAAACTCGCTGGGCTTGCAAACAATGTTACATAGGTTTGCTGATTTGATTTGTAGGAGAAACAATAGATTTTTTTTAGTCCAATGAATGGATTTGATGAGAATATTTAAAACAATAAAGAGATATATATCCCAAAAAGCATATTTTTCTTCAGTTTCTGTCTCCTCTCTGGATTCTAGAAGGGTCTGAAGTATTGGTTCTCTGTTAATTGGACCAGAGTAAGGGGGTCAGCTTCTCTGGAGCTACAGAAGAGGGTGGGTAAAATTCAGTTGCAAAAATACCAAGTTATTAAAGTTATGTAAAAAGTCAGTCGCAAAGGCATGATTCAGAGTTGCTGGCTTTGGGGTTTCCACCAGGCATGAAATGGTGTGTGAACTACGCACCCAGATCTTGAGGGGGATCTGGGTCACCACCACCACTATGTTCTGTTTCTTACATCTCCTCAATATTGGTTTAAGTTGTCACAAGAATTTATATTGGAACAAAACTCTGAAGAGGCAAATATTTAAATTCTCTCAACTTAGTAATGTGAAAAATGATGCAAAATAAATGGTGTGGTTTTCAAAAAGGCGATTAGGTTGCATCAGTGCATTAGGTAAGCTGTGGCATTTTGCCTGTCGATAGGCAATAAGAATCTCTAATAGGTGGTAATCCACGTTCTCCATGTCTATGTAATAAAGAAAATCCATGAAGACAACGTTATTGTTTAACTCAAAATGCTTTCTGCAACATTGCTGGCCATTATCTGACGAAATTATAGCATTTCATTGTTGTGGTAACATATTTTAAATTACTATCATTTGCCATAGTCATCTGTCTCTATTATCTTGAAATCTGGGGTTTTTAAAGACTCATGTTGCATTTCTCTCTCTTTCTCTCTATGTAAAATATATGGTTCAAATATGGCACCTCTAATGATAGCATCATAGAGTTCACTTTTTGGTTAGCTAGAAATCGGTATGTTTTAGAAACGCTCTGCTGGATTTCTACATAATGGATAAACTATTGTTTTGTATAACCAGTGTTTACCCACTAAGTTTCATGGAGACTGTGAAGTCTTTTGTCAGTGGTAGCAGCTCACCTGCCTGGTCCCACTCACACAGTGTGGTTGGAATAGTCACGTGCAGCCCCAACAGTGTGACCCCTGCCCAGTGCCCTTTACTCCAGAGGACTTCCCAGCTGCAGAGTCACAAAGGAGTCCTTTTTCTCAAAATAAAGTAAGACAAAACTACTCTTTAACCTCACAAGAAGACTACTAGGTCCAACTTTTGTGGAAAGAAAGCACTGATAAATAACATTATAAACTGACACTGTGGGAGGCAAACTGAAGTGTCTCCCCTGGTGCCAGCCCCAGAAGCCCTGACTGCGCTAGTCTGTCCCCTCTCCCCCTCCATACACTCCAACTCCTCTCACAGGGGGTCCACCCTCTCCCTTCAATCACAGCAGCTGATCTAAGGGTAGGTATCTGATAAAAGGCAGACTAACTTTAGACTTCAAGTATACCTGGCTGTAGTCATTGATCCAAGAGGTAACACATGTGATCCAAACCAGACCAATCAAGTCTTCCTTGGAGGTTTTCACACTGGAGTTTTCAGACAATTCCTTTTGTCTTGGGTGATGAGATCATTAGGATATGAGCCTATAGGTGAAGTAGAAGCAGAGACAAAAGATAGAGTCTTGAGGCCATCTGGGTCCCTCTATCTCACTGGCCCTCAAACTGCCCTGTGTCCTATCTTTATAAGCTTGGTTGTTCCACTCTTCCTTTCCATCAATCACCTTTCTGTTTAAATTCACTCAGATGAGATTCCTATCACTGGCCCTTGAGAAAGTCCTGAGTTGAACACATATCGAAAGGACAACAGTGTGGTGATTGCAGGAGGAAGGAAGGTATAAGGGGACTAAATGGTAATGGAAAAAAATACAAAAATGATTTAAAAAATACAATTAAAAATGAAAAAAAGAGTACAATATCACTTTAAGTGGTCAGTAAACATCCTGTTATGTGCATATATTTACAGGTTTGTTCAATAATCCTCTATTATTGGACAGGTAAATTGTTTAAAGTCTTCCTGCATCATAAGCAATGCCATGGTAAACATCCTTATTCATAAAATGATGTCCATGTCTCTGGTTATTTCATTACACTTGCTTCTAAAACTGCAGGTACTTTGAAAGCTTTTCATGTATTATCGCCAGATTTCCAAGTCGCATTTGTACTTAATGTGTATGTCCCACAGCAGCTCACAAAATGTCTGTTTTTTTTTCCTCATTGTCACCACCTCAGGATATGCTCATTCAGTTTCTTTCACATATTTCTCAATTTTACAGGCAAAAAGTGCTACCTCATTGTTTTTTTTTTTTAGTTTGCACATCTGGGAAAAAACGGGTCATTCTTTTGAGGAAGCCGGGACAGCCACCACTATTTACAGTGTCATGCTTATGGTTCTCTTCATCACCACACAGCCTCCACAGCTGACTCACTCACTCTATCAAAGAGCTCACAGTTTCCTGCCTTCGGAGGGTTTTGTCGAAACATCATGTTGCCTCATTTTGATCCCAAATACCAACAACCTTCTTCATTCTGGGAAGAGGGGATGATAAGTCATCAAGTAAACATCCTAAGAGATTATGGGAGGCAGAAGGAGTATTTTTGCTTTATTTTGTTTGGTTTTGTTAAGTTTAGACTTAGTGACTGAGGAGATGGGAAAAAGCCTTTAACTGGCCTGGAAGCCGACTCTAGGGAGACTTTCTTTTGACTCAGATTGCTCTCGATTTTTTTTTTTAAATGCATTCACAGTCATTTGTCTTTTGGTATGGAGTTGGAATGACCTTGAACTTCATAGAGGCGCTTTTCAGGATTCTTCCACGTCATCTTTTTGCAAAGCATTTGCAATGCTTGACCACCCAGTGCTCCTCACAACAGACTGAATGACACACTTTCTGTCTTTCCTCTGTAGTGGTTCCAAATAGGGTGCATTTGCTCTCTTCTTTTTCTCCCCTTCCATTAGCACAGACTAAAACTAGCATTACATTGTCAGATTTTGAATTTAGTGAACTCTGGGGTTCTCTTCAAGAGGCTCCAAGTGAAAACAGGCTACATCCCGTAATTAAAGGCTTGCAAGAGCAACCTTTAGAGTACATACTACTGACTTCTGTCGTCTAGGACCAAAGCCTTCTGTGCACATGTGGTGTGAGTGTGATGTGCCCACAGAGTTCACCGATGCTTCAGATTTTTCACCAGGTCAATATAGTAACAGAAAGAAGGGGAGGCACTGTTTTCATCTTACTTTTAGATTAAGTATGTGTTGACCTAGTTTTCAGTGGTCTGAAAATTATGGTGTGCAATTTTTTTTAATACAGTGGGGTCTATATTAATACATCATTATTGTTGATGTAATAAGTTAAAAAGATTGTATCAAGGCATATTGATTTTTATTTTTAATCATATATTTTTTTTTGCCAGCCTCATCTCCAACTCTCTTAGATTTTAAGGTTTTCTTTCACTTGTATTCCATTCCCACATCCTTTCCCTAAGCTTGCATCAACCTCATTCCCACCCTCCTCCCCCCACGCACCATGTATATAGAAAATGACTATTCATTTGAATAAGGAAGCTTAGAAGTTTCCAAAAGGAAGCAAAAGCTTATGTGGATATGGAAATAAAATGGTTTCATTTAACCTCAGTACAAGTCACAGCTTCCCTAGACCTCAATTTTCACATTTATAAGAGGAGAGGGATTGAATTTTCTCTGTGGCAGCATCCAGTTTTATAATAAGAAGACAAAATACAGGTACGCCCTTTTCTTTACTTCAGACCTGTCTGCGAAGCCAGGCTCCCAGTTCGTTCTTTCATAAACCAATAGGTATCTCCCTTCTCTTTCTGGATTTTAACCTGATTCCCCTCTAGTTCCTCACCCACTAATGGGATCAGACAACAGTGTTAATAACTGACATTCCTGTTACCAATTCTGAGCCAGAAAATATATGTGAGGTTCAAAAGGATGAACTAATTTGCTGTGAGGCACATAGTTCAGAGATGGTTGAGCCTAGATTTGAATCCATTTTGCCAAGCTCCAAAGCTATGATCTTAACTAGTGTGCTATGCTATCTTGCAGTAGGCTTGTGGTTTTCAAATATTTTAAGTGATATTTTCCATAAAACCTCAAAAGCAGAGTCCCTCTGGGTAAAGCAGAGTGGGAACCTGGGTGGCCCTCACTTTGCCTCATCTATAAGCCTATGTTGGATCATGGTGCTTTCAAACAACCCCAAGCTACGTGAAGTTGAAAAAGAAACCACTACACTCCCTTGATTAGACATGACCATGACAAAGCAAAGCCCACTTTGTCTTCTCTCCAGAGTCCCTGGGTGAAGATCAGCTGATCACTGTCCACAGAGCCAGAGGTCCAAGAGCATGACTCACAGCTTAAGCAGCAGCAGTTCTACCAACCAGCAGAGCTGCCTTATTTTAATGCTTCCTTTCAGGGCCACAGTAACATTATCAGGAGACAGGCAGGTTCTGCACTTCCGTTGTCTTGGCCCCATCATGTTTCCAATAGACATGATAATGCAGGGGCACGCAGGCCTTCATTTTTAAGCACCACTTCCACTACCACTGCCAAATTGATTACTATTAATTTGTATTGTTTTCGTGAAGTTCAACATAACGGTTGAGAGAAGGGTTTGCTGTGAGCAGGCCTGGCTTCCCATTCTGGCCCTGCCAATTTCTGAGTGAGCTTGGGCCACCTATTTAATTGATTCCATGTTTTTTCATCTAGAAAATAAGTACGTAAAACCCAACACAATATCTATCAAAACAAAGGTTGGCTATTAATATTGATATTTTAAGTTAATGAAACATATTCTAGTTTTAAGAAAATGAGAAGAACCGGTGTTTTCAAAAACCTTCTTAGTATGTGTGGTTACCTAATTATTAAAAGATGGACCCATGAACCTTTTTTCCCTTAGTTTCCTTCTGAATGCCATTTGAATTCTTTATGATCACCACAGTAGGTCTAGTTAACATCCATCACCTCACATAGTTACAAATGTTTTTCTTCTTATTATGAGAACTTAGGATCTACTCTCTTAGCATGATGTAATGTACAGCACGGTGACTATAGTTAATAACAATCCTGTATCACATATTTGAAAGTTGCATTTGAATTTTAAGTGAGCTACTTTCTCAAATATTAACATCATATGGTATAGAAAGTGCTTCTTTTTTCTGTACATCAGATGTGCATGACAAAGACAAATGGTAGATGATCAAGGTTTGGGAGGATTTTATTATCTGCTAATCCAAAGGGTTTAAGAAAATTTGGAAACTCCTTCTCAACCCTCTCTGCCAAATAAAAAACAGAGTTATAAACATCAAATATTCTGTTTGGCAGGTTTGAGAATCATTACTGTATCCTGAATATGTAACCATGTCTGCCAGTGGTTGCAAAATGTGCTTTTAGGTCTTTAATGCTCCAGAGGTAACTAATGCTGTAATAGAATCTGAAATGTCAGTTTTCTAGTGAAGGATATTGCCTTCATTGCCACTTGCTTCCTGAGATACCTCTGTCTCTTCATGCTTGTGAACCAGTGTGTTTATGGTACCCAAGATCTGTTACTGAATTCAGTTGCGGAGTTAACTGCGCTTGAAAGGCACACAGGCACAGAATCATGGCTGCATCACCTGATTGGTCCCAGTAGCATTTATCATACATTAAATGGGAGAAGTAAATTTATTTTGACTGTGGGAGGAAAAGTAATAGTGCATAGCCAGTCTGAGCAGATGAGAATCAGGGTGAACATGCAGAAGAAGCAGATGGTGATGAGTAAAGAGAAGCAGTCTAGAAGGTTTACGTAAAAGTGACAATTAGAACTTGGGTGACTTGAGATTTGACTTGTCGGTCTCTATGGTGGAAATGGACTTGAGGATTTATTTGGAGCAAGTTCTGAGAACTTTTGGCTACAGTGAAGTATAAAATATTGAATATAATCAAATGTTTATTAATTTTTTAAAAACTGAGCTTTATGAAAAAAACTTACAAATACTGAAATCTGGCGTGAAGTACTCTTTGAACATAGCCAATCAGCAAGAGTGTGAGGCTTTTTCATTTGCCAGTTCAGCCCCTCTCTGAGCTCACCTGCTTGGCACCTATGATGGACCTGTGGGTAGTTTCCAGTTCAGGGACTGTTACAAATAAGGCTTGTATGAATAATCATAGCAGGTCTCCATAAGGGCATATGCTTTCTTTTATCTTGGGTAAAAGCTAGGCATGAATGGCTGGACTTTACAGTAGATGCGTATTTAACTTTCTAGGAAACTAACTGTTCCCTAAAGTGACTGTTCTTTTTATATCCCCACCAGGGATATAAAGTTCCAGGGAATGTAGAGTTCCAGGTTCTCTACATCCTCACCAACACTCAGTATGATTATTAAGTTTAGCCATTCAAAGAAATAGAGGTATCTCATTGTGGTGTTAATTCATATTTCCTTAATGATTAGTTAGCATGATTGCTCACTATTCATATGTCTTTTTTAGAGAGATGTCTATTTAAGTCTTTGGCCAATTTTTTCTTTAGACCTTTCACCCCTCCCAGAATCTTCCAGGCTCTAATGAAAGCAGTTCAATCTTCTAATATTAGGGCTCAATGTAGTCAAGTGAATCAGACAAGGAACAGTGTTCATATGACCCTCCATCTTCTCTCTTTCCTGCCACCTCTGACTCAGACTTTTTCTCCTGCCTACCCCTGTCCCCTTACAAAACAAAGGTCCTTATGTTCATCAGTCAATGACAACAAATATTTGACAGAGGCAAAGAGAAGGAAGGTTAGGTATTTTCTACATTAGCAGTATCTAGATGCAAAAAACAGATAGCCCATATGCCATGTTCCACAGCTGCTGGCCCCGTTAGGCCACATTTTGTGGACATTCTGACATTCTGAAGATAGAGATCATCAGATCTGGAGCCTCAGTTGGTTGTCTCATTGAGGAGTTTTTCTTCAATCACTCAGCAAGAACTGAGAGTGAAAACCACCCTCCATGGGTGGGTTTTTATTCCTCATTGGCGATCTAGAATAAGGTACACTACAGTAGCTTTTTACATAGAACCCTGAATCTCCCATATTTAAGAAGGTGCAATTGCTCTAAGTCAGACACAGCTGTGGACGCCTTTCATCTCCCACTCCACCTCCAGGCTTCCACCAACACATTGGTACAGCAGAGTCTGGTGTTCTGGACCTTCTTTTCACTGCGATTATAAAAATATTTATTGGGGAATAATTTATTCCTCAGGCACATTAATGGAGTCCAGATTCTGTTTGTATAATAGACAGACAGATGTGCAGTATTTTGTGTTACTTTTAGATGAGCAATGCTATTTACACAGAAATTTTCCGAGACCACCCAACTCCGTTCACATGTAGCCTTCAGCTACTTCCAAGCCCTGGCCTCCAGAGGAAAAGGGAAAATTTAATAACTCAGAGCCCCACCCAGTTTTGAAGACATGACTTAATACTGAAGGAATCTGCAAGCCTGCACTGCCAATCAACATGCCTACATCAAATAAACCATCTTTTCTTATTCTAAAATATATAAGGTGGCTCTAGAAGCATTCTACTCTGTGACCTCCTTACATATTACTCATGTCTCATTAGATATCTAGAGAAGGTTGAGCAAAGACTAAATCTAAAAAATAATAATAGTAGGTGAAACATTTGACTTTTGGCCCTCCTCAAGTCTTCTACTTTCAGTTTTATTTCACATAAACTGCCTTTCCTCCTAGACCTGTGTTATGCCTAAAGATATTGCAAATAATTTTTGTACATAAAAAGGTTGCTTTATGTTTCATAGTATTTGCCAACATTGGCAAATGTTTACTCTTCACATGAACTCTGAAAAGCAAGTAAGGCCGTCAGTCCTAGCTCCATTTTCCAGAGGAAGTCAATGACAAATCAGGCCAGTCTGCCAATGTCTCTCAGTGAGTAATCGGTTAAGGCAATTATAATGGCTGATCATAATCATTTCTTTTTTTCTTCTATGATCAAGTTTAATCTGAAAACTATTACCTATTTTCACATTTGGTTGTTTTGAGTTGCATAGGCATACCATTATAGATGTATAATAAATATATTATGTTGTAACTTTGTTTTGCCAAGATGTAAAGCTACATCAATGCCTATTATTTCTAAGCCTTATTTGAATTTTAGTCAGTGATTTGCATAGAAAATGTGAACCAGGAAATAGTATTCTAGGTTTCTTCTGTAAATACTGATCCATTTTAGTTACATCGATAACTAGTAGTTACATAACCAAGTGTGGATAGAGTGCAAAAACTATTTGCATAAAAGTTAAAACACCTGGTGCTATGCCTGGCTCTGTCATTAATTTTCTGGTGCATCCTCCTCCTTCCCTTATATGAATAATAAAAGAGGAAAGTTGAATTCAGCAAGTATTTATCAGGGGCCTACTGTGGGGGAAGCATTTTATAAATGACATTTAATTTAAACCTCACAACAATTCTAACAGGTAGTTGTTCTTGTCCCCATTTTACAGAAATGGGACCATTATCAGGGAGCCTAAAGAAGGGTCAAGGCAGCCCTTTTCCTTAATACACCATGTTCCTTCCTGCACGAAAGGCCCAGCTCAGTGATGGAGGTCCTATAAAATGCATGACAAAGTCCCTATCCTCAAGTGGATTTCAAAATAGCAGAAGATTCAGAGGGAATGAGTGAGGAATAGCCAGTATAACAAGGAAGAAGCAGGAGCTGCATGAGCGGGTGCTAAACGCAAAGGAAGCACATTGGCAGAAGAAATCAGTTCCAGCTAACAGTGGTGGAGGGGGGGAGCATCAGGTGATGACTTACCATGAAAGTCAACCTTCATTTGTATATGTCAAGAAGATTATGATTCTGAGAGGCAGAGATTTAGGAGAAAAACATTCTGGGTGGAAGAAGACACAAAGGTGATGAAAAGCTGGGTGTGCCCCGGACTCAGCAGCATGTTGGCTTGGGTGGAACTTAGACCCTGGTGACTCTGAGTGTGGTCTATGGGACCTGCTCTATCACCATCACCTGGGAGCTTGTTAGAAATGCAGATTCTCAGGCCACACCCCACACAGGACCACAGTCTGCAGAGGTGATTCAAGTGCACATTATGAAGCACTAGGGAAAAGAAAATATAGTAGCAAGTCACATGGAAAGGTAGACCTGAGCAGCCTCAGGAGAGAAGCTGTGGAATGTACGGGTAGGTGGAGGCTTGGGAGAAAGACAGGGTTAATCTCTGCTCGACCTTCAGCTCCTTCAGTTTCCAGCTGTGGGGTCTTGAGCAAAGTTACCGAAATTGAAGTGATAACAGTACCTGTTACCTCATAGGATTTTTTTAATGGGCTTTATTTTTTAGAGAAGTGTTAGGTTCACAGCAAAATTGTCCCCACACACCCACTGCCTCCCCCACCATCAAATTCTGCCCCAGAGTGGTATATGTTACAACTGATGGACTTACTTGACGTCTCATGCCCACCCACACTCCAAAGTTTATATTAGGGTTCACTCTTGGTGTACATTCCATGAGTTTGGACAAATGTATAATGACATGTATCCATCACTGCAGTCTCATGGAGTACTTTCACTGCCCTAAAAATCATCTGTGACCCACTTATTCATCCTTTCCTCCCCCAACCCTGGGCAACCACTGATCTTTGTACTGTCTCCATAGTTTTGCCTTTTCCAGACTGTCATATACTTGGGATCGTATAGTATGTAGCCTTTTCAGATTGACTTCTTTTACTTAGTAGTATGCATTTAAGATTCCTCCAAGTCCTGTCATGGCCTGATAGTTCATTTCTTTTTAACAGAGTAATATTCCATTGCTTGGATGTATCACAGTTTATTTATCCATTCACCTACTAAAGGCCATCTTAATTTCTTCCAAGTTTTGGCAATAATAAATGAAACTGCTATAAATAGCCATGTGTAAGTTTTTTTTATGGACATAAGGTTTCAGTTCCTTGGAGAAATGCTGAAGAGCATGACTGCTAGATCATACCTTGTAGAATTTTGTTAGGATTCCTGTAAGTTATATGCTTATTTAGCATCATACCTGGCACTTAGTAAGTTCTCAATAAATGGTTCTCAAAGGCAGGCTTGCCCCTAATATTTAAGGGGCTCAGGGCAAGAGTACAAATGCAGATCTACAACCATATGACTAAATAGTTAACTTTATACTTTAAATATTTAACTTGAAAACTTTATAGCTTTGCCCATGGCCAGCTCGTTTTTCTATCCAAGTTACCTGAGCAGGAGACTAAAGGAGCCATGCTCATCCCTGCAAGCCTGAGCAGAGCCGTGTGTCTGCTGGGCAGGGCAGGGCCTATGTTGGGCCCGGAACCAGCTCCTGGGGTGACTGAGCCTCCCTGAACCATGCACGGGACTGACCTGATTAAGCTCTTCAGGGGTCTGGAGCAACTAAATTCTTCTCCGGGCATAGCTTTCCAAGTCAGATGCCTCCTTCCAACGCAAACTCTGCCTTCTGAACTGAGAGACAGGAGGGAACACAGGAGTTATCTGGGGAGTCTGGTCTCTTATTCACCTGCTTGGCCAATTTAGGGTGGCCAACTTGAAAAGTATCAGCTACTCTTTGGTATCCCAAAGTAACTCTGTACCTTTCTCTACCACCTCCTCCCCACTAAAAACTTAGCCATGAAAGAGGGGTGGGGGCAGGGCCCAGTTCACCATACATGTGCTTATTGTAGAATTCCCATTAATTCACACTCTTACAGAAACTTCCAGAAAACCTCCTTATAAGACCAAAAAGAAAATAGCAGATGCCTTTGTATTTCAGTATCTGTGATGTTCAGGGCCACTCAGGCCTGGCTGTCAGGGTGGTCCTGCCCATTGTGATTGCAAAATTGGACTTTATTTTGAGAGCATGGCCATCTCCCAAAATATTTTGAGCTGAGAAGTGACACAAGATAACAGAACTTTTTAGACCCAGAGCACCACTGGTTGGGAATGAAGACAGATGCAGTCTAGTGCCAAAAGGCAGTACGTGAGGTTTCCCCAGTGTGGGCCCCTCCGGTGGCCCATCCTGTTCCCTGTCCCATCCCCTGACAACCTTTAAAAAGGTTCAGTAGAACTGGTTTAAGATATCATTACTGTTGAACAACACTTTTTATTTGATTATTTTTTTGAGAGTTATAAATCTTTCCCAGGATTTTTAGGGGGGAAGTGTAGAAAACAATGGTCTTTCGAGAAAAAGTCACCCCTGATTTATGGTGGTGTTGGTACATATTTTAAAACAAAGATTGTACTGAAGTCTTTGTGGGGCTGTTCAGATGTGTTAAGAGGCCCAACTTGTTTATCCTTCTCATCCATAATTTAAAAACATAATTTAAACCAAAACAAATCCATACCAATGGATTTGTCTGTTCAAAACAGAGGGATATCCTGCTTTGAGGTTGCAAACAGAGTTCATGTAAAGCAAAGTCACTGAATCTGTTTTTAAACTGAGTTTCCTCTTTACTGGGGTCTAAATTGAAGTAAAGGATTATTTTATTCTCCCTCCTCCATGCTGCCCCTTTTCTGATGACCCTGCATTATTCCTACTAGCCTGTAGCTTCTTCAAATGATTGTGGTCCCTTATTCTGACCCACATCACTTTATTTCTCATAAGAAAAGTACCTTTCTCTGTTGGGTGGGGATTACGCTTAGGTAACCAATACTGCTTTGGGAGACTGGGAGGAGCAGAAAAGCAATCACAACAGAATAATAAATTGCTGATCACAACAGAATAATAAATTGCTGTCAATAAACAGAAAGCCATGTTGTCTTTGAATAAAGTCACATCATGTTTGCAAAATTAGACACAGCAAATTGGGGAAATGCAAAATGTGTGTGTACTTTCAAATGAGCTAAACTGTATATGCTGACATATTTTTTTCTGGTTAAAATGCTAGTTTGAATTTAAAATGTATCCTTTACTAATTATGAAATGAATTCTTGGTATGAAAATATCTTAATGCAAATTTTTATATTTTTAGTGTTCAGAATTCTTGTGGATTCTTATACCCAAGTGTTTTAAAATGTAGAGGAGTCTGTTTAGAAACTGAGATAATAAAATAAAAATCATGAGGAAAAAAAATGTAGTTTGGGTGGGAATCACTCAGACATAACAGAGGAAGGTCAGTTTTGTTTTGTTTTTAAGTCTTACCATCTGCTGAGTTACTCAAGTCAGCTTCATTTATGTCCCTCTCACTTCAGTTTCATAGATATTTTTCATATGTGTTTATAATTTTTGTTTGTTCTTTGCCTACCACTGGGCATGAAGCTCCTTCAGGCTTCAGGACAGCTGGTAGCAAGAAAAGAAGTTAAAGCAAGGAAAACTAAGTTCTGAGTATTAAAAATATAGCTAACATGTGTACTCAGATGCTTACATCTAACATCTCATCCAACACTGGATGCCACAATGTGCCAGCCCCTGGGACTACAGTTAGGATGAAAATAAGGCTGCTATGCTGAAGGGCTTTTCATTCCGTTGGCAATTGCTACATACACAGAACATTCTCGTTGGACATTGTCTATTAACATGCAGATATGCACAGAGTATTACTGGGATGCAGATGAAGTCCTGGAGACTCCAGAAAAGCTTGATGCTGCCTGAACTGAGCCTTGAAGAAAGACTAAGATTTACCCTCGTGAAGAAAGATGGAGAGGTATGGCAGGAGGTACCGTGAGCTAAGACATAGAGGATACAGCAGTGTGTTGTGTGCCGGAACTGGCACTGGTGCAATGTGACATGATTAATTTTTCATTAATAATATTTACCAAAATTCTCAAATATTCACTTTTCCTGGAAATTAGCATGATATTGTAGTCAAGGTTATTTTGTTTATAGGTAGTATAAACCTATTTTAAATGAGCATAAGCTAAAATGGTGGATTTATAGGAAGGAAATGGGGTATCTCATGATCCGCAAGGTAAATATGCAGCCAGGCCTGGAAGAATACCAGCATTCCTGCCATTAATTCTCAGGTTCTACCACCAGTCACATGCCATCATCCTGTAGAGCAGTTTCAAGGTTAACTCCTTGCTTAACTGACTGTAAATGGCTATGGAATAACGAACAGGATAAGAGATGATAGGTTCAAAAGTAGGTCAGAGCATGATCTTCAGGTGGCTTCTGTCTGTTGAGGAAAAGGATGGAAACAGCAAAGTGGAATGGTACAAAGTATACCCACCAAATCATCCACTTTAAAGCTTTTGATACCACAGCATGGGAACTGGAGAATCCCCCCAAAATACACAGACAAGGTTGTTTTTAACCAAGCCTCTCACCACAACACAGAGTGGCAATGGCATTACACGTGTCGTTCTTAGCCACATGCTTCATGGATTGAGGTCAGCCTCAGTAAACCCAACCACAGAGTACATGGAATGCATGTATTAGTAATGTACTGAGTGAGCTGAGCCAAGGGTATATCACAAGCCGATGTTAGAAAACAAGTAGATGTGTAAGCTTTTCAAGACTAGAGGTAGATGGTGAGAACACAGGGCCTACTTTATGTTCTGTTTATTATTACGTGTCAGGCACTTCTCTAAGTGCATAATACATATTCTTTTAGTCCTCCCAATAATCCTATAAATTGGAACTATTAATATACTCCCTTTATAGATAAGGAAACTGAAGCATTGATCAGTGAAGTGACTTCCTCAGTGTCCTAAAACTATTAGAAGGTGGGGCTGTGACTGGAACCCAAGTCCCAGAGTACAGGGGACACCAGCTGCCTCTGCACTTCATATCAATAGGATCCTTTCTCATAACTCACTCCACACAGGGTGTCAGAATGAGTTTGTAAACATAAACAATCTCAGAAGCAAATGGATAATTAAATGAACAAGAAACCCAAAAGAAAGTGAGTCAATTTCAAAGGAAGAAAATATGCCATCTTTCTTTCAATCCAATCAATATAACGGAAACAAGTAGAGCTGGTCTGGTTGGAGCACAAAAGACACACCAACTCTGGTGGGCTCTGCCCCCCACTCTGGCCTCGGCAGCTTGAAGGACTAAGGGGCTCAGTTAAGAGTAATATCCTACATCAACCACTGTTTGAAAACCTGGGATATTGGAATCAATTCACCTGTCCTTTTTGACTTGGTATCACGTATTAGAGTAAAAGAATTGTTTTTAGCAGTTTGAAACATTTTAATTAGTTTGATCATTAAAACTTCTTATAATGAACTGGTTTGGTATTGTTTTGCATTTATATCCATTTTATATAATCTATATGACCTTATTAGGCACAGGAGAATAGCTGAAAGGAAGTATTAGGCTGAAAAGGTGGGAGCAGGAAGCAAAATTAAGGCATCTGTGGAGTATGAGAATATTGAGAAAGCTCTGGCATGTCTAGATCTTAAAGCAAGCAAGCTCTGACTCTGGAAATGAATAGCTGGGAGAGTGGTTCTTTTATTTGTTTTCTTGACTTTCCCCTTCCAGTTCCTCAAAAGGACAGGAATTCAGGATATTTATTCTTCCTCCATTATGTTCTCTCTAAACATTGTCTAAGCAGTCCAAATTCCCTGCATGAGGCATCACCACATCTGCTGGGCTATTTGATGTGTGTCTTTTCTTTTCTTCTTCTTTTTTTTGTACCTGAAAATCAGGTCACCTAAGCTCATATAGTTTCAAAATATTTCTTGTAAGGATGCCTAGACTCAATGACAGAGGTTTCCTTTACTACTTAAATAAATCCACTCGACTTCTATCAATACTTCTACCAAAATGTTGGTTTCTCCTAGTCATTTCAACTCATATGTTTACTTCATTAATACAACCAGGACCCACTTTTTCTCTGTTACTCTCAAAGATGTACAGTGTGCTTCTTCTAGGAATATTGGGGGTGCAGGGTTTCATCAGAATAACATGGAGGCAGGCAATTCTAGGATTGAACTGGATTTCTTCACTTACTAGCTACATCTCTTTGGGCAAGTAACTTAAACTCTCATTGCCTCAAATTCCTCATTTGTTAATTGGAGATTAAATAATATTTATTCTGAACTCTACTAAACCTTACTTAGCACAACCGATAAATCCAGTCATATGCAAACTGTTTCAGACTGTAGGAGAAAAAATAAAGAGGAAGATCCAAGGTGGTAGAGTAGGTAGAAGCTACACTCACCCCCTCCCATGACCACATCAAAATTACGTCTAAATTACAGAAAAATCAACCTAAAGAACCAGCTGAACACTAGCTGAACAGAAGTCCTATAACTAAGGTAATAAAGAAGTCACACTGAGACTTGTGGGAGGCGTGGATATGAGAATGGGCAGACCATGCACACACATGCAGTGGTTGAGAATCTGGAGGAATATCTCAGCTGCAAAGTTTCTCCTGGAGGAATGAGGGCTGTCAGCCCCATACTGGCTTCCTAGCCCAGAGCACCAGTGACAGGAAAAGGAACCCACATAACAGCAGACTGTGGAAATCAGTAGGTATTTTGTTTGCCTTAGGAGATAGAAGGCTGCTAGAAACCCAGGTGTCCTCTTCAATGGCCTACACACAACTCACTCACAGACACTCACCCTGGGCTCCAGCAGAGGAACAGCAAGCTCAGGGGGGTGCTAGAGTCATACAAAGAGAGACTGAGTTGGGTGGCTTCAGGGCAAGAACTAAAAGGACAGCCTTCCGATGTACCTGTATTGGTTCCTCCTACTACATGGCACATGGACACCATCTTTCCTGGATTAAGCACTCTCCCAACAGGCAGTAGCCTGACAACGGCTCCACCGTGAGGCCCTATACTAACCAGCTTGAGCATGGCTGAAGATGTGGGCCATCTTCTCATTCTGCCTCCAGGCTTCACCCATTTCTGTGTGGAGTCTTTCCCACACATGACATTAGCCTGGGGAACTACACTAGCTCCTTCCTGATGACTCCCTAACCTGCTCACACACTGCCAGAGGCTTTGTCACTGGTGGCTACTAGCCTGGGCCCATGTTGCATTCCTCCTTAAGAAAGTTTCCAGGAATTCTGGTCAACTCTGGAGTGCCAGAGCTACAGGAAGAAACTGAATTGTCTGGCTTCAGGGCAAGGGCCATCTTCCCACGGGTCACATTTCTTGTGTTAAGCCTTCAGTCCATACAGCCTAATCTTCATCTGCTTTAGCCTGGTGAACTCTACCAGCTCTACTCTGGTGACTCCCTGGCTCCGCCTGCACCACAATGGTCCCGGTGGGTGGTGACTGGCCTTGGTGTACCCTGAGACTTTTGCTGACTAGTCTCAAACCTAGCACAGGTACTGAGTTTGAAACAGTATTAACCTGGTAAACACCACTTCCCCTACCTGGTGACTCTTTGAGAAGCAGCCACATGCAACTCACGTATAGCCCAAGGCTGCTACAGTGGTTGAGCCTAACCAGTAGGCAGCAGCAAGTATCAGGTGCCTTGAGCCTCTTGCTCACCTGTCCCAGGACCAGTAGGGGTGGCCAATGGCCTCAATTCACAGCTTGACCCCTCTCACATGCACCCACGTCCAGCAGAGGCAACTATAAACCATGGATCACTTTGTAGTCCATAACAGGTAGCCCAGAGCTGGTAACTGGCAGGGTCTGACATTTACCTACATGGGAGACCCCCAAGAGACCCCAGAACAAACACAACCAGAGGATTGCTTGAGACTACAACAGAGTACCACCCAATTAGCTCCACAAGCAGCACACTGAAAGAGAGGTCTCGGTAGGCACTGGATCCTACTGGGGAAAATTCTATTTTGTGGAGTGAGCTCCTGCACAGTAGCTCATATACTGTTGTGGCCAGTCCTCACAGCCAGCCATCCTGAGGGTCAACCCCACTCAAAGATGTACCAACAGCAGTCAAAACTCAACCACAATAGGAGGGATCACATAAACCACACAAGGGACACTTCTGGAGCACTCAACCAACATGATCAGGGAGACTGCATAACTGTGACCCACAGGACACCTACTACATAAGGCCACCCTACCCAGACTGGGAGACATAACAGATCTACTTAATACACAGAAACAAACACAGAGAGGCAGCCAAAACTGAGGAGACAAAGAAATGTGCCTCCAATGAAAGAACAGGAGAAATCTCCAGAAAAAGAACTAAATAAAATGGAGACACACAATCTCTCTAATACAGAGTTCAAAACAATGATTATAAGGATGCTCAAGAAACTTGGCGAGAACTTCAAAAGCAGAACAAAAGACATAGAAATAGTAAAAAAGAACTAGTCAGAAATGAAGAATACAATAACTGCAATGAGGAATACACTAGAAGAAATCAATAACAGATTAGATAAAATAGAGGCTCAAATCAACAATTTGCTAGTAGAAAACAACCAACTGGAAGAGCAAAAAGAAAGAAGAATTTCAAAAAACAAGATGAGGATAGTTTAAGGAAACTCTAGGACAACATCAGATATAACAACATTCATAAGAGTACAAGAAGGAGAAGAGAGACACCAAGGGATTCAGAACCTTTAAAGACATAATGACTGAAAATTTTTCTAACCTGGTGAAGGAAAAAGACACCCAAGTCCAGGAAACACCGAGAATCCCAAACAAGATGAACCCAAAGGGTCCTACACCTAGACAAATCATAATTAAAATGGTAAAGGTTAAAAAAAAGGATCTTAAAAGAATCAAGAGAAAAACAGTTGGTTTCCTACAAGAGAGCTCTCATAAAACTATCAGCTGTTTCCTCAACACATCTCTTCAGGCCAGAAGGGAGTGATATGAAACATTCAAAGTGATGAAAGATAAGGACCTACCACCAAAGCTGTTCTACTCAGTAAATCTATCATTTAAAATTGAAGGAGACATAAAGAGCTTCCCAGACAAGAAAATGCTAAAGGAGTTCATCATCACTAAAGCAGTATTATAAGAAATGATAAAAGGATGTTTTTAAGAAGAAGAAATGGAATATATGAGTATGTATGAATAATAACATGGCAATAGAGACATACCTATCAATTATCACTTTAAATGTAAATGGATTAAATGCTGTAATTAAAAGACATAGGGTAGCTGAATGGATAAGAAAACAAAACCCATATATACCATACGTATACTGTCTACAAGAGACCCACCTCAGTTTGAAAGACACACACAAACCTAAAGGAATGGAAAATGATATTTCATGCAAATTGAAACCAAAAAAAGAGAGAGAAAGCTGGAATAGCAATACTTATATCAGGCAAAATAGACTAAAACAAGGCTGTAAAAAGAGACAAAGAAGGACATTACATAATGATAAAGGGATTAATCCAAGAAGAGAATATAACCTTTGTAAACATTTATGTATCTAATATAACTGAACCTAAATATAGTAAGGAAATATTGATGGACATAAAGGGAGAGGTGGACAGTAATATAGTCATAGTAGGAGATTTAACACTCACATTGATGTCACTGTATAGATTTTCCAGATGGAAAATCAATAAGGAAGCAGCAGCCTTAAATGACACATTACAGTACATGGATTTAATTATTTTTTTAGCATTTCACCCCAAAGTAGCAGAATATACATTCTTTTCTAGTGCACATGGAACATTCTCCATGACAGATCACATGTTAAGTCACAAAACAAGTCTCAACAAATTTAAGGAGACTGAAATCATATCAAGCACCTTCTCTGACCACAATGGTATGAAACTGGAAATCAGTTACAAGGGAAAAAAAAAGAAAACACAGAAACATATGGATGCTAAATAACATTTTGCAAAACAATGAATGGGTTAACAATGAGATTAAGGAAGAAATCAAAAGATACCTTGAGATAAGTGAAAATGGAAACAGAACAACCCAAAATGTATGAGACACAACAAAAGCAGTCCTAAGAGGGAAATTTATAGCAATGGAGGCCTGCCTCAAGAAGAGGAAAAATCTCAAATAAACAATCTAACCTTACATGTAAAGGAACTAGAAAAAGAACAGCAAATAAAGCCCAAAGTGAGTAAAAGAAAGAAAACAATAATGAAATCAGACTAGAAATAAACAAAGAATCTAAAAAAAAAATACAAGAGATGAATGAAACCAAGAGCTAGTACTTTAAAAAGATACACAAGACAGACAAACCTTTAATCAGACTCATCTAGAAAAAAAGAGAGAGGACCCAAATAAATGTAATCAAAAATGAAAGAGAAGTGATGACTGACACCAAAGAAATACAAAGGATTATAAGGAAATACTATGAACAATTACATGCCAACAAGATAAATTCCTAGAAACATACAACCTTCCAAGATCAAATCAAGAATAAAAAGAAAATGTGAACAGACCAATCACAACCAACAAAATTAATTCAGTAATCAAAAAACTCCCAACAAAAAAAGAAGTCGTGGAATGGATGGCTTCACAGGTGAATTTTCCCAAACATACAAAGAAGAATTAACACCTATTTTCAAACTATTCCAAAAAAATTCAAGAGGAAGGAAGGCTCCAAAATTCATTTATAAGTCCAACATTACCATGATTCCAAAATCTGACAAAGACATTATACAAAAAGAAAATTATAGGCCAATATTCCTTATGAATATAGATGTAAAAATCCTGAACAAAATATTAGCAAACTAAATACAGCAGTACATCAATAAGATCATACACCATGATCAACTGGGATTTGTTCCTGGGGTGCAAGTTTGATTCGATACCTGCATTCACTTAACATGGTATACCACATAAACAAAATGAAAGATAAAAATCAAATGATCATTTCAATAGATGCAGATAAAGCATTTGACAAAATCCAGCTCCCATTTATGATTAAAAAAACTCTCAGCTATGTGGGAATAGAGGGAATATACCTCAACATAATAAAGATCATGTATAGCAAACCTACAGCTAACATCATACTCAATAGGGAAAAGCTGTAAGTGGTTTCCTTAAGATCAGAAACAAGACAAGGACGTCCACTTTCATGACTCTTATTCAACATAGTACTGCAAGTTCTAGCCACAGTATTCTTATCTATTCAGAAGATGTCTGTTCAGGTAAGAATAGAGAGCTCAGAAATAAACCCATTACTATATGGTCAACTGATACATGACAAAGTAGGCAAGAACATGCGATAGGGTAAAGAAAGTTTGTTCAATAAATGGTGTTGGCAAAATGAGACAGATATATGAGAAAAATTGAAACTATTTTCTTATACCATGTACAAGAATAAACTCAAAGTGAATTAAAGACTTAAATATAAGACTTGAAATCATAAAAGTTTTAGAAGAAAACATAGCCAGTAAACTCTCTTACATTTCTCTCAGCAATATTTTTTCTGATATATCTCAGGCAAGGAAAACAAAAGAAAAATAAACAATATGACTACATCAAACTAAAAAGTTTTGTACAGTAAAGAAAACCATCAACAAAATGAAAAGACAACCTATTGAATGGAAGAAAATATTTGTCAATAATACATCTGACAAGGGGTTAATATCCAAAATTTATAAAAGACTCATACAACTCAACACCAAAATAAAACCCCAAACAACCCAAATAAAAACAGAGGACCTAAATACTCACCTCCAAAGAGGACATAAAGATGGCCAGTATGCATATGAAAAGATGCTCAGTGTCACTAATCACCAGAGAAATGCAAATTAAAACCACAATGAGATATCACCTCACACCTGTCAGAGTGGCCATCATCAATAAATCAATAAACAACAAGTGCTGGCAAGGATGTGGAGAAAGGGGAACACCAGTGCACTGTTGTGGGGAATGCAGATTGGTACAGCCAGTGTGAAAACAGTATGGAGGGTCATCAAAAAATAAAAAATGGAACTGCCTTATGAGCCATCAGTTCTACTTCTGGGTATATATATATTTAAAAAGCACTAATTTAAGAGGAAATATGCACTCCCATGTTCACTGCAGCATTATTTGCAATAGCTGTGATACAGAAGCAACTCAAGTGCCCATTAGACACATGAATAAAAAAGTAGTGGTGCATATATACAATGGAATATTACCTAGCCATAAAAATGATGAAATCTTACCATTTGTGACACAATGGATGGACCCAGAGGGTATTATGCTAAGTGAAATAAGTCAGACAGAGAAAAACAAATACCATATGATTTCACTTGTTGTGGAACCTAAAAAACAAAACAAACACAATAAAAACATACCCATAGATTCAGAGGACAGGCTGATAGTTACCAGAGTGGAAGGGAGTTTGCATATAGGATGAAAAAAGAGAAGGGATGAAGAAGTACAGATTGGCAGTCACGAAATAATCCAGGGAAGTAAAGCTCAGCATAGAGAACGTAATCAATAATATTGTAATAACTGTGTGCGGTGCCAGGTGGGTACCTGAATCGGGGATCACTTTGTAAGTTGATACAGAATAATATTGAATGTTGACTATAATTAAAAAAGAAAATTATATAAAGAACCACTATACTCAAAATATGAGGCCAATACCACTTTGCTTTAAAACTATAGGCCAATCTTATGAAAATAAGATGAACAGTCCCACATGAAATATTATCAAATTGAAACTAATGACATTACAAACCAGTAGGGAAAAAGTAAGCAATTCAATAAATGTTATGAGGACAATTGACTACATACATACTTGGAAGATAAAAGGTCCAGAAGAATTAAGGACCAGTCTAATATTAAGAACATGTTACGAACTTGGACTAACTAAAACCTTCTGAAATAGGACTTGCTTGGCAATACACCACTGTGTGACTTAGAGCACATTAGTTAGCTTTCTGGTGTATTGGGTGCTTTTTGTTTTGAATCAATAGAATGGAGATGATAATGGAAGTATTGTGAAATATACTCTGATCTGGCAAAGTATAAATATAATTTGTTACATTAAACTTTGTGGTTTAATAGTTGTATCCAGTTCTGCATAACTCATTCCTCTGGAGGTACTGAAATCTTGTTTTTCCTCCTGCTATTAAGAACATATTTGAACCTAATATGCAAAAATTCTCCTTGTGTTAACTACTATGATAATTCCTAATTCCTATATCTACTTCTATATCTCAGCACACCTCTAGAAAGTTTTTTCCTTTGACATATTTGACAAGTTCTTGACCTATTGACATGACTGCTTGTGGATATATGCTTATATATGCCTGTACGAAGGCAGAAAAGATTGGGAATTCTAAGTATTCTTTGATTTTCTCCTTTTGTGATCTGTTCTCGTAAGATGAAAATTACTGGCTTTATCCAATTTATTGGGCCACTTTCAAGCACTCTCTTCACTTCTTTGCAGTAAGGAGTGAATGTTTCACCAAGCAGAAATGAAAACATTTTAAGGTCTTTTATTTTTTCTCTTGAGCAAAGAGATAAAAAGACAAAAACCTGTTTCATTGGTAACACTGTTATATTGGTTATTTGGCTGTTTTCCCCTTCCCAGAAGACCAATTCTATGACAAAGTAAGTCCATATCTAGATCGGCACTCACTTTCAGGTGACAGAATCCAATTCAAACCAACCCAAGAACATTCCTAAGGAAATAAATTGGTTTCTGTAGGTGGAAAGTTCAGGGTTGGATATATCTTCAGGCATACTGGTTTGCATGGTTAAGGCCTAGCCTCATCTGATCCATGTGGAATGAACTCCCCCCGGAAAGAGGCCAGGCCTTCGTTCCACACTTTGGAGATGTACACTTGGTCCCTACATCATCATCTGCTCCCTTAGGTTATTGTTTGCATCAGGAGGTTGCAACATTACAGCAGTCTTGCTTGGTCATGGAGCCAATTGTCTGTAGGATATCTGTTTCAGTTCCTTGAATGTGTCTCCATAATGAGCTATAAAACAACTTGTTTTCTGTTTTTGTTTTGCCCCCACATTATTCTATTGTGATATTCACTACATAACAATCCCTATTTGGTTATTGTGCATGTGTGAGTTTAATGAGGACAGGATGACGTACCACACATAAGCATTGTGAAAGCAAATGCTCATAATCTCTTATGGGATTTGAGTGAAAAGTCATCTACAAAGGGCTCTGGGTCTCATTTTCCTAGGACTGCAGTAGGTTCCTGAGGCTTTGTTATCCATGTCTGAAGGTCTCAGTGTGGTATTTCTTGATCCATGGCCTGTTAGAATTGCCCTCGATATCAGCTGAGGGAAAGGACCCGTGCTAGTAGATCATAGAGGAGGCCTCTAATTGCTTTGAGAAACACAGTCAAATTGTTCCCCACTGCAGAGCTATGACTGTGACATGTTGGCACAGTTGGCAAATGCTTGGCCCACTCCTGGGGCTCCCTTGGCCCCCTCCACCCCAGGGAATTCTGGGGTTATGACTGTCATCTCCAATTCCATCTGCCTCAGGAGAGTTTCTGGCGCCTTCCAGACTTTTGTTCCCAAATTAGGTTTATTTGTCCTCTCTCCACTCCTTCCATCCCCTTTCTCCCTGGTCTTTCCCTCAGCCATTAGAATGATTTGTCTCAAGCACAGGAGCAGCAAGTGGCTATTGGTAACCATAGGCAACCACAAACCTGCACTAGCTATTTGTGCTATACCACTGTTTGTAAGGCGCAATCTAGCCACTAGCTGAGTAGGTGGAAAAATGTGTTCTACGGGTTTTCTTGTACAGTAAAATATCAGCTTCTCTTTTTTTTAGAATGACCAGTCCATGGGCGAGATGCAGATCATTGGAGGCTATGATCTTTCAACGCTGGCTGGAAAGGTTTGTCAAATGTAACTCTGTTCAGTTCACACTGATGTCTGATGTTGTGGGAGATCGGTGACCTTCATGTCAGGTCAGCACTTGCAATACGTTTCAGACACTCTCCAGGGTTTGCTAATTCATGCAAATGGATGTGTGAACTCGTTTAATGATTTCTCCTTTATAAAATACTCCTTTTATAATGCTTCCAGGATGTGATGCAGACTGTATCTTTCATCTGTGAGCTTCCTTCCAATCTCATTTCAGACAACCTCTTATTACTAGCCCCCCTTGGCTCTCCTTGCTCTTTGTTTTCTACTCACCCTTTCAGGTACCTCCTGAAAAGGAAGCTTTTCTTTTACTTGTCTGCTTCATGTTTCTCATCCATACCTAAGAACCCAGGCACTTCAGTAAAACATTTAATAAACAGGTTTGGTGAAATGCATAAAATTTGGGCAGAGAATAAAAAAGATTTTTTGTAACAACCCATTTTTCAGCCATTCGCCTTTTTTCCCCCTTATTAAAATGATCTAACCCATTAGATGATGGGGAAACACCTTCAGTTTTAATACGGAATTCCAAAACTCACCAATACTTAGTAATCAAGTGAAAAAAGTGTTTGAATTCTGACAGACATGCATACATCAGAAGGAGGAGTTGTTTCATAAGACAGGCACTCTTTGTGGCGACGTGACCTGAAACTAAAGTTTTGCTGTAAATGAAAACAATGCAGAATTTGTTTTTGTTCAGCTCTACTGACATATCCTGTATTCACTGTCTGGAACAGCTTCAGCTTTCTAAATAAAATGGCCCAGTCCATTGCACAAGCTTAATCTCTCACATTTGTGGTCGTTGTTGCTGGGGAACACCTGGCCAGTGAACAGGAGCACCAGTCACGTTTAATGAGAAGATGAATGATAACACAAGGGACACTCCAATGCCACAAGGACTCTCTCCGTAAAACAGTTTACTGCCCCCCACTCTGAAGGCTGCATAGTGGCATCCAAGTGTTAAATTACTATCTGGTAGTAAATTATGTTCCATGGATATTGAAATTAACTTGTTAATGTATTACTAGGCCACCATTTGATGTTACTACTTCAGTGCATAAAATAACATCCTAGAAAACTAAAATACTCCAAGCAACTTCCATAAAGTCATAATTCTTAACACCCTTGAAGTAGTCTTTAAATGATGTCATTTTATTTTGTTATCTTTTAACTTACCTTTATTTTATCTTCATGAAATGTATCATTTTATCAATATTCAAAAATCTGCACATAGTTCAGAATCTCTATAATGTACCAATGTATGTATGTGTATGTCTGTAGCAATATGTTTAATTGACATGTGTGATATTGGATCACCCAACTTAAACATTACATTTTTGTCAAATGGAGAACTACAAATCAAAAATAAAACTACATTGCAGCCTGTAACACTGTGGAAATATATCATCAGTATTCCTGAAGGTCAAAAGTTGGCAAATGATACTGAACACAGCTCAATATTACACTACATCAGTTTTATGTTTTTATATGCAAATGTTAGTTGAATAAGAAAGACTGCCTTTATTTAGGAAAAGAAGAGGCAAACATAACTTAAGTCATTATACCAAACTAATATTATGACTGTACTTTTTTCTCCCAAGATCTGAAGTCAAAGCTCAGGTTATTAGGTTTATGAATAGCAACTGTATTCTAAGTTAATGCACATTTTTAAAATTGAGATACAATTGACATATACCATTATATTAGTTGCAGATGTACAACATAATGGTTCAATATTTGTATATATTATGATCACTACAATGAGTCTGTTTAACAACTAGTTAACATGAGAAGACATTTAATACTTTGTTTTGTGACATTGCCTCTTACAAGTTTATTACACAAAAGAAATATACCTTGTGCTTTTACCATGGGGTCTGTCAGAACGGCAACTCTAAGAATCCCAAATGAATGCCTCCATGAAAAAACTGCACATAAAATGGTGGTCCTTCTGTTCCTCCTTCTAAAATCATCTGTTTCCTTTTAGAGTGATTACCCTCTTAGGTGAGCAGTGGATAGTCCCTTCCTCTAAGAGATAGAAAGGAGATCAAGGAAAGGGTACTTTCTTACTGGGAGGAGAGTGAGCAGAAGGGCTGACAGCACTGTGCCTCAGTATCCCTTTCTATAACTACTATGAAGACCCTCCACCACCACCATAAGAAAGTAGAGGTCATGGAAGTTCAGATAGGAGAGATGGAAAACCAGCCAGCAGTGAGAATGACAGGAGTCAGCTTTAACCTTTGTTAGCATGACAAATGATTCTTTCAGGTTACCGGATACTATTCTGTGATACCTTTACACTCTCCATGTGTACAGAGATGCCTTTCTATATGTTTCTACATATGCCAAGTAAGATCTCTTGGGCTTAGAACACACTGGGTTAATATTTCCAAGATGAATCAACATTGATTAGCCAGGTTCTCAACTGTCACAACTTAAGGTTAAAGATCCTGCAGTTCATGGCGCCGAAGGCTCACATCAGAGGGGAATGCTGAATATGCCAATGTAGACCACACTCTGTGCCTTCAGCTGTATCTTGAATCTGCCTACTTCTCTTCATCTCCTTGGTAATCTCCCAAGTCCAGACTTCGGTATTCAAAGGAGTCAGCAAACTTTTCAGTTAAGGACCAGATAGAAAGTCTTTTAGATTTTGTGGGGCATATAGTGTCTGTTACAACTGCTTAACTCTTCCATCATAGCATGAAAGCAGCCATAGATAACATGGAAACAAGTGGCCATATTTCAATAAAATTTTATTTATAGCAGGCCAGATTTGGTCAGTGGGCCAGTTTGCCAACCTTTGATCTAGGAACTAGCAAGGTCAATACCATCTAGAAGCTTAGTAGAAATGTAGTATCTCAAATCCCTCCCCAGATCTTCTGAATTAAGGTCATTTTAGCAAGATCCTTAGAGGATTCCTGTGGACTTGAGGGTTTTGGAAGCACTGGTCTTCTAGGGTGAGGCCACCACCATCCCTCCTCTGGGTTGCTGTGATAGACTTACTCATCTCCCTGAACTGCAGCCTTTGTTTAACTTCTGCCACCCTCCAAACCATTTTCCACAAAGCAGTCAGGGGGATCTTCTTAAAACACAAATTGGATCACATCACTTGCCTACCAAAAACCTTTCAGCAGCCTCTCAGTCAGGGTTATCAGACTTGGCAAAAACAATGAAAAAACAGAATACCAAGTTAAATTTGATTTTCAAATAAACTGTGAAAACATTTTTAGTATAAGTATGTCCCATGCAGTATTTGGAACATACTTAAAATAAAAAGCTAGTAGTTATTCATTTGAAATTCAAATGTAACTGTGTTCTGTATTTTACCTGTCAGCCCCACACCCAGTGCTTGACATTACAATCCAAACTTTTTACGGCTGCTTGTAAAACCTGTGTGATCTGGCCTCATCTCCTTTCCAACATCATCAAATGCCACCCAAACGCCATCCTAACCTCCTCACAGTGTTATAACCACACTGGCTAAGCACCTTTCTGCCAAGACCTTGGACAAGCTGTGGTCTCCAGCTGGAACCCATTCTCCTCCTAGCCTTCAGGTCTCAGCCTAAAGGACTGCCTTCTCTGACTCTGTCTAAAATGAGCACACACTCTCTACACAATACTCTTTTCTTGACCTTAAAGAAATCCAAAGATGGAATGATTCCTCGGGGCTGTCATTGCCTTAGTGAGAAGAGGATGAGGTTTCCCTTGAGGCCAGAAGGTCTAGGAATAATGCAGAAGAGGGAGGAAGAACAGCACAGAATGAAGGGAGAGATAACAGAGCCAGAGGACCATGTGACTAAAAGGAAATTAGAAATAGAGAAATAATTATTTTAAACACTGAATGTGTGAATTGCATTTGGTCTGTAAAATATATTGAATTTCTCAACAAAGAGAAATTCATTTGACTTGCTCAGAAAATCAAAGAGGAGTCACAAAAGTTGTTGAGCAGAGGTGACATCATGAAGCTGTGTTTTGGGGAAATGAACCTGGCAGGAGGGTAGAACTGACAGAAGGCAGGGAGGCCTACAAGTAAAGAGGCCAGCCAGGAGGTAGTACGTGTGGAGCAAACCCTGGTGCGTAGTTGACCTACATGAGCAAAGGAGTAGTGTCCTCCAAGGAGCACAGAGTTAAATGATTAAATGAAGGCAGGAGGTTTTCAAATTTGTTTATGAAGGAACTGTTAGAAACATGGGAAAATAGCTTACCTGTATAATTTTCCATGCTATGAGTTAGAGGTATAATAAGCCCCGAACTTTCCTTTGTAACTCTTAAACCCTCTTAAAGACATGTCAGGTAAAAGATTTCGAAGAGGGATACCCTAGACAGCCCCCATGCACACACCTTTCTTTCTTCCATCCTTCCTTTCTTTTCTTTCTTCTTTCCTTTTTTTTTTGGAAGCAAAGAGAGAGAAGCTCACAAGGGAGGCTGGCTGAGTCATGGTTCTAAATAGGTCATGGCTGTTGAATAAAAGGAGCCCTCAATGATAAAGTTAAATGGCCTCTTCTCTCACAATGTTAAAAGCATTTTGCTCAGTGAGTTTAAACCGTCTCTGCACCATGCTCTCTGGCTGATTTTTTTCAAAGTTGTTTTAATCCTGGCACTTCATAAAATTTGTGTAAAGCAAGAAGATTTTATTCATGTTCAAGCGAAATCTCAGAAAGGATGGAATAAAACCAAATGCTTGGGAACAAGCTGAAACCTGGCAACGAGAAAACGCAGATGTGCAGGTTAAGTGCAAGATTCAGGAGACATGCCCCCCTGCCCCCAAATAAGTTTCTAATCAAATGCCAGAATGAAACATTGGAACTTGCCAAAATTTCCTACTTGGCTGCCTTTACTCTTGAAATCATTCCTTTTTATTGCATCTGACTAGGCTGAGAAAAATAATGGAAATGCCCACCAACTGATGATTCTGGTAATTTTGTGAATTATTACATAAAACGAAATGCTAGACTTACTCCATGGGGTTTATATTTGCACTCCTACTCATGCTCCGCATCCACAATTAGCTCCTCACCCTACTGCCATCCCTCTGCTTGGTGTGACCACAGCCAAAAAAACTGCACTGCTGAGGATTAGACTGTGGTGCAGTAATCATTTTGCATTTTGAAAGAGTAAAAGAAGGAATAACTTATTTAAGAAAACCATTTAGATTTGTATAATTCTTTCCTTCTCTTTCTTTTTCTTTAGTAAGTTTGATGCAATAAGATTCAATTAGGATATGCAATAGCACAGAAAGAACATGCTTCAGAGATTCCCCATAGAATTTTGCCAGTGGCCCCCAGGCTGCAAATTTTACCAGCTTTCTGGGAGGAAATGAGCTAGGTGTAGTGAGATGACTAAGACAGAAGCTGGCGAACATCTCAGATTCAGTGATCAGAGTAATCAGATTGCAAGTGTTCAAGAGGCACAATGTGTTCTGAAGATACTTCCAAGGCTGCCCACTCAAAAAAAAAAAAAGAGAGAGAGAGAGAGAGAGAGAGAATTTTAGGAGATTTCTGAGAGCCAAATTAAGAGCAGTAGACATTAAGTATAGCTCAGTTAAGGAGGAGTTGTACATCATTAAGGAAAAAATGTATCAAAAGTATAATGAACTCAAGAAAGTGAAAAAATTGACTCAAAATTGTTGATTTGTTCCCAGGCATTTCTTGAGCAACTACTGTATACCTGTCCCATGTTATATATTGATTATTTAAAGATGAATTAGTCTTTGTTCCTTGTCTCATGGTGTTAATCTTGGTGCATAAAAATGCAAAGAGATTGGTTCTTTTAGACACTTGTGAAAATGCTTCCAATTTGGAGTAGCTGCTTTCCCTTTCCTCTGGGGCTACTTCTTGTTTCAAATGACAGAGTCAAGCTTCCAAAGGGGCGAAAGGCATTGCTTTGGTTAGAGGTGAGCTTTCACATAATGTGTGGGTCACTGAAAAATCCAGCTAGTGGCATATATTACTAATGAAAGAATTTGAAAACATAGTGTAATGATCTATAAAGGAAAATAAGTATATATGTAATGACTGCTCTATATCTCACTAAATGACTCTAGATATTTTCATAGTTCCTTTTCAAATACAGTCAGTTTGTCTGAATCAGCATTGCCTGCCCTTCATTTATGAACCCACCAAATAATTTTACTTTTTAATACTGTACAATACGGTACATGACAGAGAGGGCTTTGTATTGTTACAGATATCATCAACCCATTCCTTAATCCTCCAAAATCCTCCGAGAAATATAGTTAAACCATAACTAACCAATGTTTCCTCATAATAATCCTTCCAAGAAAGAAAAGCTTGCTTAAAAAAAAATAATAGAGGATTGTTTCAGCATAAAACACTGGAAGATGATAGAAAAACCAATTAAGAATTTCAAGAAAAGTATAAACAAGGTCTAAAAGGAGATATAATTATATATGACTCTTTATTGGGAAAATGTTAGCAGCACAAAAAGAGTCATGCCCTGGCTGGTGTGGCTCAGTTAGCTGACTGGAGTATCATCCTGTAACCAAAAGGTTGAGGATTTGATTCCCAGTCAGGACACATACCTAAGTTGCAGGTCCCTAGTATAGGTGCGTATGATCCCCAGTCCAGTTCTCTGTCTCCCTTTCTCTCTAAAAGCAATGAAAGCCCTGACTGGTGTGGCTCAGTGGGTTGAGTGCCAGCCTGCAAACGCAAAGGTCGCCGGTTTGATTCTGTCAGGGCACAGGCCTTGATTGCAGGTCGGGTCCCCAGATGGGAGCATGTGAAAGGGAACCGCTCACACACCAATGTTTCTCTCCCTTTCTTTCTCCCTCTCTGCCCTTCTCTCTAAAAATAAATAAATAAAATCTTTTAAAAAATTAAAAAATAAAAAGCAATGAAAATATGTCTTCAAGTAGGCATTTAAAATTTGTTTAAAGAAGATAGTCATAACAAGGTAACAACTGCATTGGGGGACTGAGGAAAGGAGGCGAGTTCGTGTGAAAGAACTAAATTCTCATCTGTTAGATAATATAGTAAATAGGGTGATGTCTAAAATTATTAAAGTGAGAAATAGAAGTACAGAAAAGGAGAGTATTCTAAATTAAAAGAGAATTAAAAATCCAATGCATGGTCTTAGATTGACAAACAATCAATGAAGTCTATTTTTGTGACACCTGGGAAATTTAAATATGCACTAAGGTTTATATGATATTAAGAAATTGCCATTTTTGTTAATCTGATAATATTTAGCTATGCATAATAAAGACTATCATGATAACTTTAATGTATTTTAAAGTACATAAGCATTTTAAAGTATTTTAAACAGGGATCCATCAGCAGTTAGAAAACAGACTTTTCTATTTGGTTTTGAGCATATGTATGTATTACCTGAATTTTAAAATGTGTTTAAGTTATTTTGACAATATAGCTCTGGATTGGACACATCCAAGCTCACTTTCCAGCCACCACTATATCTTATGGTTGAAACTAATCTTTTCAAAGATGACTTTTGTTTTGCAACGTTCTGAACTTCCAAAAAGCAGATTTAATCACATTCAGTCCACTTTACTTAATTAGGCAAGATGCAAACTAACAGTTTAGAAAGGTTATTCACTATCAAATTAAAACAAAAAGAGACTGTGAACTAGGAAATTAAATTAGCCAAGTATTCTTTAAGTATTCTGGTTGGTTAAGAGACAGAGTTGGTAAGTCTCAGTTAAACAAAAACTGTGCGTCTTAAATAACTGTTACGGGTTGGTGGCTAGGACAGAGGGAATGTGCTTAGAATGCCAAGGGGACTCCTATGTCAGTGTGACTTTCAGGGCAGAGCGCGTACTAGGGACATGTCCTACTTTAAACAGTGACAAAATTATCTTATATTTTAATGATAAAATTAAGAGTTTTAAAAACAGATTTAATGAATAAAATACCATATACCTGAGAGAAAAACATTTCCAGAGAGAATTTTACCTCAAAATGCTTTTGACACATGAAGTCATATGGTGCAAATTTAAGTTTTTATTGGTTGGTTAACATTTTTCTCACTTAAATCTCTTTTGCATTAGCTATAAGTAAGATACCTAAGGTGTAAGGCTTGATCCAATTTTTTAAACCATTACATGAATCATCGGGGTAAATGAAAAGTCATCTAGAGAAAGAAACCACTACACTGAGGGAATATCCACACCATTAAGTTAATTGGAATGGCATATTAACACAGTCATATTTTAATTTGGTGAGACAGTATTGACATGTAACTACTAATCCATTTAATTGGTTGATTTTAACTTGTTAATAAGTGTAATTAGTTAATATTCCTTAATTCAGCAAATAATTTCTTAGTACCTATACACAGGTATTTATGTCCAAGACTGAGAATACAGTAATAAACAAGTTAAACACGACTTCCACCCTCATGGACTTTGTACTCTAGTGAGGAAGACAGGTATCAAACAAGAAATTTACATGAAGCATGACCAGTGTTCTTAGGAGAGAAGGCAGTGAATATCTTAAGAACACAGGCAAGGAATCTAACCATGTCTCTGAAAACATAAACTAGGCCCCTGTCTATCCCACCCCGCTTCTTCAGGGTTGAAAATTTGAAAGTACAGAATCCCTACTGATGTTGATGGCTCTGCAGGAATAGGGCTGTCCCATCTGAATACATAACACTGTACAGAGCACTCTCCATTAGCAATGCAGTTCATGTTGGCTTTGTTTTCCTTGAAAATGCAAAGGAAGCTTTGTACCCCAGAGAATGCTGGGTGGGGCACTTGCCAGAATTATGAAGGTGGAATGAGTATGGAAAGCTCTTCAGACAGGCAACCGGGTTGAAGATAAGCCTGCTCTTAACCTAAATATAGATATTAATAAATATTGAAGCACCAAGTAATTCCACAGTCTGTTAAAATGAGTCTGGAACACACAGATTAGCACTAAGCATTTATTTGGGTTAGATGGATGGTGGGGGGACCAAATAAACAAATTGCAAAATTCCAACTGTAAGTAAAATGTGTGTTTAACTTGTGAGCCAGATTTGCATTCAATCTAAATAACTGGTGTTTTTTGTTTTGTGTTGTGTTGTTTTTCAGAATGTCCTCATTGTTGAGGTAAGCCCTTGTTGAGGTAAACTTTTTAAATCTGTATTTGGAAGTCAAAAGGATGAGCGGTGAGTTTTAAAATAAAGAACTTTTTATCTAATAGGCCAAGGATTTACTGAATTTTCTCTGTGCACACTGCTCTCCAAAGTTATTGACCAAGAGATAGCTGGAATCACTGACTTGAAGTAACTTAATGAAAAAGCTTTTTAATATTTAATTTCACACATTGAGAATTGGTCCAAATTGGTTATTGTCCCTATTTGTGAATCAGACATTTTTACAGAAGAGAAAACTAACCCATAGAACCAAATTTATTTAATAGTTAAGCCAAGGTTAGAACTCACTTCACCCTTGACTCAAAGTTCTTTCTAATGAACTCTAATGACTTTAAGCAATTCTGCCTTCAGCATCCAAATCATAATCAATTTAAAAATGGCAGTCCAAAGGAAAGCTATGAATTGATTTAATTGGTTCTATTTAAAAAGGAAGGAAGAGAGAGAGAAAGGAAGGAAGGGGGAGAGAAAGAGAGAAGAAAGGAAGGGATGGAGGGAGGGAGAGAGAAAGAGAAAGAAAAAAACAGGCCCCGTGGCATCAGTGGACTCACACAGCAAATGTCCATGTTTCCTTCAAGAGCACACCTGCCTTATCAGCTGGCACAAATTCAGGGGAGCTGTTTGCACGCCTTTGTTACACAATTGCCTGTGTGCCATATGTATCTGCAGTTCTGGCTCAGACATAATCCATGAAGTAGACCCTCTAACCAAATGAATTGCCCAACTCTGGCTAAATTCAGACCTCTTGTTTTGATAATCAACTCCTGACAGCTGATTTCTGTCCTGAGGACAATAAATTTCTGCTGCCCATTCTACTCTAATTGCGCAGCAGCTCATCAGCAGAGATGAGCCTCAGCTCACTGCAGGCTCGCGCCCTCAGAATTCAAGGGCTGTCACCAGCTGCTGTCCAGACACATCTCACTTCCCAGCCATAGAATCCCCAATTGAATGGGGAGGGCAAGGGGGAGGTGTTTATCCATTCAGTGTATTCAGATGTACATCCCATGTCCATGAAAATTTATGCGTCCTGTATTGTTACATAACCTCAGGGCCAAATGTAGTCCTTGAATGCGTGTGAGCGAGTCCAAATGTACTCAATGAGGAGCCCCACATGCTCTCCAAAGGCTGAATTTAGTCCTTCAACCCAGCTCAAGGACTCGAGGAAATACTCACCAATATATTTTCCTAAACCCAGCTTCCAAAAGGAAGCACCTGTCTAAAAAATAGAACTAATTCTGTTTCCTGCTTTGACTCCAAGTTGATTGCGATTCTAATCACGATGCATTATTAATAAGAAATATAATTATCTGTCTGAATGAAAAATCTATTATGCTGCCCAAATGTATTTGGTTGAATTCGTCTGTTCTCTTTGCAAAGGATGTTGTTGGAACGGGGAGGACCATGAAAGCACTACTCAGCAGCATAGAGAAATACAAACCCAACATGGTTAAGGTGGCCAGGTAAGTAGGATAGACATGATCATTGTTTCTGTCTTTCCAAACCAGTCCAAGAGGGATGCTAACACAGGATGCTGTTTTCAGAGAGTGCAGTCTGTTCCAAACCAGTGACCTTTTGCTCCGGGGTGTTATGGTTTGAGCACACTATACACATAGCCCATTTGACTGCTGGCCTGAAAGAGGAAAGGGAAGAGGATGTGCTTTGCTATGGCTGAGCTTCTATATGTGCTTCTAGCTGTTTCCAGGAGCAGCTGGCTGGGCCCTGGTACCAGCGCCCACTTCCTTGCTTTCATGCAGAATCACTGAGTTGGTACGCAGTAGCAGAAATGTGAGGTGGGGGCCTATGATGATGCCCCATATGCTTGAGGAGAAGAATACATATTTTAAATACATATTTTAATGATATTTAATTCAATTTGCAATTCACAGAGATTTTATTTGGATCACTAAAACTTTTTTTTTTAATGGTAGTTTGTTGGTGAAGAGAACACCTAGAAGTGATGGCTTTAGACCTGACTGTAAGTGTTTTTGGTTTTTGTTTGTTAATGGGTTGATTGGTGGTGGTGGTTCGTGTTTAAGAAATCCCTATTTGACAGCATTCTGTGTAAAGTGGAAGCTGGATAGGTTTGATAGACCCACGAATTCCCCCTGCTCTCCTCAGCCTTGCTAGTGAGGCTAGAACTCTTTACAACTGGGGCTTAAATTTTCTGATTTGCATCTTTCACAGGCACTCAGTCGTGTGTGTGAAATCAATCTTCTGATTTGTAGGTTTTCCCTAGTACCTTAACTCCAAAAAACTCAAATAATAGGTTTCAGGTGGTGGAGGGAGACTTGACCTCTCCAGACTGACTCAGACGCAGGGGATTCCTGCCTTCACCGCTGTCCCCAGCAATCACACGTGGAGAGGTAGTTGTAACGGGTTAGAGGTACTCTTAATCCGTGTCCAGGAACTGTCACCAAACCATGCACAATGCTGACCTTCAGTGAGCCTGAATTTTAGCACACAGAAGGGGAAATCCCCCCACCACCTCTAAACAAAAGTTCAGTAAAACAAAGAATTAAATGCACAGCATAGCGAAGATAGTCAATATTGTAATAACTTTGTATCATGACAGATAGTAACTAGACTTATCTTATTCATTTTGTAATGTATGAAAACATCAAACCACTATGTTGTATGCCTGAAACTAATATAACATTGTATGCCAACTATAATTCAATTAAACAAATAAAAATAAAATAAAATATAACTTCACAGAAACAAAACAATAACAGCGGATTAGCAGAGCAAATATCTATAGATACTATCTTTACACTTGCCTTCAGGCATGTGCTCTGGAAGACTTCTCATCTAGGGCAGAAGGATAAATAAGCAGCTTGATTATTTATTATTCTAACACTGGAGGTGATTTTTTTCACTTGCATAGGCAGACTTCAGCTTGAATTTTATAACTTACATTTGCTCTAAAGCTTCTCAGATAATTTGGCTACAGTTCTAATTAGCAAGCTGAACAAACATTATAGCAAAAAAAACATGCTGTATGGATGGGTAATGTGCCAGTGATGTTTAGCCAATGACTCTCTTCTGAAAAACAAGTTTCATTCCTATCAGGATGTACTAAATCTAGACAATGTCAGTTCTGGGCAGATAGACACAATAGTGTGTTTCTATCCAGTTACTGACTTGGAAAATATAATCTGAATGTAGTTAAAGTTAGACAAGATTAGTAAACAGAAATCTAAGGAAATAATGTAAGACACTGTATAGAAAAGGTTTTAACTGAAACTGAAAGACATCCACCTCAGACATCCAGTTAATTACAAATTTCTTGTGTCACTTATACTAACAACATTAATAAAGTAATAACAGAAAATAACAGTAAGAAGTTATGATGTGCCCCAACACTGTTCTAAGAGCTACACAGAGATGAACACATTTAAAGTAGGTACTGTTGTTATGCCCACTTTACAGACAAGGAACTTGAACATAACCAAGTTAAACAGCTTGCCAAGGTCATATAGCTTTAGGTTTCGAGCCAGTATTGAACCAGGCAGTCTGGTTTCGATCACTGCTCTTGTGCTTGCACATCTGCAATTGCGAACAGAAGAGTGGGAATTGCACCCATTGATCAGCTGGAGATAGGTCCCTCTGGTTCCCATCCTTCTCCTCCCAGTCCTCCTGTAATTCTGTGACAGCTCTGCAGGTCTGGCTTTCCCAACCCTCTCCTCCCAGGCTGAGTTGCCACGCCTCCTCTAGGGTTTGCATTGCTCACTCTGAAGTCATTCTTATTGTTACAACCAGGTTTCTTGGGGTTTATTGATATTCTTTTACCTAGCTCAGAATCTCTGTTTCTTCATTCTTCACGGATTTCTGGGGCTTTGTATTTTTTGTTCCTTTCTCCTAATTGACTCTTTCCTGTATGCTCAATGACATCTTTTCTTCTGCTCATCCATCTCCTCTATTTTTTTCAAGAACCTACAGTTTGGAGGATCAAGTGGGCTTCCTAACAGTGGCACATAATGTCGTCCCCCAGAAAATAAGTTTCTCCCTGCTAGCATATCGAGCGTGCATGAGCCAGTTGGTTTCTGCTTGTGAAAGCATCTCTGGTCATAGGGATCGAAATGGTGTTGGGCAGCACCATGGAGGTAACTTTCTCTGGGCTGTGCCACTGTAACTCTCCACTGGCTGCTCCAAAGTACAGTTTCATAAGAGTAAGCAAGTACATCTTCATCTGCAATACTGTGATAAACAAACATAGATTCCAAATAACTGGAAGGAGTTTGAAAAATTATTTGACCATAAGCACATTTATTCTGTTTCAAGACCTTCAAAAAGGATAGCTCTGGTCTGTGTCTTAAAGATTCTTTTCAATAAAAATCATCTTCCTGTCCATAAATTTTTCTTTTGCTTAACCTAAGTACCTTCTACTACATTTAAATCCATTTCCTCTCCTTCTGTTCTTCATAGAGGTACAGAGCTAATTAATGTCACCTGCATTGTGTACTCCACGCATTCTCTTCCTCAAGCTCAATCATCCCATTTCCTTTCATATTGCCTTCCAAGTTTTGCTTCCAAGCCCTTTATCCCATGAAGGACACTGAGTACAGTGAGAAGATAGCCTCTTGGTTGCAACAGCCTGCACACCTATGCATGCAGTGCAGTATCTTCATACCTTCTGTGTGAACTGCACTTGGTGCTGTCAGAAGGAAGGCAGCACTTTGTGTTTCCTTTGTCGTTCTAACTTTGGAACAACAGGGCTACACAACTAACTCAGGCATACTTCCAACTCTCCAGTGGACTGCCCGTGCCCTTTCTCAGCTCTGGATACCAGGAGTACAGTCCTTCTTCATTGCATGCTGTTTGCCTTGTCTCCCTGAGTACTCACTCTGGTCCAGGTTCCCACTGGGTTCATGCTATGCATTGCTCATCACTTTTCTCATTGTTTCTGCCTAAATGAAAAGTCCTTAACATTGAAGTGTCACCAATAACATATGGTGGCTTTATACTTATGTCATCTAAATTTTATTTCTTTTTCTTTTCTCATTCTATTTGCTCAGATGCTGGATTTGAGATTCCAGACTTATTTGTGGTGGGTTATGCCTTAGACTACAATGAATACTTCAGAGATCTCAATGTAAGTCTTGCATGTATAAATCCCTACCTCCTTCCCATTCACAAGAACTTGACAGACCCATCATTTAACAAACTATTGAAATAGGAGTAATGATGGCTTCCATTTATTGAGTAGCTTCTATGTCAGGAATATTCTGGGTACTTTGTACAGATAAACTCAATTCATTCCCCCCCCCATTACCCTGAAAGTTAGGAATTAGGGTGACAGAAGCAATTATGATTATCTCTAATTTATTTATTTTTTGTACTTTTTTTGTTTTTTCTTTTTGGTTATCTCTATTTTATACTGAAGAAATAAGAAAGCTAAAAATGGAACTATTGATATTGATTTTCTCCAAGCCATTGACTGTATCCCCCCACCCACAGTAATAGTCAATATTCTATGTCAGTGCTTAAAATCCAGCAGGTCATAATTAGAGTGACATGCAGCTAGCTTATAACTCTTCCCAATTGGGGGTGGGGAGGAAAGAGAGAGAGAGAGACATTGATTTGTTGTTCCACTTATTTATGCATTCATTGCTTGCTTCTTGCATGTGCCCTGACCAAAGATCAAACCCACAACCTTGGCATATCAGGATAATGTGCTAACCAACATATAGACATGGGCCCCCCCAACCCCCGCTGTGTGACCCTGTCCATTACTAAATGATCTAGAAGTAGACATCTTATCCAAAATGGACCAACTAGTCTCTCTCTCTCCTAAGAATTAGAAACTTAAACCAAAATTACAGAGACCAAGGGGTAAGCAACGGGCTGAGGTCTGGGGCTACCTCTGTTTCTGCCTTCCAGCTCCTTCATTGCCCAGCCCTTTCTTTGCTTCTATGAGCTACCCCAGTATCTCACCAACAAATCCCCTATTTTGCTTACGCTAGCCGGACTCCATTTCTGTTGCTTACAATCAAAATATTCATCACACATTTTTTGATACCCAAAAAGGGTCAAATAAGAGTCAATACTATTTTTGTTATGGCTATTTCTCCACTCACCCTAGCAATTGTAATTTTACCAGTAGACTTCTATCTCTGTCCCAGCTAAGCATACTGTTCCCTCAGAACTTCTGATTATTATAGACCTGAGGAGCCAAATTCAGAAAAAGGCTCAAAACTGAAACAATTTAGAAATTTTTATCAAGAATTTGAGTGGGTCTCTTTAGATTTTCCACATGCACACATATACACATGCAGATATACACATATTTAAAGCACCAGTAACAAATTACAAGGTGATAGTCTTTTATTATTGTATAACATTTTTTTAATTTTATTTTAATCATTGTTCAAGTATAGTTTTTTGTATAACATTTTTTAAGAAAGAAATATTATATACTTTGTTAAGAAACAGATGCATTAAATTCTTTATTGTTTCAGCATATATGCGTGATCAATGAGAAAGGCAAAGAAAAATATCGAGTGTAAAGAAGTCAATTCTCACCCTCCAGTCTCCAGATAACATCAGACTTAGAACTACACTCAGGAAGCCACCAGGTAGAGTTTGTCTCCCCAGGCGTTTTCACTCAGCAGAAAAGAAAAAAAATGTTTTAGAGAGAGAGCTTTCTTTTCTGAGATTATAACATAAAGACTATCAAAAGTGCCTAGGAAAAGGAAAACTGTTTGTATTTGACTGGTTCCACATTAAACACTCCACCTGTGACTCACGAGTTCTATCTCCCTTCGAACTCCTGCAACACCTTTTGTTTTGACACAGTCATTGTGCTCGAATACTTTACCCCCACCTGGTTACTCAAATACTTCTCACTGAACTGTTTTTTTCTAATATACTCAAGTAACATTCTGCAGTCTTAAGAAACTGGAAACTTTTAAGTTAAGGTCTGATCCTACACACTGGAAATGCAACTAGATTCCCAGGCAGAAAAAGGAGAGAAAGGACAATTTAATATAAATTTTTGTTTGCGCTTTTCTGACAGGCCATTATTATCTGCTTTGACAAAGCCTCTCTGAACCACAGCATACAATGAATGTTAATGATGTTATGAAATGAGCCTTGCTTAGTGTTCTTGATTGAAGCTTCCGGTATGCGATAACGGTGTGTCATGGATGCATGGATGTACTCAACTGTGCTTAATACTCTGAATTCTAATTAAGAAAAATACAATGGCAGCAAAGCCCTGGTTTCTAAGTGGCATCCTTTTATTCATGTGGGACATGAGCAAATGGCAGAGTTTGGGGGAGGGGCAAGTGCTTTCAATGCTGAAAACTAAGTACGAATAAATTTTCCCTCTTATTTGCACTGAAGGAAAACCATTACTATGTGTTATCCTAAACAAGAACACAAAGGTTGAATTATTATTTTGAGTGGCCTTATAAGACTGATCACACAGTCCAAGGCACTATAAAAAAAAAACATACTCAAGGAAGTTTTTTCTGGTTAATATTCTTTCCCTTTCCCCTGTGTTATGAGATGTTTTATAATTTGTGGGGGTTTTAATTGAAAATAAACTTGAGTGCCAATAGAGCTGTTTTTTCTCACTTCCTAAAAGGAGCAAATGGAAAATAAATAACTCAGCAGCCTTTGTTTGGTTCTGAACTGTATGTGGCATATTATTATCAGGTTCTAGCTTCCTTTAAACTAATAAAGACTAAGAAACCATGTTATGTTTCATAACTGTGTACTGTTTTTCTTCCGCCTTCATATTTTTATATACTTTCAGCCATTAAAATGTGTGTGAGCTGGTAGCTTAAATATACTACTGCATATATCTTCCCCATGGCTTTATTTTTGTTAACCTGGAAAAAATCCAATGTATGCACCAGTATAAGCAAAGGATTAAGCTAGTTTTGATCTGCTGCTTTTTTTTCTTCTTAAGTTTGTTTGTAAGAACAAGGAATTTTAGTCCTCGAAGAAGATTTTCCCGCATATTTTTGTTCTAGCCAGAGAAGAAAATAAACCACACCCAGATATCCTCAGGGGGAAACCAGCAACGGGAATTCCTTCTAGCTTTGTTGCATAGAACAACCAGGATCAAAATTATGAACTGATAAGTCTAACTGGCCTATTTCTTGATCTATAAAAATTAATGTTCTAAACATAATAATAATTTTGCTATGCCACATTTATATCCTAAAATAATCCAGACACATTTAATTTTAAATTTAAAATTATCCATGAAATATGACTTATTGAAATATTTTCTTTAATTTTTTTAATTTTAGTAACCATCAGTATCATTTTTGAGGGCTTTATATTTATTCAAATTAAAAAGGAAACTACACAAGATTTTGAGGACTTGCACTAGTTAATGCTGAAAAAGAAAAAATCATTAAATAAACAAGCAATTTAGATTCTTGCAATACTTTTCTATCAGATAATATTTTGAAAGTGATATCCAAGAATGTCATCTTAGGAAAAAGAGCATTTCCTCTTCTCTTGCAAAATCTAGTCTATTTAATACCACTGAGTTTATTCGACCTACACCAAAAATATAAAAGCTTATTACCTAATTAATAACCACTGAATTCATTAAGTTTGTGTTCCAAAACTGATATGTAGGGGGGAATAGATTGTGTGGTATGTTTTATTGAAAAAATTTGGATTTAGTTAGGAGAATTCATAATACTTTTACTACAGTCATATCGTAACAAAATTAGTACTATTTTGGAATTTTCCAAATATGTCAAAGCCCCTCATTGTAAATTGGACCTTTCTTTCTGGACAGTACTGTATCACATATTGAACCATGTAGCTACCCCCAATGCGAACTGCGAATACAGTTGACTCTTGAACAATAAGGTTAGAACTGTTTGGGTCCACTCATCTAAAGATATTTTTTTAAATAAGTATATTGGAAAACTTTTTTGGAGATTTTTGACCATTTGAAAAAATTCTCAGGTGGACCTTATGATTTTCTTAATAATGTTTTCTCTAGCTTACTTTATTGTAAGAATATGGTAAATAATATAAGAGGTCTGTCCAGAACATTGCTGATATAACCAGAACGGTTCGCTTGACATCATTGTAACCTGGCAGCCAAGGAGAATGGACTGGAATGCACATGCGTGAGCAATGATGACTTCATTATACTCGTTAGTAGGGGCGGTAGATGCCCTTGAGTGAACATGTGTACTGTGTGGCCATTGCACTCAAAATGACTGAGTGAGTAGAGCAACAAATCTGCAACCAATTTTGCATTAAGCTTGAACAACCTTCCATGGAAACTATTCAGATGATTCAAAAGGCTGCAGCTATAGGCAACTAGTGATTGGCAGCTTCATCACAACAATGCACCCTCTCATGCATCACATGTCATGCAGAGTTCTTTGGTGAAACATCAAATCACTCAGGTGATTCAGCCCCCCTACAGCCCAGATTTGACACCCTGCAACTTCTGACTTTTACCAAAACTAAAATCATCTTTGAAAGGGAAGAGATTTCAGATTGTCTGATAAGATTCAGGATAATATAATGGGGCTACTGATGGCAATCAGGAGAATTGTGTGAGGTCCCAAGGTGCCTACTTTGAAAGGGACTGAGGCGTCATTGTCCTATGTACAATATTCCTTGTATCTTGTATTTCTTCAATAATTGTCTCTGTTTTTCATAGTACATGGCGAATACCTTCTGGTCAGACCTCACTGTATAACGCACAAAATATGTGTTCATCAGCTGTTTATGTTGTCAGTAAAGGTTTTGGTCAACAGTAAGCTACTAGTAGTTAAGTTTTAGGGGAGTCAAAAGTCATACATGGATTTTCAACTGTAAGGCGGCTGCTGCTCCTAACCCCAGCAATGTTCAAGGGTCTACTGTAATCAAATCCTGATGTAACCTATTTAACTTTTGGATGTCTTCAGGTGTAGCATGTTTACCATGTTTCAGGCCTTCTGAGATTGAAAACAGCCCCTCAGAGCACAAGGAAGAGAGAAGGTAACCTATCCCAACTCTGGTGTCATGCAAATATTTCCTCACGTTTGCAATAGAGGCAGTGTGTTATAGGACACTGAAGCCCTAAAGCACATTCTCCACCCAGATGTCTGGTAAATTTGAACAAAAATAGCATTTGGGGGTTTTACTTACTTTGCTATCATAAAGTTACTTCGGCATTCCCCAGATGATATTTGAGGGCTGGAGGCAGGCTAATTTCATGAAGGGAAAAGAGGTAGTGAGAGGGAAGTCTGCACACTGACGCTAGGAGTTGTGCAGAAAGGAAAGAGGGTGTACATAGAGAGGGATGCACTGCTTCTGGGCCCTGATCCTCTTATTGATGCTGAACCCTATGAAAAGAAGTAGACAAGGATGCCAGCTGAAAGAGCTGTTTTCATGGTAGCCTCTGTGCCACACGGTGGGGCAGATAGTTCATTCTCTGTTTCATTGAGGATCATGGCACAGCTCTGGTGCAGAAAGCAATGGGAAAACAGCTCCATTCCAGGATCCCAAGGATTCTGCAGTTTGCGGAGGCACTCTGGGCTACAAAGGGTGTCAACATCCAGGATAATTCACAAGAAACCTTCCAAAGGTTTCTTGGGCCAGAGGCATCCACAAGGAGAACAGAACCGCCCATGAGAGGAAAGTTAATGGACTTAAGGGAGAAGTTTCTGAGCACCCCAGAAGCACAGCTACTGCGTATGGTTGTACTGCCTGTGCTGCTGGCGCCCTGCACAAGGACACCTGACTGAGGGAAGCACCAAGGTGCTGACACCCTGCCTGTGCTCTACTTGTGAAGCCATGAACCCTGGCTGAAGACTGCATCAGCCCTCCAGAAGTGTCTTTTTCTAAAAGAGGTATCTTTATCTAATCCACTAAAAAAAAGAGACATTTTTGTTTTGTTTGTTCAGTTGGTTTTTGTTTTTGTAATTTGTCAGCCAGGAGGAGGGTGATTTTTTGTGCCAAAGTGGGCTTCACTCAGAAATAAGTAGGAGAGAGCATAAATGCAGGGTGGGGTACTGAAGTCCTGCATTTTCCAAGTGGGAGAAACAAGCTTGAACTAATGTCACTGTGACCTCATTTGTTTCCAGAGCCTAGTGGGTGTTGACTAATGAAGAAGTTGTGAGTAAAGATGGTAAGTGTAGACGACTCATTTAAAAACTGGCTGTAAAAAGAAGAGACACGTAACCATTGCCAGAGGGCTTCTAAAAGATGGAAGAGATCTGTGCATTTTTATTTGCTGTAGAGAACATAAAAACAAACGTGGGGAAAAAACTATAGAAAGTGTGTATTTGTTATGGATTGTTGTGTCACACTAACCCTAAAACTGAGTGACTTAAACCAACCATATTTATTTATTATCTCTCATGGTTTACAAGAGCTGGGAATACAGGAAGGGCACAGTGGGAGTGGTCTGTTTCTGCTCCGTGATGTTGCTTCAGCGGGGAGACTCAAAGGCTGGGAAGCCAAACTATCCAATGTGGCAGCCATTAGCCAGATGTAGTTTTTAAATTTAAATTATCTAATGTTCAATAAAATTTGAAATTTACTCCCTAAGACTTGTGTGTGGTAAGTTATCACATTAGACAGCGTAAACCGGAAATTTCCACGATCACAGAAAGTCCTACAGGGATTTGCTCTGGAGGCTTGTCTAGTGGTTGACACGGGCTGTTAGCTGGAATCTTAGATGAGGCTGTCAGCTGGGATTTTTATGTGTGTTCTCTCCTTGTTTGGGCTTCCTCACGACATGGTGTCTGGGTCCCAAAAGCAAGTGCAGAGAGAGAGACAGAGTCAGAGAGAAGCAGGTCAACATATTGCCTTTTATATGCCAGGCTCACTCCCAGCACTTTGTTAGTTAAGGCAGTTACAAAGGTTTGTCTGAGTTCAAGGGGAGGGATCACCACTCAGTAGGAGAATAGCAGCATCACACCATGAGGAGAGCAGGTGGAATGAGATACACACTGCTGTGGCCATCTTCGGAAAACTGAAGATGAAATCTGCCACAGAAAGGTTATGTGCCCTACATATTTTTCTACTAATCAGAATAGTGAAGGAGTTGATTATTCATTGGTCACAATGCATCATTGAGAACATGCCTGCTTACATAGCTTCTTAAAAACTACAAAATACTTCCTAGCCACAAGGGAAAATGTAAGACGATATACAGAAGAACTCCAGATAATAGCACACCTTGATTATAAAGATAGAAATATATGTTTGCACACTTTATTTCTATTAAGATGGTTAAGTTTGAAACATTAAAAATATAGTTAGTTTTTGCTTGCCAAGTGTTCCATAAATGTAACTTCATAAGGAAATTTTGAAAGTACTTCTACTTTTATTAGAAGAAATTGCATAATAATTTTGTCAAGAAACTCAACCAGGGTGACAGCACCTTAAAACACAATAAATACAACTAGGTGGAGCCCTGGCTGGCGTAGCTCAGTGGATTGAGCTCGGGCTGCGAACCAGGCATCGCAGGTTCGATTCCCAGTCAGGGCACATGCCTAGGTTGCAGGCCATGTCCCCCAGCAACCGCACATTGATGTTTCTCTCTCTCTCTCTCCCTCTCCCTTCCCTCTCTAAAAATAAATAAATAAAATCTTAAAAAAAAAAATACAACTAGGTGAACTGAGCCATATACATATACATATACATTCACATATACACATACATATACATATACATGTATATATAATCTGGATATATTGTGTTGGATATATATAAAATCTTATACTTGAAAGCAGTAATCAAACCAATTGATAAACATTTTTAAAACAAGAGATTACTGAATACCAACCAACAGGGCTTTACAATGAAAACTGCTCATTCTAATTTATCTAAATTAATGTTGAGTGACAGAGTTGGTTGACTGCAAAAAGACATTAATGAAATATTGTCTTACCTTTATTTTACCAGGGCTTTCGTTCCTGCCAGGTGAATAATATTCATCAATAGCCTGAGAAAATGACTTATGACACATAGCTGAGTGATGGCACAAATGCTTAGAGTTGTATTCAAAAGAAACTTATCATGGACATAACGAAGCATGTATTTGGGAAAAGGGGAGGCACACAGATGTTCATAGCAGCTTTATTGGTAAAAGCCAAAACTGGAAACATCACAAATGTTCATCAATAGGTGAACAGGTAAGAAACTGTGGTATATCCATTTAATAAAATACCGTTAACAATAAAAAAATTAACTACTGATACATGTTAAAAACATAGATGAGTAATAAAATAATTATGCTGAATTTAAAAAAACAGATAAAAAGGGAACATACTGTGTGATTCTAGTTATATAACACTGCAAACCGGTGTACAGTGACAGAATGTAGATCAGTGGTTGCTCGGGGACGGGGATTGGAGAACGAAAGCAGGGAGGGGTGGGAGGAGAGGGGTAGGAAGGGGCAGGAGGAAATTTTATTAGTCGAATTATCTTGATTTTGGTGATGGTTTCACAGACACACCCATTAGCTAAAACTCATCAAATTACATACTTTAAATATAAGCAGCTTATTGCCTACCAATTATATTTCAATAAAGCTGTTAAAGAAAATAAAATTAGGTAATTAGGTAATTAGGTAATACAATCCCAAATCCATCTAATCCAAAACATATTATATGTGACATGTGCATTGTATTGTCAACCCTTCAACATTAGAGGCTCCAGCTCTTTTAAATATTGTACCTAACACATGACATCAGACATGTGGGCTGAGTGAGGTCTCCCATGGCCATCCATGTGTTAAATGCAAGTAAGACTTAGTTTCTTATTTTTAGACTTAAGAGCCATTAATGGAAGTCGTAATATCTTTTGTCCATCCTCATGAGTCATGTGTCTCCACCTTGAGATATGAACATCCAGTTCTGGAGACACCTGCATAAAAGATAGAGCAGGAAATGTGTCATGTCATCTTTGTCACCGATGCCTGCACAAATGGTACATAATAGGCACTTGATAAATACACGTACAGTATTTGTTAATTGTGTGACATAGTGCCAGCAAAACTATTTTGTCCTGTCGACCTAGCAACCAATACTCTTTCTAGAGTACCAGCACTAGTTCTGAGAATGATAAGTTTTTTTTTTTTTTTTTAAGATTTTATTTATCTAGTTTGAGAGAGGGAAGGGAGGGAGAAAGAGAGAGAGAGAAACATCAATGTGTGGTTACTGGGGGCCATGGTCTGCAACCCAGGCATGTGCCCTGACTGGGAATCAAACCTGCAATGTTTTGGTTCGCAGCCCACGCTCAATCCACTGAGCTACGCCAGCCAGGGCCAGAATGATAAGTTTTAAAAAGCAATGTAGAAGATAAGGAGAGAGCAGACAATTGCAAAGAGGATAAGTGACATGAGGTGTTGAAAGACAGAATAAGGAGCTCAGAAATCTAGTGCTAAGGTAGAGGTTTCAGCTGTAAGGCTTAATTCCTATGTTTAGGAGGTGAAGGGTTGGATCCCCACTTTTGGAAATCAAGTCCAAGGGTTTCCAATCTCCCCTGGAATGAAAGAGAAGGGATGGCCTAATGTGGTACCTGGAGTTATTTTGATATACAAAGGACATTTTTCTCAATTATTTGTCTTATCTGGTACTACTATAATACTAAACTTTGACATGAAAAAAAGATTTCTCCAAAATGTGCTTTTGGCACACAGACGTAAGTGGATGGTCATAGAAGTGATGGTCCAAACCTCGCAAAATCCTTTCAACTATATCAAGCTATTAAGATTTTCTAAATGAGCCAGTAAAAGACATTTTTCTCTCATGTTTAAAATATACATGCTGGTGAATTTGTCTATGTCACTACACACTTGATGAACAATCTTGAGGATGATCAAAATCCAAATGTCTCCAAAGACATGTTTAAATTGGCCCTAATGTAGGGTGTTTTGGGCTTTGTTTTGTTTTTAGGTATAGTTGACATATAACGTTTACTAGTTATAGGTAAAAAATATAATGATTAAACATTTGTGTAGATCTCAATAGGTATAGTTACTATCTGTCACCATACCAAGTTACAAATATACTTTTTCTTGCAATGAGAACTTGCAAGATTTACTCTCCTTAGCAGCTTTCAAACATGCAATGCAGTATTGTTATCTGTAGTCACCACGCTGCACATCACGTCCCCAGGACAAGTTCATTCCATGACTGGCAGTATGTACCTCTGGACCCCCTTTACCCATTTCACCCTCCCGAACCTCCCTTCCCTCAGGCAACAACCAATACGTTCTCTGAATCCATTTTATTTTGTTTTGCTTTTTAGATTCCACATGTAAATGAAATCATACAGCATTCACCTTTCTCTGTCTGACTTATTTCACTTAGCATAATACTCTCTTGTCACAAATGGTAAGATTACACTGTTTATGGCTAAGTAATATTCCATTGCATATATCTACCACATCATTTTTTTATCCATTCATCCATCGATAGCCACTTAGGTTGTTTTCTTCTCTTGGCTTTTGTAAATAATGTGACAATGAACGTAGTGGGGCAGAGTTTTCATTTTCTTTAAATACCCAGAGTGAAATTGCTGGGTCACATGGCAGTCCTATTTTCATTTTATTTTAGGAACCTCCATACGGTTTTTCCAAATGCAGTTTTATACTCACACACTGTGTATTTAATCACTGTTCACTTAAATGGCATCTACAGTACCAATTCAGATGGCATCATTTTCAACATCATTATGACTTAAATAGTATTTTAAATACATATATTTAAGTTTCCATTCAGTAACGAATCTACATTCTCTCATTTTTAACACTGTTTATTACACATACGAAAACGTTGTTTAATTAAGAGAGCTGCTAAACTTCGCTTAATTGTGGTTGCACCCTATGACTCATCAGCTTTTTTCCCCTATTTTAAATTCAGTTCAACAACATCTGGTAGCTTATATAAGGAGAGAGGATGTTCTTTACAATCAGTGATTTTTCTGGACAACATGTTTCTGCCATTGGCAGACTTCCATTTTTCTCTGAGCTTCTCTCTTCATGTGGTCCAACACAGGCGGCTTAATTTTTTTCCTAAAATAGGTGTAGTTACCATCAGTCATGTGCTGGAATTTGGTCTAATCTCATATAATAAAGTTTATAATGATTGGTTTCTAAACCTCTTTTATTAATATCTTCTGAGTTGGTCCAACCTTGAAAAGGGAAAACTAGAAATAATTGTCAATTAATTAGAAGACAGCAAAAATATCAGTCATATACAATTCACATGCAGAGTAGCATTTCTTTTAGGGAATTTTTATTATGAAATCTTTTTAGTCTCTTTGATAAGCATTAAAAAGAAGATAAGGATCAGATGTTGCAAAATGTATCTCTAGATACTATTTTTTCCTACCCAGATGTTTTTCACATCCTTTCAGACTCAGTCCTTCAGACAAAGATAAACTATGCATGATATTCACACTACTGAAGGTTCTTGAAATATATCCCTGGGTTTTTAAATATTTCTGCTTTAGTGTGGCCTTTTTTTTTTTTTAATTTTGGAAATGGGAAGGGGGAAAATAGTCTTGTTCTGTGCAACAGGAATTACATTCACTTAAATAAGATTCCTTTAAATTTTTCTACTATTGTTTCTTCAAGCAGAAAAATCACAACATTAGCCCCAGTTATTTACCCTCCATCTGTTTGCATTTGCATTCTGCTGAGGAAAAAAAGTACTTCGGGAGTTTAAAAATGCACTGTGATCAAACTGGGCAGACAACAAGATAATAATTGAGTCCAGATACTTAAGAGTATCAAATGACTTTTGGAAAAAAAGATGTTGACATCCAATATAGATTAATATTGATTATAGAGAAGATGCTTTTCAAAAAACGCTATTTAATACTTTTTTGCATGAAACTATTCTAACTTCCAAATAAATGGATGGTTCACTTGAATATTTGGTGGTTTGCAGGGTTTTAATAAATATAATATTTCTACTTTCTCTTTCAATTTTTATTTCTGAATATTTCATTAAAGAATAAGTATGGTCCTCAAGCCCAAGAACAAAAAACTCGGTTTAAAATTTTTTGTTTTGAAGAGAAACTTTGAGATATAGCAAAGTAGTCTGAGGTCTTGGCATAGTTTCAGATGTTAGTGATGTTTCAAAAGGCCACCAGTAGCTCCGCTTCCCTATTTCCACCCTCACTGAGTCCTTAAACCCACTCATGCTCCCTGGGCAACATAGTACCTACCTCAGGCTAAGAAATTGCGGTTTCCTTGCACACCCACTTTCATTGCAGCACTATCCACGATAGCAAAGAGGTGGAAGCAACCAAATTGCCCACCAATGAATGATAGATAAGCAAAACGTGTTGTATACATACCATGAGGTAATGTTATTCAGCCTTAAAAAAGAAGGAAATTTTGTCATGTGCTGCAACACAGATTAGTCTTGAGAACATTGCACTCAGGGAAACACACCAGTCATGAAAAGGCAAATGTTGTGTGATTCCATTTATAACAGGTACCTGGAGAAGCAAAATCATAGAAACAGAAAGTAGAGTGGTGGTTGCCAGGAGCTGGAAGAAGGGTGAAGGGGGATTATTCAACGGGTACAGAGTTTCCATTTTGCGACACGGGATAAGTTCATCAGATGGGTGGTATTGACAGTTGCTCTTGATGAACTTAATGTCACTGAACTGTACACTGAAAAATGGTTAAGATGGTAAATTTCATGGTATTTGTTTTTATCACAATCATTAATAATTTTAAAAGTTATTATTATTTCCTCAGAAAGATTTTTAATTCCAAAAGCTGATTAAGTTGATTTTACTTTAAAATTTCCCATTGTGGGGAGAGAGGAATAAGAATCTTCTGCTGTCTCCGAGTGCCTTAAAAATAACAGATGTCTCTATTTCTTCTTTACTTGCTTCAGAGTTGTTACCTAATGTTTCCTGTCAAAACCCGATTGGGTTTTAGAAGTACTCAGATTTCAGGCAGAAGGATTTTTAGAACTGAAATTTGGAAGGAATTCTGCACTGTATTTCTTTAAAAGGTTTGGAGACTTGCCGTTAGCTCCCACCCTCACTTACCTAGAGAAATGTAAGTTCTCATGAAATGTGCTGGGTGATTAGTTTTTGGATAAAGAGTAAGGGACTTGGAAAGAAGGGAATGGCACGTGGTACAGGCACCCGAGCATCTTCCAGGACCCTCCCAGTTGCTCTGCGTTTCTCTCGTGCCCAGGCAGTGCACTGGGAGCCGTTTGTGTGGTGTGGGTGTTTAAGGCAGAGTCAAAATGAGTAAAATCTCGATTTCGGATACTCCCACGTGCAACATTTAATAATCTGACATTTAATCCATTTCCTAACCTACTGCTGGTACACACAGACGTCAGGCAGCTGAATAAATCTGTTTCTGCACTGCAGTCTGTAAGCAGCTAAGAGGCAGGAAGGCTGAAAGTGACCTTCAGCGAAGTGTTTCTATGCTCCCTCCACTTGCTGCCCTCAGCCAGGGTCTTTCATAAGTCTAAATTTCATTTTTGCAGGAAGGGTGATGGTTTCTCCACTTTCCAAACATGCTGAGTATTTTACCTATGGATTAGTTCCTAGTTTGGGGGGGATTTGAGTAGGCCTCCCAGTAGAGTTCCAAGTAGTGTGCAGTTACACTCATTCATGTAACAAATATTTATTATTTAGTATAAACTAGGCATTGTCCTTTAAAAATACATGTCTATTTAATATAACCCTTTAATATCTTAGATATTGGCCCTTTATTAATTAACAGACTCTTGAGAATGACTTTCTATGCTTAAACCAAACAATGATCTTGACCACCAACTCAATGCTAGATATATAATGAGACATGTTTTTAAAAATTACACAGACTCACCCTGACTGGTGTGGATCCATTGTTTGGGTGCTGTTCTGCAAAGCAAAAGGTTGCCGGTTTGATTCCCAGTCAGGGCATATGCCTGGTTACGTGTTGGGTCCCCATTCAGGGTACATATGAGAGGCAACTGATCAATGTTTCTCTTTCACATCAATGTTTCTCTCTCCCTTCCCCTCACTCTATAAATAGATAAATAAAATCCTTTTTTTTAAGTAGCATAGATTCTTGAGTCACTGGGAATAAAGAAACCAGCTACCTTTCAAGTGTGATACTTCCCAACATACATTTGGAGGGGCTGATCCAAGCTTGCTCACAGAAGTCTAACCTGGCCTTGAGCACTGACACCTATGACCCAGCTCTACCTCGGGGCAGGCATGTGCAGGCCCCCAGACAGGAACAACATGCAGGCAGCCTCCAGACTGGTCCTGCTGGGTGCTGGTGCCCCAGGGGCTGAGGTTGGTCCTGGCTGATCAGCTGTTTTCCGACCACCTGGCCTTGGCCTGCAGAAACTCTGTCTGCTCACCTTCCTTCTAGACCTGAGCTCACTCCACAGGACAGGCCCCTTGGCTTCTTAGTATTCCCAGCCTGCTCCTGGCTTTGTGCCCTGCCTCCACAGCCCACTGCTCCTCAATGCTATGCTTGACAGTTGTGACTAATAGGGGGCAGGTCATCCTTTCAGCTCCAGGACAATCTCCCATCTACCTCATTCCAGCCTATCTTACTCAAACCAAGACATTTTCTTCCCAGCCCCAGCAAGCCAGAGCTTCCTTAGAGTGTGAGTTTTCTTCCTAAAGTCTAAAAGCTAATAGAGAAAAAAGTTTCCTTCATATAACGGTAACAGATTTACCAGAAATTATTCTACAGTTTTAATCACCTTTCACTGTCTGTGTTAGTGACACATCATTTAACCTCTCTGGAACTCACACTTAAAATGGGAGAGCTGAACTAACTCTATTCCTCTATTCGTCTCTCAGAGTAACACACTAGAATGGGAGTTAAAAGCACAGGCTTTGGAGATATGTAGGCCTGTGTTTGAGTCCAGATTTCCCACTTACTAACTGTGAACCATGCACAAGCCGCTTAACTTCTCAGTTAAATACAGAAAATATTTACCCCCTAGTATTATTGTGATGATTAAATGAGATAATACATGTAAAGTTCTCAGCACTTAGTATTAGTCAACACAGTTATATATAATATACAAAGACATGGTCATATGTAAATGCTTAGTGCTGACATTTTTCTTGTACTTCGATTCTGAGCATTCCCTTCAGCTCCATCTCAAGCCTTGCATCTACAGCACATTTAAAATAATTAGTGAATATTTCTATGGCCAAGTAATGTTTGCCTGAACCTTAATTTTGTTACAAGGGTCCAAAACTCTTAGTTGTTGAAATTATACTAGTCAAAACTATCGTTAAAATAATTGTGGTGCTGTTCTAACTTGAACAAATGGCTTGGTTTTTTTTTTTAAGTACAAATTATTTTGGCAGCCATCTTTGAACTAACTATAGTTAAAACTTTTAAAAGAAGTTCCAGTTTTTAATCAGAAAGCCAAGATGACTTGGCAAATTGTTTCCACACTGGGGAGAAACCACCAGAGAGGGGCTGGGTCTCCACTGGTTTAGGGCCATGAGTTTGTGAACACTCTCTTGACAGCAGCCTTCAAGGAAGTATGCCAACAGTGAGGGGAACAAAGAGAATTTTGATCTCAGCATGATTCTAAGCTATAACTTCAACAATTAAGACTTAACAGGTTCCACTCTTCCAGTCAGAGGCAAAGAAGTGAATACTGAGGCCAAAACTCTGAACACAAGAAGTTCTGACATGCACGACATGGAGCTACAATTCAGGGCCCCAGGGGGTCCTCTCTCGGCCTTCCATTGCTCATACAGAAGGCCAGGACAGACAATCAGTCCTATCATAGAGTAGCTATGATTAATATTAGTTAATAAAGGAAAGGTAAATCTACTGACAATAGTAATCATCAAGATGCTATAATCATTTGGGAAAAAGAGATGGCTGAGATGCCTACCTCAATCAGGAGCTGCCCTCGTCTCTGAGGCAAGGCCACAAAACTGCTAGCATTTGGAAATAACAAACGTCCTGGAATTTACAGAAGGTCCAGGGCATAGTTGTTCAACATGAGACAGATCGGGCAAGGTCACATGGTGAGCAGAGGCTCTAGAAGTAAATGCTGACGTGCAGGCAACATGCTGTTCATGCATTCCTACTGTGGCCAATAGATTGATGGTCTCCCAGAGATATCCATGCCACACGTGGTAAAAGAGACGTTGCAGCTGTGATTACATTAAGGCTTTGAGGTGGGGAGATTATCCTGGATTGTCCAGGTAAGCCCAATGTAATCATGAAGGTCCTTACATGGCAAAAGCAGGAAGTCAGGCTGAGAAAAGGAGATACGGTGGCAGAAGTAGGGGATCAGAGTGTGAGAAACTTGAAGGTGTTCCGCTGCTGGCTCTGAGGATGGAAAAGAGGGAACCATCTGGGAAGTTTAGGAGGCCTCTCGGAATTGGAAAAGGCAAGGAAGTGGATTCTCCACTAAAAGGGATTCTCCACTAAAAGGAATTCTCCACTAAAAGGAATGCAGCTTGATTTTAGCCTATCAAAAGCTGTTTTGGACTTCTGGTTCCAGAACTGTAATGTAATAAATTTGTGTTGCTGTAAGTCACTAAATCAGTGGTAATTTGTTGTATCAACCATATGAAACTAATACACTTACTATATAGGGTCTGGCAGAAGTAAGGCCTGCTTGAGTGTGGTTGGCAGGATAATAATATGGGTATAATAATTTATGGTTTTAATTTGAACATTTCACCTAAAATATCATATGGTGTGCTTGAGTGTGATATTGTTATGTTACAGAATTACATACCTATGATTTTATAATAAGAGTTTATAATAAAAAAGGGGCGTTATTTGTGCCAAACCATGTATACCAGTGCTAAGTACCAAAGAGTCAAAGATGAAAAGATACATTTTTTTCCTTTGGGTGTTTGTTCAACAAATATTTATTTATTGGTTGCTCAAAATTGCATGGTGTCTAATATTTATTAAGCACCCACTGTGTGTCAGAAAGGATGTTAGGTGCTTTGCGTGCATTTCTCTAATGCTCCCACACATACTATTATACACATTGCTAGTATTTATTGAACACCATGTGCTAGACACTGTCTCAAACACTTAACTTGTATTATCATATTTAATACTTAAACTCTTTAATATAGATAATAATTATTCTCCCCATTTTACATAAGAAGAAATAGCCTTAGGAAGGTTGAAAGTAGTTTCTCAGGGTCAAACTGCTAGAAAGTGATAAAAATTTAAATTGCTTTACCTCCAGAGCCTGCTCTGCATTTTCCCCATTATCTAGGTAAGTAAACTGAGGCTCAGAAAAGTTGAATTATTTATCAAAACCAGACAGCTGATAAACGGCAGGGCCAAAACTGCTTCATCATCCACCGACTCGCTCTGACTCCCACTGCTTGCCTCTCCCACTTGCCCTGAGCCTCCTGATTCTAGTCCGAAACCTTTCCAGGAAACAGCGTGTCATGTAGTAACAAGATCCCTCCTAGCCTGATACTCAGTCGACCATTTCTTGGTACGGAGATTTGGGGGCAGGGTATCTCAGGATGCATGGCCCAAGTCCTCCTTGCTGTCTTCAGCTCCTTTTAAGCTGGGACTAATTGAACTGCCCTAACAACGCTTTCTTCCTTTGGAGGAGAAGCCATTACTCTGATAAAGTCCCTTTTTCCCTTCTCTCTCCACTCTTGCCATAATCCCTTTAGGACCAAGAGTTCTCCCTACAGAATTCTCCATGCAGATCCTAGAAAGCATTGGTTTTCAGAATTGGGAATACCCAGATTAACATACCCTCCAAACTGTGAATCTGCAAACTGCCATGGGGATTGAGGAGGCTCAGCTGCTCCACTGCCCTTAACACCCTCACTCTCACCATATCCTGACTATTCCCTCCATGTGTCCCTGCTGGTGGACACACAGCAGACCACAGAGCCGGCCCTTTGACCTAAGCTTCTTGGCTTTCCATGGGAGAAAATAGAGTTAATGAAAAACTAAAGAAAGACAATAAGGAATAAAAGGACTAAATAAATGCACATATCAATTTCTATACTTCAAGTATCTTATAATGGTAAGAAATGCAGTTTTGGAGAAGAAAAACAATAAGGTGCTCCAGACTTATAGCAAATGGTTCAAACACATGCTAAATACCTAAGAAATATTTATTTAATTGAACTGGTTTATGCAAAATAAAATGATGTGCTGGTCTGGCCTATTGTAATCTAGACACACCCCCTTTTCCCACCACCAGCCCCCTCTCAACAGGAGGGAGTCTGTCTAGTCCTTCAACAAAGACATTTTCCTTGTTAAAATCCCAACCCGTCCTTGTTCAACCTCTCCCTCACACACACACACCACCCCTACCCGCCAGCTACCTTACTCCTTCCTGTTGGTTCTAGTTTACAGCTTAAGGGAAATGCCTTGTCCCTGACTGATCCAAAGGAGAAGGCAGGTGAGGAAGATTACCCAAGGCTGTTCTCCCAGGGGTTCCTCCCTCCGCTCAGGAGCCCTTGGCCTGACTTCTCCAGGTGAGGTCCAGCTGAAGTCTGCCCCTGATGTGGTTTTACAAAGTGGTAGCCAGGGATTTCCACAATAAGAACAGTCTTATAACCAAAGAATGACCTTGCATCTCTGCAGGAAGAGCCCACCTAGAAGTGGGGTCAGGCATTGGAAGGCTGCCTGAGTCCCAGCAGAGCACGAAGAGTAACACATTGAGGCCTGTTTCTCTCTCGAGTCAGGGACAGGGCAGCAGGTCCCCAGTGGCTTCCTTCACTGGTTGAAACATCTATAAAACATATTGATTATTTACTGCTTCTGAGAATTTCTAGACCTCCTTACGCTTGACACACAGAATGCTGATTTTTCTCCAGGAACTGTCAGGACAGAACACCACTCTAAAACACATGCTCTGAGTCTGTCTTGCTCACAGTAGCCCCGGAGCCCAGCAAGAACATGGTAAGAAGCCCATCACCAACCTTGACTGATTTTTATGTAGCTTGGTAACAGCATTATGATCGCTGAATTGTTGTTAGTGTGTGCTGGGAAACAATGCTGGTAATCTCATTGTTTTGCCTACAGCTGGTTTTGTTCCTTAGCTATCAAATCAGGGCAGATTCTTCAGATTCTCAAATGTCAGCCAGCCAGCTGCCTTAAGGTATGACAGGAATGTTTTTAAGGTTGGTCTCTCTCCATGACATCATTTCTCACTACTTGTTGATACATACTGTCCTGACCAGTCAGACACACCAGTTTGCTGCCTGTGTTCATGACTCTCTCTCATTGCTCCTTTGTCCTTTAGCACAAGTGGTATGTGTTCCCACAGAATGCATTTACTTTCTCTCTACCCATTCACATCCCTCTCATCTACATCAATGTAGAACGGGGCACACTTTCAGAAACCCTTCTGAAAAAGGTTACTCCCATCCTACCCTGATTAGCCCTTGGTCATGTCTCTCTGTTCTTCTACGTGTGCTGGATCCATGAGGTGAGTGGCCATGTTAGTCCACTGGAGCTTGAATTCGTGTAATTCTGTGTATCCCCAGGGAAACTGTAAGCCTTGAGAGGATAGAAATCATCTCTTCTATTTCTTTCCTGTCACATCCCTGCCAAGACATTCATTAGTACTGCTTTCAGTTTTCAGTAAGTTTTTAACAAATGGTTTTAACTGGGTGTGTTCTTTTATACAGGCAGAGGGAGACCTCAGTTTTCCTCTTGACTCTGTCTCCAGCCACCTGAGTGGTATTAGCCAAGGGGCTGCACCTCCCTGACACTCAGCCTCTCAATAATAAAATAAAGAGGTGGCTGAATGATCTCTAAAGTCTCTTTCAGCCCTGGCAGGTGTGGTTCAGTTGGTTGGAGCACTGTCCCATGAACCGAAAGGTTACAGGTTTGATTCTTGCTCAGGGCACATGCCTGGGTTGCAGGTTTGGTCCTCAGTCAGGGCATGTGCAAGAGGCAACCAATTGATGTCTCTCACATCGATGTTTCTCTTTCCCTCATTCTCTCCCTTCCCCTCTCTCTAAAATCATTAACCATGTCTTCAGGTGAAGATTAAATAAATAAATAAATAAATAAATAAATAAATAAATAAAATCTCTTTCAGTTCTAAAGTTCTCTCTATATATATATTTCTGTCTTGATGATGTTCCCTGCAACCTGAACAACCAGGAATACTCTGTGAGCAGGGCCTGGCTTTCTGAGAAGATTCATGGAGAATTTCTTATTGTATGATTAACTGTCAACCATGGAAGTAAGCTGTCTTGTTGGGGCTGCAACTCCAAATATTTTCTCTCCTTAGACTGACACAGAAGAACACTGGATCCCCTACAAAAACCAACATAGGCTTTTTTCCTGTTTCTCTTTTGTACCTCCTCAAAGCACTCACCATCTTGGGAGCCCTCTCCATGTGTACTCAAAATATGCTCCTCTCGTGCAAGATCTGGTGATGCCATTTCATCGCAGATATGGGGTGAGGCAGCTACCTAGACAGGCAGAATGCCACCCAGCAAAGTGGGTTCGTGGGAGGCTCTGACCATGTCACGAGCTTGGGTAAGTTGCTTAAACTCTGCCTCAGTCTCCTCATCTGTAAAATGGGACTAATAATGTTACCCACTTCACAACGTTCTCATGAGGGTTCAAGCAATTAGAACTGGGCCTGCTGCATAGTAAGTGGTCAGTAGATGTTAGCTCTCATCATTACCATCATCATTATCATTACCATTATCATCACGGTGCTATATTAAACCAACTCTCAAAAGGGCTTCTACCTGCAAGAGGATGGAAGTGCAAACAGGGCGGAGAGGGGAGGTCACGTTAGAGTCAGCCGGCTTGCTAGGAAGCAGAGAAGCCCAGGGTGCAGCACAGTAGTATTTTTAGCAGTGATAGTGAATCATGAGCATTTATGTCAGAAAGACCTAAAATTGAAATAGCTTCTAACACCTCTCTAGTATTTTTACCACACTATTTTATCCGGGCGTAACAAAAAAGTAGTTTTAATTATATCTTGCTCTGTAAGGGAAGGGGAAAAAAAAAACAAACACTTGCCATCTTTCTTTTTTTTATGTGTATCTTTTATTCTAAACAAAAAGCAGGCTTTTAAACGACGGCATGACGTGGAGTGTCTCTTAGTCAGGTGGAACCTGCCTCCTGGGCCTTGTTTAGCCCAGTGTTTTTACAGGAAATGAATGCATTGTACTGAAGCTGTTTGTCACCCCATTGTTTCTCAGGCCCCAGCCAGTGTGGGACTGTTTGTACTCCAGCACACACAGCAGCCATTATGTCCCTGCAACATCCTTCATGCAGCTGTGAATACTGGTGCCCAAGCCAGTTTATCTGCAGTGGCATCACTCAGAAAAGGATCATGAGCAACATACCAAGGCAGGGTGCTACTTTGCTTTGGAAATGTCCTAAACTCTCCAACACTCCTCCTCCCACTTGGCCAAGAAAAACAAGCAAACAGAGACCCACTTTGCTGTGCGTACCTCTGGGGCGTGTGGGTTAGTGATTTCCAATCTCCACATGGAATGACCATTCACAACTCTCTTACCCAGAGTAGGAAACAGTGAAGCCCCTTGCAGGAGATGGCTTTTCCCTAAGGCAACAGAGTCTAGTAACTGCAAGCTCTGTGTCCCCACTGTCAACAAAGTTCAGGGGTGCCCGCCCTGGCCATTTAACTCTCTGATAGACTAACTTGTGATGTGAGTCCATGAAACTGTGTGATTCTCTCAGGTTTCCTTAGCCCACCTACCAGAGGACACGTATTTAAGTAACCAGGATGAGAAATATTGGATTCTAGGCTAGAAATGAGTGTCAAGGAAGACCAAGGGAGTGGGTTCAGAGATGGACATTTATTTCAGGTCTCAGAACTTTCACCAACTACCTCTGAGTGTTTAGAAGTGACAGCATTTTGCCCTCACCTTGAGGCTTGGGATGGCAAGGGTAGCCCTAGAAAGTGATCGTTTCTTCTTAGGCACAGCGCCTAAAACAATGATGTTCGAAGGCTTGGTTGTGTAAAATGAACCAGCCATCTGGGGGTTTCCTAGGACTACTGGACAGAACATTGAGCACAAGGAGCTGCCATAAGTTAAACATTTCCTATAAAATGTACGTGTGTATGAATATGTATTTACACAGAAATATAAAACTGTATGAAGTTACCAAGATAAATATCTAACAAACACAATTTATCAACCTTGGTCAATAAATTTTGAAGTAGATGTCATTTAGAACATGACATATAAATACAAATACCTGGATGTAAGTTAAATTTCCTGCTGGCTAAATGTCCCATTTTTACTGTTAAATATGACTGGTGTTTATTAGCAGGATAAAAAGAAACAAATTTAACTTGCTCTTGACTTTTTTTAAAGAGTCTGGAGCCTTCTGGGGCTTATGCTTAGTTTCTGTGCAGCAGTTTTGGTGTGAAAACTTGAAGGGAACCAAAGTTTTGCCACCTGAAGTTGCTTTGGGGGATATTGATTTAAAGCTGTTTATTAAGAAACAAGACTCAGGGGGGTGGGAGGGCTTGAATGGGAGTAAGGGGGAGAAAACTGTACTTGAACATTCATTTAAATTTTTAAAAAAAGAGCGAGGAATAAGGAAAAAAAAAGAAACAAGACTCAGAAATAAACTTTGACCCTCCCCCCTTGCCTGCTCAGGAGATTCAGGCAGAGCAACTCGCTTCAGGGTATGGTAAATAAGGGGGCTTCAGGCAGAACTGTTTCCTACCTCCTGTGTCGCACCAGGTCTGAGTCACCTGGCATGGATTTGCCTAGCATGTATGTTCTTCTCTTCCTCGACTCCCTGTAAATTGCCTCTTCTCACTTCTGAAATCGAATATACCATCCCCCCTTCTTTCTCCTTTGTCCAAAATGTCTTTTTTTGTCCAGTTTTTTTTCAGAAGACAACCACTATTACCAGTTTCTTTTGAATTTTTTCAAATGTGTCATTATAACATTAGTAAAAACATACTGTTCTGCACCTTTCTTTTTTGTAGTTTTACTTAATTTTTTATTTTTATTTTTTAATTTTTATAGAATTTATTTGGATGACGTTGGTTAATAAAGTTATATTGGTTTCAAGTGTACGATTCCATAATACATCATCTGTATATTGTTTTGTGTATTCACTACCCAAAGTCTCCTTCCATCACCATTTATTCCTCTATCCTCTTCTACTTTCTCCATCCCTCTTCCCCTCTGCTGATCACCACACCGTTGTCCGTGTCCATAAGGTTTTTTTCTTTTGCTTCATCCCTTCACCTTTTTCTCCCAACCCCCAAATCCCCTCCACTCTAACAGCTGTCAGTCTGTTCTCTGTATCTATGAATCTGTTTCTATTTTGTCTATCAATTTATTTTGTTCATTAAATTATACATGTAAGTGAAATCATATGGCATTTTTCTTTGTCCGACTGGATTATTTCACTTAGCATAATATTCTCCAAGCCAATCCATGCTGTTACCAAAGGTAAAAATTCCTCTTTTTTTAAAATATACATAACGACTGACTAGTATCCCATTGTGTAAGTGTACCACAGCTTTTTTATCCACTCATCTACTGATGGGCACTTGTACTGCTTTCAAACCTCGGCTATTGTAAATAACACTGCAAAGAACGTGTAGGTGCATGTATTCTTTCGAATTAGTGTTTCATGTTTCTTCAGATATTTTCCCAGAAGTGGACTTGTTACAGTAGGTAGTTAGTTATTACAAAGGAAGAATGCAAATGACATCAGACATTAAGCCTGATTAAGTAGGAAATAACAGCTTCCCAGATACTCCAGGAGATAGCCACATTGCCTCACCAAGGGGATTAACATCCCTCCATTTCTTCAAGTAAGGAGAAAGGACTGGCTTTCTAATCACCCTAGGGAACAACCAGTCCTTTCACCCAGGTTACTGAGAGGATGGATAAACAACAAGGGGGAAATTCCTCTGCTGACGCATGCACAGTAGAAGCCAGATGAGAAGGTAAAACTATAAGAATGTACCCTAGGAGCCAAAATGGTGACCATAAAGAGGAGGAATCTAGCCTGGGAAAAGGCTCACATAGGATAAAGGCATGAAACCCCAGAAGATCCAGGAAAAGGATTGGATAAGGGAAGGCACCAGTGTAACCCCAGAAAGATCCAGGAAAGAAATTGGATGGTTTGAAAGAAAGCCAGCTCTCTCCTTAGCCCATGGAAATATAATCAAAGCTTAACAAAGGCCTGTCTTGACAGTACCCATGCATGCTTCCTCTCTCAATAGCAGCCAGGCCAACCAAGGCACAGTGCTGGCCATGGGCTGGACAAGAACAGAGACAGCTAGACTACTAAAGCCTCAGATGCAGCAGGTATGGCAAAGTGCTCTGGGTCCTGGCTTAGTGGTAACAAGTGTGGGCCTGCAGCCCCAGAGGCAGTACTTCTTCCACAGCAATACAGAGGTGAACCACCTGGTAACGGATGAGACATCGGGCATGGTATACTGAAGGCAGTCCTTTGTTTTTGCGCAATAAATCTTACCACAACACCTCAAATCTTCCTATCTGTGTGTTCTTAAAATGCATTTCCTGCAATAATGTGGAAGAATCCTATTTCCTTCAGCAACAGAATCACTGAGTCATAAGGCAGTTGCATTTTTAATATTTTGAGGAAACACCATACTGCTTTCCACAGTGGCTGTACCTGTCAGCATTCTCACCAACAGTGTACAAGTGTTCCCTTTTCTCCACATCCTCACCAGCACTTGTTCGTTGATTTATGGATGGTAGCCCAAAATATCTTATACACCCAATGTTACCTCACTGTCTTTGGAATTTTCATGCTTATGTGAATTCCCAATATGCATATATTAAAACTTCTGTTAATCTGTTTTGGTTAATTTGATGAGTAGCCCAGCCAAAAGAACTTAGAATATGGGGGTAAAATGTATTAATATGTTTTTACCCCAACCTTGTGATGAGCCTGGGCAGAATTCACTGGCTGAAACGCAGCTAACTTCTTGGACTGCTGCAGCTGAGAGATCATGGGCATATCTGCCCACAGCTGGTAGAGGTGGCAAGCATTTTACCCTGTCAACATCTCCAATCATTTGTCTGCAGGGTTTGGTGGAATTTGGAAATGGTGAGTTCTTTTCTCTCTTCTAAATTTAAGTTGGCAAGAGAAAATATTCATAAAACTTGTTTCTTGGGCAAATGTGCTTCTGGTAAAAGCTTAGTTTGAGTACTCTTATATTGATCCCATTCCTTCCAGAGCTGCTCTCTCTGCCTCCTGGATGATGTGTATACATCTGGTGGGCAGCCTGATAATCTGTGGATCCAAGTTTAGGGGATCTTAAACCCTATTCTGTCCAAACAGGAAAAAGCACATGATTCCCTGTGTTTAGGAACAGCTGTTGAAACGTAGCGCTCCCCATCTTTCTTAGACTGTCTCTGGGAATAGACTGTGAGGGATATATCCTTTGCTTTATGCTCTTTATGAAAGCATTTTGCTTCTCTAGTTAGTACATAAAATGCTTATTGATTTGGATTGCTGTTAAAATCCTACTGTCTCTGAATGGATGATGGATGTTTTCAATTGGAAAAATTTTTAAATTAAAAAATTTCAGAGAACTCTCACATTGATATAATCACTAGCCATTAAGACACCCTTAATAAGATGGAAGGACAGAAATTAGAACAAAAATTGAAGTCTACTCAGACCCTTTCCTATTTACCTTCAGATATTTGCAGATATTGTAACAAATTAAGACATTGAAAATACAATTGCCCAGCACTTTAGATAAAAAAGAAAATAACAGATACACCAAAATATAACATGTCTTAAAACTTTTAAATTTGCTATTTAGTTTTTTGGGTTTTACAGATGCTAGTTGGGTTAATTAACAAGAAATTTAAGGGGGAAAAGGCAGAAGGGAAAGTTAGAGATTTCCCAACAAAGTGAAAAAAATTATGTTTATTGAGATACAAATTTATAAGAATTAGTATATTTGAACAAGTTTTAAATGATTTAATGACTGATAAGAAATTTGACAAAATTGGAAGTTTATTTTTTAAAGTCCAGTAGTAATCTTGAAAAAGTTGTCAAGGACAAATAAAAAATCTTGTGACTACTCTACAATTATTAGTAATCCTGTTTATTTTTATCTGTTTGCAATATCTGTTTGTCTATGTTTATATATCCATAGTATGATGTTTTCTGTCCAGATGATATTACTAGTTTATACTATTTAATTGGCTTAAAAATTAAGTACTTATATAAATTAGGAAATAGAAACTAACACAAATGCTTTTTAAGGTCATATGATCTGGGAAAATATTTGGCAGTAAAGCTAGTTTAGGTTTGATTTCATTAAATAGACATGTCTATTAAGACTTACTAATATCAAATATGCTATGTTTTGTTTTATCTGTGTTTACAAAAATAATTTTTTGTTATCTCTGTTACAAAATTTGTGAAGAAAATAGATTGATTGGGTAATAATTTGAAATTGCATAGAATTATTAAGAATTAATGAATAAACATAATTAAAATAAAAGGTTTTTGATATAACTTTTCAGTAAAATTATGTTATATGATACATGTGCTCAAATATAGTTTCCCAACTTCTTTTGGTAACTTGAAATTTTACAACTTTAATAAGTTAAGTTAAATGATAAAAATTATTGAATATCTAGATATGTCAAAATAACATTCTATACTGTAACATTAATTGTTGGGTTATTCTAAGTTTACTTATTTTCAGCTTGTTAATATAGAGAAATTAAAAGATAAATTTGAATCTCATAGTTAAAGATGGATTGTACTTTCCTAAAAATATATGTCTTAAGAAGTCATGAATATATTTTTGCCAATGAAAGAGCTGATGATTCTAAAGATTATAACATGAATTTATAAATTTGCAAATTTGAAGAATGCTGATTGTTTACTTTTTAGTTGTTACTAGAAATTAAAATTTCTAAGAGTTTAGAATTCTTATTAAGATGGACAAAAACTATGATTTTGGTATTAGAAGATATATGGTACACTTTTAAAGAATTAAAAGAATAGTTTTTATTAACATTGGTTATTCCTGAATAAGTTTGGAAGAGGCAAAGTAAAAAGGCAGTGGAAAGTTGTGAAAGGTTTTTGAAAGAAATATTGAGAGGAAATTTTATATATGGTTAATCTGAATAAGATTGGAATAAATATGATTGAGTAAATAATTATAAATATCAAAAATAAGCCAATATAGAATCAGAATTTTGTTCTTTTTCAGTCAAGGGGCCAAAGTGTCTTTTTTGTATTATTATTCTGCTCCAGGTATTGTAAAAAAAATGTTTTGCATAGAAAACAAAGTTTTTATGTTCTATTAAGATTTTTGTGTTGTCTCAATGAGTTTGTTCATTACTTAAGAAAACAATTTTCTCAATCCTAAGAATTAAAGGTTTGCTAACCTGTATTTATGTTTAATACCTTTTATTGCCACTTTGGATAAATAGAAAATTTAATATTGTTTCATAATGATATATGATCTTTTTGGTCAAGTATGTTTGGCAAACTTCCCAGGATTCAAATTGTAGGAGACTTTTTCTTAATCTGAAAATGGCTTTGGTTTATTCCAATGGGCCTCTGGAATACCTCAAAGATTTGTTCTCTTTTTACTAAAAAAAATTTTAAATAAATTAGGCCAATTTGATATGCTAAAATTATATGGGAAGATTTGTCAAATAAATAATAATGTTATTACTAAAATGAATGTTCTAGAGATTATATAAAAATCTCCAAATCTACAAAGTTCTGATATATTTTCATTTGTAGTTCTAATTGTTATCTTAATATACTGTTACAGAAAAGTGAATTTATTTGTCAATTGCATTATAATCAGATGTATAACCATGTGTCACGTTAAATTTTGTCATTAACAGACAGCCACTGTTTTACTCCAATGCTTTTGTAAATATTTATCTTCATAAAGAAACATGGAGAAGACTAACTTATTCTAAAACACAGGTTTCTGAAAATAAATTTTAATATTACATCTTTAAACTGGATGAAGATTTATATAACTCTAAGAAATAACTGGATTCATAAAATGCTGATAAATGATCAGGATAAACAGGAATTGATTATATGGGACTGAGTGAACTGAGGATGATTATAATTTTATGACTTCTTATTTGAAATATTGCTGATCTTTCCAATTGTGTTTTTTTTGTCCAGATATAAGAAAACATGTTGTTCTTAGAGCAGTTTGGTAAATTATACCTTTGTAAGCAGTGATGATACATAGTTTTCTCCTTACTTGACCCCTTCGCAATTTGAAAACTCTTAATGAGTATTCTTTTCATGGATATATGTTTGTATAAATTCAATAACAATCTATTCTTTTAATAACAGGACACAATTGGTAATTGGTTTTATTGACAAGACTTTGAATGGAATGTCATGTCTGAAAGACATGCACAAACTCTGGGTGTCACCAGAAAGCTTTAAAGAATTAAAACAGACTTTGGAGGCTGATCGAATCCCCTTGTAAAAACACCCCTATACCTGGATTACATGTTAAGCAACAGTTTTTCCAGGTAAGAAATGGAGGTTTCTTCCTTGGGAGATGGCAAAAGAAGAACCTCAACACATTTAGGGAGACTTCAAGAACCTGAGGAATTCACCGAAATCTATAGGTTTTGCAGGCACAGTCTCGTGGCAAGTATGTGGTTTTCTTAGCCTTAGAGGCTAATTAAAGTTAAATCTGGAGATTTCCTATGAAATTCCAGCAAAACGAGTTTAAAAGACCCTGCATGATCAATTGGTATTCTTGTTGTGTTTATGAAAATAATCAGGCCAAATTTATTGGAACTAGACTTATGTGGTAAAATAGTCTCAATTTGACTTCCTTTTAAAAAAAAAAAGACTTTTTTTACTTTCTTTAAAAAAAGAGGGTGATTTTAGGGAGAAATTACTGAACTATAGTTTTGGGGGGTTTTTGTTTGTATTTGGTTTTTGTTTGTTTATTTGTTTGTTTTTTAGAGAGAAGGGGAGGGAAGGAGAAAGAGAGGGAATGAAACATCAATGTGTGGTTGCCTCTCATGCTCCCCTACTGGAGACCTGGCCCACAACCCAGGCATGTGCCCTGACTGGGAATCGAACCAGTGACCCTTTGGCTTGCAGGCCCTCACTCAGTCCACTAAGCTATACTAGCCAGGGTGTGAATTATAGTTTTTAGTGAAATTACATTTCAGTAAATTTGTGGATATTGGATTCTAATGAAGTTGTCTTAAGTTTTTATTTTTCACCTATAAATTGAACTGGATCCTGAATATTTCTAGTTTTTTCAAAAATATTTGACTATTATTCTCTGAACTGTTTTGTTTTTCTCCCATCCTTTGACTTGAACCTATTAAGAAGTAAAACTTTTTTTTGCTGAAATTACATGACATAAACTTCAGAAAAATTGCCACAACAACTCAGGCTTAAATAATCTCAGTGACTGATGCTGTGTAAACCATGCAGAATTTACCTGAGAATGTGATGACATCACCAGAGACATTCAAACTGCAAACCAGAAGAAACTGTCAGAATGTCACTGCCTGTCTTCATTCCAGCACAAAAAGCTGAGCCTTTTTAAAATCTTGACTGACAGACAGCCTTAGAGACTCAGAAACTGGTTTATACTTTGCTCTGATCATTAACCATTGTTTTTATTTTTGTGTTCATAGACATACTCTTATTAAATACCTGATTGCTTTAACTGACCACTGATCCCAGGGACCCTAATACTCTGCAATTTCTTTGCTAAAAGAAATCTTTGTCCCTCTGCCCACAACAAATGCAGCTGGCAGAAGTTAGTCTTTATTTCCAGCCACTGAATACTGTTTCTCTTGTAACCAACAGAAAAGTGTATAAAGATGTTCATGGAAAGCTCATTCCCCTAAATCAGTTTTTCCTGAGACAACTATTTTTTTCTCATCAGGAAAGGATTCTTTTAATAATGAAGATACTGATTTATTCTCAACTCCTCCCTCCCCACTGATATTTGAGGCTTGGGGTGGCCATAAAAATAACTTCACAAAGAAGACTAAGGATTACTCACTAATTATGTTCCTTTCCCACTCATCCTTCTTACCAAGTAATCTCCAATTTTGCTTCCTTCTTCCTTCCTACCTTCTTTCCTTCCTTCCTTCCTTCCTCCATTCCTTCCTTCCTTCCTTCCTTCTTCCTCTCTTCTTCCTTTCTTTCTTTATTTCTCTTTCTTTGTTTCATAGTTTGTTAAAGAGTTGAAGGGGACAGCAAAGAATGAAAACAGATTAGACTTTAAAATAAACATGTTAATGTGGTTTCCTATCAGGAGTGTTCCTTCATCTAGTGATCATGGTAATATGAGGTATACTTGCTTTGAGCAAGTGTCTAGATAGCAGTAAGTTGAGCAAAGATGGAGGGTGAACCAAATTAATGTACCTGGCTAATTTAATTATTGTCCTTAAGGGTTTACAATGAAAAAGTAAATTTAAACAAACATAAAACATTTCAATGAAAAAAATCTATGAAATAAAATTCATAGAAATCTATTATTCAGAATATATTTTCAAAACACTCTAAATTTTAAGCCCTCAAATATTTTTGCTCACAGCCTCCCAGCCCTCCCAAAAAGAATTTTGAAAAGCTATGCACTTTCTCATCTATTTTAAAGATAACATCAAAGACTTTCTGACACTTTGCCTCCTCGCACAACCAAAAGAAGGACAACAACGTTAAAAAAAAAAAAAACAGAACTGCCACAAAATCAAACTATATGGAAGTACAACAACCAAGGAGTTAAAAAAGAAACATTCATTCAGACTGGTAAGAGGGGCAGAGATGGGCAGCCTGGGTGGAGAGAACATGCAACAAGACAGTGCCTGGAGAACTGGGTGGATGAGACCACAGCTGGTGGACCAGGTGGACCAACATTTGCATGTAGATAAACAGGGAGGGACAACTGGGGAGAGAGACAGACTGCACAACCCAAGATTCCAGTGCAGGAAACTGAAGCCTCAAAACTTCCAACTGAAAAAATCTATAGAGGTTGAAGTGGTAGGAGAAACTTCCAGTCTCACACAGGAGAGTTTGTTGGAGAGACCCACAGGGTCCTGGAATGTACACAAGACACTCACCCAGGAATAAGCACCAGAAGGGCCCAATTTACTTGTGGTTAGCCGGGGAAGTGAATGAAAGCCAGCCAAGAGCCAAGCAAGCAGCATTGTTCCCTCTCTGACCCTCCCCCCACATACAGTACCACAATGCAGCAATGTGAGTTGCTCTGCTCTGGTGAATATTTAAGGCCCTGCCCCTTACCATGTAACAGGTGTGCCAAAACAAAGATATATGGCCCAAATGAAAGAACAGATCAAAGCTCCAAAAATAGAACTAAGCAATGAAGAGATAGCCAACTTATCAGATGCAGAGTTCAAAACACTGGAATTCAGGATGCTCACAGAAATGGTTGAGTATGGTTGCAAAATAGAGGAAAAAATGAAGGCTATGCAAAGTGAAATAAAGAAAAATATACAGGGAACCAACAGTAAAGGGAAGGAAACCAGGAATCAAATCCAACAGCTTGGAGCAGAAGGAAGAAATAAACATTCAACCAGAACAGAATGATGAAACAAGATTTCAAAAATATGAGGAGAGGCTTAGGAACTTCCTGGACAACTTAGACATTCCAACATCTGAGTCACAGGGTGCCAGAAGGAGAAGAGGAAGAGCAAGAAATTGGAAACATATTTGAAAAAATAATGAAGGAGGACTTCCCCAATCTGGCAAAAGAAATAGAATTCCAGGAAGTCCAAGAAGCTCAGAGAGTCCCAAAAAAGTTGGACCCAAGAAAGGACACACCAAGGCACATCATAATGACATTACCCAAGATGAAAGATAAGGAGAGAACCTTGAAAGCAGCTAGAGAAAAGGAGACAGTTACCTACAAAGGAGTTCCCATAAGAGTAGCAGCTGATTTCTCAAAAGAAGCCTTGCAGGCAAGAAGGGGCTGGAAAGAAATATTCCGAGTCACAAAAGGAAGGACCTACATCCAAGATTACTCTAACCAGCCAAGCTTTCATTTAGAATGGACAGGCAGATAAAGTGCTGCCCAAAGAAGATCAAGTTAAAGGAGTTCATCATTACCAACCCCTTATTATATGAAATGTTAAAGGGACTAATCTAAGAAAAAGAAGATGATCAAAAATATGAACAGTAAAATGACAACAAACTCATAGCTATCAACAACTGAACCTAAAGATAAAACAAAACTAAGCAAACAACTAGAACAGGAATAGAATCACAGAAATGAAGATCACATGGAGGGTTATCAGTGGGGAGGGGGAGGGAGGAGAATGGGGAAAAGGTACAGGGAATAAGTAGCATAAGTGCTAGTTACAAAATAGATAGGAGAAGGTAAGAATAGTATAGGAAATGGAGAAGCTAAAGAACTTATGTGTGTGACCCATGGACATGAACTAAGGAAGGGGGATGCTAATGGGAGGGTGGGTGCAAGGCAGAGGGGAGTAAAGGGGAAAAAAGTGGGACAACTGTAATAGCATAATCAATAAAATATACTTTAAAATTTTTTCAATATATGTTTAAGTAGTTGTCAAGGATATAATTTTCAGCAGGTTGTAAATGTTAATATATTAAACCAAAAGCACACATGACTTTAAAATGTGTCTGATGGAACCTAAGTATCTGGACAGTTTGACACTCATTTTCATCTACTTAAAAAATATATGAGCCCTGGCCAGGTAATTCAGTTGGTTAGAGCATTGTCCTAACATGCCTTGTGTGTTCAATCTCCAGTCAGGGCACATACAAGAAGCATCCAGTGAATGCATACATAAGTGGACCAACAAATCAATGTTTCCTTCTCTCCCCTTTAATATATATAAATAAAAATATACATGAAAAATTTATTTAATATTTAGAAATGATAGCTTTTATTTTTCTTCTTGAACTAAACCCATTCCACTTCTCCACATAATCCTATGCTAATGTTACTTATTTTTATTCTTAAAAGTCTTTTATTAATCATACTATCATGCTTCTCTGTGACAAAATAGATTTGCAAACGATTTCTGGCTGGAATATGGAAGGAGGCTGAGACATATATTTATGGTTTAAGGAACTGAAGTATCCCCTGTCTCCAACTTGGTTCACCATGTTCAGTGTGGGAGGAGCACACAGCTTGGTGTCTGGGACATATATGATTCATTCCCAGTATCAGCACTGAGAAATACTCCTTTTACCAATGAAGAAACCGAAGGTCATAAAGCTTTGAGAAATTGAATCAGGGGTTAGGAGTAGAATTTGGATCTGACAGACTCTGGATCCTGGGCTCTTTTCAACACAACACAATTCTCCTTAGGGAGAGAATTCAAGGTTAGAGCATCTTTAGGTCTTTTCACATGTGCTGACCTTTGGCTCTTGTGTGAAGCATCCTCTCCGTGCCAGCCTTTCACCTTCCTTCAACATCAGGCAAGGGCTCAAGGCTGCAGATAAGCCAGAGCAAAGTATCTCACCTTTCACAAAAGCTTCACATCTGAATCCATAATTAGTCATGGTCTTCCAAGCATACTGTGAAAGGTGTCCATTTAGAGCATACTGAATCCATTTATAGAAAAAGAATAAGATAAGAAAGGCAATTTCCTGAAGAGAAGGGAAAAGGAAATCTAGGGATATCACATGGGCACATAAGGAGTTCCCTTGACCCATTCTATTCACATGTGGAGTACTTGCTTTATTAGGTAAACTTGAACTTTTGCCTTGGAAACATTGACAACCAGTGATATAAAAGAGGAACATGGTGGGTCTTCAAAAAGGAGTCTCTTGTATGTCATTTGAGGCTTGCTTGCTAAAGAATTAGCTGTACATCTTGTATTTGATCAATGGCTCTGACTCCAGATCATTAGGTTTTGTGTTTCCCTTAATGCTTAATGAGATTTTCTTTTTAAAAAATTTAAATCCTCACCTGAGGATATGTTTATTGATTTTAAAGAGAGAAAAAGTGTGGGTGGAGAGAGAAACATTGATGTGAGAGAGAAATATCCATTGGTTGCCTCCCATACTTGTTCTGACTGGGGATCCAACCCACAACCTAGGTATGTGCCCCTGACTGGGAGGGATTGAACCTGCAACCTTTTGGTGTACAGGACAATGTCCAGCCAACTGAGCCACCTGGCCAGGACTCTAATGATTTTCTTTAAAACCACATTAGCAATCGCAGCATACTGTCATTTGAAATAACAACAATAACCATAGCAAACCCTTATATTTAAAATGCATGAGATATTATTTTAATTTTAGTCTCACAATTACCCTATGAGCTAGTTACCATTGTATGCCCAATTCACAGAGGAGGAACTTCAGCATGAGAGATTAAGTATTTTCCCCAAAGTCACAAAGTTAATAAGTGATGAAGCCAGGATTCAAATCGAAGCAATTGGGCTATAGCCTGGATTCTTAGAAACTCTAGGAAAGATATAGTACTCTGAATTAGAAAGACATTCACTATAGGAAAAATATCAAATGCATCATCAGAAATATAACAGCTGTGGTGGTATCACAGTGTCAGCACATTAATTTTCTTCTTGCCTTTGCTGAAGTTTGTTTTTTTGTTTATTTGTTTGTTTGTTTGTTTAAGAATTCAGAGTCTGTTATCCTGAAGATGAAGTAAGTAACAGCTGGTCCCTAGGACTAACTACTCTTCACAATCTCTGTATTTAGGTCTGATTTGCAGATTAGCATTCACAGTGACTCCTCACCCATATGTATTGGCCAGCCCAGTGATGTAAAATAATAGATCCTTCTTGCTGTTAGCAACCAAAGAAGGGTTGGTAAAGTCAACAACAGATAAGACTTGAGGCAAGAGGGAAAGGCTAGAGTTCATTGATATCACCTACATCATTTGCTTGCAGGAGGCAAGGAGTTAAGTTTACTAAAGAAAAGAGAAACATTATGTTCCTATTCTTTGTCCTGTTCTGAAACATTTCCCCAGTAACTCCTTTGAAACCAAACTACAGCATTTCTGGCTTCAAAAGCTCACTCTAAAAGCTCTTTAGACTTCTGATTAAATATTGTGGGTTTAACACAAGCATAATAAATGAGATAAAATGTCAGGAATTTAAAAAAATAAAAAATCCAAAAGACCAAATGAATGATATGTTAACATCTCGTTAGATTTTTTAAAATGAACAGATGAGAAAATATGCAGAATGGAGAACACAGCCATTTAAATGCTTCCAAGGGGGACAACAAAGAGAGGTGGCTGGCTTTTGAATCAGCAATAAATACGGAAGGTTGTGTGAGGCATGAAACTAAAACTGTAGATGAAGGACTGCATGCTCGGTGCAGTTTCTCTCATTTTCCTGTACAGCCAAGCAAACTGCCTTCCTCCCTACACACACACAAACAGAGGAAACAAATTATTTTCAATCTGAGTCTCCAGAATAAAAAGTGCATGTTACACCTACCACAAAGGTCCCAAACCATAAATATCATGGGGGCATCAAAAATATAGAGGAGATCCTAACAATTTTCAGAGGAAATATATAAAAAATAGCTCGCTTAAGAAGTATCAGGAATCACAACGGCATTGAACTTCTCATAACAATAATGGAAGCTATAAGTCAATGGATCACTGCCTTCAAAAATCTGAGGAATTATTTTCTGACATAAGAGTTTTCTATCCAGCCAAAATATTAACCAAGTATAAATACAAGGGGAGACTCAAAAAAAAGAAATGTATTTATAAAAAATTGTGCATTTATCCTTACAGGTTTAAACTTTAGTCACCTTCAAAGTACTCTCCATTTGATACAACTATCAAGACGTTTTTTCCACTCCTCAAAACAGTTTTTGAACTCGTCAACTTTGATGCCTTTTAGTGCTTCTGCCATTTTTTGTTTGTTTCAACTCTTCCACATCAGAAAAATTGTTCCCTTTGAGGACTATTTTCATTGGGAAGCAAAAAACTCACTGTGGTGAGATGGGGTGAATAGGGAGTAAGGGGCACAGAGGTCATACTGTTTTTAGTCAAAAACTGCTGAACACTCAGTATGGTATGGGTAGGTGCACTCGTAAATCACCCATTATTTTAAAAAAAATTCACCAAAGTCAAATGCAGCCTCTCACAACAATGCTAGATGGTACACTGATACAGATGGGTTCCTAGAACACTCACCTAGCAGGGGGAAGCCTGTACTACAAGAGGCCCGCTCTCCAGAAAATAATTCATTTTTGGGGGGGTCCCCCAATAAAATAAAATATCTTGTTAGATATATGAGAGTATAAATCCTAAAATGTTTTATCTTTCGTGTGCTCTTTTTTCCTTTTTTATAAAATTAATTTTATTGTATTATTTTCATTACCATTTAGTCCTCTTATACCTCCTCCCTCTTCCCACAATCACTACACTGTTGTCCACATCCATGAATTTGTTTTCCTTTTTGGCTTGGTCCTTCCACCCACTAACCTCCCCTCCCAATAGCTGTCATCCTGCTATCTATGAGTCTGTCTCTATTTTGCTTGTTAGTTCAGTTTTTTTCATTAGATTCCACATATGAATGGAACCATGTGGTATTTGCCTTTCTCTGACTGGATTACTTCCCTTAGCATAATGTTCTTCAGGTCCATCCATACTGTTACTGAGTAGTATTCCATTGTATAAATGCCCCATAGTTGTTTTATTCACTCATCTACTGATGGACACTTGGACTGCTTCCATACCTTGGTAAGTATAACTAATGCTGCAATGAACATAGGGGTGTTTATGTTCTTTTGAATTAGTGTTTGGGTTTCCTTTGGATATACTCCAGAAGTGGGGTCACTAGGGCAAAAGGCAGATCCTTTTTTAATTTTTTAAGGTATCTCCATACTCCTTTCCACAGTGGAGTGGCTGCACCAATCTGCATTTCCACCAACAGGGCAAAAATGTTCCCCTTTCTCCACATCCTTGACAGCACTTGTCTATTGATTTGTTGATGATGGCCATTCTGACAGGTGTGAGATGATATCTCATTGTGGTTTTAATTTACTTTTCTCTGATGACTAGTGACATTGAGCATCTTTTCATGTCTATTGGCCATCTGTATATCCTTTTTGGAGAAGTATCTATTTAGGTCCTTTGCCCATTTTTTTAATTTAGTTTTTTGTGTGTTTGTATATTGAGTTTTGTAAGTTTTTTATAAATTTTGGATATTAACCCCTTATCACATGTATTGACAAGTATGTTCTCCCATTCTGTGGGTTACTTTTATTTTATTCTTTTTGATGTTTTCCTTTGCTGTGTAAAAACTTTTTAGTTTGCTGTCATCATACTTGTTTATTGTTTCCCTTGCCTGGGGAGATATATCCAATAAAATATTGCTATGAGTTATGTCCAAAATTTTGCTGCCTATGTTCTCTTCTATGATGTTTATGGTTTCGTGTCTAATATTTAAGTCTTTAATCTATGGTGAATTTCTTTTTGTGTGTGGTGTAAGAATGTTGTCTAGTTTCATTTTTATGCATGTATCTGCCCAGCTTTCATAATACCATTTATTGAATAAACTACCTAGCCCATTGTCTGTGCTTGCTTCCTCTGTCAAATATTAATGTGGAGTTATTTCTGGGTCTCTATTCTGTACCATTGTCATATGTGTCTGTTTTTATACCAGTACCATGCTGTTTTGATTACTATGGCCTTACAGTATAGTTTTGATATCAGATCACATGATTCCTCCAACTTTGTTCTTCTTTCTCAGGATTTCTGTTGCTACGTGGGACCTCCTATGGTTCCATAGAAGATTTTGTAATGTTTGTTCTAGTTCTGTGAAATACATCATTGGAATCTTGATAGGAGTTGCATTGAATCTATTCCCAATTGATAGTGTGTATGATCTTTTTGACTCATTGTTGTTCATGTGTTCTTAATCAGAAAAATGCCGAATGGTGTTCTTTAGAAAAATAAAGAAGAAAACCAAGCCACAGAAATTATAGGGACCAGAAGATTCAACACAGAATGCCATCTGTACAGGAGGCCTAGGTTGGAACATGAGGAGAGAAGGCTCCAGGGAAAAGGTCTCTTGTGGGGGGGGGGGGATGGAACTAATCTACCTGATTAGATGGAAAATACAATTGTGAGGCAGATTACAGAGCTATTGGAGTATTTAGAATTAATGACTGTACAAGTTAAGAGAAAAGTTTAAAGTCAATAACTCTAGAAATATTTTTAAAAATTGAATAGGAAAGAAAATATAATCATGCTATTTTACTTAACTCAGCCAAAAAAATTACATAATCATAATAATGTAAGCTCTAAATGTTGGTTTACTAAAAAGTTATGATATAAATAAGGAAGAATGTGAATTACTATTAGATTTCTAAAACTATGCTCATGAGTTACTTTAATAAAAACAAAGATTAGCTGACCTTAAAAGGCAGAGCCCACATGCCATTGCCGGCATGTCAGATGGCAGAGGCCGTGTTCGTATTCGCTGTGCCTACAGGACTGCTGTGCCGGTGAAGAAAGCAATGCTAGAGAAGCCAGTCTCTTGGGCGAGCCAGCGAAAGTGTGGCATTTATAAGACATAATGCATAAAAATGAGGAAAACCAAAATGCTCAAAGAAAAGGTAACCAGCAGTTTGTGTTTGGCTTAATTACTGAAATAATCACAGAGCACTTTATGAGGGAATTCAAGAAATAGCTAAGGTAATTTGAAGAGTTTATTTTCATTCTATGTAGTAATATATGTATATAAAAGTAGCATATTTTATATATGAATATATGCATATTTATTTATAGTCAGTTATATATGTATATGTACATGTATATTTCACATAAATTTCATGTATTTCCAAAATGTTTGCAGTGTTTGGCATTATGGTGATTGATATTATTTTGAATGATCTTAGATTTCATCTCTGTTCTAGTACTATAATAATTAGGAAAAACATAATTTTTTTCTCATTTTATAGATATTTTTTTCAATTACAATTTACTTTCAGTATTATTTTGTATAGGTGTATCATGGTAGTTAAATGATTATATACTTTACAAAGTGTTCCCCATAATATTTCCAGTACCCATCTGGCACCATACACAGCTATTACAATATTATTGACCACATTCTCTATGCTGTACTTTATATCCCCATTACCATTCTAGAACAACCAATTTGTACTTCTTAATCCCTTTGCCTCTTACACCCAGTGCCCTGATCTCACTCTCTTCTGGCAATCACCAGTTTGCTCTCTGCATCTATGAGTCTGTTTCAGTTTTGTTTATTCATTCATTGTGAGGAAAAACACAATTTTTGGTGGTTTTATAACTTTATTTGACAATCAGCAGTTAGTTCTCACTTACATTAATTGCTTATAGATTTTTAAAAGTGGAGACAGGCACATAGGTGACACATGTATAGAACTTGTTTGTTGAATTGTCATCCTCATTATGTTTTCTGGACAACCACACATGATAATAATATGGGACATTCCTGTTCCTTGGCCCAGACAGCTTTGTTGAGTCTGGTGGGAGAATGTACATCTGGAGCTCCCATCTCCTTCATGACAAATTTCTGTACCTCTTGAGTGGCCAAGGGGCATGCTTGTAGAAACCCACTCCAGGGACGCATTTGTGAATGTCTCCGGTCACCACCTCATTGATGGCCGGGTGACCCGTCTTCTCACCATCTTACTTATGGGAGTCATTATGCCAGGCCCAAGTTTGAAAGAAAGAGAGCCAGGCAGAAAACAATCTTAAGTGAGTTCTTTTTGTATGCCTGTGTGTTTTCTGTTTACTTTTCTTCTTGTATTTATAAAATTAAAACATTAAGAATTGGAAGGAACAGGAGATTGAATTAAGATGATTAGCAGAGCACGGATGCCTAAAAATGACAGAAAAAGATGACTTGTTTAAAGTCATAAACCCACAATATGACTGGAAACCAAAATGAGATATTCTTGCTAGATCAAAAAGAAGAAACAATTCCTAAATAAGAGAAGGCAAGCAGGATTGGGAAAGTAGAGAAAGATGTTTTTCAAAAATCAAAAGGCTGTTGTAGAAAGAAGAAATCATTCTGGACTGTTCCAAGCCTTCGATCCCAAGCATGGAGGTGGCAATTACAAGGAACAAGTGGGGAGACTGGAGGCAAACCTCCAGGTGACTGGTTATGGATGTCAGAGTGGACAAGCTCTTACCCTCCATGTCAAGTAGAGATGTCTGCCTACAGGCCACAGCAATGAATGTGAGTTTCGGAAGCATCCAGAACTAATGGGAAATCCCTTTTCCCAAATGACTAACCAGTGACACACCCCACCTGGCAGTAGGTAGGTCCACCACTCCCTTTTGAGAATGCCAGGAAGCAGAGAAAGCATTCCCAGACAAGCTACCAGGAGATTCCAGCTACAGCAATGAGCTCACAGTTAAGAATGGTCAATCATTTGAGGAAAACTAATATTCTGAAGAGTCAATGTTCCCTCCCCACCCCAAGGACACAAGGGTAGTGTCCTCAGAAAAATAAGAGGAGATATTGTATCCCTGAAACCGAACAGAACTTTAAAAAAAATAGTTATTTTATTGACAGTTGTCCCAATTTCCCCCATTTGTCCCCCTCCACCCAGCACCCCTCACTCCCTCTGGAAATCTCCCCTCCTTTGTTCATGTCCATGGGTCATGTGTTTAAGTTCTTTAGCAACTCTATTTCCTATACTTGCTCTTAACATTCCCCTGCTTATTCTTTAACTACCAATTTGTACTTCTTAAGCCTGTCACTTTTTTCACCTATACCCCATACCCCCCTTCCCACTGACTACCATTCCAATGATTTCCATATCTATGATTCTGTTTCTGTTCTGGTTGTTTGCTTAGTTTCTTTTTAGATTCAATTGTTGATAGTTATGTATTTATTGCCATTTTAATATTCACAGGGTTTTTAAAAAAGATTTCTTTTTTTTTTTTAGAGAGAGGCAGGGAGGGAGAAAGAGGGGGAGAGAAATATCAATGTGTGGTTGCCTCTCATGCTCCCCTTACTGGGTACCTGGCCTGCAACCCAGGCATGTGCCAATGACTCGAACCAGTGACCTTTTGGTTCACAGGCCAGCACTTAATCCACTGAGCCACATCAGCCAGGATTAATGTTCATAGTTCTCATAACCAGTCTTTTGAACCCTGCATTTGATAGATTGCTTATTTCCATTTGTTTAGTTCTTTTTCTGAACTTGTGTTCTGTTCTTTCATTTGGGCCATATTTCTTTGTCTGCTCATAATGTCAGCCTCCCTGTGTTTGTTTCTATGTATTAGGTAGAGCTGCTTTGACTCTGTGTCTTGGTGGCGTGGCCTAATGTAGTAAGTGTCCTGTATGGTCCTGTGGCCCAGCCTCCTCTATCTCCCAAACTATGTACTCAAGGTGCTCCCTCCGTGTGGGCTGAGTACTTCTTCCTCTTGTAGTTGAGTCTTGATTGCTCTCAGCAGGTCATTGGGAGGGATTTACCCAGTCTAGGTAGGACTGCCTGTGACCCCTGGCCAGCAACCACCTCCCTCTGTAGAGTGTGGAGGTAGTTGGGTGGTACTCTAACTTTGTCTATAACTATCCAATGGGTTTGCAGGCTCTGGGGTTTCCTGGGTGGTGAAGGCCAAGGTCAGCCTCCACCTGTGTTCTGTCTAGGGACCCCTGGCATAATCTATAAAGTGATCTGCAGATGGCTGCTGCTAGTGCCAGGCCTGGGGCCACTCAATGAGAGGTACAGGGAGCTGGGCTCAGCTGTCGCTTGTTTGAGTGGATTTAGGAAGGTCTGAAGCCTGCACCTATCCCAGCCTTCATGTGGAAAAGTCACTGTTACCAGGGCAGGAGGGTTGCTTGTGGGGGTTGCTTGTGTAGGCCTGTAAGTTGTATGGGATGGACCATTAGGCAATCATCAGGGCAGGGCTTACCATGTGAGCCAGGTTGATAGAGATTCAGATATGGTGCCACCGCCCTGTGTTTCTGTGTGGGGGAGGGCTTAGCAAAGGTACAAGGACTACTGTCTGCAGTACTGTATGGGAAGAAGCTGTCCCCCAGCTTATGCCCTGATGCCAGACACTTCAGTTCCTCCCTATATGCCACTCGTGCCCTTCCAGCAGCTGTCCCGGTGCTGGAGCACAGAGACAGTGAGTCTCAGTAAGTCCATGTGTGGTGCGAGGCCCTTTAAGAGGAGGGGCAGAGAATCTCACAGTTTCTTCTGCTGACCTAATCCCCACTGGTTTTTACAGCCAGGAGATATGGGAACTCATCTTCCAGGCACTGTAATCCTGGGGTGGGTGGTCTGGTGTGGACCTGGGTTCCCTGGCTCCCAAGGTCTCCCTCTGTTTTGTATCTACCACATGTGGGTTTGGGACCAGCTGCTCCCGTATCTCCATATCTCCACCCCTCCTTCCCTTTTACCCATCTTGATGAATGTGGTTTCTTTAATTCCTTAGTTGTTGAACTTCCATACAGCTCAGTTTTCTGATGGTTCTCAGTGATGGTTGTCCCATATTTTAGTTGTAATTTTGCTGCGGTTGTGTGAGGACACGAGCCACATTTACCTATGCCTTCATCTTGACTGGAAATCCTCCAATCAAAAAATCAGGACCTTTTTTTTAAAGGAAGCTATCGGAGGCTTGGAAATGAAATCTATGATGATCAAAACAAGAATCTACAGGATCTGGTCTGTATTTCCTTTTCTAAAACATTTCTAACCACCTCTTGTGTTGGGAACTCACTATCTTTTCCTGAAGTCTATTTTGTTGTTTGGGAAGCTCAAATTTAAAAGTTCTCTCATAGAGCAGGCTGACAGCTCTGGGGCTTGGTGGGTGGGGGGTGGAATAGAGCAAGAGGAAGAACTCATGGACATGGACAGCAGTGTGGTGGTTGTGAGGTGAAAGGGGCTTGGGGCAGGTGGAACAGGGTATAAGGTTGTAGAATCAATACATGGCTCTCCCACCACCCACGTTGAGGGGTTGGCCAGGGGATCCCTGCCCAGAAGGAATGTGTATTGTTTCAGAAATGATGGTAACTTCTTCCTTATCACCTTTTGGGAGTGGCTTCCTGTCCTGTGACTGCTTCTTGACCTTTTCTTTACACTGAGGTAATGTAGTTTAGGTCACGTAGGGCACATGCCTCCTTTGTCTGGGACCCCTTAAAACAAGTCTCAGACACATGGGGGTGCAGTCCTGCTTGCCAAACCCCCACTGTTGGTGCTCCCTGGAATGTGAGTAACAAAGGCAGTGTCTGTTCCATCCAGTCCTCCTTGTGGATTTTTCAGTTTATCAGAATGAACGATCAAGATCCCCTGGCTTGACCTCCTGCATTGCAAGATGGGATAAATTGCAATGGAAAAAATTCAATAAAAGATGGTGATCATTAAAATAATAATAATAAATTGAAAGTTCTCTCATACTGATTTTGTCTCCTTGCTCTTAAACCTGGATCTCCCTGTGGAGCTTCCTCATCTATAAGAAGCCTTTCAAATATTTAAAAACTCTTATTACATCTCTTTCTTTAGTCTTCTTGTCTCCAAGCTAAATAGTCAACTCATTCAATTGTCTCTCACTTGACAGCTTCCAGAGTCTTTATTTTTCTGCTTACCTGTCTCCTGAGCCCTTTCTAGATTATTCCCAGCACCTATGATAGAAACTACTTAGGACAGGCCTGGAATTGCTCATGATGTTTCAGATGTGGCCTATTTTCCCACAATGGTATTATTACTTCCTCTGGTTACTCAACTACTAATAATAACATCTAAGCTGACATGATTGTGGTGCTTTCCTTAAGGAACTCCAGGAAATGAGTAAGTAGGTCTGTTTCTCTAATTTTTATTATTAGTTTCATCTGTCTAGTAAATATTTATGAACCGTAAGCTGTGCTCCAGAGGCTGTACTAGGTGCTGCTCTACCTTCAAAGATGAATGCAGCATAGTAGCTGCCCTCAGGAAGTTCACAATTAGTAGGAAACTCAAGTTATGTATAAGTAGCCTCCAGCGTAGAAAGTGGTATGAGATGGTAGAATAGTACAGATGTAGAGTTATGGAATCCAAAGGAGAAACATAATCTAAAATCAGAAATTCTTCCTGATAAATGGTATTTCAGGAGGCTGGGATAGAGTTCCTACCGCTCAGGTTCTTTGACTTAGATACTGTTTGCCCAGCTGTCTCTCCCTATTCCTCCTCAGTTTCAATGCTCAGTATTTGTCCCTATTTTTTCTTATTGCTCCCTCCTGGGCCTGAAAATGGCATGAGAGGCCTACTCTTAAGAACAATTTTTTTCTTTTCAATTTTATTTCTTTTCTTTTCAATTTTAAAAATAAATCTGAAAAGTAACATTGTATTAAAAAAAAGAATCAGCCCATCCAGCCCTGACTAGTGTGGCTCAGTTTTTCGGGCATATCGGTTCCAGGTGACGGGAAAAAGAGAGGATGGGGCTACAGTGTTCTATGGCTGCAGAGTTTCAGATTTGCAAGATAAGAAGAGTTCTGGAGAGGAATGGTGGTGACGCTTGTACAACAATGTGAACATACTTGATGTTACTGAACTGTACAGTTAAAAATGCTTAAAATGGTAAGTTTTGTGCTGTGTATATTTTACCACAATAATAATAATAATAATAATAATAATAATAGAATAAGTCTGTCCTTAGCCCTTCGATATTGCATAACTCAATTCTTCACCTCTTTTCCTGGCTCTGATTCACAACCTTGCACTTCCTTCTAAGTATTGTGTTGATGTAGATATACTCCTGACATAGGGCTGTCTCATGTTCCCTGAGGAAGATACTCCTGACATAGGACTGCTGTGGTTGTGACAAAATATTAGCCAAGGGAAAACTATGTACCCACAGGAGGGACTTGTCTTCAGGGGCGACAGCCAACAAATTTATGCTAGAATCTTCTGGGGAAAGACTCACATGCTACTTAAAGGCTCATCTGCCCATGAACCTGCACAGGGCAGGTCCATGAATTAACCATGAGCTTGTTTGGCTCTAGTCTAGATCATGCCTAAAGTGAAGGGTCCCCATTCCCCTCCTTGCCAATCTGACATTCTTCGGAGAACTCATTTTGAAGGAGGCTCTTTGCCGGCATTTCTTGCTCCATTCCCTGAAGAGGACATCACAGCCAGCAGCCACAGCATCTGCTGTTGGAGTTTTCAAGTCAGCGAACGAGCCAACAGACTTAAAGAAACTGAAGTGACTGTGTCATAAAGAGCACTCTATTACTTTATTTTGACAAGGGTTGTTTAATTTCAATTATTTATGATGTTTTATTGTTCACTAGAGACTGCCCACAACTCATTCAATAGGAGGCAATTAGCAGAGTAACCTGAGACCTTGCTTGCCTCTAACCTGTCAAATCCTTACAAGAAACAGCCAGTCTTTTTAAGAAAGAAGAGTTATTCATTCATTCAACAAATATTTATCAATGTTGATATAGTTATAAGGTATGTGACAATAATAGGTTTATAATATATGGGTTTGTGATTTGTTTAAATGAAATTCACTGGTTGTAGGTCATAGATACTGTTTTTATGTGGAGGCTGTTTTCCTGTATTCTTACAGACACCAAAGCAATCGTATCTCCTAGGTGTACAGGGGGGCCACTGGTTGCATTTTATGGGTTGAATTGTGCTCCCCTCCCAATTCATATGTTGAAGTCCTAACCCTCAGTACCTCAGAATATATTTAAAGATGGGATCTTTAAAGAAATAATTAAGGTCAAATGAGGTTATTAGTGTGTGCCCTGATCCAATAAGTCTGGTGTCCTTAAAAGAAGAGATTAGGACAGAGACACACACACAGGGGAAAGACCATGTGAAGACACAGAGAGAAGAAAGCCATTTACAAGCCAAAGAGAAAGACCTCAGGAGAAACCAACCCTGCTGACACTTAATCATAGACTTCGAGCCTCCAGAATTATGAGAAAGTAAATTTCTGTTGCTTAAGCCTTCCAGTCTGGTATGTTGTTATGGCAGCCCCAGAAATAATACACTCCATCAGTGCCCATTCCATTTAACTACTACATAATCCCATTCTGTTCAGTAATATCATATCCAGGACACTAGGACTGCACTGCTTAGAGTCATGAAGGAGCTGAAGAAACACAGAGCTAATAAATCTTCCTAGCAACGCAGTGTGCATAGAAGAAAATATGGTGGGAGGGGGTGGGGATGTACCATGCCACAGCTCAGCAAGCTGTCGATCTATTAAAAAAGCATATTTGTTATTATTCACAATTCCTCCCAGAGTAGGACTTCTCCAGTGCAGGAAGGCTTCCCAGAGCTGGCATTGCTGCACAAATAGCTCAGCACTCAAGCATCTATTTGGCACTATCACAAGTGGCTCACTCAAACTGGGCAGTCTCTAAATAAGGATGCTGCTTTGATTATAATTTATATGAACGTAAAAGCCCACAACCTTTAATCCCCAAGAAGGATGCCATTTCCAGCAGTCAGAGAATGTAGGCAGTTAGCTCCTTTGGTTTGCATTCCTAAATGTCTGCCTGGTGTTTCTCCCTCCACCACCACGTCCAGCACACCCCACTGGAGCCATATGGCCACATGCTTACTCAGCCGGGCCATGCCAAGATTCACTTTTGTTTCCTCAGGGAACATCACAGCAGTCCAGTTGAGTCAACTTTTTGACTCCAGCTCGTTCCTGGTGCTATGGACTCTACCTGTTTCCCAAATTTTCTGGCTGTTTTCCCAGATTTTGAACTGTTTTCCAAGCTTTCCCCCTGATTTCCTGAGCCCTGTGCCCAGGATGCTTCTTAATCTGTTACAATCTGTTACCCTCCATTCCAGCTTTGTCTTTGACTGCTTTCTTGACCCTTGGATAGTCCTATCCAGTTTTTTTTTCGCTCACCTGGATGGGGCCAATGAATATTCCTAGTTGAGGGTTATGATCCTGATCTTGATTTTCTGATCTAAAACTGACACTACCTTTTCAGACCTAGGAAGAGCTCCCAGGCCAAACAAACTCTTTGTGCTTGTCACCTTTATAACTACTCGATGTCTGGCCAACCACTAAATACTCCCCACTTCCTCTCATTTTGTAGAAAGAATCTTTGTGCCCAAGACAACGGCAAAATGACCAATATTTACTGAAAGTCAGACAAAGTTTTCTCCCTACTGCTTGCCCTCTTCCAACAGTGCTAGTGGTAGCAAACCTGAGAACCCAGCCTGCTTTCCAGTGGAATATATGTTAGAGCATCAGAAAAAATTATTCATAAATTGTAAGCTAAGAGAATAATGCTGTTCCCAGCTCTCATTCCAATCACCCCTTTCCGTTTTAGGGAGTCATCTACCAGGCGAGCCTAACCACCTTTTTTTGAAATCAACACTCATCTAAACTCTTTACCAGTTCTTAGACTAGATGACAAATTTGTTTCTCTCGTTTTGCTCCCCATTTCCTTCTTTCTTGCCTAGTTAGCAGCATTGATGCTGTTTCCTAGAAATCTGGATGCCTGTTTTGCTCTTCCATTTCTCCCTACTTTTTTCATCACACCCTTTCTCCTTGTTCAAAACAGGAAGATTGTGTGTGCAGAGCTGTTTATGCCCAAGGCTGTGCATGGTATGCCGGGAATAGGGTGGATTCTTTGCCCTACAGAACATTAATTGCCTCTCTGATAAATGGAGAAAGAAAAAAATGCCTCAAGGACAATGCCAGGCACATTTTAGAATAGAATCAATCCTTCAAGCTCATCTCCAGTAGCATCAGATTTTTAAAGAAAGCAATCCTTTTCTCTCCCCCAAATTTTTACTTTGGTTTCATCCTCTTCTCTTGAGTCATTCTAGGATAGTTCCTTACTACTTGAACAAGGCATCTCAAGCTAAAATAAACAAACAAACAAAACAGAGCCCAGGATGATGATCTCTGCTATAGTTAAGTTCAGAATTCGATGGAAAAACCCTGCCTTTCTGGTCATGTCCCCGTATCCTGAAACGCCATTTTCCCAAGACATTCTTGTAATCCATTGTCATTCACCAATCAGAGAGCCCAGTGGGGTGATATTTAATTCATGTCTGTCAATCACCACACAAAGAAAAGGCCTTCAGCTGGCCACCGAGAGAATCTTCTGCCCGCAGAACAAAGAGTCGGCGGGGATCTGTGGTCCCAGCCGCTCGCTGTGCTCAGGGGCGGGGTCGTCACCGCTGCCGGCGGCGGTGCGTGGTTTCAGAATAATTGAGGTGTTGGAGAAGGCAGGGCAGATTAAAGAGATTGAAGCGGCAGTGCATCCCTGTAACACAGTCAAGAGAGCAGAGAATGCGATTGGGACTTTCATGTTTCAGCTCTTCAATCTCAGATCAGCATGTCCTTGGCCTTCGACCTCTGTGTCAAATCCAAATATTTGAATTTTAGAGTAACTGCTGAGGCCTAACCCTGTCAAGTGGGGTTGTATTTGCCTCGTAATTTTTAAACTGACGTATCAGCAAAACAAAGTGGCTAAGATATGAATCTCGTGTATGAGAATGAAAAAAGCTTCTCTTCCATGCCTTGCATTTATCTTTGGAAGTTGGGGGGATATGAATAATAAATAAATGAAATTAAACACTTCCGTGGCAATTGTCGGTAACACAAACACAGGATTCGAAGGCAGCAGCTGGACAACAAAGGAACAGTGCCTCACGTTCAAGATTAGCTCACCAAGGATTTTTTTTTTTTCCCCAAAAACAGTCACTGGGAAAAGTACAGCGTGTTTTCCCTTCTCCCAGTCTGTCCTGTGCTGAGAATGGAGTCAAAATGGTTTCGTAAATTGCACTAAGTGTGGGGACTTAAACTAATGCTAATAGGTCATGCAAAACCCAATTTCGAGTTCCCTTTTACTGCAAGAAGCTTTTACATATATTTCATGCCTTTCTCTCTCAAAATATTTCACATTGGCTTACTCAATTTTCATAAAGGTAAGGAATGTTTTAGTGTTCCCTTTCTAGTCTCTTTTATAAATGGAAAAACAAGTGACGGGGCTGGTGCAGAAATGAATGAGGGGTGGGGGTGGGGAATAAAAACAAAAGCAAGTGGATTTGCAGATAGGAAGCCCTGGTTTTGAATCTCAGTTCTTTCCATTTCTAGTGTTCTGACTTTGGCAAAATCCCTAACTTCTTTGATCTTCAGTTTTATCACCTGTTAAGTGGAAATACCTGTCTCATAGTATTCTTTCTACAATTAAGTCAGATACAAGAGTTTCTGGTACACTGTAGGCTTTTAGAAATCATAGTTTCTTTCTTAAGCCAAGAACGGTTGACAACAGGGTTGGAACCTCTGCCTGTAACGAGGATGCCTTGTTCGCTCAGTTTGCTCTGGCAGCTTAGTGATGCTGCTTGCTAGCTTTGTTCAATAGGCTGGATGCTGGTCAGTTCCCTCTCTGAACAGCAGCAGTCCCTGCCCGAAGTTTCCCTATCTTCTTCCCTAGTATGTGCTGTAATGGAAACTTGGGATGGGAGGAATTTCAGAAAACATTAGCTCTGTGAGACCCTGAGGCCTCGTGCTCTACAACATGTCTTATCGTCTTAGGCTATAATTAATATTTCAGAAGTAGAAAATCTCCAGGAAATTTGCTTTTCAAAAGTACCTGCCTTACAAAGGAGGGAGCAAAAACAATAATGTTAATTTTTTCCCCCATTTAAATGCTAATCTGTATAACCAGCCTTTTCTACCAGATTGGACTTTGAACTTGAAGACCTATTTAGTTTTTCCTAAATCTCCGTTCCCTCAGAAGTAAAATGAGGTGCTTAAATGAGAATATTTTTTTGTACATGTTTATTCTTTGTGTAGCCTCCATTTATAATTACTTTAAAATAAGGGCAATAATACCTCATATATAAATTAATCTGAAATAATACATGTAGGAGGGATGAATCTCAATCCACAAATTCTGATATAAAAGAAATATCACATATACATATAAATTTTTTAAAAATTATATATTCTCCGAGCCCTGACGCTCTGGGTTACCAGAAATTTAACTTCAGGTCATCTTAAAGCTCTCTCACCCACATCCCCAGACAGAGTTGCAAGGCCCTATACAGCACCAGGAAGTAGTTGAGGGTAAGGAGTAAGGGATTCTTGTCTGCATTTCAGATGTTTATTGCCTTGGCCCACATGGCCTTTCACTCATTCTCCTGCCATGCATGGGATAAGAGAATCTTTGATTAGGCTGAGAAATCCAGTGCCTCTGTTCTCTTTCCCTCTTTGAAGTCTTGTCCCCTCCACAGGTTCCTGCCAGTAAGCAACAGTTATTCTCCATGGCTCTGAGACCCTTATTTTCTCATCATTGCTGTACATTTTCTCCTGTTATGCATGACAGAAAGGTCTTCACTGTCTGGCCTCCACCTGTTTCTCCAACACATCTCCTGTCATCTCTTTACATGTATCCTCTGTGCCAGCCAGGCCAAGAAACTACCTGCAGCTCACCACGGCTGCATGCTCTCTCATGTTTTATTGCTTTGCCTGAGCTGTCCCTCCTACCTGGAATATCTTCCGATGCACAACTCCCAATCTGATTTAGCTGTTAGTCATTCTCAAGCTTAAGCTCCCCTGTCACTTCATTGAAGGAGACTTCTTTTCTGTTGCCTCCAGACACTCCTCTCTCTGCTACCTGAGTGGCACTAGGTCCATGTTACTGTAATGCCCTTTACTTGTTAAAAGGTAACTTGAGTGTAGCTCAGTGGATTGAGCGCGGGCTGCGAACCAGGCATCGCAGGTTCGATTCCCAGTCAGGGCACATGCCTGGGTTGCAGGCCATGTCCCCCAGCAACCACACATTGATGTTTCTTTCTCTCTCTCTCTTTCTCCCTCCCTTCCCTCTCTAAAAATAAATAAATAAAATTAAAAAAAAAAAAAAGGTAACTTGAGTTTTATCTCTGTATCTCCAGCCCCTGCCAGAAACATAAGTGCCCAGTGTAGATTAGTTAAGTCAATTTTCTTAACACCTACCGTATGCCTAAGCTTTTCTAGTCCTCTCTCTTCTAAGAACTCTTGCTCTTTACATGTGAATCCACGGCAGCACTATCCAATTTGAGCCATTTGGGTATTAATAGGACCACCAGGCACCCACAGATTTTAATGAATTACCATGTTCCCTCTCCCAGCCTCCTAATTACAGAGCCAGGAAGGGATCTCTGTGATCAGCAGTTCAAACTCACATTTATTGCAGGACCATCCTTAGGGGTGGTCACTTGGTCTGCACTGAAATAATCCCTAAGGCTTTTCTATCAAGTGGATATAACGGAAGCATCATGCAGATATTAGCATGTGGGGTGAACATTACCAAGACAGCATCCTGGTGTATAGGAGCTGATTCACTCTGTCCCTGAAAACAAGGCAGTCCAGAACAGACAGATGCTGCGAAAAAAGGATATATTCTGTTTTTGACAGAGTTAATTTTTTTCAAATTACAGCCCAGGTAAAAAAGATTCTTGACTGCCTTAATCTTGTGGGCTGTGTCCTATGGGCTGGTTTTGGCTTGAATTCTACAGGTAAAATGACTGCTACCTTCTGCTCAATCTGCCAGGAGTCTTTGTTATCTCCACAGTGAGTTTTGGACTCTTAACAGTTTTTGAAGCAGAAAAAAAAAAGCAAGGACAGTGGTTCTTTGTGTCTTTCAAAGCCAGCACTGTTTCCTTGGGCTGGCACGGCCCAGGGACAACATGCTGCCCTTCGTGCGAGATTGTTTTATTGCCCTGACACACGGACTGGCCGGTGCCAGCCTTCATGCAGCAGAGAAATGCTGGGTGCCCCCTGCGATGTGAGGACAACTTACAAAGCGGCAAATGGACTTCGGATGATGACTCTCAGTAATTCATCTTCTCCTCTTACGTCCCAGGGAAGCAAGTTTGGTGGGGCACTTCCTGGTACTCGACTGATTCGCTCCACCATTGACTACTGCCTCAGTCAACAGTGGTCTGAAGCTTAGAGGTGGAGTTTTTAAGGATCTCTATCACATTTTATTAACTTAGATTCATTTTTAAAAGTTGAAAGTCAATGAACAGTTAATCTCTATAAATACTTATCTGTTAATGCAACCTGAACTACTAGAGTGATTCTGTACCACTCATTCACTGGTATGTTTAATAGGCATTTGTTAAGGACCAGCTCTGTGCCATGCACTGTGCCTGGTGCTGAGGCAGTGAGAAGGAACAGTTTTCAGGGAGTTTATAGATGAGTGACCGTTCACTGGGATAAGTTACTAAGGGGCACTGAGAGCCACGAGAGCCCAGAGGAAGGGTCATGGAACACAGCCAGTGGGCGTCATGGAGGCTTCTTTGTAAATGTGGAGACTGAGTTGTCGTGGTGAACAAACAGAAGACAGCCAGAGTCTGACAGGGAGGAAGGGTACACTGCGTTGTGCAGGTAGTGAGGAAGCGGGGTGCATCGGGGGACTGAACTGAGCTCAGAAAGGCTGGAGTATGAGGTATATATTAGGGGAATGGCCGGAAATATTAATGAAAATATAGAGTTTTAAAGACAAGACTTGGGAGCCCATTGGATTTTATATTTTATCCTAAAGGTAATTGGGTGCTTTGGAAAGACTTTTTGCTGGATAGTGTTATGGTCAGATACAACGTACAGACCATGCGTCTGGGCCATGAAGCAGTTCCACACAGGAGACAGCACAACGCCAGCTCAAGGAAACAGTGCTGCCATGAGAGATATAAATGCAGGTTTCAGAAATCTGGAAATTGACCTTTATTTCCCCTAGACTGTATGTTGGGGCAGACAGAATTGCTTTACTCTTGTACTTCTGTAACCTGGCTTATAAACAGCGGTATGTGCTCAATGAATGATTGAAGGAAGGAGCAAATGAAGGGTGTACCTTCTGGGAAAAGAGGAAGCAAGAATAATCTTTCTTTCATGGGGTTTCATTTCAGTCTCTGATAGTTTGAGACCCCCAGTCCTTTAGTCTCATGTTCTCAGGCTCTACATGCTTAGATCCTTCAACTGTCCTTCATGTGACGTGATTCTCCCCAACTGTGCTTATTAAATTTATTTTCATTTGCCATTGCCCCTCTGATTAAATTGTGGTTCTGAGAACTAAATGCAAAGCTTCAGGTAAACTCTGGTATCAGAGAAGGCTCCCAGGGAGTCTTCATCTGATTGTTCTTCAACTTAGGTTCTTCTGGTTATTTTGACAATCACTTAACACTGATGACTGGAGTTGTAGTTATAGGAATATTTTCTATATGTTTGACTTCTAAGCCATATCTCCTTCCACAAGGATAAAAGAAATTATTAAAATATTTTTCCTACTTGATATATATGGTTTACACACTTCCGAGTCAAGTGTAGGATTATATATCTAGCTCTTTTACACCTTAACTTGCTTTCTTGGACCTGCTGTTGCAGCCTATTGAGGCTATATTAGCTACATCATCCAATCCAATATCATCTGCAAGCATGATCAGTGTTCAATCAATGTCCTAATTCAAATGACCAGAAGAAATATGTTCAACAGACTAGATCCTGATGGCATCCCAACTAGAAACTTCCCCTGGGTTAATGTTTTTCAAGCTATGGTAATAATCCTTAGTGGGTCATGGAACAAATTAATGGGTTGAAATCAGCATTTTTAAAAACTAATGTGCAATAGAATAGGACATGTCAGAGTTTATTGCATGCAGGAAAGGCAAATTATATGTTGTGAAACTTTTGTGTTGGTCAGACATACATACACGCACATATTCTATGTAACACAATCATGGACAGGTAGAAATAATATTGTCACATGAATCACATAATTAAATTAGAGAATAAATATTCTTACTTCTTAAAACATATTAAATAGATTAACATAGAAGTGAACTGAAAACCCCATTATCACCCTTATAATTCTTGACTTTTTAAAATGAAGACTCCCATTGTTGGACAATTGGACAATTCCCTTCCTTTGAGAAGTGTTCTTGAAGCTGCAACATGGGGTATTCCAGTCTTTCTGAAGTGACTCAGGACCACTGTGGGGCCTCTGAGCCTCCAAACCCAGGTCAGTTAACTCACCCCCACTTTTCTGTTTTCCAGTGCCATGTTGCTGCGTAAGATTTTACTTGGGAGGTCCAATGGGGATGGAAGTTTCCTCTGGATTAAAAAAATAAAAATAAAAGGTTGAAGTCTACTAACAAAGATAATACTTCCTAATAAAACTAATTAGAAAATTTCTTTGACTTACCAAGTAAGCATACAGAGAATATATTGGTAGACCGGGTAAGTGTTGCCTGATGTTTATGTTTGGACCATTTCTCATGACTACTTGTAGCCTTCTGTTCAACCTAAGTGATACATTTTCTAGATTCTAATGTCAATGTATTGATTAGCTGTAAATGTAGAAGTTATTCTTTTAAAGTCAACAAACACATTCTAGTTGTTGGTATTAATAGTTCCCATGGACTCTCTTTACATGTAATGGTCCTTGGTCTATAAGTAGTTTTTCTTACATGTCAAATATGTAAAAAATGATGCTATAGTCACTAAAGTTGTCCACAAATATACATTCTGATTTGCCTTTTTGCAGGCAGACATAGAGTAGTAGAATTGCACTTCACACTATTGAACTTAGTCATGGCCATGTGACTTGTTTTGGTCAATGAAATGAAACTGAAAGTGCTGCATGTCATTTCCATGTGGAGGCATTTATCTGACAGTGCCAGATACCATACATAGTGCTGCCTCCCCTTCCCACATTGATGGGGAAATACTAGTGACAAGGATGAGCAAAACCTTCTTGCGGATACCCATGCCAGCCATATAGCATGTGAAAAATAAACCCTTATTGTCTTGAATACCTGAGATTTGGGATTTATTTGTAACTAAAACATTAACTAGCCCATCTTAATATGTAGTTTACCAAACATGAATTTTCCTGTACTTTAACCCATATTTATTTTTTTTTGTTTTAATTCGTGTCTTTGCTTCTGTAGTGACAAATCTTGGTTATTTTTCTTATGTCTCCATACTATTTATTGAGCTGTAATAATCCTTTCTTTTGAATTTCCAGTGGTTTTTTTTCTTCCTGTGAAAGAGTCACACTACAAGAATCTTTCTTGAATGAATATCAATAATGGGGCAGTTGGAAGGCATACTTTTTTCATTATATTTGGCAAGAAAAAAATATACTTCTTTTTAGAGTATCTCCACCCTGCAGCTGCAACTCATTACTGTCTACCTAAATGCACTAACCTAGCCAGCAAGCAAATGTTTCCCATTACAAATGACATTTATCAGCTAGTCTAAGGAATAGGTCTCCTTCAAAATTGATCTAGCTTGGGAGTAACAGTTATGACTCACTACTGGATCTCTCAGTGCTTTCAAAGTGAAAAAATGCAATGGATGATATGATTAACATTGACCTATTGCATCTTTTGTATGTATACATCAACCATAACATTTATTTTTCCAATAAGACACTTTTTTGGCTACCAGTATTAGAATGTCTTCCTGAATACATCTGGTAGCCTTCCATTTGGATTAGTGCTTTATATTTTGAAGCTTTTTCATAAAACATTTATTATATTTTATGTTGCATTGTTGCTGAAAACTAAATTATAAAATGCTTGAATTAATATAATTCAGACTTTAAACCTGATTGAAATATAGGAAGAACCCAAGTTGCATGTGAGCTGTGTTCTAAAGTCTGGTTTTAGGAGCTAGGTTGACATTTCTCATAAATAAGCTTGAAATCCATGATTAGGTCCAACTTTAGCCACCCAAAGCCAATTTAACCTCTAAAGTAGTTATATATGTATGGTTAAATGGCTATGGAATATATATATAGTGTGCGTGTGTAGATCATCTTAGAAATCTAAGCACCATATAATAATGTTTGTGGTAATCAATTCTTTGGCATCAAAAAGGCACATACTTATACAGAGAAAATGCTTTCATATGAGAAGGGAAGAAATACTTTTTTTTTCCTTCTTAAGTCATGGAAACTATGGTCTGCCAATATATGTTTTCTTTCAAAAAAAAGAGTATGGAAATATAGGAGTCTCTTCTACCTCTTCAGGTAGTTAAGGTGAGCTCCTAGAACTTCCAATATGGTCTGAGAGGGCTGGTAAGACCAAAAGATCTTTTTAAACCAGATATTTCTTTCAAGACACTCATACGTAGTATCACACATTAGCATAAAAGGTATAGATCCATGTTGAAGCAACATAATGCAAAATTAATGCAAATGGTGCCTCACCTTCTCATTCTGATTTTCCAACCAGAAAGTATTAACCGAAATCTAATAGGAGTAGTAATCTAATAATATTTTAAATGAAGTAGTGTGGCTGCTAAATTTATACTCCACCATTCCATACCTACAGTGCCATGGAGACCAGGATTTGAATGGCTTTAAAAACTCTTACATTTGGAGATGTGGAACAAATAGCGTGTGTTTATTTAGTGATCAATGGTAGGTGGACTGTGTCCTGCCACCTTGATCTAGAGAAGAGCTAACTCAGTGCTGAATCAGCAGGGATTTTGTTTTTGGGGTTGTTCACTGTGTTTTGAAAGCAGTAAAATGGCAGTCCATGAACAAGAGAGGAAAATCTGTGACCCAACAAGGATTCTGCTTTTGACCATAAAAATGCAGTATTATAAGCTCAACAAAAATATCTTTTCCCTGCTAAGAAAAGAAAAAAAGGAAATAGAGAAAGAGATCAAAACAATGTTTGAATTGTTGAAATCTCTTAAACAGCTATGCTCCAGTCATTTAGTAACACTGAATGCAAACATTGCCATCACTTCTTGAAGAGTAAAACTAGAGTCAAACCATAAGGTAAAATGGTCTTGAGAAGATTATCTTATTGAAAAACTGCCTAGACAGCAAGTGGGATTTTCTGTATGTTGCCAGTATTTAATTTGTTTGCTAAATTGAATAGAGAATGCCAGGCAGTTTGAAAAATTTAGGAAAAGGTGAAGCAAAATGAAATACAGTATAGGAGATTAAACAGGGCCCTGAATTTTGAGCCTGTTGATGTTAGTTTTAATTTCTCTTTTATACTAAGTTTCTGGTCATTTGGATGACCAAGACTTAGTTTAACTCTCTGCAACTCTATCTTATTAAATTACTTACTCTCTAAGTATCTTTCAACTTCAGGATGTCCATATTTCAGTGATTTTCAACTGTTCTACTCAGATACAAGCATTTCCAGATACTAAGGGGTGGCAACATTTGGTCATTTGTGTCACTCTTCAGCAACAGTAGTGGCAACAGGCACAACAGCCATTCATTGAAAATTTACTGTGGGCAAGATTCTATGCTGAGTCCTTTACATGCATTATCTCACTTAATCCTCAAAATATTACTAGAGATTTTCATGTAATTTGCACAAGTCCACCCACTATAAAATGACTAATGTGGAAAGAAGTAGTGAATATTGATCTGTTTATCATTTGCTCATAAACTAACTGCCATAGCAGCTTTTACTCACAACACAAACCTGATATATCTATTTTTAGTGGAAATCAGATGTCTTATGTGTATTGGAAACAGACTTTAGTTTAGGTAACATTTGGATCCATTCACAGGTGTTACATGCACTAAGTACATTCATAAAATTATACAATATCAGAACTCTTAGGGATCTTAAAGACCATCAGTGATGTGTTGTCCAATATAGTAGTCATGAGCCATATGTGACTGCTTAAATTTAAATTTAATTAATTAGATTAACAACTTATTTCCTCAGTCACTAGACACATCTCAATGGACACATGTGGCTACCATATTTGGCAGCACATTTTTAGAACATGTTCATCATCATAGAAATTTCTATTGGACACTGTGGCTCTAGTGACCATGTTCTTATTCAATTCCTTTGTAGCAATTAGAATGCTTTTGGTTCCAAATAGGGGAAAACCTGGCCAAGACTGACTTAACCAAAAAATAAAAGAGTAGGGCATTTATTGGCTAATATTACTGGATAATCCAGGCCCTGACCAGAGGTTCTTAAGGCCCATGGGCTCCTGCTCCTGTTACCTGTTTATCTCTCACATCTCCCCTCCTCTCTCTTCTTTCGCTCTATGCATCGCTTTGTCTTCAGGCCAGCTCTATTCATGGGGATAATGGCCCTAGCAGTTCTAGACCTTCTCACCCAATCCAGAGGAAGAATTATCCTTGGAGGTAGTTTGGAAAAGTAAGGCAACTAACTTCTCAGAAACCTCATCATATATCTAGCTATGTCTCACTGACTCAATCTGATGATGTTTATCTCTGAGTAATCACTATAGCCAGAAATATAGGATGTCCTGTATGGTTTAAACCAATCAAGCCGATGCCTTGGTCAATCCCACTGTAGTTACTGTAATTTCATGACTAGTATACTATGGGTTAACCAACAAAGAGATCCCCTCTCCCCCCAAATACCTCAGAGTACTTTAAGCAAACAACAGAAGATATTTTGGTGGATAACCCCCAAAATGTCCACTACACCCTTCATTTTTACCATTTCTCCAAAATGGTGTATAGGGATGTATTTAAATGCCATACTGAAGGTCATAGAACTCGGGCATTAGTGTAGCCTGGACAAGGTTTCCCAGGCAGCACACTTTCCACTATACCGTGGTGGCACCCCATCATGATATATGTACAGAAGATACACATCTTTGGGTAAGCATCATAGAAGGCATAAAATTATTAGATGCACCACAGTAAAGGAAATTCAACTTTAAAAGCTTTGCTTAGACCTAAGGAAGGTGGACTCAGTGAATGAGTAACCTCTCAGGTATGGACTATATAAACTTGGGTCATTCAATTAACCTCTACTAGTTAAGCTTTTATATTGCACTTCTCATGAATTTTCTATAATTCTAGTCAGTACTGTAGCCATCACACACTAGAGGTCTCTAAGTCTCAATTAATATTTTCCTAAGATCTTTGACACTCTAGACCACAGAATGTTATTTAGGAAAAAAAATATTGTTATCCAATTTCACTAGAAGTGGAAGGAAATAGTGCCAATACTCATCAATTACATTTTGTTCCAGTATTTTCTCTCAGTTTTTAATAAATATGAAATCTCGGCCTTATTATTTTAAATTTCTAAAGGTTATATAAATGTAGGAAAAAAGGAATACTCCAACCTTCTTCTTCCCCAAATATAAATATACAAAAGAAGAATCCACACAAGTCTGTTTACAATTTAGAACAAAAAAAATAAATTGAAAAAGTCATGGTGAGCGTCCAGAATGTCCAAGCCAGTTTTAAGGCAGCTGGCCTTTGAGTTGCTAAGTGTGTTTATTTTTTCCATTCTCTTCTGAAACCATAGTTGCTACAAAATTCCAGAAACAGAACTGCACTCAATCTACAGAACTTCTTTATTCCATCAAACCCCAGTCACCAAACTGTGATTAAATGGGTGTGAAAAGTAAAACAGCCCAAGATTCTTCAAATGTCACATATTTGCAATTTGACCAAAATGGAACCAAGCCTGTAGGCTTGTCTCATTACTTTTTGGCAAGGGAAAAGTGAATATCCATGAGAATACTCTTAAATTGTTCTTATTTTCTTATGAAAAATTATACCAATTTATACAGTAAATTTTAATCCTAGTTAAAGGGGTTGATAAATCCACTGAACAGAGACTCTAGAAGAAGAATCAACCTACCCAAAACTTTGGTGTTAGGATTATGCCCTAAATCAGTACTTAGACAACTACGCATATATTTCCAAACATGTTCTCACGTTTATTAGCTGAATAGACATCTCTCTCTTCCTCAAAGTGACTACCCTATTTTTGTGAGGCCTAGACATCAGCCTTTTAGGACAATAATTGCAACTCTTCTCCAAACTAAATGAACCAACCCCTTTCATGTAATAGAAAGCATTTTAATGACCATTGATTATGATGGGGTCAGTTCCCCCTATGTATAAATGTCCATCATAGAAATCAATGAACTCAATATTCTACTTACCAGATTCCAACACTAGATTCTACAGGTAAAACAGTTATTTTCCTATTTGTTTTTCTGTTTATTTGTTTTATAAGTTTTGGGAAGTGACAATAACACATATTGTTGTCTTATATTAGCTACTTATTTAAGACAGGAACAAAACCCATCAGCTTAATTGTCTCCAATGTCTTTCTTCTCTCTTAGATTAAAAAAAAAAAAAGTAAATTAGTAAGTCACTATCCTCTGAGACTTTTCTTTAACCTGTTGCCACACACCTGTGATTTTTGGGATTAATAGTTGATTTTAAGGTAAATAGGCATACTGTTCTGGGCCTTATAGACTATGGTGTACTCATAAAATGTTACGGGCATTTAAATATCTTTGTATGACTTTTAGATAATAATAGTAAGTCACTAATTGGATGAAACCAGTGAATACATATATGAGTCTTTAATCAAGTTTAAACCTAAAGAAACATGAAGCATATTTAGTTTATTCACAGAATCAAAGTGGAAAACTTGACATATGTCTTACTGTCTGATGCTCTAATAGGAAGAGAAATCTCCTAATACTCTTTACTAATCTATGTGATTTCAACAAACAACACTCTCTGATGGCAAATGAATATTCTGAGCCTTAACCCTCCTAAGTTACTGACAACAGCTACTAATATGGGGGACATAGGATTTGAAAGACATGTAGAAAATAAGTGAAAGCTACAATCTGAACAAGGCACAGAAAAAGGCATAATGAAGGATTCCAAGTAGGGTCAACTTGAATGAAATGTTTGCTATGGGGAACGGATTTGAAAGAACTAAAGTATCTCCATATATAACATATAAACAAAAAAACTTCTGTAGAAGAGCCTTCTCTGATCCTCCAGACCAGGTTAAATCTTTTGATATGAAATTTCTTTCTCTTTAATAATGCTCACAATTCTGCTCAACCTATTCATGTAATGTTTGTCTTTCATGTAAGACTGAAATTACATTAGGGCAGCAGTCATGCCTATTTTGCTCACTCTTGTAGTTCTAGCATTTAATCATAAATATCTATTGAATCAATTAACAAATTGAATCAGAATAAAAAGTCCAGATTTAATTGGGGGTCTTTAAAAGTATTTGCTTTAGGAGTGAGCTACATGCAGAGCTGTGCTTTAAGATTTTCATGGCAACATGCAGTAAATGAATTAGAGGGAGATGAATGTGGTGTGAGGAGAGTGAAGCGGAGGATACTGTATTAGATGAGACAGGAGGAGACATGAGCCCAAGCCATGGTAGGGGCATAGGAATTGAAAGGAAATGCATACAAATGTTTCTGTAGAGGGAAAATCAACAAAATATGGAAAAGAGGGATAAGAAGGAATAGAGAAGTAAGTTATATGCTTGATGTTTTAGTAATGGGGGATTAGGAGAAAAATTTTGCCAGCCATAGAAATAGCAATCTAATAAGAAGAGCTGGTTTGGGGAGGTAACTCTCAATCATGAGTGTCAATTACCTGTGAGTTTTCTAATGGAACTATTGATGAGGCAATTGGAAACATCAAGCTGTGAATTAGGGACATGGAGTCAGAATTATCCAACTAAAGGGAGAAAATACTTAGTTCTAGGGAACAACGAGATTGGGGGGAGGAGGGAGAGAGTAGAAGGAGGAGGAGGAGGAGGAAGAGCAGAGGGAAGAAGAGGAGGAAGAGGGAGGAGAAGGAGAAATAGAAGTTGTAGGAGAAAGAGAAGGAGCAGGAGATCAAAGAGACAATTGTGGGGAAGTAGTTTCATTGGTGGCAGGAGAAAGGAATTCAATGAAGAATATAGATAAAAGTTTTCAGGAATTGGTGTGGAACCAATAGAGTGTTATGTTATAAAAGGAAAGAGCTTGGGTTTACTTAACTGAATACATACAAAAGCTGAATAGCACCAAGACAAGAAAAGCCATTGACTTTGACCATTAGATAACTAACAAACTTCAAGATAACTTGAGTCACTTGATTTGATTTTTAGAATAATCCATTGGAGCAAAAGGGTGGCATTATTACCCTCACTTTGTAGGTGATGAAACCAAGTCTCAGAAAGTTCAAGTGGCTTTCTTGAGGCAACTCGGATATGAAACATCTGAACTGGGTCTTTATCCCAATTTAATCCCTAACATTGTCTGCCAATACCAAGCTGTGTCTTATTCTTTATAACATTCCTCAGAAAAATGTATTTGTTCTTAGGTCTATATTTTATTTTTATTCATCTCATTATTGTTTATTTCACTAGGAAACTTATAAAACACTTGTCTTGGATCCTGTCAGTATAAAGAGCAATATTAGAAGTTGCTGAAGTTATTTTATAGGACTCAAATTGAACTTTTAGAGCTAAAAATACTATATATGAGATGAAACAATTCTCAAAAGCCTAACAGCAGATTAAAATTGCAGAAGAAAAATTTAGGACATTTTAAGACATAGTAATAGAAACCATACAAAATGAAATACAAAGAGAAAAGAATTTTTTAACTTGGAAATATTTACATTTAATAACATAGAAAATATGTATGTATGATGACCCAGTACAGTAAATACCCAATTTTCTCCCTTTGCCCCCTCCCCCTAGCCTCCTCTTCCTACAGTCAATTCCCACACCATTGTTCATGTCCACAGGTGATGCATATATGTTCTCTGTCTAATCCCTTCATATTTTTTCACCCAGCCCCACCCTTCCACTCCCCTCTAACAGCTACCAGTCAGCCCCTTGTTTCTGTGCTTCTGATTCTATTTTGCTCGTAAGTTTATTTTGTTCCTTAGATTCATTCCAATTATAAGTGAGATAATAAGGTATTTGTCTTTCATTTCCTGGCTTATTTCACTTAGCATAACAGTCTCCAGTACCATCCATGCTGTTGCAAAAGCTAAGAATTCCTTGTTTTTTACTGCTGCATAGTATCCCATTGTATAAATGTACTACACCTTTTTTATCCACTCAGCTATTGATGGGTACTTGGGCTGTTTTCAAATCCAGGATATTTTAAATAACGCTGCTATGAACAGAGGGGTGCATACAACAAGAACTGCCCTGAAAAAGTCCAGCCATTGTTAATATGACAAGAATAGCTTTCATCACATCAATGTAACCTGGCAGCCAAGGACAGTGGACTGGAATGAACATGCATGAATAACAATAACTTCACTGTACTGGTCAGTGGGGTTGGTAGACACCACTGAGTGAGTATGTGTACTGCCTGGCTGTCATATACAAAATGACTGAGCATAGAGCAATGTATCTGTATCAGATTTTTAGTTAACCTTTAACATTCCTCCACAGAAATGATCCAGATGATTCAGAAGGTTGCAGATATGGGTAGCTGGTGACTGGCAGGTTCATCTCACCAATGTGCCTGCTCATGCATCACATCTCATGTAGAGTTCTCTGGCAAAACATCAAATCACCCAGGTGACTCAGCCCCCTACAGCCCAGATTTGGTGCCCTGCAACTTCTGGCTTTTCCCAAAACTGAAATCACTTTTGAAAGGGAAGAGATTTCAGACTACTGATGAGATTTAGGAAAATATGATGGGGCAGATGATTGTGATTGGGAGAACTGTGTGAAGTCCCAAGGTGCCTACTTTGAAGGAGACTGAGGAGTCGTTGTCCTATGTAGAATTTTTCTTGTACTTGTATCATCTTCAATGTCTCTATTTTTCATATCACATGGCTGGATACTTTCTGGAAAGGCCTCATATATTCTTTTGAATTGGTGTTTTGGGATTCTTGGAATATATTCCTAGAAGTAGGATTGCTGGGTCAAGAAGTAGAAGAAAAAGAATTTTTTTAATTAAAAGAGCATCAGTGAACCATGGGACAACTTCAAGTGATCTAATATATGTGTAATTAAAGTTGCCAAAGGAGATGAGAGAACAGAAAAAAATTTTGAAGAAATAATGTCCCCAAATTTTCCACATGTTATAAAAATTATAAACCCACAGACCCCCCAAATCAATAAACCCTTAGCACAAGAAAAAAGTTTATGGACAAAATACTCAAGTAAAAACAGGCAAAAGTCGATAGACATACAAGGAGAAATAGACAAATGCAAGAGTATAGTCAGAGAACACTAGCGGTAGTTTTCCTCTTGAATTTAGATGCAAAAATTCTCAAGAAAATTTTATCAAATTAAATCCAACATATTAAGAGCATTATGGTCAAGTGAGATTCATTTCAGAAATGCAAAATTGGCTTAACATTAAAAAATCAATGTAATTCACTGTATTAACAATCTGAAAAAGGAAAACTATGTGATCATTTCAATAGACACAGAAAAACACATTTGAAAAAAATCCATTCTCTCTTAAGTCAGGAACATGATAAGGATGTCTGCACTTCCACTCAGCACTATACTAAAGTTATAACCGTTACAAGGGGGGGAAAAGGCATCCAGATTGGCAAGAAAAAAACAAAACTAACATTATTCACAGATGACACAACAGTTTATGTAGAAAATGAATAGAATCTAGAAAACAGAAGAGAGTCTAGAAAGAGAGCCACACATACAGAACAAATTAATTTTCATAAAGCTTTCAATATAATTTAATGAGGAAAAGACAGTCTTTAACAAATGGCCCTGGAATATCTGAGTAAGTAAGTAGAAAAAAATAATCCTTGACAACTATGTCAAGCCACACACAAAAAATTAATTTGAGCTAGATTGTGAAGCTAAACACAAAGCTAGAACTGAAAGTTTCCAGAAAAACACATAAGAGAATAATTAGACTTCATCAAAATTAAAATCTACATTTATCAAAGGACAGAATTCAGATTTTAGAATTTAGAAAATGTAAAGAGAAGTCACAGACTGGGTGAAATTACATATATTTATTTATATAAATACATATTTATAAATATAAATACATATATTTATATTCTATATATTGGGTTGGCCAAAAAAATCCATTTAGTTATTTCTGTAAAATAAAAGACACATGTTTTATGTTCACCAATATCTTTATTAATTTGGATATTTTGAGTGTCAACTACCTCCCACTATTGACTTCTTGCCGGGAGAGGCCAGGGGTGCTGCTAAACATCTTCCAATGCATAAGACAGCTGCACAACAAAGAATTATTTTACCAAAATGTCAATAGTACCCAGAAACTTTACAAACCACTTTTGACACATTCAATCAGCCACAGAACCTTCTCCATACATTGCACAAATCTTTTTTTTTGCATTTCAGTTGCATTTTTACCTTTGTTGAAATAGTAAAAGAATAATACGCAGAAAATGTTGAATATTTTCTTCCTTCAATACTAAAATGGATGCACAAAAATCACCAATTTTGATAACTTTTTAAGTGCATGCTGATATGACAGCTGTCACAATACAATCTAACAAAATCATTTTAAATGACGTTAAAGACAACTAAGCACTACTAGAGTCATTGTACAAAAAAAAATGAACTTTTTGACCAACTCAATTATATATACAATAAATACATACACATGTGTATATTGTTGTATTGTTGTACACATAACAATGTATATGTAAAACAAATTACTTTTATTCAGAAAATATATGTAAATGAACTACAAGTCAATATTAAAGATAAACAACCCTCTTTTTTAAATGGCAAAAGTCTTAAGTAGACACTTCACAAGGAATACCTCTAGTAATGGCAAATAAACATATGCAAAGATCCCTAGCATTATGTGTCACTAAGGAAATGCAAATTAAAACCACAATGAGATGCCATTTCATATACATAGAATGATTAAAATTTAAAACTGACAATATCAAATATTGACAAAAGTGTGAAGCTACTGAAACTCTCATAGGACTATAAATAGATACAACCACTTGGAAAAATGTAAGTTTTAAGTAAAGCTAAACATATACCCACGCTGATTTAGCAATTCTCCTAGGGATTTATGCCAAAGAAATTAAACATGGCTACAAAAGACTTGTACAATTATGTTTGGCTTTATTAATAATAGCCAGAGTTTCAGTTTCCAGTTCCACATGGAAGGAGCTTTGGAGTTGCTAAATTATCCTTACAAGTAAAAAGTTGAACAGACTGAAAAATCAACAACTCTTTTAGACTCATAAGAGAGTAGGTATACACACAAAACAAACCACTGTCCCAAGATTGTAGAGACAGACAGATGAATACAGGGAGGGGCAGCTGGGCAGAGCAGGCTCCGGAGTGGAAACCACTGTGGCAACCATTGCCAGGGCAGAGAACCTGAACTGTGATTGACAAGTTCCTGGAAACTCCATGTGGACTACGCTGAGAGTAGACGTCTCCCAGAGCAGGACACTATTGTGAGATTGACTTCCGGGATTCTAACCTGGTTTCCACAGTGAATGCTGAAGAAAAACCCCTTTGTGCTTTCCACAGGGGAAGGGAAAAGGAACCATTTTGAAATGGTTCTTAGTACTCTGTCCTGGGCAATACTGGCCCTTGGCAAAGCCAGGGAATCAGAGTCTAACCTGCTGGGGTGTTATCAGAGCCTAACTGACAAGGGAAACACTGACTCCAACTCCAGCCTACTCTAGCCACCCAGTCCCACTTACAGAGGGATTAAAAACAACAACTGAGAAACATCAGGAGGTTCACAGTAGAAAGTTCATGCGCTGACTAAAGACTGAGACCTAATTATAGGTCTATAGAGCACCTTACAACCACATTTCTAAAGGCCTATTTACAGCAGTTCCTTTTACCCAGTACATGTCAAATTACCAAGAAAAAATTACAAAGCATACCAAAAGGCAAAAAACAAAACAATTTAAAGAAACAGAGCAAGTATGAAAACCAGACATGGCAGGAATGTTGGGATTAGCAGATCAGGAATATAAAACAATTATGGTGAAGATGCTAAAGGCTCAAATGAATAAAAGAGATGACATGCAAGAACAGATGAGCAGGATAAACAGAGAGATGGAAATCTTAAGGAAGAACAAAAAAGAAATGCCAGAGGTCAAAAACACTGTAACAGAAGTGAAGACTGCCTTTGATGAGCTTATTTGTAGACTGGACACAGCCGAAGAAAGAATCTCTACGTTTGAGGATATATCAATAGAAACTTCCAAAACTGAAAAGCAAAGAAAACAAAGAGAACAACAACAAAAAAAAAAACAGAACAGAGTATCCAAGAACTGTGGGAACTTTAAAAGGTATAATATCTGTAGTGGGAACACCAGGGGAAGAAAAAGAGAAATGAGCAGAAATATTTGAAACAATGACTGACAATTTCCTCAAATCAATGTCAGATATCAAACTACAGATGCAGGAACTGAGTGTATGGGAAGGACTATATATGCCAAAAACCTACATTTAGACATATTTTCAAATTACAGAAAATCAAAGATCAAGTAAGAATCCTGAGAGAAGCCAGAGGAAAAAAAGCCTTACATACAGAAGAACAGAAACAAGAATTACATTTAACGTCTCCTCAGAAACCATGCAAGTAAGAAGAGAGTGGAGTGAAATAACTAGTGTTAAGAGGGAAAAAAAACCCACCCACTTATAATTCTGGACCCTGTGAAATTATCCTTCAAAAGTGAAGGAGAAATGAAGACCTTAAGACAAAGAAAAATTGAGAGACTTGTTGCCAATAGACCTGCCTTGAAAGAAATGTTAGAAGTTCTTCAGAGAGAAGGAAAATACTATAGGTAAGAAATTCAAGTCTACATAAAGAAAGGAAAAGCATCAAAAAAGGAGTAAGTGAAGGCAAAATAAAAATTTATTTTTCTTAATTCTTAATTGATCTAGCAGATAAGAGTTTCTTCAAAAAATAACAATAGTTCAAATATGTATGCTTATGCATATCTTTTCCATATGTGTCTATATATACATATACCTGCTTATAAGTAAATGAAATGAATGACAGCAATGATACAAAGGATGGGAGGAGAAATTAAGATTGTTTTGCTACTATAAGGTATTCACACTACCTGCAGAGTAAGTAGCACATTGTAGTCTGAAAGTGGACTTGGATTAGTTGTGAATGAATACTTATAATAACCAAAAGCTAGAAACAGCCCAAATATCCATCAACAATTGAAGAGATAATCAAATTGTGGTGTATTCCATACAATTTAATACTTACTCAGCAATAAAAAAGGAATTATACACAATATTGATCAATCTCAAAAATGGTATATTGATGGAAAAAGACTCTTCCATACATAAAGTTAAAGAACAGACCTACCTAATCTGGGAAGACAGGAGTCAGGAGAGTGGTTGTCCACAGATGCTGAGGGTTAACTGGAAGGAGATAGGAATTTCTTGTCTTGATTGGGGTAGTGGTTTCATGTGTATACATGTTTATCAAAATTTATCAAAGTGCATGTTTCAGATCTCTGTATTGTATTCTATATAAATCTTGCTCTAAAAATTAGATAAATATTAACCTTGTTAGGTGGTAGGTTATGACTGACAGTTTATAAGGTTTGTTTGTATTTCTGTGTAGTTATTTAATTTTTTTAAGTACATTTCAAATTTCTACTCTGCAAAACATTAAATACACATCATCTTTATACAGACTTAAAATACATGTGTTTTTAAAAGTTGTACATATTTCTGAGCCTTTACTTCATCAAAAAGTTAAAATTTGAAGAAACCCTGTGTAAAAACTGAGAAACTGTGCAACAAATGTTACTGAAACATTGGAAATGAAATGGAGTGGATCTCGAGACTGAAATAAAACTCCACAATAACAAATATAGAGGACGCTAAAGAAAGGGATGAATGATTAAAATTACAAGAATAATTCAACACCCTAGGATTAGTCCAATAGAAATCATGGATGTGAATAACCAACAAGCAATGATCCATTTGGAAGAACATAACTCAGGAAATATGCACTACAACTGTGAGCCCTGCAATGACCTTGGGTCCTGTTCTCATACCACGCATACTTCTCATTCCATGGGACATAAATATGCCTTTCATATTAGAAAGAGGACTATTTCCTATATGCTCAGCTTTTCCAGTGGCCATCAACAGGCACAAGGACTGGCATTTGGACAGAAGCTACTTGTAGTTTCTGAAACCTTTATTTCTTCTTGGACAACTACATATTACTCTCTGAAAGTTTGTTCGTTGAACTCATTAAGTGCTGTACTTGAGAATAAGATTCTAATACGAGTTTCTAAGAAAATATAAAATCGGAGGACTAAAACCTGGTAATGCCATGTAACTAGAATAGGGGATGTGATGCCGGCTACAGCCTCTTTACTATGGTTTGCTTCGCATTAGGGTTGTTCGTTTGCTTTACTTTCTCTATTCAGCTATAAGCCATGTAAGGGCATGCACTGCGTTTTCCTTACCTGGAGATTAACAGTTATCTACTCCGTTGAAATTAATCGAACTGCCTTTCACTTTTTCCTCCACGTTTCCAGGAGCTCCAGTGTCTCTCTGGCAGAAGTCTTCCTAATTTGGCTCCTTTATTACTCTTTCTTAGTGTGTTATAAAGGTGTGTGTTTGTTTGTTTAATTCATTCACACATCTCTAACTGATTTCTTCCTTCTTTCCCAAGGAATTCAATAGCTAAAGAGATAAAGGTTTCATCTGAGGTCTGAGTCCTGTGTTCTCTACGATTCCCTCCAAATGAAAGAGCAATTAATAAAACAGGCAAACATGAGCTGTGTCAACACAGCAAAGCACCTGCAGAACAACTGGAAACTGACAAAGGCTTATGTAACTTTTTAATGGTTTGTCCCAGGCCCAAGATTTTCCTGACAGTAACTCCCTCCCTGCCAAAGAGATTGTGACCCTTCAATCTGGTAGAGAAATCAAGTGTAATACTGTACTGTTGCTTCTGGAAATGACAGGATAAAATATGCAGTTGAATATTCTTTGTCACAAAAAGATGTTGAATGCAGACTATCACACAAGACAGAAAATGATAATGATGATAGAAACCAAGACATCTAAAATATACATAGGATTTACAGTGCACAAAGTAATTTTACATACATGATGAGCCCTCCCCCAACACATACATTAATACAACAAACTGAGGGGGTGGCTATAATTTCTTTATTACACAGTTGAGGAAATAGACTATGAGCAATGGTGGTATCTACTCAGTCACAAAATCATATTCCTCCTTGATATTTCTAACTCCTATGCATTAATCATCTAATTCAATTTAGGTGTCTTTCCATTAATGTTTTTGGGTATATAAATGATATAAACATATATATATAATCTAACTTTCTCATATGAAATAATTCTGCATATATTACTACTTTACATATCAGTATATACCTTTATTTAATTCACTTTAACAACCATATAATAATCTATTTTATAGATATACCATAATTTATTTAATCAATCCCATAGGTACAGCCATTTTGCCAAATATCTGTTCCCTATGGAGATAGTTTTGTGCATTTAATCATACTCATTTTAAAATACTGTGTTCTCTTTGTTGTAAAATAAATATTAAAATTCATGAAGATGCTTCATACATAATTTGTAATATCCTTATTTAAGGATAAGACAATGATTAGAAAGTGCTACAAAATTATTATTATGTTGCCAATAATTTGATTGTCCCTTTTCTGTCACTCACAAAAGAACTGCTTCCGTGTTTACGTGGACACAGACAACAACGTGGTGAAGACCGGGGTGGGGTTAGGGCTGGGTGGAGGGGGCAAAGCGAGAGGAAATGAGGGACACCTGTAATAGTGTCAACAATAAAAAGGTATATTTTATACTTTAAAAAGTACAAATTTTTAAATACTTAAAATATATTACTATGAACTTTAGAAGAGAAGTAAATGCTAATAAACCTTGTCTATATCTTGGGTTTTGAATAGAATAATCAGGTTCAAAATGCTCTCACTTCTGTGTAGTCCTCTCAACTCCTGAAATGATTAAAGGAATTTAATATTAGTAAAGAAAGTGTATCTAACATACACTTAGAAATTCAGAGAATCTGGACCAGATTTACCCATAAGTTGCAGAAGCACTTGCAACTTCAGACAGAAAGAGGTTATCAAGTATTTATCAAGCGTGAACATGGAGTGATGACGGCTGGAAATTGTAAGGAAAAATAAAAATCTTCCAAGCAGTACAGACACACCCAGAAAAGGTTACTTAAAAATGGAAAATTAGGTTGGCATCAAAATAGTTTTTCTGTATTATGAAGTACCATAAGAGAGTGATGTAACTATTAAAATTTGGTGAAACCATATAATCAATTTTATAAAATGCATATGAATTCTATATAATAACTAAAAATAATTGATGCCTCAAAACAAGGTAAGTGTTTCCCCATTTTGCGGGTTGGAAAACTAAGAAAAGAGAGACTGCCCGAGTTTGCAAAGCCAGAATTTGAACTTTGGCCATGTGAGAGCAAAACTTGACATCTTAATTGCTACTCTATTTTGACCTACCATAGGACACACGTGGTACTTTTTTTCCTGCTGCTAGGTACAACTAAGGCACTGGACATTATATATAAACATAAGAGTATGGGAAAAGATGTTCTATATCAGTGACATAGGGAATGCAAATTTAAACCACAATGAGCGATTACTAAACACTTATCACAGTGGCTACAATAAAAAATAATAATAATACCAAATGCTGGCAAGGATGCAGAGAAACTAGATCACAGTCACTCCTACATTGCTGCAGGGAATGGAAAGTGGTAGTGTCACTCTGGAAAACACTTTGGCAGTTTCTTAAAAAAGACATGTAACTACCATATGACACAACATCACACTCCTGGGTATTTATTTCAGAGAAATAAAAACTTATGTTCACACAAAAGCTTGTACACAAATGCTTTTATAGCAGCTTTATATGCAAAAGCCCTGAACTGGAAACAACCCAGATATCCTTCACTGGATGCATAATAAAACAAAATGTGGTCTATTCATAACATGGAATACTACTCAGAAATAAAAAAGAACAAACCAATGATACACACAACATCTCCAGAGAATCAGGCCAAGCAGAAAAGGTGTTCCCAGAAGGTTATGGGCTGTACATTTCCATTTATATAACATTCTTGAAGGGACAAAAATATAAAAATTAAAGCCATGAATTAAGAAAGGGTTGGGAATGGGAGAAAAGTAGGGGTCACTAAACCGGGGGTTACTGATGTGATGGAAGTGCTCCTGATGTGTCTGTACCAATGTTAATGTCCTGGTTGCACACAATGTTACCATTGGGAGAAACTGGGGAGGTAACGCAGCATCTCTCTGCATCATTTCTTAAAATCGCATGTGGATCTACAGTTCTTCCAAAACAGAAAGTCTAGTTAAGAAACAGATAATGTTCCTAAATCTAGAAAACCATATTTAGGCTCTAGGACAACAAAAAGACAGTTCAGATTTGCCACTCTAGCACCCTTTATGACTGAGGGGGTGGTATGGGTGGGGTGAAGTGGGGTGGTGTCAGGGCTTAAAGAGGTTCTTCAAATGAAGAGGTTAAGAAAATTGAACTCACGAAAGCAAATGAAAAGCCAATTAAAAGACACAACATAATTAATCAAGTAAATAAAATAGTGTTAGGACTAAAAAGTTGATACTATGATGATTACCTTAAAATATTTGACCCACTAAGTGATGGTAAGAGCATATTATAGAGACCATTTTCCTCCTCACCTTACCTACCTGGATAATGCTTACTGCTTCCAACTTGGTCTTGTGCTAGTCAAGTCCTTCACACATTTTTAAGTTGTTTCAAAATAGTTTTAATCATGCTTCAATATTTATTTCAAATGTCCATTAATTATATTTATACATTTCTGGCGATGAGAATAAGAATGGAACTGTATGTTTTTATTAAAGCCTTTGAAATAATCATTTATTTTACTTTTTAATATAATAGACACAATTAAATTAAATCTTAGATTTAGAAATATTTTCTATGAAACTAAGGGAGAAGAAAAAAATCCCTTTGGAAAGGATGGATATCCTTCTGTACCATTCAGAAAGTCAAAGCCATTCTGACAAGTTTTAATTGCTGCCTCACCTCATTTTTTACTTTATTCAAAACCAGAATAACTTCCTGTTGCATTGCCAGATTGTTGAAGTGATTTCATGGCAACATTGACCACATGTGCTTTAATGAAGTCTAAACAGAACAGCTCACGTTTCTGGGCTAAATCAGAACTCTTAAAATGCTTTCTCCTCTAAAGTAACAGAAAGCAGAGAGATAAGAAAGGACCTCAGCACATTTCATTTATTTATTTTTTTTAAAGATTTTATTTATTTATTTTTAGAGAGGGAAGGGAGAGGGGGAGAGAGAGAGAGAAGCATCAGTGTGCGGTTGCTGGGGACATGGCCTGCAACCTAGGCATGTGCCCTGACTGGGAATGGAACCTGCGATGCCTGGTTCGCAGCCCGCGCTCAATCCACTGAGCTACTCCAGCCAGGACTAGCACATTTTATTTTTAAAAAATCTTCACCTGAGTTTATGTTCACCAACTTTTTAGAGAGAAAGACAGACAGAGAGAGAGAGAGAAACATCGATATGAAAAACATCATTTGTTTGCCTCCTCTATGTGCCCTGATCAGGGATCGAACTCACAACCTAGATATGTGCCTGACCAGGGATCAAACCTGCAACCTTTGGGAACATGGGACAACACTCCAGCCAACTAAGGAACCTGGCCAGGGCATGCCTTCCACTTTTTGAAATGTCACCTTTCTGAAGCTTTCTGTGATGTAACAGTCCCTTTTTCCTCTCCTTGCTTCTTAGAGCAGCAATTGGGTCTCAGTCTTCACTGAAGGAGGGGACCACCTGAGAAGCTTTAAAAAATAGTCATGCCTGGGCCCCACCCCCAAGCTGAACTGATCAGTTTACAGTGCGGCCTAAGCCTCAGGAGTTTTTAAATCTCACAAAAGTTTCAAATGTGCAGTCCCTGTTGGGCAGCACAGACCATTATACATTTGATCAAATCCAGGTGCTATTTAATTTGCACTTCTAAATCAACTCAACTCCTGCCCTGGGCAGGTAGCTCAGTTAGTCAGAACATCCTCCTGACACACTAAGGTTGTGGGCTCCATGCCCAGCCAGGGCACATATCAGAATCAACTAATGGATCTTAAATAAGTGGGACAACGAGTTGAAGTTTCTCTTTCTCTTTTCCTTCCTTTCTCTTAAAAATAACCAACTGAACGCTTAGTCTGATGATCCTGCATTTTGCAAAAATGTAATTGGAATTCCAAATCAAACTTTGAACAAGGTTCTAGGTTCTCTCTTCAGTAATTAGGCAGCTCAATTTTAAATCAGTAACTTAGTTTTCTTGATGTTGGTAATCATTCCATGATATACATTAAGTCATTGCATTCTGCATTTTAAATATAAACAGTTATATTTATTTGTCAATTATCCCTCAATAAATTAAAAAATAAAATAATAAAATGTCCCTAATTTTACAAGTAAAAATATTAGTTAATTAGATTTTGCAGCTTGGGCATTCATGAGCAAACATATAGGAAATTGTAATTCAGCTGAAGCGCAAATTGAAATAAGATGTGCTTCAAGGCTAGAAAAACCAAGCATCTACATCTCAATTCATTTTTTGCACTATTCTACTTGTCATGGGTCAGTTTATTGCATAACATCTTTGTCTTCTGGTTAAAAGTAGCCTCGAAGTGGGAAAGCACATTTTGGTGAATGTGAAAAGAGCAGTTAACTTTTGCTGTAAACAAAATATATAAAAACTTTTAAATTGTAGCGCTGGTTGGTGTAGCTCAGTGGATTGAGCACTGGCCTACAAACTAAAGGGTCTTTGGCTCCATTCCCAGTCAGTGCACGTTGCAGACCAGGCCCCCAGTAGGGGTTGTGTGAAAGGCAACCACACACTGATGTTTCCCTCTCTTTCTCCCACCCTTTCCCTCTGTCTAAAAATAAATAAGTGAAATAACTTTTTAAAAAAACCCTTTAAACTGTAAAACATTTCCATGACTATGGAACTCATGTACTTACTTTCCTCTCCCCCACAACAGACACACACACACACACACACACACACACACACACACACATTCTCTATCGTCTTCAAGAGTCAGTCATATTTCTATAATCTATTTGGGGAAAAAGACAAGTTTATCTCATGTTTGTCCCCAAATCATGAAACCATGTAGCTGTGTTTGTACTGTCCTCTGTTCCCTTTCAAGTCTTTCAGCTTTTGTGTTAAGCTTCTGTTCAAATTACAGCTGGTTGCTGTTGAAAACCTTGGTGCCACCAACCTTCCTTAATAAAACTTGCCGTAGTCATGCTGGGCAGAGGGTATTAGGGGAAGCCCAAAAGTCATTTATTGCCCCATCCTTTGGTTCTTCACTCTACCTCAACCTGAGTGCATGAGATTTACTAAAGGTTTGCAACTAAGTGGAAGATACTAAGAAAGATAATGTAGGCAAAGAAACTTTAAATGAGAGGTGAAAAATGGCTGTTTCAAATCTAAGGCAAAAGGAAGATATTAAACCTTCTCACAATGCCTTTCTCCTGGCACATTCAGACAGACCCCTCACCTATCTTCCCTGTTTCAACCTCTACCTTCCTATCTCTCTCCCTGCAAAAGGCCTTTCTCTAATTCTTTAGAGTGCTGGAAATATCTTTCCCTCCCTTTGAAATCATGCCCCACCCCAACCAGGGCAATCCATAGCACCCAAATTCCCCCAGTACATTTCCCAAAATGAAGAGGCAGCATGCCTCCATTTAACTTATTCAAATTCAACTATACACTACTCCTCCTTAAAAAATAGCATTCAATGACTATTTGATCCTGCACATGATGCCACCTACCTTCTTTTTAAAGAGCTTTGGACCAAAAGTGAAAATGAGATGGTGCACATGAGTTTTCATTTCCCCAAGCTTCTAACCTCCCTGTGCTAAGGATAATTCTGCTGTTAGATATATGCATTTTTCATACAATATGGTCCCTAAACATATGCCAACCACTTCATCAGGCATTCAGTTTAAGAAACAATGCTGTCCTCTATCACTGGAAGAAACACTGGTAGGGGCTTATTAGATGATAATATATCATCTTTATTTCCTAAAGGATTTTCAAGGTAATGTTGTTTATATGCAATTTTTCTTTGGAAGTGCAGACTTTAGACCAGGGGTCAACAAACTTTTTAGGAAAAAGGCTAGATAGTAAATATGTTAGGTTTTATGGGCTATGTGGTCTCTGTCACAACTATTCAAGTTTACAGCTTCCTGTGTTGATAAATGGTCATGGCTGTGTTTGTTCCAATAAAACTTTATTTACAAAAGCAAGCAGTGGACCAGATTTGACCCAGATTTGTCCTAGTTTGCCAGCTCTCACTTTAGATAATACCTCACAGTAAAAGGCCAGTTAGAGGCCTCCACAAAATTATTCAGGTGAGCTCTGACAGGCAGGATTGTCCAGAGTTGGTTTAGCACTTCAAGGTGCCTAGCCTTTGAGATGTTTGTATCAAAGTGAGGTGAAAGGCCTCATTACTAGCCCTCTTTGTGAGTAACTGTGGAAACATGCTCAAACATACTCCTACAGAATACACCCGCTTATGCCCCCTCACACGCATTCACACATTCTTCTCCCAAGGACAAACAATCCTCAGAGACAGACAATAGTCTTCATCCACATTAGGGGAAAGAAATGGTTTCCTAGAAGCAACAACATCTGCACCACTGCTCCACTCACAGTAGAGAGCACATTCTACATTACAGCACAGAGATGATTCACTGCTCTTCTTCTCCTTTTCTTCCTCTGGGCCATGCCAAGGGGCTACCTGTGCACAGGAAATGAGGCCCCTCCACCCCTTGGCTAAAAGGACAACTGCCTGGGTTTTGAAATGTTCTCCTTTACTGTCCATTCAAATTGTCTCTGGAGGAAATCTGTAGAAAATGTGTTATCTTACCCTCATCTCCACCCATGGTGAGCCCCTAGAGGATATTCCAGCATGTTCCTCCAGCAACACCTGAGAATTTGGGTATTGGTTAACCTATTAATAGCTATCTCTTGGGAATACTGAGGGTTTGCCATATGGACATTACATGGAAATAAGGAGGACCCTTATCTCTGTGAAGAGTGCATGAACTCTTCACAATAGGCTTTCTTCGTGGGGCAGTATGGAGTCTTGCACAACCCGTCACACAGAAGAACACACTTATCCTGTTTAGACAATCCTCCTTCACCCTCAATGCTTCACTTTGATGGAAACATGCTAAAAAATATCTCTTCTCTCGCAGCATGTCCCACCTCATCACCATCCTGTTTTTCCTACCGATTCCTTTTTCCTCCCTCCCCACGCCCCATCTCACACAGCCTCCCAGCTGAAAATGGTCTCTGGGACTGGCCCTCTTGCCTGATGGCAGAACTGAGTACTGTATAATGGCCAGAAGATCTGACAGCTCTGTGCCCACCGCCACTTCTATATTCCCTTTCTCCACACAAAGCAAAGTCCAACAAATGTCTTAAGAAATACCATTGTTCTTTTTCTGTTTTCAGTTCTGGTGAATTAAATTCTACAATGTAGTACATATATGTTCAATGTATGGGTATTTTCTTTAATGACTCGATTTGAATTTTCTTAGAATTTGGTGCAGTATATAGAATCTCCCACTTAACCAATTGCATGCTTGATTTAAGCAAGATTAGTTTTTAAAAACTACAAATTTATTTAGTAAATGCTTTCAAGCATTTTTCTGTGAAAATCACACATATTTTCTTTGTTTATTCATGACAAAGGGAAAATGCACATATTTTAATTAAAGTAGAAGAGATTAAGATCAGATTTCCTCCTTTTTCATTTTTTAAATCAAATATTATTTTAATCTAAAATTAATACATATTCTTTGCAAAATCCTATAACATTAAAAAAATAAAAAGCACAACATAGCAGCTGTGTTGTCTTTGAGTCCTCACCTTATTTTAAAAATCAATATTCATAGTGAATAGTCTTCCCAAAACTGTGATGTGTTTTGTTTGTTTTTACTTGCTTACAATATATTATGAACATTGTGACAGATGATATTGGATTCATCTATATTTGGTGCTCCTTCCAAAGGTGTGAGCAGAAATATGTATCATTTCCAAGCAAAAGCTTTGAAAGCCAGCTTAAACTTTCATCGTGACTCTCTTTTCCTTCTTCCATGAGGCCAAAAAACTTAGATAGAAGATGTTTCATCAGACTGAATTCTAGAGTTAAGATGATGTAGAACTGATTCATGATGGGTATGTGAAGTGAACAAGAAAGAAGCTTTGAGATTTAGAAATCATTTGTTACCATAGCATAAATCTTGCCTATATTGACTGATAGAGATATATTTATGTACAAATGCATATAACGGTATATTTTTAAGCAGCTGCATGGTATTATTGCATTGTATGGAACAGTATTTTATTTTACTTAAAATGTTTTATTGTTCTTCAATTATAGTTGTCCCCATTTCCCCCCACTGCTCTCCCCTGCCCTGCCCACCTCTCTCTCCCACATTCAAACCTCCCCCACCAACAATATTTTATTTAATTTTCCATATAGTTGTTCTAGCAGTTGTTGAGAGAGGCTATATTGATGTCTCCAACAAAAATTGTGGATTTATCTGTTTCTCCTTTCATTTCTTCCCATTTTTTGCTTCACATATTTTGCAGTACTGTTGCTTGGTGCATATGTATTTAGGATTGCTAGGTCTTCTTTGATGGACTGCCCTTTTTGTCGTTATTTAATGTCTTTTTCTGTCTCTGGTAAATTTTTTTTGCTCTGAATACTACTTTAGCTGATATTAATATAGAAACTCTTGCTTTCTTTTTTATTAATGTTTGCATAATATATATTTTCTGTGGTATTTTACTGGAGCATTTATTGTTTCAAAGCTCTATTTTTACTAGGTTGCCCTTTTCTGGTTCTTTGGTTAGAGAGGGAAGGCTTCAAATGGAATGGGTCCTCTTTTATCTGTATCTGGGAAGCCATACAGTGACATGATCTGACTTAGGTCTTAAAAGGGTGACCTTGGGTCTGGTGTTGAGAGTGGACACTAGTCAAGACAAGGGCAGAAGGTAGAAGAACAATTAGACTATCATCATAACCCAGGTGTCAGATGACTTGGCCTAGCTTTGAGTGATAGCTGTGGAGGTGAACAGATTCTGGATATAATCCCCACCCCGCAGTTTTCTTGAGGCTATAATTTGATGTTAGAGCTGACAGGGTTTACTGATGAATTGCGTGTGTGGTGGGAGAGAAAGAGTAGTCAAGTCTCCCTTGAAGATTTTGGTGTCAAGCTGCAGGATGAACGGATTTACTGCTTAATGTGGGAAAAGTAGATTAGGGCATTTTAAATTTGGGAACTTTATTGAGTATCAAGATGAAGATAATAGTCATTTCAGATTTTTTAAGACAATGCACGGTTTGGAGCCTGAGCAACTAGAGTTTCCACTTACTGGTTTTATGAATTTATTATTTTCCACCTGCAGAGTGTAAGAGCTGCTATTTTAATCACTTCAACATTTCAACACTTTAACACTCGATGTTATCAGATTCACTTTTTGACTCAGTCTGATGGGTTTGAAGAGGTCTCATTATCATATTAATTTGCATTATCCTGATTTCCAGTGATATTAAACATTTTTTGTTATGGATTGTGGCCACATGTGTTTCCTCTTTTGTAGAATGCCTATTTATCTTTTCTACTTTATTTATTCATTTATAGGGGCTCTTTATATACTCTCAATGTAACTCTTTGGTGGGCTACATCAGTGGCATATGCCTTCTGCTAGTCTGTGGCTTTTCTTTTCACTTTATTACTAATTATTTACTCAACCATTCTGCCTTAAATAATAACAGTATTATTTCCAGAACTCTCTATAACTACTTTTTCCACCTGTCTTTCCCCTTCTACCTCTTAATTTTTTTTGTATCCTTGTTTTCATTCTGGTATATTATAATACTATTATGTTTCATAGTAGTACTTTTCTTTCAAGATTTATAACACATACATTTTATATTATCATAATAATAATTGTTATTTAGTTTCACTTGCAGTCTTTTTATATTTATCTCAACTCATCATTTAGTCAATTACATCATCATATATAATTATTTTGGTGAAAGGTGATATATTTCCCAAATCTTTACATAATTGAGTGTCTTTCTGCTGCTTTTAAATGTGGATCACTACATGATTGTGTGTGATCTTTAAGTCACTTTCTTTTTTCCTTCAACTTTCTTCTCACATCAATTAACACTGAGTAGAGTTCTGAGGCCAGTAACATTTTTCCTTTGGGTCAGAAGTCAGCAACCTTTTTCTGCAAAGGTCCAGATAGAAAATATTTTAGGCTTTGCAGGCCACATGGTCTCTGTTGCAATTACTTATCTCTGCTATTACAGTGCTAAAGCAGCCATAGACATGTAAACAATTGAGGGTGACTACATTCCCATAAAACTTTGTTTACAAAAATAGGCAGCAGACTGGATTCAGTCTGTGTGCCACAGTTTGCCAAGCCCTGCTTTAGGTGATTCACTTTGATTTGTTTGTAGAATTCCATTCTTTATACCCAAAGTTTAATAACTTCCCCTAAGTAATTATTCTCTTTTAATGACTTCCTGAAACATGGTAAGTCCTTTTAATCTTTGGAATTGTAAAAAGTTTACACATGTCAGTTAAGACAAAGGCTGAGCTCCTGTACAAAATGATCTTGAAAATACCATGATCCTAATACAAGGTGGGCAAAAGTAGGTTTACATTTATGATTACATGAAACACAGTATTAATAAAACTATTGTAATAATCATAACCTGCATTTCTTTTTCCATATGAGCAACTGTAAACCTACTTTGTCCCCACACTGTATATAGAAGTGGCAATATAGAAAGTTATGTTTTTTTCAAGAGACAAGCCAGAAGTAGGCAATTCAGGTCTGCTGTAATGTGTTTGACATCTTGTACACGCAGCTTCCATCTCTGAGTCATAGGTGGATGCTCCTCTTCTCACTATTTCCAGAAGGGTTCCCAGGCAAAATATAGGACATCCAGTTCAATTGGAACTTCAGAGAAACAATGAATACTCTTTTACTATAAATGTGTCTCATGCAATAATTAAAATACACTAAAATTTTGTTTATGGGAAGTCCAAATTGAACTGGACATTCTATATTTTTATTTACTAAAATGTTGCAATGCTTATGCACACCCACTGGGGAGCAGGGAGCGGAAAAGGACTAGGAAAGCACAAGTTTTAATTCTTTCAAAGGTAATCCTCCAGAGGGGCAGACTCTCATTTCTGCCCACATTTTATTGTCCAGAATTTAGTCATATGGCCACACCTAGGTAGAAGGTAGACTGAAAAATGAAGTCCATCTTGTTAACCATGTTCCAGCTAAAATGCTCTCCTTATGGAAGAGGAGAGAATGGATGTAGGGGAGACATTTAGTAGTCTGACACCTTATATCTTTGAATTATTTTTAGTTTCATCAGTTCTAAATTCTTTGTTAGAAACATCAGTTTCTGTAAATTTGATTTCCATTTGTCCTTATTTTTCATCTCTTGTCTAATCACTTTGTCATTTTTATTTGTATTTGATGTGCTTTTAAAAAGCCTGTCATCTATCCTACTAGATATTTTCTATTTTCTGCCAGTTATTTTTACTCATTCTTTCTTATTTCTAATTTGCTTATTATTTCTGCAATGGTGTGATTTTTTCCCCTCTCAATATCTTTCCTTAACTCTTCCAACCACTTTTATATCTTATTCATTCTTTTGTCATTTCACTTTTCTCTCTATTCTTTTGTTAACTGGGGTTAGTTTCTTCTATAATACTTTCTTTCTTTCTCTTTAGAATATGCTCTTATTTCATCTTCCTCTTTCCTCCCACAATTTAAAATATTAAATTACTTAAAATAATTATTTAAAATATTTTATAATATTTAAATATTTAAAATACTTAAAGTTCTCTTCCTATTCATTTGTGATCCTGAGTCCCTATTAATAGGAAAACAGAGTGAATATGTCATCTTTGAGTGCCTTGGGCCTCCTGTTGAAGCTAGCCAATAAGGGTCCACAACAGGAGGCTGGAGGAGAGCAGAGAATGGGTTCATAAACTGTGGTATGAAATTAGGCCATTTCATTGTTTCAATGTCTATTTTTTTATGTTGTAATTTTTTAAAATTAAACTACAATTGAAAAGGTATTTGAGGGAAATGTTATGCAAGTTTACAACTATCCTACTTAAGCCCAGATGTGAATTGCCACATATTATTCTGCAGTCCTTTCCTATCTGAAGAAAAAACGCTTGGTGAGTTGACTTTGGATTAGAGAATGCAAGCAATTATAGGAAGAGAGGAACGGAATCTACAATGCTGGAGAGTATTAAAGCGTACTCAGAGCTTCCATAACTCAGAGAACTGAGAGGTCATTAGATGTCTCTTCTACTTCTGTGCTATAAAGATAAAAGAGAAAGCTAGTCTCTTTTCTGCATTATGATTAAACATATTGGTTGCTCTGATTTTTGATAATATCAAAAATCAATTGCTAACATTGTTCCTAGTTAAAATGATTGGAATTTGCATTCTATTCCAAGATGATAAAAACGCATTTCAGTTCTCCAGTTGTAATATGGGTTTCTATGCAGATTATACAGTGTTTTCACAGAATGTTCCAACTTATATGTAATAGGGTGGGTGGAAACATTTTATATTTTTAAGGAAAATTGGCATGCTTATAAATGAAAGTCATGATTCTTAGGATAAAAAATTTTAAAACATTTTTATTCTTATTTTTTCTTAAATTATAGAAATAAACTCTTAATGATGCAGATGAAAGTGACTACCATTCCACTCAATTTTAATTATGGAGGTGTTGGTGTTAAAAAATAATTTTATTTCAGAAGAAAATGTTTAATACATAATTATAGATAAACCATGGGCTGAACTTCCATAATTACTTTTCAAATGCAAGTGATACTAATTTTTGGCATGGTACTGTTGCCACAAAACATCTCAGCCACTAGAGGTGAAGTTAGGTAAAGAGATAAAAGGTGGCATTTCTGGAAGTTGACACCCATACCACGAGTTCTCTTTGTGGACACCTCTTAAAATTGATACTGTCCATTTTGGGAATGTGCACACAGATATATATGCATATCTTCCGCAACCTGGAGAGTTGTTGGTCGGCCAGGAATTTCTTGAGTATAAATATTTACCAAACATAGTGACACATCATTAATTTCTTGCATAATTTTATAGTTATTTCTACGTGGAAAAGCTATGATGGTTATTATGGGGGCCTGAAAAGAAGTAAAAGCCTTAGGAATCTGTCCTAGAGAGGTTTATATTCTAGATAGGAAAAGACATAGTATTCCATTAAAAAGAAAATGATTGTTTATGATCATGTAACTAATTAATAGCAAAAAAACCAACCCCAAAAAGAAGCACCCAAGCAGAGTGCTAGTCCAGAGAAGGAAAAGACCACAATGAGCTGAGGGCAGAGAAAGTATTTGAGAGTATCTGTAGTGTGTGGCACTTTGCTGGGGACTGTATATATTGAATTAAGTAGTGTCACTATATCTAGATTAGAAATTAATAATTGAAAACAGTAATTATATGGACAGAAACAATAAGTTGTAAATCTAGCAAATGCAGAACATTAAATTAGTAAATCACTTTATATAATTAATTAAAAAGATGATGAAGGAACAAAAATTTAAGAAATTTTCTATTGTGGAAAATCAATCCCTTCTCTTGATGACAGTAGTTAAATACTTTACTAAAGAGGTGAGTTTTCTGTAGTTATTCAATTAAACAAGAAAGACTTTTTTCCAAAGAAGTATTAGTAGATAATGTTTTTTTGGTATTACATAAATAAGAAATAAAGTTTACACTATTTTACTAAAACCAAAAAATGCTCATTCCTCTGAAGGCCATTGGTCTAACTGCCTCAGGCACATAGTTTTGCAAATGCTTCATCCCATGTTACACATTTCATTTGTAGAATTCTCTGGCAAACACTTATACCGCTTAGAATTGCCAACTTCTATATTCAGAGTAGAAATCATCCATAGATTATCACAGAATGACATTAGACCAGGGTCTAGGACATTTGGGTTCTATTTCTGGCTTTGACATTTTTCCTTGATAAAGATTCACCAAAACAGTATTATCGAGTCACAACAAAGTCAAAACTTACATTTTTAGGGTATAGTTCCCAGCTTTAAAAATGTCTTGCCTACATTGCAAGAATTAGAGTGTATAAGGTTTTCTTACAGTTGTTATTAATATAGCTGCAGTAACTTTTGAGGCTCTTTCAAGGGCAACTCTAAGTTGTTAGATGACAGGAAAGCCACATATATATTAACTATGCTCAAGAGAGAAAAATCAGTATAATTTCAAAGTAAACAGCAAGAATCCCTGTTAGCTCTAGCTTACCCATGATATTTGGGATAAAGAAAACTATCAAGATATTAATTGTGAAACCCACAGTTAATTTCAAATCTCTTTAAGTTGTAATCATCTCCAAATCTGTTGTTTCCCCAAGTTTCTCACTGGAGTGGTCATCAAGTAGCCACATGATGTGTAAGTTTGGCTCTTTTTCCTTTCCCTTGTCCTCCCTCTGGTGGAGGTGTTAATGAGTGAAATGCCCAGGATGGGCAGCTCAAGACAATTCTAAGGATTTGTGCACTGACCTAGTACACCATTAGCCTTGGGACTGGAGAGTGACTGGCTGATGGCTGCCACTTCCCAGAAGCCTAGAGGGCATCCACTTTAGTCAATTCAGAATTCATCTAAATGAGAACTCACAGTTATTAAAACATTATTATTACTCATGCCTTCAAAAAGGAATAGACCTAATTTTTAACTGGGTTTATATGTTCCCAATAAATATCAATAAGATGTTATAAGAGTAGCATTCCTGTTGGGGAACAAGATAAATTCCTGTTTCAAAATAATATTTTCATCAAAATAATGCTTTTTACCTTTCTAAAGCTCCTTTACCTATATTATCTCATTTGATGCTCTCAGGAGGCCAGTAAGGTAGACATACTCTGAGGTCCTAGTAGGGATAGGACCCAGGTTTCTGAAATCTTAATACTGTGCTTTTGTCTGTCTCTATTCAGATCCCTTAATATACATAAGATTTGTAGGATAGCAAATTATTCTAAAGGTTTTTAAAAGCATGCCCAAATTTTAGAACATTGTAATCAGACTGTTACTGAGCTCAAAGGGTTCCTCGCTTGGGTGTTCTATTCAAGAACAAGAGGTGGTTGTTAGGTAGTTTGATTTACTTGCAGCAAGTAAAGGAGACTGGGGATTCATATCCAAAGCTCTGTCTCCCCAAAGGGAGGCTTAGTCATTGTTTATATACACTATATGGTTAATTACATGTTGATTTCTTCTTTGAATTTGGCTGAATTTATCTTGTTGGGTTGGGTCAAGCTCATCTGGTTTCAGCTGCCTCTGCAAAATATTGTGCTACATTTTAACATTTAGCATGAAGGACCCCAACCTTGAGACCCTTTGTCTTAACAATATCTATCCTAACTCAGGTAAGTTACACTTGGTAGTAACTTATAATAATGATTCTTAAAAACATTCCCAAATACTGTAACATCATGCTGACACTGATTCCAGGAATAGGATTAAATTAGTATTCACAAAGCACAATAATTAGCATATATTAAACTAAGTGTTAGCTGTTATTAAAAATCATGTTAGAGGTAGTATAACTGTGAAGAAACCATGAACTCTGAAACAGACTCCCTGAACTTGAATACTGGCTCTGCACACCTATCTCACTGAGTTGTTTGTAAGTTTTTCAAGGAATACCTAGCACAAAGGCAGTGCTATATGGGTGGTAGTTACTATTATTATTTGGTAGCTCTAGTACATATACATATAAGTAATAATTCGCCCTAAGTCATATAGAAAATAATGGAGCTAGACTGAAATCTAGATCACCTACCTTTTGTAGAAATGTCTATGTTATGCTAATTTTTCAATTTCTAAAATGTGTTTTACCTTCTTTTCATGTCATGAAATTTATATTTACTCTCCTTTACCGCTGAAAACCCTTTTTAAAAGCAACACTTATAAAAATCTTAACCCTAAATGTCCTCAACTGTTAGGTTATTTAGTTTATGCCATGCATGCTCATTGGCATTTGTAAGGAGCTGTTTTGTGCTTAAAATTGTCTTTCCTTCTATACATATTCTGTAAGTCCAGGCATATTCTGTAAGCCCACTAGAGGTCTGCTACTTGAAACCTGCATTTCTCTTCATTTCTTGTTGATTTACTCAACAGTATCTAGAACTGGATACTGCTATAGCCCAGTGGGCTGTTCAGTAAATTACCAACTGACTGACAGTCATTCCCTCTAGTTTATTCTATTTTTTGTCTTTGTTATTGGCTGACTTAGTTTCATCAGGGGTTGTCAAGAACATGCAGGTTTGATCATATAAAAATGATCTTGTCAAAGAGTTTCCTCTATTTGAGGCTGAGGATTTAGTTGTATATTCTAAATATTTGGCACATTCCACTCTCAGGAAGGACTAAAAACTAAGGAACAGGTATTCAGGCTCCGGGGAGTGTTTTTAGTTTTTGTTTGTTTGTTTGTTTTTTCCCCCCATCATCAAGAAACAGGACCCGAGGCAGCGGGCAGGGTGAGGGGTGGAAGGATGGGAGTGGAGTGGGAAGGTGTCTCTAAATCCTTTCGGGATAGTGTGGTAAGAAGAAAACGTAAACAGACTCCATAGCTTTTTGGTTTTGTTCCTCTTTTCTCCCTCAGGATGGTGGTGGTGGCAGCGGATCAGACACAATAGCTGGCAGTACCCCCGCCTGAGTGTGGATTAAAATGACTCTCAACAGCACCAGCAGGAGGAATGGGAAACGGAGGAGGGGTGCGGATGGGAAAGGGCGAAGATGAAAGCAACAAGGTGACAAACACTGCCTCTTCCGCGGGTTAGTCTACCTCTACCCCTAGATGATGGGAGCTGCTGAGACACCGTTCCGAGGCAGGGTGGGGTGGGAAGGGGAGACAGAGGGGCGGTGGCTTTTCCTTTTGGGGGGCGGGACAAAGGGTGGAGGGAAGCCTGAGTCAGCAGCTCCTGACTGGCTCCTGCTGTCTCGACGCGTCTCCCGATTGGGCCGCTTGCAGCGGGAGATACTCTGAGGCCCGGCGGGGCGGGGCAAGCCGCCAGGGGTCGGTGGCCAGGCCCGGGAATTGGATTGCGGAGGGGTCGCTGTGGTACTCTGAGCCCGGAGACGCTGTGACTTGTAGTGTGGAGCAACGCAGCCACCTTTTCTCCGTTCCGCCTGCAGCGCTGAATTCGTTCTGCTGCTCTGGAGATTTGAAAAGGGGAAAAAAATTGAATGAATAACGCTTCGCTGCTACCCTCTTCCCCTGTTACCAGAAGCTATTTTGCCTTTGGGCTTGAAAAGACACTCCCTTATCTTAAAGTCCCTCAGCATCTGGCAGCCTCTTTCCCCTCGCGCTGCGAAAAAGGGGCAAAAATTCACCAAGACTTGTCCCCCTCAGCCTGGGACCTGTGATCCCTCACTTCTGCACATCTAGCTATATACCTGCACCCCCTCTCCGGCTCTGACGCCGAGCACCAAGTCTTTTCCCAGTAGAAGGCTCTGTTCCTGGCCGCTCCCGCTCAGCGTTCGGGAGATCGGAGAAGGCGGGGAAGGTTTTGTTTGTATCCAGACTTAGGGTAATACCGCGGGTTGGGCAGTGACGGCTCGTAGGTCTCGAGATACACTGGGAAGGGGGTGGCGAGCAACTCCCCCCGCCCTCGCCCCCCAGGCTAATCCTCCTCCAGCGTCGGTTCCCGGGACCGTATTATTCAAGACAGAAAATATTCAGCCCCAGAGCCTCCCCTGGGGAGGGGAGGGGAAGGAGGTGGAGTGGGAGGAGGTGGATCCAGGGAGGAAGAAGCGAGAAATCCGCCCCCGGGAAACAGCTCGGCGCGGCAGCGGAGTAAGGCACTTCTGTCACTTGGCGATCGCGGACGCTCGAGCGCGGCCCCGGCCCGGCCCCGCGAGGCGAGGGGAGAGTCCGGCGGCCGCCGCCCCGCCCCACGCCCTCCCGCGGCGGCCGAGAGCCCGGGGCCGGCCGGGACAGGTCGCGGCGGTGTCTGGGAGCGGCCGGCCGGGGGCGGCGGCCTCGGAGCGCAGCGGCGGGCGCCAGGTCGTCGTCCGGCTGGGACCAGCTCGCGCTAGGCTTGTTGGGCGCGTTGTCCTGGAGCCTGGTAGTCCCTTGAGGATCCACTAGCCCGCTTCCTCCGGTGCGTTTCTGTTGATTTTCCGCCTTAGCCGAGAGGGTGCAGAGCTCGCGGGCGGAGAGTCCTGCTCGCCGCGGGTTCCTTCCCTTCGCGCCACCTCGGACCACCCCGCCCGGCCGGCCTTGGCGCGTGGCCGAGGGGAAGCCCACGGCAGGCGCCCGGTGGGGGCGGAGGGGCCGCACCCGCGTGTGCGGAGCGAGGGAGAGCCGGAGGGAGGAGGGAAGGGCACAAAGGCCGGCGGCGGGCGCCGGGGTCCGGCCGACGGCCGTGGAGGAGGGGCGCCTCCCGGTTGCTCATGAATATTAACCGAGCCTGCGGCCTAGCGCGTCCCGGCGGGGCCCGGCTCCCGGCCCGCGGCCCCGCTCCTGTTCGCCGCCGACCCCAGCGGGCGGGAAGGCTGAGCCCCTAGCTTTTTGTCTTTTCCCAACCGGGTTCCCCACACCTTTTTCAAAGTACATATTTGGGCCGCCCTTTGCCTGAGATCGAGATCACCGACCCGCCTCTGGAAGGGGCGGAGGAAATCGTGGTAGGTGGGTGGTGGTTTTCTTTTTCCGATTTTTTCCCCCTAGGTGGCCACAGGGAAAGGGAAAGATAATGTCGAATGGTAGTTTGGGGAGCAGCAACTACATGAAAGTTGCTTAAGTTGCAGCTTCATTTAGGTAGCTACGGAATCATGCCCCGGAGAGGGAGCTGCGCCGGAGTCCCGCCCGGCTCCGCGTCGTCCCCACCCAGCTTTGCCGCGGGCCAAGGAAAACAGCCGCCTCCTCGGGGACTCCCGGCCGGGCGCGGGGGCTGGCTGCGGGCGCCTCGAGGCACCCAGCGGGCGCTGGCTGCGCCCGAGGCTGGTTTTTGTTTTTGTTTTGGAGTGGGTGGGAGGGGAGCGAGGAGGGTTTTTGTAAAGCATTATCCCGTTTTAGTCTCGGGGAAAGAAAACTTCCTTTAAGTGTACCTATCTGGGTGACGCGGAAGAACCTTTATACTCCTTCACTTTTGCACAGAAAATACATTAATTAAATGCAATTGAAAAGGGAATGGTTTTTGTTAAAAGGCTGCACAACAGTCAGGCGTCTTTGTCGCAGCCACCATGCAGTTATGATATTTCTTCTTTCTCCCGGCTTATACATTTTTCTCTTTATTTTATTTTTAATACGGGAAGCTTATTTCAGCTTTAATTTTTGAGGTTCATCAGCATGGATCGAATTATCTTTACAGGTGTTGGAAATGGGCACTTGGGGTAGACCTGTGGGCAAGGCTAAGGTCAGCGTCTGGAGAAAGTTCACGCCCTTTAACTTTTCACCGTTCCAGGAGCGATCTCGTTGGGAACTGACGCTCGTGCCTTCACGACCTACTCAGATTCCAGTTGGACTCGGGAGGAAGGGGACCGTTTTCTGCATTTGGCTTCACTAGCCGCCAAGAAGCCTGTCTTTGTTTTTGAAGTCTCTAGAAATGGACGGAGACGGTGCAGTCGGTTGAAATCCGAAGAAATCATCAGGACATCCTTCAGGGGCTTCATAAAAACATTACTTCCCTGGCACGTTGTTGCACCAGCCCTGCCCCTTCTCGGAGCCTAGTGCGGAATTATCCCCCCTCCCTTTTTTTTTCTTTTTTCTTTTTTTGCTGTGTGGTGGCATTTCTCCTCCAATGTGGGCTCCAAAGGGTTGGTCCCTTCTTTGTGATTTGAAATGAAATGATGGCCACACGTCGGACTGGTCTGCCTGAGGGAGATGGTGACACACTCAAGGCCCACGGGCCCCCCACCGATGAGGTAAGTGCAGAGGCAGCATTCCAGGCCCCCAGTGGCCTGTTTTCGTGAGGGTGCCCTCCCTGGGAGCAGGGTACTTGTCACTGGACCTAAGAAGAGGCTTTTGGGGGCTTTGAGCTGATTGGTGGGAGCACCCCTGCCTGACCACTAGCAAGATGAAGCCTCATTCATTTTTATTTCCAAGAACTGCCAGTGATTCCTTTGCAGGAATGTTTTCCTCACTTTGAAATGTCACCATCTTAGTCACCTCTGAGTGGGGAATTCTCCCATTTTAGTTGTCTGGGAATGCCAAAAGTCTGTTTTCCATTGATCCCCATCCTCCAGTATTTTTGGAGTTAGGGGGTGGCTTTGTGAATTTTATATGTGTGTATCCAAGGTTTATTCTCTGAGATGGTGGCAGTTAGTGTGTTTTTTTGCACCTGAACCTTCATCTCTCTTTGATACCAATGGGTATCCTGGCTGCTGTTGGTGTGGATCTCTGTTTTGGGTAGAAAAATAAGTGATTCCTCTTGGCCAGTTTAGGCACAGCCTTGGAAAACTACTTTAAAGAGTTGTAATTCCACCTACCTGAAGAATCTCCTCCCTTTACTGTTCTTTATTTGGCCCTTCCCTTCACTGATCAGAAAACCTGTGAGCTGCTTTGGCGTGTCAGGTGGCTTGCATTGCTTTCAGACCAGCATCTTTGGAAGGGCCCAGAAGAATTTATGCCAGGCTTCCTGAAACTGTTCAAGCAGACAGGACAGAAATCATAGAAGATCCCATTGATTTATGACACCCATATGCCCTGTTGCCTGTCATTATCTTTTCCCCTTATATTTGGATTTTTCCTCTGTAAGGACTATATTGTGTTTAGTTCGTTATCAATAGTTTCAGTAATCTACTTTCTAAATATATTGAGTATTGTTATTCTTATAAACTTATTTATTTTTTAAAGATATTATTTATTGTTAGAGAGAGGGGAAGGGAGGGAGAGAGAGAGACATCAATGTGTGGTTGCCTCTCACGTGGCTCCCACCCGGGACCTGACCTGCAACCTAGGCATGTGCCCTGACTCGGAATCGAACTGGTGACCCTTTGGTTCGCAGACCACGCTCAATCCACTGAGCTACACCAGCCAGGCAAGATGCTTGTATATTTACTCAAAGGTTGAAGGTTACTTTAGATAGCAGCAGCATTTCCAAATGAGCTTTCAATCACATTCATTTTGTGTCTTGTAAGTGTTAAATTTTAACTTTGTGGTTGTTGAAACGAGGTCTAATTCTAAGTGTGTGAGTTTTGGCATTTTAATAAAAATGAATCAAGTTAAATTTTTGTTTGTAAGGCATGCAGAGAATATTACATCATGCAGCTTACTTCATATTGGATTAGAAAATTTAAGCAGAAAATAGGTAGGTACAGTAGAATTTATTAGCCAGAACTATAGGTTTACAAGTAGAATCAGTGTTTTACTCCTTGACACCTGTAAACACCTGCTTGCAGGTAAAAAACATGATTAAGTATAACACCACAACCTCTGATCATGGTAAACCATAATCACTCCCTTTGGAAGGCCTACCTACAACTTGGTGATTGCTTAATGTGTATTGTAGTTACATAATAATATGTATTGTGGTCCTAAAGAGTTATTTGTCATTGTCTTCTGAATACTTTAATTAGCATTCATTTGCATTATATCTGCAAGAACAATGTTATTTGATTTTTTTTTTTTTTTTTTTTTTTTTTGGTCACTTAAAGGGTGTCCTGAAACTGAGAATTTATAATAGACACGTCTTGTTCTTGGCTTACAAGGCAGTGTTTCCAGTTGCAAACTTGGCTTTTATTAACAATGACAGTTATGTATTTTTCAAGGGCTGTGAAATTTGTTTTCACTTGGCCCTTGCTGCTGGCATGGCCATATTATTTTTAGTCTGGGAACCAATAAAACACTGTATTGTCCGTATTTTGCTCATTTAAAGACTATACACATACCTGAGTTTGTATTAAATTAAGGTATTATTGGTCTTTTAATGAATAGGTAGATGAGTTGCTCCTGGAATGCTTTGAGTATCAACTTTGGGTTGATAAATACTACAGCCTTTGAACACCATGTTTAATTTTGGTGTTTAATTTTATCAGAAGTATTACATTCTAGGGTAGTACTCTCATTATTTAAAAACTTTTGCCCTGGCTGGCGTAGCTCAGTGGATTGAGCACGGGCTGCGAACCAAAGCATCACAGGTTCAATTCCCAGTCAGGGCACATGCCTGGGTTGCAGGCCACGGCCCCCAGCAACTGCACATTGATCTTTCTCTCTCTTTCTCCTTCCCTTCCCTCTCTAAAAATAAATAAATGAAATCTTAAAAAAAAATAAAATAAAAACGTTTAAAAAACCAACAGCTAGGTTCTAAATGTGTATTTGAATAATAAATTTGCGTTTTTACCTAACCAAGAGGTGAGCATATGTCTTAATATTAATTAGCCAAAAAACTTAACTTTGTAGAACACAAGAAATCTATATAGTGAGTTAATAGGATTCACTGTTTCGTAGCTTACCTAATTAGCTAACTCCACCTTTTATGAATAAGATTTGTTGCTTTGTTGAAAAATGATCAAAAGTTTCTTGTTCATTTTAATAATCAGAATCTAATTCTGTTCATATGTGAATAAATGTAGGCACCCCTCCCCAAGAATATACTGGAAGGTTAAAAAACAAATAGCAATCTTCTTACGTAATAAAGAACTGTGACAGTCCAGGAGAATATATCTAGATTGGCATTATACAGTGAGGATGACACATTGTGTTCACACAAAATTGTATACTTTGCACAGTGAAAGATATATTTTTCAAAATTGGTTTTGTTTAATCTGAGTCAGGTGAGTGTTTTTGGAGGGAGGTGTGTGTACAGTTTACAGTATTCTGACGCCTGGCCTTGAGTGACTTGGCTCACAGTGACTGTGCACTCTGAGTCCTCTGATATTCTCTCAATATCATGTAGTATTTGTCCTTTGAGGTTCAACTTGCGTTTTCTTTCTTTCTTTTCTTTTTTAGCTAAAGGTGAAAACTTTGGCTTTCAGTTTTTTAGACCACATCATTTTTCCCATTTGTAACATTCGTTTTGCTTTTTATCCGTAGTTCATCGTGTTGTCAAGTGTTTAGCACTTCTACTGTCTGTTATTAAAACAAACTTATTTACTAATGCTTATTAATTTATATTTTGCTTCTTCACCTGGGCTGAGATTATCCTGTGACTAGAATGTATTATACCTGGCGAAAAACATTTCGTTGATTGATTGATTTTGGTTGATTTTGGAATAGTGTAAATAATAAGATACTTTCTATGCATGAATTCATATGAAAATTCATACTTTTGTTCTTCTTTCTAGAATACACACTATATACTTTGCTCTTATCCCAGATTTCCTTGTTCCCTGCCTACCCGCTCAATACCTCATCCCCTTACTCTTTTTTTCTTTCTTTTAGGGTTCTTCTTCCTCTCCTGCCCTTTTCATGTTGGTTTTAAACAGAGCCAGGCCCTTCCAGTTAATCTGTTCTCTTTTCTCATTTCCTGGGTTTTATTTTACACTCTCCCATGGCTTTAATTTATATGCCAGTGATTCCAAATTTACAACTCTATTTCAGATTTTATGGTTTGTTTCTAGACCTATATAGCCAATTGTTGTGTACCAGTTTTGTTTTGGATAGCCTACAGGCATTTCAAACTCGACAAATTGTTCCCCTACTATCAATCTGTGTTTCTTCTATTTAGTGAGTAGCTCCACTATCTCCTTATTTGTCCAGGACAAAAACTCGGTTATCGTCCCTGGCTCATCTCACTCCTTCCTCCTATCCAAAGTCCTACTGAGGGCACATTCCAGCTCCCACTGTCGCTACCTGAGTTCAGATCAGCTGTATCTCCGTGATAGACCCTGGGCCTGGCTTGTCTTCTTCCATTGCTCTGTCCCTGCCGCAGACGACTCCTCCTGCAACAGAAAGCTGATTATTTCATTACCCTGCATAAAACAATTTTCTGGTTCCCTATTGCCTTGGGAATAAAGTTCAAACTCCTGAGAAGTCTTAAAGGACAGTGACCGTCTGGCCTGCCCATCTCCTGTCTCATTTGTTTCCTCTTTCTGAATGTCCTGCACAAAGCTGCTTTCAGTTTCCCTGGGGGCATCCGTGTCCCTTCACTTCAGGTCCTTACAAGAGGTCCTTATAAATGCTGCTTTCCTTCACCCTTCCTTCAGTCTCCACTCCTCTGCCTCCACTTCTCCCAGGCTGATTTTTACTCATCATTTTTGTCTTTTCTTCAACATTACTTCCCCAGGAAAAGCCTTCCCTGACCTTCCAAGGTTGGATTAGTTGCCCCTAGTGCATTATCTTAAAGCCCCCTGTACTTTGTTAGGAGTAGCACTTAAAAGTTTATTATCTGTATTCTGGATTGCAGGCTCCATAAGAATAGGGACCATGTTTGTTTCTACAGCAGTTGGTAGGTGTTCAATAAATATTTGTTGAATGAATGAATGGATGTGTAGGAAAGGCCTTGGTTTCTATGAAATGTTCACTTAGATTTCAGTACACTGTAGTGTCTTGTTTACCCTCTTACCTCATTGTTTCCTCCTCCTTCTTCTCTTTGAAGTTTCTTCAGCTTCCTGACCTGTTAAATCTTCATATACCTCAGGGTTCAGTTTGACACTCTTCTTCTTGCTATACCTAGTTTCATGGTTTTAAATGTCAAGTATAAACTGCTAATTCATATGTGTACATAAATACACATATATTTGTATGTGTGAGTATGTATGTGCATTTCCACCCTGACCCATCCCTTGAATTTAGGTTTCTGTATCCAACTGGCCTGACCCATCAAAGTCCTCTCGGATATTAAGGAGGCATATCCAAAACCAAATTCCTGCTTCTCTACGTCCATTCCCTCAGGTCACCTTCCCAATTTGCTCCTTCTACAGTCCTCAATTTATGCAATAGTAATCTCACCCTTCCAGGCCAGGCATCTGGGAGTGATCTTTGATCTCTTATTTTTCTCAGGCATAACATGCAAATCTGGTTGACTGGTCTCTCAGCCTCAGTGCCTGCCAGCCTAGAGTCTGTTCTATACACAGTAATCAGAGTGGACCTTTTATAAAACAGATCATGTCACTTCTTTGCTCAGATTCCTCTAATGGCTTCTCACTTGCCCCAGGATAAAAGCCAAAGTTCTGACTGCCCAGCAGAGCCCTATACGGTCCCCCCTTCCCTCTCCCTGACCTTATCTTCTGTTACCCTCACCCTCCTCACTCTGTACTGGCCTCTCTGGACTCTGGCTCTTGGGCACACACACATAGCACATGCCATTCTCCAGAGCCTTCCCACTTGCTGTACCCACCCTCTGCTTGCAACATCCCCCACCCCAAGGTGGCTTCCTTGTCTGCTTCTGATTTTGCTTAGAGAGCACCTCCTGAGTGAAGCCTTTACTGGCCATTCTGTTTATTGAATACATCTCCCCTGCTCCTGTGACAAGACCTGTCCCCTTCCTTGCTTTATTTTTGTCAGGGTCATGTTTTCTCCATCTGACATACTTATCCTCATTTCGCTTATTTTTTTGGACAGATAATGTATCTAGAACATAAGTGTGAAATGTAGTTTGTGTCCATAATGTATTAGTACTTCTTGTGCCTAGAAGAGTACTTAGTGCATTGTAGGTCCTCAGTTATCTTTTTTTTCAGTGAATGAATGAAATAGGGACTAAGAAACACTATCAAATGTTACTGAGTTTGTAATATGTGAGTACTTAATTTAGATTATACAACAATATGTAGAATGTGAAGTATATGTTCTTTCTTAGACCTGCATTTCTACTAGCACTGCTGTTAACAGTTTTGGTGCCTTTTTTTTTTTTGGCATCTTTTTTACCTTTGGGAAGCTGGTAACCAAGTAACAGTAACCAAGGCAGTGTGTAGTACAAATGTATGAAATAATTTGTATCAAGAGATGAGATAATAGTAATTAACAGACTAGTGGATAGGGAATTAGACTGGTGGAGAAACTGTAGAAAGAAACTATGTCTGTATTGACATAATTTTTTTTCTTAACGTGAATGAATGGCTAGTAAAGGAATGCTCATTATATTTTTGATGTTTTAATATCAAACATTTCATTATGAGCTAAAAATGATCACATTGACTATGACAAAATGTTGACAGTTGTTAATTTTGGATGATGAGAATTTGGGGATTATATTATTTCTGTATTTTCTCTTTTTTGTTTAATTCCAAAACTATAGTAAAAAGACACCATTTACAGATTTTAAAAGTAGGTAATTTTTTTCAGTCTGGTGAAAATCTGGTTTCTAAAAAACCTACCTTGCTTAAAAAATGGTTAAATACTTTGTGAAAAGGATACATTACTACTAAAACCAACATTTAAAAATTGTTTTTAAAAGCTTATGTTTTCCTAATTGGAGGCCTAGGATTTTTCTGGTCTAGTTATAGTACAATATAATATAACACTATCATTTAATTTTAAATGTGTGTTCATTGATGCTCCTGAATCTGTCAGAATACCGTAGCATGTCAGAAGCTTTATGCTGCAAATTAGGATTAAAGGTAAAACCTGTTGGAGTTAAGAGTAACAGCGATGTCAGCCCTGACCAGCATGGCTCCGTGAGTTGGGCATTTTTCTGCAAAATGAAAGGTCACAGGTTAGATTCCTGATCAGGGCACATGCCTGGGTTTTGGGCCAGGTCCCCAGTTGGGGGGAGTGCAAGAGGCAACTGATTAATGTTTCTCTCTCTCTCTCTTCCTTGCTTCCCCTATCTCTAAGAATAAATAAATCTTAAAAATAAAAAAAGAATAGCAGCAGTGCCAGCAGCAAGTATCTTTAAGTGGCATTTCAGCAGAAGTCTGAATTTGAATATGTGGAGTGGGACCTATGACTAGATAAGGTCCATCAAGAAAATGAGTACCCAGGTCTAAAGAAAATTTCTCCATACATTGTTTATGATCCATAGCATTCATTTCTTTCAAGGTAAACATGTTATGAAGTCCTCGTTCCTTGATTACATAATCTCTGATCCTTCATTGCTTTAGTTGTGACCAGGTCAAATAGTCTAGTACACTAGTGATGTTCGATTTCTTTTGTTCTTTGCTTTGTAAAGAGATTTGTCATCTTGTTACATTTAACGAAATGTTGATTTAAGCATGGTGTTGCTGCTGGTGTTGATGGAGATGTGCAGATGCTGTTATTGAAGGCAGCTATTTTCTGTTACAGAAGGACCATATGGTAGGCACTTATTTTTCTTTCTGGTTGGTGTGATTAGATTAGTAGAACAAAAGGTTATTGGACTTAAAGACTGTCCAAGTATTTAATTTTAATTGACCATTAGGAATTAAATATGTTTAGATATCATGAGCCTTCTATATATATTCTGTTGGTTGAAGTAGGAAGATGTCTTCAGGCACAATCTCAATTTTGGATGGCTTCCACCAAAATAGTTTTTTTTTTTTTTTAGTTGTCATATTTTCTAAAAAAGTGAGTATTGTGCAACTAAGTGTATTTCACAATAAAATCTGGAAGATGGCCTTTGTGCCTGTAAGATAATCTGAAAGACAAATGGACATATTTTACTGTAGGATGAAGAAACTTAATGTGATAGAAATTATTTTTTATAAATCTGCTTTTTTCTAATTGTCTATTAATATGTGAGGTATTCCACTGTGTAGATTGTGAATAAGAGAATATAGATTTAGAACCCAAATTTGATATTTCTGAATTTTCATCTATTGGGAAAGTTTTTAGACAGACCAGAACAAACAGTTATATAAAAACGGCAAGTTGAGTTTACTTTTCCATAGTCAGGCTAGCTGCTATTGAGTTTTCTGTATGATATTGGGCATGTTTTTGGTTCAGAATTGATTACTTACTGCCTTTTCCCCTTATTGTCTATCTCTGTTCTGAAGAGACATCTGGCATGGTTATGAGTAATGAGATATACACTGTATTGCTTATAACCCCACACATTCTTTTTCCTTTTAACCTAATAAAGACATGGTTTCTTAACTTCTCTTTTGCTTACTGCATTAATCTTTAACATACCTGGACAGGACTTGATATTCTTAAGAACATTTTGATTTTCTCCTTATTTAAAATGTGGTGACTATCAGTTAAATATCGGTAAATTAGAACGATTACATTTCTTCTGGATACGTTTTAGCTACCTTGATTTGGGGGATTAATTGACGTTGTTTTTTAAAACCTTGAGATATCTAGACATCTTAATCTCCCATGTTTTGTAGTAAATAAAGATTCTGTATGTAAAAGAACTTGTATTAACATGATCGAGACCTTGCTTTCTCTTCTGGTTTCTCCATATTGGCATCCAGAAATACACTTTATATATAAGAGGAGGGAATTGTTCTGGGCACCCAGTTTAAATTAGATCTTAATTGTAATGCTTTTAGGAAACTCTTTTCAATGTATTCTCTTTTCACTTAATAATGTATTTTAGATACCATTCTCTGCCCGTAAGGGGATGGAGATTGATCTATTGCCAGTTATCAAATTGATTTTATTTAGAGAGAAAGAATAATTTCTTTTATTTGTTCATATTCACTATCAAAAATAAGAAAACTTACAATGAAAAGAAAAAAATGCGTTGTTCTTTACCTAGGGTATACATTGTGAATGCTTTCAGAAATCATTCTAACATTAATAATAAACAAATCATTAAGAAAATGATTCGCTGTGCACACCCTTTCTTCTTTAACGCCAGCAGTTATTCTGTCTGTCCATTGAATCAGTCTTGTCTTTCAGACACACTGATTGTATGATGCATTGGCTAATACAATGCACATACAATGTAAACTAATTACAGAGTCCAACTGCCAGTTCTGCAGTAGAAGCAGGATTTCTTGACGTCAGTGAGAGTGATGTTGGAGAAGGAGCAAAGCCACTAACAAAGAGAATCTGGCAGAGTGAGACCAGTGGACAAATGAAGAAAGCATAATCAAGGTTGATAGGCATCTCAAAAGAGAATGATTTGAATGTGAAGGATTAAGACAAGGCTTTGAGAAAACTGATGTCCTTGAATGTGCTTGCATATAAGGGGATGTATTGCTTTTCTTTTAGGAAGTGGTGTTTAGTTTGGACCTCAGTAATTATGCCACTGAGAGTTAATAGGAAATCTTAGTTTCTCTAGTTGACTTTGAAATGAAGCTGTTTAAACAGAGGTCCAGGGGTAGCTTCTTGAAAGGTCCTACATTTAGAATAGGTCTTAGATGCCCAAATATTTCAGAGTTATGAATATTTTAGATGACTTCATTTCTTTTTAAAATCCCTTTTTTGGGGTATGATTTAAATGTGAACAGCTAAACATATTTAGCTGTACATCTCTGTGAGATTGTGCATAACACCCATGAAACCACCCCACCATCAGGGCCATAAATGTATCCATCACCTCCCAAAGTTGCCTTCTCCCTCCTTTATTATTGTTGTTACTATTATTATAAGTGAGATCATACAGTATTTTGTCTTTCTATGTCTGCCTTACTTCACTTAGCACATTGCCCTCCAGGTCTGTCTGTATAGTTGCAAATGGCAGGGTTTCCTTTTTTAAGACTGAATAATATTCTCTTCAAGGTCCTGATTTCAGTCCCTTTGTATAAATATGCAGAAGTGGGATTGCTGATTCATATGTTAGTTCTATTTTTTGATTTTGCAGTAACATTCATATACTGCTGGCTATACGAATTTATGTTCCCACCAACAGTGTGCCTAAAGTTCCCTTTTCTCCACATCTTCAGTAGCACTTGCTATTTTTTTGTTTTTAACAACAGCCATTCTAAGAGGGTGATATCATACCTCATTATGGCTTTTGTTTGCAATTTCATTCATGATCGGTGAAGGTTAAGCACTTCTCATAGCAATATCTGTTCAGGTCCTTTGCCCGTTTTTAAATTAGACTGTTTTTTTTTAGCTGCTTTTATTTTTTATTAAAAATACTAGTAGGAACAGTTACTATTATACTCTAGACTCAGTGGGAGAGACCAGGTACCACTACAATCTTCCTTGGGGTGGTATAAGCCACACAAGAACTCATAGCTGAAGATATTAATAGATATGTTAGTTTATAGCCACTAGAAATACATCTGTTTAGACAAGGGGTAATGCAAATTCTCTTCAGTGTAGAAGAACTTGGAAAAGAATAATTTTTCCCTATTTAATGCTTGGCTGCTGTTACCACTATTGGCTGTCTTTTTATTTGACCACCATACTCTATTATCTAACTTTTACTTTTAAACAAGTTACTGAAGCATGGTGTTTGGTTCAAGTGAGATTGCTAGGAAAAAGGGAGGCAGATATTTAGAGCCCTAAGCTATACATATATATTCAGGAAGCATAAGGATACCCAAAATCACATGGCATAGAAAGTGAATACTACTGGATATCTCTCAGCCATGGTGAAACTTTGGCATCTTTTTGACTGGAAAAAATATCTTTTCTTTTATCCTTTTCGTTTTTTTAATTAGCTTTATTGGAATAAAATTTTTATACAATAAAATTTACTAATTTTATTTAAAGAGTAATTTTATTATTTATTTATTATTTAAAGAGAGACATTATTTAATTTTTTTTGTATTTTTATTTATTTAGTTTTAGAGAGGGAAGGGAGGGAGAGAGAGAGAGAGAGAAACATCAATGTGTGATTGCTGGGGGCCGTTGCCTGCAACCCAGGCATGTGCCCTGACTGGGAATTGAACCTGCGATGCTTTGGTTCGCAGCCCGCGCTCAATCCACTGGGCTCCGCCAGCCAGGAGATTGACATTACTTTAAAATATATATATATTTTATGGACTTCTGGCCACGGTGGAGGCATAGGTAGATACACTTTGCATCCTCACACAACTAAAAGAAGGACAACAAATTTAAAAACAAAATAACCAGAACTTCCAGAAAATCGAACTGCATGGGAGTCCAACAAACAAGGAGTTAAAGAAGAAACATTCATTCAGATCAGTAGGAGGTGCAGAAATGGGCAGCCCAGGTGGAGAGGACTTGGCAGCAAGGTGGCAGCTGGAGGGATGGTGTGGTCCCATGTTTGTGTGCTGATAAGCCGGGGGGAACAAATGGGCAATGAGATAGACCATACAGCCCAGGGTTCCAGCGCAGGGAAATAAAGCCTCAAAACCTCTGGATGTAAAAATCTGTGGGGGTTGTGGCAGGCAGCAGAGAAACTCCCAGCCTCACAGAAGAGTTCGTTGGAGAGACCCACGGGATCCTAGAATGTACATAAATGCACCCACCAAGAAATCAGGACCAGAAGGGCCCAATTTACCTGTGGGTAGCAGGGGAAGTGACTGAAAGCCAGCCAAGAGCCGAGCGAGAGGCATTGTTCCCTCTCAGACCCCTCTCTCACAAACAGCGCCATGATGCAGTGATGTGGGTTGCCCTGCCCTGGTGAATACCTAAGGTTCTGCCCCTTACTACATAACAGGAGGCTGAGACAAAGAAATATGGCCCAAATGAAAGAACAGATCAGAGCTCAAAAAATAGAACTAAGGAATGACGAGATAGTCAACTTATTAGATGCAGAGTTTAAAACACTGGTAATCATGGTGCTTACAGAAATGGTTGACCGTGGTTGCAAAATAGAGGAAAAAGTAAAGGCTATGCAAAGTGAAACAAAGAAAAATATACAGGGAACCAACAGTGAAGGGAAGGAAACCAGGACTCAAATCAACAGTTTGGAGCAGAAGGAAGAAATAAACATTCAACCAGAATAGAATGAAGAAATAAGAATTCAAAACAATGAGAGGCATAGGAACCTCTGGGACAACTTTAAACGTTCCAACATCCAAATCACAGGGGTGCCAGAAGAAGAGGCAGAGCAAGAAATTGAAAACTTATTTGAAAAAACATAATGAAGGAGAACTTCCCTAACTGGCAAAGCAAATAGACTTCCAGGAAGTCCAGGAAGTTCTGAGAGTCCCAAAGATGTTGGACTCAAGGAAGCACACACCACACATCATAATTACATTACCCAAGTTTGAAGATAAGGAGAGAATCTTAAAAGCTACAAGAGAAAAGTAGTCAGGTACCTGCAAAGGAGTTCCCCTAAGACTATCAGCAGATTTCTCAAAATAAACCTTACAGGCATAAGGGGCCGGTAAAAAATACTCACAGTCATGAAAGGCAAGGACCTATACCCAGGATTACTCTGTCCAGCAAAATTATCATTTATAATGGAAGAGCAGGTAAAGTGCTTTCCAGATAAGGTCAAGTGAAAGGAGTTCATCATCACAAGCCCTTATTATATAAAATGTTAAAGAGACTTATCTAAGAAAAAGAAGATGGTCAAAATGATGAACAGTAAAATGACAACAAACTCACAACTATCAACAACCAAACCTAAGAAAAAAGAAAAACAAAAACAAACTAAACGAACAACTAGAACAGGAACAGAGTCACAGAAATGGAGATCACATGGAGGGTTATCGGGGAAGAAGAGGGGGAAGAGTGGGGGAAAAGGTAAAGGAATAAGAAGCTTAAATGGTAGGTATAAAATAGAAAGAGGGAGGTTAAGAATTGTATAGGGAATGGAGAAGCCAAAGAATTTATATATACAGTCCATGGACATGAACTAAAGTGGGGAAATGCTGGATGGAGGGGCGTCCAGGGCGGAGGGTGATAAAGGGGAGGAAAAAAATGGGACAACTATAATAGCATAATCAATAAATATTTTATTTGTGCTATTACAGTTGTCCCATTTCCTCCTTTGCCTCCCACTACCCACAGCCCCCCTACACTCCCTCAGTCAGTCCCCGTTATCATTGTTCATGGCCATGGGTCATGCATATATGTTGTTATCCTACTATATTCCCTATGGTGTGCTTTACATCTTCATGATTGTTCTGTAACAACCAATTTGTGCTTTTAATCCCTTCACTTTTTTTGCCCACCCCATCAAGCACCCCGCCTATCTGACAACCATCAAAATGTTCTTTATCTATAATTCTGTTTCTGTTCTGCTTGTTTATTTTGTTTTTTAGAATCAGTTGTTGATAGATATGTATTTATTGTCATTTTGTTGTCCATATTTTTTGTCCTTGTTTTAAAAAAGACCCTTTAACATTTCTTATTAATAATGGTTTGGTGGTTATGAACTCCTTTTGCTTTTTCATGTCTGGAAAGCTCTTTATCTGACCTTCCGTTCTAAATGATAGCTTTGCTGGAGAGAGTAATCTTGGTTGTAGGTCCTTGCTTTTCATCACTTGGAATGTTTCTTGCCAATCCCTTCTGGCCTGCAGATTTCTTTTGAGAGCTGACAGTCTTATTATGGGAGCTCCTGTGTAGGTAACTGCTTTTCTGTTGCTTCTTTTAAGATTCTAACTTTGTCTTTAATCTTTGGAATTTTAATTATGTTTCTTGGCGTGGGCTGCTTTGGATTAACCTTGTTTGGGACACTCTGTGCTTCCTGGACTTTTACATCTGTTTCCTTCACCAAGTTAGAAAAGTTTTGTTGTCATTTTTTCATGTAAGTTTTCAGTTTCTTGCCGTCTGTCTTCTCCTTCCAGCACTCCCATGATGCAGATGATGTTGTGCTTGAAGTTGTCCCAGCAACTCTTTACACTACCCTTATTTTTTTGGATTCTTTTTTCTTCTTGCTTTTCTGATTGGGTGGGTTTTTTTCCCTTATATTTCAAATAGCTGATTTGATTCATCCACTCTACTGTTGATTCCCTGTAAATTATTTTTTCACTTAGTGTACCCTTCATTTCTCACTGTATCTTTTTTTATGCTGTTGGGGTCCTCACTAAGTTCATTGAGCATCCTTATAACTGATGTTTTGAACTCAGCATCGGGTAGATTGCTGGTCTCCATTTTGTTTAGTTCATTTTCTGGAGTTTTTTTGTTCTGTTCTTTCATTTGGGGCATGTTTCTTTGTCTTCTCATTTTGGTAGTCTCCTTATGTTTGTTTCTGTGTATTAGATCGAGCTACTACATCTCCCAGGCTGATAGAGCAGCCTCCTGTACTAGGTGTCCTGTAGGATCCAGTGGCACAACCTCCCTTGCCACCCAAGCTGAGTATGTCGGGTGCATCACCATGTGGGCTGTGTATACCCTCCTGTTGTAGTGGAGCCTTGATTGCTGTTGGCAGTGCCAAGGTCAGCTACCACCTGTGTTCTGTCCAGGGTAACCCAGCATAAGCTACAAAATGATCTGCATATTGCTGCTACTTGTGCTGGGCTTGGAAGTGTCTTGGCGAGGCCCAGCTGTGAACCAAGACCTGGGGTCACCTAGGGGGAGTTATGGAGCTTGCTGTGGACCGGTGCTCATTGCTTGAGAGGATTTAGTAAAATCTGAAGCAGGAGCGAAGGCAAGCCATTCTTATGGAAAGGCTACTGGAACAGCTTGGGTGGGCCCTAAAGTTGGGTGGGGCAAAGCCTCAGGGGATCACCAAGGTGGGACAAACTGTGTGAGCCAGGTTGATGGAATCTCAGATATGGTGCCCACCTGCTAGCTCTTTGGCTTTGTTGGCTGAAGGCTTAGAAAAGGAATAGTGGACTTTGTCAGCACTTTTGTTTGTGAGAAAGCTGCCCCCAGCTCTCGCCCTGATGCTGGGCAGTTTGGTTCCTCCCCATAAGTCCCTAATGCTTTTTAATCTGCTGCCCCTGTGGTGAAGCTCAGAGGGAGTGAGTCTGAGTTAAAGTCTGAGTGCGGGCCCTTTAAGTGGAAATGGCTGAAGCTATAGCAGTTTCTGTCTTCGCAGCCTAAAACCCTGTTGGTTTTTACAGCCAGAGGTTATGGGCACTTATCTTTCCTGGCCCTGGTACTCTGGGCTGGGGGGCCTGGTGTAGGACTGGGACCCATTAATATCCACCACCTGTGGATATGGGACCAGCACCTTCTGTATCTACGCCTCTGCTACCTGTTTCTATGTGGTTTTGAATTTGGAAAAGTCAGCATTTGTGCTGCCTGTCACTACCAGAGGCAGTAAGTAGAGACAAGGATTGAATCTTTATGGGTACTTTATTTAGATGCTGGTGATCTGAGAAGATGGTTATGTGCCCTCAAAAACCATCTTAACAGCTCATGTCAAACCAGCCTTTTTATAAGGAGAAGAAAAGTGTGGGTCAGGGGTTTGGAAAGAAGGTTAATCAGATGTGAGTTGCAGTATAGCTTGGAGATTTTCCTTGTATTTCTTTATCTGTGAATAAACAGTTCTTTATCTGCGTCTTCATCTGTTTTCCCTTCCTGACACACAGCCGCTTAGATACCATCTGATGGATGGCTTGCAGGCCGCCTGGGTCACAAAAGTTGAAATCTTGTCAAGCTCCTAGAGTCACGTAGGTCATGCGAATGACCTAGTTCTTGGGATAACAGCTTTCCACATGCATTAATCACTTAAGCCTATCAACTATAACTACAGCCAAAATCTTTAATTCTTGAGTTCCCCGATCAGTTTCTTCTTTAATTCTGTAGTTGTAGGACTTATATTCAGTTTGATTTCCAGCAGTTCTGAAGGATGGTTGTTTTGTAGTTTAATAGTGATTTCAATGTGGTTGTGCAAGGAGGTGACCTGTGTTTACCTACTCTATCATCTTAAATTGACCTCTTTTCTAAAAATTATTTTTAATTTTAAAATTACAGTTGATATTCATTATTATGTTAGTTTTATGCATGCAGCATAGTGTCTTTTCTAGTTGGCTTTGAGTTGACAGTATACTAGATAGGAATCTTAATGTTAGTTTCTGAAAAGGATTTTGAACTTAAGAGAGCAGACTGAGATTAAGAAGATGATATAGTGCCAATATCAGGAATAAAAAAGGGGGCATCATTCAGAGCCTACAGACATTTAAAAAGATAAAAAAGAAATATTATGAACAACTTTATGCCAGTGAATATGACAACTTAGGTGAAATGGGCAAATTCTGTGTAAGGATTCTGATACCAATTAGATTTGTGAGTGTGTGGGGGTCCCACACCAAATAGTTCTCCAACACCAGTTGAGTGCACTGCAATTCAGCTTTCTGACACTCTCTCCCCAGAGCATCATGGCGTAAGATTCCACAGTTAAAGGCTTAGTCGATTGAGACTGCCCAACTCCACTTCAGCTGCCAATGGCAAGTCTAGATAGCTAGTCACCTGTGCTTCTGACTTAACAGGCTATAGGTGGGAATTTCCAACAACCCCCTTCTTGTATTCAATTAAGTTACTAGGATGACTCTAAGAAGTCAAGAGGAACATATTACTTACTAGATCACCGATTTGTTATAACAGGATATAACTCAGAAACAGCCAGATGGGAGAGATACGTAGGGCAAGCTATGGGCAAAAGGATTGGAGCTGCCATGCCCTTTCCAGGAGCACTACTCTTACCACATCTCTATGTGTTCACCAACCCAGAAACTCTATGAACTTCATCCTTCTGGGTTTTTATGGAGACTTTGTTACATAGGCATGATTGATGAAATTTGATTCAACCTCCAGTCCCTCTCCTCTCCCAGGAGGTCAGGGGGTTGGGACTAAAAGTTCCAACCATCTAATTATCTGGTGGCAACCATCCTTTGGTGTAGCCCAAAATTTGCCTTATTAACATAACAAAAGACACCTTTGATGCTCTCATCACTTAGGAAATTCCAAGGGTTTTAGGAGCTCTGTGCCAGAAATGGGGATGGGACCAAATATATATATTTATTATGAATCATAGTACCACACCATAAGAGATACAAATTACAAAAACTGCCACAAGAAGAAATTTTTAAAAAATTTTCACTAGTGCCATAAATGTTAAAGAAATTGAGTTTAGAATTAAACTCAATAACCAATAACTCTCATGGTTGTATATGTAAAAAAATCCTTAACAAATTGTTAGCAAATCAAATCTAGCAATATATACAAAGGACAATATATCATGATTAAGTAGAAGTTATCCTAGGAATGAGAGGTTAGTTTATCATTTTAACATATTAACAGTCTAACTTATTAACAGAATCCATACAATTATCTCAGTAGATACAGAAAAAGCACTTGACAAATTTTAACACTCATGCATCATAAAAACTCCTAGAAAACTGAGAATATAAGGAAACTTACTTGATAAAGGGGCTCCTTAGGGCTATCAATATCAAAATATTGAATACTTTTTTATCGCTGAGATCAGGACAGGACAAGGATGTCTGCTGTCCACACTTCTGTTGAACTTCAAACTGGAGACCCTCTTTAGTGCAGTAAGTCAAGAAAAAGAAATGAAGGAAGGGAAAAGGGACAGAAGAACAGAAGACAAAACTCGTCTCTTGTAGACATGATTGTGCACATAGAAAGTGGTAAGGAATCGCCCTGGCCAGGGTGGCTCAGTTGGTTGTAGCGTCATCCCATTGCTGAAAGGTTGCAGGTTTAATTCCTGGTCAGGGCACATACCGAGGCTACTGATTTGATCTCTGGTCTAGGTCCATGAATGATTTCCCCGGTCTGGGTGTATACAGGAGGCAGCCAGTTGAGGCTTCTCTCTCATGTCTCTCTCTCCCTTCTCCACTCTCTGTCTAAGAGCAATGAAAAATGCCCTCTGGTGAGGATTAAAAAAAAAAACCAACCAAACAAACCCTGGTTGGTGTTGCTCAGTGTATTATTGAGTGTCAGCCTATGAACCAAAGGGTCACTGGTTCAATTCCCAGTCTAGGGTTGTGGGCTAGGTCTCCAGTAGGGGTGTGTGAGAGGCAACCACACATTAATGTTTCTCTCCCTCTCTTTTGCCCTCTCTTCCCCTTTCTACAAATAAATAAATAAAATATTTAAGAAGAAAGGAAAGAAGGTAAGTAAGTTAAAAAGTTGTGTGCTTGCTTTGGCAGCACATATACTAAAATTGGAACAATACAGAGAAGATTAGCATGGCCCCTGCACAAGGATGACACACAAATATGGAACGTGAAGCGTTCCATATATTTTTTGACCCAGCAATTCCACTGCTGGGACTATATCCTAAGAATCCTAAAACACCAGTACAAAAGAACCTTTGCACCCCAATGTTCACAGCAGCACAATTTACAATAGCTAAGTGCTGGAAGTAACCTAGATGCCCATCAGTAAATGAGTGGATCAAAAAACTATGGTACATTTACACAATGGAATTCTATGCAGCAGAAAGAAAGAAGGAGCTCCTACCCTTTGCAACATCATGGATGCAACTGGAAAGCATTATGTTAAGTGAAATAAGCCAGGCGGTAAAAAGCAAATACCATATGATCTCACCTTTAACAGTAACCTAAACAAAGAAACAAGCAAAATATACTCAAAGACACTGAAATAGAGGACAGGCTGAAAGTGACCAAAGGAGAGAGAAGAGGGAGTTTCAGGGAAAAGGGGAAGGGTTTACAGGAACAAAGTTAAAGGACCCATGGACAAAAACTAGGGGGAGGGTGGTAATGGGAGGAAAGTGGGGAGGGATGGGTGGGCGGGCTGGAATGGGAGTAAAAGGGAGAAAACTGTACTTGAACAATGATTAAAATAAAAAAATTAAAAAATAAAGAAAGAAAGAAAGAAGTTGTAAGGGAGCTACCAATAACACTTACCAGAACTAATAAGGTCGAAGGATACAAGGATATGAATATACAAAATTATTATAAAGAAATTAATATTTTCTGTATACTATGAACCAACTGAGAAAATGGAATAAAATGGAATAGTATTGTTGTTTTAATATTTTAAAGACGACCTAAATAGAGAGAGGTACTATGTTTATGGATTGGAAAACTCACTATTTAAGATTATGACTTAGCCACAAATTGCTATGTAAATCCAATTCAATCCCAATTAAAATTCCAGCAGGGCTTTAAAAATTTTTTGTTAAAAATAGACAAGCTGACTATAAAATTTATATGGGAAGGCAAAAGGACATAGAGTAGTCAAAATAATTTTGAAAAAGAACAAAATTTGGAGGACTCACACTGCTATTTTGTAATTGTTAGTCAAAATGCCACAAAATCAAGAAGGTGTAGATTAGGTATAGTGATAGATATACAGAACTATGGGAGAGAATGGAGAGTGTGAACCTTTGAATTCAGAGGGTGAATTCAAGTGGTGCTGGAAGAAGTAAATATCTCTATGGACAAAGGGGAACCTCCCTCTTTACTTTACACCACCCGGAAAAGTTAGTCCCAGATAGAACACTGAAGGAAATGTGAAAGCTAAGACAATAAAACTTGTAGTCAAAGACAAAATATGCGTGGCTCTGGGGCACACCAACATTTCTGAGACAGGACACACAAAAAAGCTAACTGGAAAAAGAAAAACCCATGATAAATTAGACTTAACAAAATCTTTGTAAAACACCATTAAGAAAACAAAAGTCAAGCTACAGATGGGGAAAAAATATTTGCAAAACATGTATCTGATCAGGTACTTATTCCAGAATATATAAAGAACCGTTACAACTCAATAATAAGAAGACAGACAGCCTCTGAGGGGAATCTTGAAGTCTGAGTTTCAGGAACGAGAACAGTAGAGCCCAGGTAGAGAGTGAGCATGATTAAGAAGGAAAGCCACTAAATTAAGGAAGAAAAGCCATATTCCAATAAATACTTGTTATTCTATGAATCAGTTTCCATATAAGATTATCTTTGCCTTTGCAAAGGTGATATGGTTGTTAAAGAACATATAGTTTGTACCCTTTTTTTGGCTTGGAAATATATAAATCAAAAAAAGTTACTTCGTAGTCCTTTGATTTCTGGCACACAGTATATGCCCGGTTTTGAATGTCACAGCCTTTTAATATTCTTCATTCTCATTGCACGTCAGGTATTAATGCTGCTGACATTTACTAGCCGTAATATTTATTTACTTGTAATACACTGTTTGTAAGTGCTAGGCTGTAATGTATTTTCTGGAAATATACAGTGATACAAAGTAGATTTAAGATAATTATTTAGGGTTTTAAGGGAGAACATTAAACCCTTATTAAGTACTTTACCTCATATTATCCTCACACCAACCCCATGAGGTATGTATTTTTATTATATTCATTTTAAAGATGTGGAAACTTGGGTACAGAGAGCTTAGTTAAGGCTATGCAGCCAGAAGAGGAATACGGGTGATTTAATGGATTGAGTGTTACCTTACGATTATAATAGCTTTACTAGAAAGAAGAAAAAAACTTCAGGGTGAAAAATCTTGACTTTGGTCTAGATTTACCTCTTTCACATAGATTGAAATTGTTTGTGTTCTATTACCTAAGTGGTAAACAGTTCAGTGGCAGATTAATAGACAGCTGGAAAATTTTATCAACCCTGCATTGTCTTTTGGCAAACTAGGAATCTTGATTTCTTGACATCTTCGAAGTGTCAGCTTGTGGTACACAAATGACTGAAATTTTCTGTTACTTCAAAGTGTTATATAAGTGAGCAAAAGCCATTTCCTATGTTTATTGTCTCAGAGTTGGTCTTTAAGACTAACCTTATCTTTTGGAAGATAATATTCTATAGGTGTGTTAAGGTCCCACTTATTATTTCTCCAGAATAGTAGGTCCATCATATTTTATAGGTTTTTCTGGAGAAAGCCTGTGGTTCATTTATAGGTGAGCAACTGTAAAAATATTTAAAGTACATGTACTTCTTGCATGTAATGTCTTACTGTCCAACATAAAAACATTCACTCAAAGCAAATGGCAGATCCTTTGTCCCCTAAATATATATGAAGTCTGAAGTGTTTTCATGTTTGCTCATGTGCATTTTTGCTAGAAATGCCTTTCCCAAGGCTTCTTATTTATGTAAATCCCACACTTCCTTCAAAGTCTGACTCAGATTTTACCTGCCTGTAATGCTTCCTCTGACCTTAGTGACCCTAGGGGGAAACAGACTCCCAGTCCCATGGGTGATGGGCGATGGCCTTGCCTCCTGTGATCTTTCCCCCTCATTCTTTCTTTTCTTCTGGATGCTTGTTCTCCAGATACCCTTATCTCTCTCTTTTTTTAAATTTTATTTTAATCATTGTTCAAGTACAGTTTTCTCCTCTTTACTCCCAATCCAGCCCACCCATCCCTCCCTTCCAGCTTCCCTCCCATTACCACCCTCCCCCAAGTTTTTGTCCATGTGTCTTTTAACTTTCAGGTACCCTTATCTCTAATATTTGTGCAGATCTATAATTCATTATCCAAAATGCTTGGGTTTTTCAGAATTCAAAAGTTTTCATATTTAGATATGTAAGAAGATGCAGGTTCTGTGATAGCACCCAGCTATTAGAGTAATTTCTGCTATAAGTGCATGAATATTTATACTGTGGAGAATAAATAGACTTGGAAAGAGCTTCAGGTTAGCTCAGGGCAGGTCTGGCTTTGCTGTCAATGAGTTACAAAACATATTTTGATGTTCAGACCTGTTTGAATTTCAGAAGTGTCCACATAGGACTATAGATATGTATTATTCAATGTTTTTCAAGTATAAATTGTGTATAATGAGGGGAAATTTAGTAATCTTATGACTTCATGATTTTTTGTCCTACTTTTACCTTTGAACTGAATCAGTTCAAAAGGTGACCTGCGTGTATGTTATATGTGTCTGCCTGTCTGTCTATCATCTATGTATCAGTATTAACTGGTAGGTGTAAATGTAAGTCACATGGTTCAGTTCTCATTGTAGCTCCAGTTGTCCCATTTTTGACGAGTGGTAGCCTCTTCAAGTCTTCTCAGAAGTCTTTTAGACATAAGTGCAATTATTTTTGGTAGCTTCTTGTCCAGTACGATTTTCTAATTTATCTTTTGTGTATATTTCCTGCCCAAGACCTGGAATCAGCCATTTTTTCAAGCCCTGTATTCTTTTAGTGGTGAGTGATGCTTCAGGATCACATCTGGATGTTAGAGGTGTCATTGCTACTAAGTTGTAATTGTTGATGGTCTTTTTCATACTAACTTTTTATTTTGAAATAACTTTAGACTCAGAAAAATTGCAAAATAGTACAAAGATATTATTATACTAGAGATACCTTTTATCCTTCATCCATATTTCCCTAATGTAAACATCTGTTACATAACCAAAGTATAATAATCTAAAGTAGGAAATAAGTATTGCAACATTATTAATATTAAATTATACAGTGTGTGTAGGATTGATTTATAAAAGCTTGATCACCATTGTGCCTTTAGTCTCCAAGTCCTTTATTTCCCCTTTGTTATGAACTTTTGTTTAGTGGTTCTGAACTACTAAGAAAGATCTATCAGATTAGATCACGTGCGAACTTTTGAATGTAAGATGCCTGAAACCCTTCCCTCCTCTCTTTCAGAGTTGTTCAGAATCTCAGGCTGGGATAGAGTAGATCGTATCAGTGTAGGTATGCAGGGATTTTGCTAGAATTCCATGTGCCCTACCAGCTCAGTGAGATCATTTTGGTAAGGAAGCAATTTGTGTTTGTTCACAACTGGTAATAATGACCCCGTAGCCCTTCAAATAACTTATGTTATCTTAAATGATTAATGTTTGAGTCTTCTAGTGCCAATGATTCCTATCACACTTAGACTTGTTCTTCCACATTTATTAACTCATTTAACAAATATTTATTGAGCATCTTCTTAGTGCCTGACACTGAGGATGCAGCAGTGAAAAGGTACAGGCATTCTGGTCTCTGCTCCATGGATATGAACGGGTAATGGGGCGTGCAAACAAGTGAGCAGTTGGATTACAATAGAGTGCAATGAATACTATTTTAGGAGAAGAGCAGGGAGCTCTGAGAAGCAGGCAGAGCTCACCTAATGTAGGTATCAGGGAAACACAAACATCTAATGGCTGCAGCTAGAGAGAATTTTTAGTATTTCATGGGAGAAAAGTATGAGACCACAAGACCAAGGATGGGGAAGGTGTGGAAGTGAGCTATTTTTCATAAAGTGAGTCTTTTCAGAACATTCAAATTTTCATAGAAATAACTCATCGTTACACACATTTCATCAGTTTCCATATCATCTAAGTTACATAATAACAATAACACAAATCAAACTGACATAGAGAGGTTTGTGGAAAATAAACAGACTGCCATATTTTGCCATGTATAATGCACACCCATGTTTTTGGCCCAAACTTTCAGGAAAAAATTTTTCGTTTCAATTTCTTAATTCAATTTTTTATTTGTGTATATTTAGAAACAAAACCCATTATCATATTCCAGGGTATTATTTTGCATATGGAGATCATTGTTTTCTAGAGTTACAATTTTAATGCATAAGCATAAATAAAATAATTTAAAACATTTACATATATACAGAATTAGTACTACTCATGTATAATGCGCATCCTTGTTTTTCCCTCAAAAATCTGGGGGGGGAAGTGATCATTATACATGGCAAAATACAGTAGTCAAGTGCCTCATTTGGTGGCAGCAGATGTAAGTGGCCAGAGAGTATCTTCTCAAACATAGAGTTAGCCTGCCATTGGATCAGCCAGTGTTCATGCTCCGGGAACTGAGCATTTTCGTTTGTCTGGCGAGTGAGTTAGGCAGCAGTCAGTTAAGCCTACATCTACAATTACAGTTTTGGGAATAGATAAGCTCATTGAAGGAGATGAAGAGAAGAGGGCCATGGGTGGAACCTCAGGGAACAGCACCAACTAAGGACAGAAAGAGGAAGACAGACAGCCAAAGATTTGAAGGACTAGTTAGAAACAAGCTTCTAGGAGTTTCACTTTTCAGATTTTGAGGCATTTGAATCTGACCTTGCAACTTTATTTTTTTCATTTAACCTGGCTTTTGCAAATTTATTTTGCCATTGGAGACTTTTCTCATTTAACTAATTCATATTCTGTGTTCCGTAGAACAAGAAGGAACGTACTTTGGGAATCTCTGCTAGAGGCAAAAAGGAGCAAGGAAGGGATTTAGGCAGGGTAGTCATAATTAGCTTGTGGCCTCAGAGATTCTTTTTGTAGTTCTGTGGAGGCAAGGTGTGGGACGGGACAGGACGTTTGGGAGATCAACTGGAGGCCCTTGTGGTGGTCCAGGAGAAGGTTGATCGGGAGACCCCCATCACTTTAGGCAGTGACAACAGGGATAGAAAAGACTGGTTCAGTGTACGTTTTAGTTGATGTGACAGGGCTTGGTAATTAGATGTGAGGTAAAGAAAAGGATGTCTAGGATCTCTGGTGTGTTCTGTTTGAGTGACCAGGGGATGAATTGCGCTGCCCTTATGCAGATGAGGGTTGGCAGAGCTGGTGCGGGTCATGAGAGGGAGGATAAGGAGTTCAGTTTGGACATGTAGTATGTACAAGGTATCTAGGTTTATATGTTCAGCAAGAGTCTAGACATGTGAATTTGGAACTTGGGAGAAAGGGTAGGGTAGAACAGAGATTTGGAAGTAATTGCTAATTAAAACTGTGAGGCTGGGGGATATTATCTAAGAATAGAATAAGAAATGCGAGGTAGAATTCTAATTTAGTAGGGAGGGAAGCCCATCTTAAGAATATTAATAACCTTGATTTATTAGGCATCTGTTAGGCACTGCTTTAAGCATGTTATAGATGTTATTTTATACAAAAACCAAACCAAACCATGAGGGCAGGTGTTTCTTTACAAATGAATGAGTAGCTAAGCCCTTGGCTCCCTGTCAGACATCTGGAAGACAGCAGGTGAGGAAGTGGAGTCTATCTTCCTAAGGTCTGGGCTTTCTTACTTTGCTGCGCTGCCTCTTTCAAAAAAAGGGATGGTTATAGAAGTAGGAAGAAAACAAAGAGAATGGTAATATGGTATCCAGGGTGAGAGATGTTTAAGGAGCTCATAGCATTGTGAGATGTACTGAAAGACTGAGAAAGGAGGTACCCTTTGGACTGAGCACAGGGTATGGGTTGGGGATGCTGCCGTGGCCTTGCGTTCAAAGCTGGTTTGTTGTGGGACAGTCGTCACAATTTATTTATTTATTTATTTATTTATTTATTTATTTATTTTAAATATATAATCTTTATTATATTTTTCCCATTACCATTTAGTCCCCTTATTATGCCCCTCCTGAGCCATGATTGATTATAATACTGCCTTCCCAAGTTGTGTTTTTGTTGCATGAATAAACGCTACCTGTGAAACCTTCTGTGATACCCAGGATGGTAATAGCCATCATCTTTTAAAAAATTAAATAATAATAAATATGAAATAAGACTTTTATGCAAAGTCTTTCCTTTGTGATCTAGTAATTTGAATGTACCAGTGTTTAGGAAGATGGTGTAGTACTGCCAGTCAGCGTTTGCTGCTGAGAAGGAAAGGGAGGGGAAGATCCTATTTGTGGATAACATCACTGCGGAGCTCTTGTAACAGCGCCCCGGTGCTGACAAAAGCTGAGTCACAGAGGACACGCAGACTGCGCTGTAGCAGGCATGGCCCAGTTCAGGATTTTAGACTGCATGATCAACCACAACTGGAGTTTACTGTGCAATCTGTATTGTGCATGGAGCGGGCAGGTTTGTTTGATAAATATATATATATATATATATATATAGCTTCTTAATTCAAGACTGCTATAATATATAGAGCAAAAAAAGTCAGTGAAAATGCTGGATATGAAGTCACTGTCTTCCTGTAACAATAAAAAAAGTAATCTTTTAGACTTCTAATTAAAATACTTGTGTACCATGACATAGCTCAACCCTGATGATCTGAATTTCTTTAAAAGAATTAACTCTTAAACTGCACTGATGAGACTTTGTAAGCTTTATGTGGTGGGGGAGGGGAAGTAAAACTAGCAAAAATGAAAGCAATAAAATTGAAAGATAAGGTAAATGTTACATGTTTTTGGAGACATTTGTTGTGTTTATAAGAAGGTAGGCAAGATTTTGCAATGAGTTACTTTGCAGCTAGTTTTTCACTTTTAATAAAATTTGGTTCTTGATTTCTTTCATCATAGGATTAAATGGAAGTTCTTTTTGGGGCTTATTCTGTTACTAGCCACTCTTTTGAGAAAGTAGTTATTTTGCAATAGAGAAAATTTTCTGGGTCTATTTTTCACGATAGTTGTTACTTGTTTTTGAGTTTTCTCCCCTAAGGAGCAAAAACTCTATTTATTCCTATAACCATCAGTCAACATGGTTGTTATCAGGTGTAGACTGCTTTTGTAGGTCTTCAGTAACACTGTAAATGTTTAGCATAATGGCTTCTCTTTAGAATAGAAAGAAACCTGCATAGTGGCTTTTTGTTTCAGTTATCAGTGAATCTTTACAAATTATGAATTATTTCTTGTAGGGTTATTCATCACTGGGTATTCATCTTCCTTATTTAAAAAAGTTCTTCAGTATTGTTTGAAATTTAGAAGAAAGACTAAATTTAAAATATTGAAAGCAGTGAATGGTAAATGTACCAATCCCCCCCACACATACACTGCCATTTGTTTGCAGTTCTCCTGTAGCCAATGAATGGACAGATGTTTATGAAACATAAACTTAGTTACATATGGGACTTTTGGGTCTCTGTACATTCCTTTATGTCCTGTTCCCTCTCCTAGAATGGAGTAAAGATATTTTCATAGTTTAGGTTGGGCACAATAGACTAATGTATCGGAGAAATCAGAGATGGAGGTCATTTAGTCATATTTCTTCTAGCGTAAGATTGATCTCTCAATGCACTTTCTAATTCTCTCCCTAATGGATTTACATTACCGTAAAAATATGGATTTCAAATGGCTGCTTAGAGAATAAGAGAGATATGGCAATTATCTTAGCATGTAAAATTCATAATATTGGGAGCCTACTAAAGGTGAAACAAAAAAAAAATAGTGTTTAGTAACTAGTTTGCAGCTATTACTAAACTCATTAGTTAGCCTCATCATCAGAAAATGTTCTAATTTGAAGTCCTGGACCTTATGAAGACTTCTTCATTCTGGCTAATCCCAGAGGAAGATTTGGGTTGCAACAGAATTTAGGGATGCCTTGATCTAGTCAGCCAGCTATAGAAAGTCCTTGTGGACATGCTGTGGCCTAGGGTTTTGCAGGACTGCTATTACTACTTTACCTGTGGTTTAGATCCAACAATTGGTCATTTTGTTGCTGGCATCTCTCCGAAGATTGTGCGGAACTTAGATTACGTAAAAATGGCCTGTGGCTTTTATGCCATCACTAAAAGTATTTGGTGGAGGTCACAAACTCGGTGCTTTTTGTCTAGACAGTTTCTGTACAAGAGTCAAGAGAGGTGAGGAATTTAAGATAGGGGCTGGTGGGGATTGTAGCTAATTGGGACTCAGCTTCAGAATATTTATGCTGTCTTGGACCTGCTGTTGTCATATCATTTAGTTTTCTGGAGAAACTAAAATTTTGCATTTTTTACATAAATTCATCCTAACATTTAAATGTTGATGACTAATTCAAGTTTTTAAAAAGACTATACAGATGTGGTTCAAGGCTTCCAGTATGTAGCTTCTGACTTATAGAAAGACTTAGGGTAGGAGTTGGTTTTATTTGATTTTTACTGTTGAAACTAAGCAGCACCCAAGGATGCTGATGGATGTCTTCGGGAAGTTTATGGCATGTATAGGTAGGCAAGAAGCATGAGAGCGAATAGAGGAGTAAATGAAAAGGCTGGAGGAGGAGCAAGGGAGGCCGACGGAAGACAGACAGAATAGTGCTATGGTGGGAAACAGGAGTGCCACAGCTGGCAAAGACCTCAATAGGCACTGTCTTGGCTTACTGCCAGAGAATTCTGACCAAGGTTTTGTTTCTTAAATATTTCTATACTGTCGTAAGGAGGGGGCATAGTGTTGTAGTTAAGAGTGAAGATTTTAGTGTCTAAGAGCTGGCTTCAAGCCCAGTGCTGTCCCTGACTCAGTGATGAGTCTGGCAGTACTCACTCACCTCTGCTTCTTTATCCCCAGTAATATTTACGTCATGGATTTTTGTGAAGATCAAATGAGATAACTTGGGTATAGCATTTAACATAGTGCCTTGCATGACAGGTTCTTACTATGTCCTCACTGTTACGATTAACATATTCTAGATTGATGATTGGATACATATTTCTACATGAGATTTTTTTTCTCCCCATGATCAATTTTAGTACTAATTTAAGCTGTTTTTCAAGCCGACCCTGTTTTTTTAATTAAATTGTTTTCAACTACAGTTTATGTTCAGTATTATTTTATATTAGTTTCAGGTGTACAGCATTATATAGACAGTCATATACTTCACAAAGTGTTCCCCTGATATTTCCAGTACCCGGCTGGCACCATACATAGTTATTACACTATTATTGACTTCACTGTTAAATGAGATATATTTTGGAAATAAAAAGGTGAGAGTAAAGACGTTCCTTTAATTAATTTATTTTTTATTGTAAATAAAATGCATGGGCATTTGTAAAAATTAGAAAATATAATTTAAAATTGATTTACTCAGTTCAATCATTCAAATACAAATCCTGTTATTATTTTGATATGTATATTTCCAGTTTTTCCCCTGTGCACAGTGTTTTTTCCTGTGTGCATATGTATGTATTTTATGAGTTATATTGTGCACATTTTGCTGTGTCGTGACATCATTTTTAATGGTTGCTTAATATTCTAACTATAATGGAGATAGATATAATGTCATTATATTTTTTATTTATATTAAAAATGTTTAATCATTTATCTGTTGAACATTTAAATTGCTTTGAGTTCTTTTTGTTATTATAAATAAAATATGGTGAGGATCTCTGTGATTAAAATTGTTTTTCTTTTTAGAATTATTTTCATAGAATACAATCTCAGAAATGAAATTGGGTCAGAGTTATTACCACAAATATTACCACTGGGTCAGAGTGGTAATATTTTTAAAGCATGACTTTTACAAAATACACTTCTATAGTAGTTAAAAGACTCTTTGAGAGGAGAACATTTTTAGGTTTTGTGATAGATGAGTGAAGTTTTGAATTTTATAGATTGTAATAATGTATATACGGGGTCCGATGTATAATGTGTAATATATATACCAGCAGAAGTAGTGCCTGCTTTAGTAGGGTAATATTCAAGCAGGTAGGGTAATAATATGGGTGTAATCATTTATAGTTTTAATTTGAACATTTCACCTAAAATGTCATGGTGTGCATGATTGTGATATTGTTAGGTTACAGAATTACATGCTTATGGTTTTGTAATAAAAAAGGGGCATTATTTGTGTCAGACCCTGTACATTGTAATATCATAGAATCATCAGGAAGAGAGAACCCTTTGATGTTCTCTCTTTTTTCCACCTTGGTGTATGATAAATTTCAAATTCTAATCATCATTTAGAACTGAAATGGTGATAGTGGAGTCAGATGTGAGAAGATGGACATTAGGTTTTCATGTATGGGATATATCCTGTAACCTAGTGCTTGGGTTTTCCCTCAAATCCAGTGACAATTGATATTGCACACCTACATATATAGAAAATTCAGAGGGAATACTGGGAGGACCGGTCATGGGAGATCCTGGGGTGTTATCATTCTTTGTATGTATTTGTGTGCAGCCTATAGTCTGTTTTTAGCCATGTAGCCAGCCTGATCCTGTTAAACACTGGAACAGAACATGTTGCTGCACTCAAGCCCCTCACAGGTTGTCTGTGTCACTGAGCATAAAAGCCAAGAAACCTTATGTGAGTGGTTTCTCATCTTCCATCGTCTCCGTGGCCTTGCCCCTGTTCCCACATACTCTTCTGTTTGCCCTACTCATTCTTCCCAAATGACACTGGGCTCCTTGCCATTTCAATTCCTGGGCCTTTGCACTGATTGTTTCCTCTTTGTGAAATGCTTCACACAGCCCTCCTCAATGGAGTGTTGTTTTCAAATTTGTTATAAAATGTTGTGAAAGGAAAATAATTATACCATTAAAGATGATACATTTTTTTCCTTTGAAAGAATATGTAAAAATGGTAGGAAACTTTATTAATTAACAGAAATAGTTATTCTGTATCAGTCCATTTTAGGGAAGAAGAGCCAGAAGAATCTTAGATTGCATTTGCTGAATCGTAAACTAAGAGATAACCATGCTGAGGACCCAGGCAGCAATTTATCCTCTCTTAACGGGGGAAACCAAATGAAAGCTAGAAAGACACTGTAGAGAACTTTTTTTTAAAATTGCTTCCCCCTTGAAGCTCCCCTGTTCCTTCCTTTATTGGTAAGAAGCAGTTGTAGCCTAGGGCTCACTTTGTTCCTTAGAGCTGTTACAACAGGCCCTGCTTCTGACACCTTAAAAGGAGGCTTTAAATTGATAAGCTAGGAAACTGGGAATAGGCCTTTTGACACTTAAAATATTTTACACTCTTGCCATTCTAAGTGTGGTCCACAGACCATTGGAATCTGTGTGACTTGGAAGCCTGTAAGAAATGCAGACTTTCAGGTGCCACCTCAGACTTGTAAAATCAGAATTTTCACTTTAACAAGCTCCTCAGGTGCTTCTCCTGCCCATTAAAGCTCTGCCTTAAATGATGCAAAGACAAAGTTTTTTTTGAGAGATACTTTATTTATTTTTCTTTAAATATTTATATTGTCCTTCTGGCGCCCTGGCCAGTGTGGCTCAGCCGGTTGGAGTGTTGTCCCGTACACCGAAAGGTTGGGGACTGGTTTCTGGTCAGGGCACCTACCTAGGTCATGGGTTCAGTTCCTGGTCAGTGGGTATGGGAGGCAACCAGTCGATGTTTCTCTCACATCGATGTTTGTCTCTATTTCTTTCCCTTCCTTTTTCTCTAGTATCAACACACATTTTAAATTTTTTAAAAAATTAAAGCAAATGGATAGTACCACAGTGTTATCACTTATTAAGTTCTTTAAATAATTATGTTCATAAAATTGTATAAAGAGTTATATATACTTCTTTCTTTCTTATAAGAGACCAGTTAATCCAGAATACCTGAGTATTAAAACGTTAAAGACCCTGAGGGTTTGCCTTGCTAGGCACCATAATGTAAGTTGATTTGATTTTTTTGGCTTAACCCCTGGGACAACTGTCTGTGTAGCTTTCGAGATGCTGGAAGTGGCACAGAGAAACTTGGTGGTAGGCCGGGTGCACCTGGGATTAGCAGAAACACTTAGGTATGCAGGGATACAGCTAACGTTGCCAAAACGCACAGATGGCTCATTTTCCACAGGTAGAGTTAGCAGGTGAAATGGGGGTGCTGTAGAGAGGCTGAGAATTAAAGGACACAGGCCTTTTAATCATTGTTAGGAGAAATCCAAATAGCCACATCTGCATCCCACCAGTAGTATTTGAGAACTGTTGGCTTACAGCCTCAGAAATGTAGCTGTCAGAATTAGTGGCTTTAGGTAGAGGAGGAAAAATCCACCCCTATGCCCCCTGACTAGCCCCATAACACCAAGCTGCTGAAATGCTGAAAAATGTCATGGGAGCTTTAGTTCAGCATTTTGTGAGAGAGAAAAAAATAGGTAACATTAGCCCTGGCTGGCATGGCTCAGTGGATTGAGTGCTGGCCTGCAAACCAATGGGTTTCCAGTTCAATTCCAAGTCAGGGCACATGCCTGGGTTGTTGGGCCAGGTCTCTGGGGGGGGGTGCGTGAGAGGCAACCACACATTGATGTTTCTCGCCCTCTCTTTTTCCCTCCCTCTCCCTCCCTAAAAATAAAAAATGAAAGTAAGAAAGAAACTTTTTTAACAAAAATAGGTAGGTAACATTAAGTGAATACTTACTGTGTGCTACTTTACTAATTGAACCTTCTTTAATTCTTTTAACAACCCTATGGAAATAATATTTTCCCATTTTCATTTATTGCCAAGGAGACAGATTAAAATCTGTCACTTGGCCGGGGCCAGACAGGTAAGAAGCTGCAGAGTAGGTTCCTAACCCAGATAGTCGAGCCCTAGAGTCCTTGCCCTTAATACCCACAGTATACCGAAGGATATAATATAGTATTTAATTCATCAGCTTTTAAAACTACTTCTACAGCTGTATTAAGAATGTAGATTAAGTCATAAAACTTCTATGTATGTATTTCCAATTAATGGCAAATTTAAGGAGTAGTAGAGAAAAATGGACTGAAAAAGAAGTAGGGAAAGCAGGGAAAAAGATAGGAGTGTCTGGAATGGTAGATACAAAATATTGAAGGAGAGATGCAAGGTTGAAGAGCAGGCTAAGAAAAGAGAAGGAGGGAGAGTTAGGTTTTGCAATAACTTGGTGAGTTATAGGTACCTTTTGTAATGTGAGTTAGTTGATGAGTCACTTTCTTACCTCTTCCTTTGTTGATACTGAAACCTTTAGCATTGCTGATTATGTATGACTATATTGTGAGTTGGTGACCAAGTTATATAAGCAGTATAATTTTAAACATTAAGCCTATGTGAGCAGAGTTTAATGTTGAAGTAGTTTTTTTGTTGAAGTATAATTGATATACAAAGTTACATTAATTTGAGGTGTACAACATAATGATTTGATATTTGCATATATATTGCATATATTGCAAATGATCACGTTAAGTGTGGTTAATATCTGTCAACGTACATAGTTATAGACTTTTTTCTTTTGAGGAGAACTTTTAAGATTTACTCTTAGCAACTTTTAAATATGCAGTGCAGTATTATTAACTATAGTCATCATTGACTTGCTCATTTTCCAACTGGAAGTTTGTACTTTTTAACCATCTTGCCCACTCCACCCCACCTCTGGCAACCACCAGTGTGTTCTTAGTATCTGTGAGATTCGGTGTTTTTGTTTGTTTGTTTGCTTGCTTGCTTGCTTTTAGATTCTACATGTAAGTGAGGTCATACAATATTTGTCTTTCCCTGTCTGACTTTTCATTTTGCATAATGCCCTCTAAGTCCATCCATGTTGTTGCAGATGGCAAGTTTCTATTCTTTTTTAAAAAGTATATTCTGTTGATTATGCTATTACAGTTGTCCCATTTTTTTCCTCCCCTTTATCACCCTCCACCCTGGACGCCCCTCCATCCAACATTCCCCCACCTTAGTTCATGTCCATGAGTTGTACATATAAATTCTTTGGCTTCTCCATTCCCTATACGATCCTTAACCTCCCCCTGTCCATTTTATACCTACCATTTATGCTTCTTATTCCTGTACTTTTTTCCCCACTCTTTCCTCTCCCCTTCCTCACTGATAACCCTCCATGTAATCTCTATTTCTGTGATTCTGTTCCTGTTCTAGTTGTTTGCTTACTTTGTTTTTTTAGGTTCAATTTTTGATAGTTGTGAGTTTGTTGTCATTTCACTGTTCATAATTTTGATCTTTTTCTTAGATAAATCCCTTTAACATTTCATACAATAAGGGCTTAGTGGTGATGAACTCCTTTAACTTGACCTTATCTGGGAAGCACTTTATCTTCCCTTCCATTCTAAATAATAGCTTTGCTGGATAGAATCATCTTGGATGTAGGTCTTTGCCTTTCATGACTTTGAATACTTCTTTGCAGCCCCTTCTTGCCTACAAGGTTTCTTTTGAGAAATCAGCTGCTAGTCTTATGAGCACTCCTTTGTAGATAACTGACTCCCTTTCTCTTGCTGCTCTCAAGGTTCTCCCCTTATCTTCAGTCTTGGGTAATGTAATTATGATGTGCCGTGGTGTGTGCCTCCTTAGGTCCAACTTATTTGGGACTCACTGAGATTCCTGGACTTGCATGCTTATTTCCTTCTCCTGACTGGGGAAGTTTTCTTCATTATTTTTTCAAATAAGCTTTCAGTTTCTTGCTCTTCCTCTTCTCCTTCTGGCATCTTTATGATTTAGAGGTTGGGATGTTTAAAGTTGTCCCAGAGGTTCCTATACTTCTCACTTTTTTTAATTCTTTTTTCTTCATTCTGTTCTGGTTGAATGTTTATTTCTTCTTTCTGCTCCAAACTGTTGATTTCATTCCTGGTTTCCTTCCCTTCACTGTTGGTTCCCTGTATATTTTTCTTTATTTCGCTTTGTATAGCTTTCACCTCTTCCTTTATTTTGCACCGAACTCAGTAATTTCTGTGAGCATCCTGATTACCAGTGTTTTGAACTCTGCATCTGATAGGTTGGCTATCTTTGTCCCTTAGTTCTTTTTCTGGAGTTTTGAGCTGTTATTTCACTTGGGCCAGTTTTCTTTGTCTCGGCCCACCTGTTACATTGAGAAGGGTGGAGCCTTAGGTATTCAGCTGGGCGGGGCAACCTATTTCGCTGTGTTGTGGTGCAGTCTGGATGAATGTTTCTTTAGCTTCTTGGTTGTCAGACTTACATACAATTGGATTTTCTGGCAGTTCTGGTTATTTTTTGTTACTAAATTGGTTGTTGTCCTTCTTTTGGTTTTGTGAGGAAGCAAACCGTATCTGCTTATGCCTCCATCTTGGCTGGGAGTCCTCCGTTCTTTTTTATGGTTGAATAATATTCTATTGTATATGTGCACTGCTGCTTCTTTATCCATCTATTGATGGACACTTAGGTTGTTTCCACATCTAGGCTATTATAAGTAATGCTGCAATGAACATAGGGGTGCATATATCTTTTCCAGTTAGTTTTCTGTTTTCTTTGGATAAATACCCAGAAGTGGGATCCTGGATCATATGGTAGTTCTATTTTTAATTTTTTGAGGGACCTTCTAATGGCTTCCATAGTGGCTGCAGTGGTTTACATTCCCACCAACAGTGCACACGGGTTCCCTTGTCTCCACATCCTCACCAGTGTCTGTCTCTCGTCTTTTTGGTGATAGCCATTTTCACAGGCTTGAGGTGACAGCTCGCTCATGGTGATTTTGATTTGCATTTCCCTGATAATTAGTGATGTTGAACATCTTTTCATGTGCCTTTTCATCACCTATATGTCCTTTTCAGAAAAATGTCTCTTCAAATCCTCTGTTCATTTTCATTTGGGTTGTTATTTTTTCCTGTTACTTTGTATAAGTTCTTTATATATTTTGGATTTTTAATTCTTAATCTGATACATGATTTGCAAATATTTTCTCTTCATTCAGTGGGTTGCCCTTTCATTTTATTGATGGTTTTCTTTGCTGTGTAGATGCTTTTTAGTTTGATGTAGTCCCACTTGTTTATTTTTGATTTTGTTGCCTTTGCTTTTGTTGTCAAATCCTAAAATCTATCACCAAGACTAATGTCAAAGAGCTTACAACCTATGTTTTCTTCCAGGAGATTTGTGGTTTTAGGTCTTACATTCAAGTCTTTAATCTATTTAATTTTGAGTGTGGTATGAGGTAGTGACTCAGGTTCATTCTTTTACATGTGGCTGTCCAGTTTTCCCAACACCATTTATTGAATAGACTGTTCTTTCCCCATTGTATACTCTTGGCTCCTTTGTTGTGAATCTATTGGCCATGTATTCTTGGGTTTATTTCTGGGCTTTTTGTTCTGTTCCAGTGAGTTTTTTTATGCCAGTACCATACTGTTTTTGATTACTACATAGCATTGTAATATAATTTTAAATCAGTGGTCCTGATGCCTCCAAGCTTTGTTGTTTCTCAAGATTGCTTTGGCTGTTAGGGAATCTTTTGTGGTTCTATACATATTTTAGAATTGTTCTATTTCTGTGAAAAATGCCATTGGAATTTTGATAAGGATTGCATTGAATTAGCAGATTGCCTTGATTGGTATGGACATTTCAATAATACTAAGTCGTCTCATCCGTGAACATGGAATATCTCTCTGTCTGTGTCGTTTTCAGTTTCTTTCGTCAGTATCCTATAGTTTTCAGTGTATGAGTCTTTCACCTCTTTGGTTAAATTTATTCCTAAATATTTTCTTTTTTGATGCAGTTGTAATTGGGACTGTTTTCTTAATCTCTTTATGATAGTTTGTTATTAGTGTATAGAAACACAACAGACTTCTATATATTGATTTTGTATTCTGCAACTTGACTGAATTAATTTATTCTCACATTGAAATAGTTTTTAAAAGTAGCATCATTAATGTCTTTTAGCAATGTGTAATTGCTTTTGTTTTGAAAAGTGGTTAATTTGAATGGTTAGTATTTAGTTTACTATCTAGTTCTTATTGATGGTTAACACCAAGCTGCTCTGGATCTGTAATTTCGGGCTCAGTGACTTACCTTGATATTCTACCTGGAGGCTCTGGTTGATCAGTGAAGTCAGGGTTAAATGAATAAGAAAGACAAAATGGAAATATCTGAAGAGGCAGATCACAAAAGATCAGACTAAATGATACGCAGATGAATGGAATGGCAAACCCAATCTGTTTTGACTTCTTGATAGCTGGACTTATTGCCAGGAGAAGAGCACTTAAAATAGTAGCTTTTGAATGTCACCTCCTCCCCAGCTTTGGGGAAAACAATTTACTTGAGAAGTGTGATGTTTTGGTGGAAAGAGTCTTGATTAAGCATAGAGGGCCTTGCATACACATCTCTTCTGGCACCTACTAGGTAGTGTGATTCTGAACAATTCTGTGAATTCTCTGGGTTTAAGTGTTCTTACCTATTAACTGGCTAGGTTACTTCCAGTGCATCTTTCCTGCAGTTCTAATAAAAAGTGTTTCTCAGAAAAGCAGGCTGTGTCTTATATATTACAGTGTACTTGAGGAATGACATTTTAACTCCTGTGTTATACCATGTTTATTTGACTGATGAGGAAAATTGCTTATGTAGGATATGATTTATATTGACTTTTGTCTAGAGGATGAGTGTGAAAATCCGTCATTTAATACAATCTTTGTAGTGAGTGCATTGAAGTATGCAGTACCTAATTTTCCTAAGAATGTTCAAACATAAACAAATGTAAGAACAACAGAATTTACTAGCTTTATCAACAAAATGCTTAGAATTTCCCCCCAAAAATGTATAAATTTTCTTTCAAATGATACTGCTTCTTAGTTGAAGAATTTATCATTTTAACTCATCAACTTCAAAAATTAGAATTATAAAGCTGTTTTCAAAATGTGAAAAAAGCGTACTTTAAATTGGTGGCCATTTAGGGAGTACTGGAGAAAATGTGGACTAAGCAGGGGTAAAAGGAGTACGGAGAGAAGAAAAGGTGGGATAGGAAAGTGGGCAGAAAGAGCCAGCTAGGCAAAAGGTAAGGAAACAGAAAGCCAAAGTAGGGTCTTTTTTTTCTTTTCCTCTTGTGAGAAGGCATCCCTTTATTTTACCCTGTTGTCCCCACACCTCTCACCTCCTTGCCCAAATCAACTTTGCAAGGCCATTCCACCCCTCTCCCAGCAGCTGGCAGCTCCAGCTGCCCCCTCCTCTAGACAGTTTCCTTTGGCTTAATGAGATGTCTGTTCTGGGACATTACACCTGCCTTCCCCAGGGACAGGTGAGCACCAGCAGTGGACTGTCCCTAGGAACAACATGCTTTAGTACCCATATCTGTAGATTCTGGGCCAGGCACCCTGGAACCCACTCTGATTTTGATACTCGTATTTAAATTTCTCTACCTTGACTCTGAATGTTAAGTGCTGCTGCCTGGCCTTTGCTAACATCCTCATTGCTTCTCAAGAAGCCTGAATCTGTAGCAGTATTCCTTGTCAGTGCTGGCTTGCAGGGGACAGACAGCACCAGGCTTCTCTGAGGAGCTGATCAACCTGCATCAGGACTCTATTGCATCTGCAAATGGAGTGTCCTCAGCCCCCCTGAGGAACAGAGTAGGTTGGGTTTTTGGACTGTTATATTAGACCCATTCTAACATGCTCAGTTCTCTTAGCCTTTATTTATTATTCTTTTAAAAATTATATTTCATTGTACGTGCTATTACAGTTGTCCCAGTTTTTCCCCTTTTGGTCCCCTCCATGTAGATACCCCCGGTAGGTCAGGCCATACCCACACTGTTGTCCATGTCCATGGGCCATACCTATATTCTTTGAGTACTATATTCCCTATGCTGTACTCTACATCCCTATCACTTTTCTGTAATAACCAATTTGTACTTCTCAGTCCCTTCCTTTTTGTCCATCCCCCCTGCAACTCCATCCCATGGAAAATCTGAACACTATCAAAATGTTCCTCCCAAATGTATCTGTGATTCTGTTTTTGTTCTGCTTGTTCGTTTTTGTTTTTTACATTCAATTTTTGATAGGTATGTACTTATTGCCATTTTATTGTTCATATTTTTAATCTTCCTCTTCTTAAAGATCACCCTTTAACATTTCATGTAATACTGGTTTGGGGCAATGAACTCCTTTAACTTTTTCTTATCTTGGAAGCTCTTTATCTGTCCTGTAATTCTAAGTGATATCTATGTTGGGTAGAGTAATCTTGGTTGTAGGTCCTTGCTTTTCATTGTTTTAAGCGTTTCTTGCTAGTACTTTCTAGCCTATAGAATTTCTTCTGAGAAAACAGCTGATAGTCTTATGGGAGCTCCCTTGTAGGTAACCAACTGCTTTTTTTCTTGCTGCTTTTAAGATTCTCTCTTTGTCTTTAATCTTTGGCATTTTAATTATGATGTGTCTTGGTGTGGGCCACTTTGAGTTCATCTTGTTTGGGACTCTCTGAGCATCCTGGACTTGTTTGTCTATTTCTTTCGCCAAATGAGGGAAGTTTTCTGTCATTATTTTTTCAAATAGGTTTTTGGTTTCTTGCTGTCTCCTCCTTCCGGCAAGCCCATGATACAAATGTTGGTATGCTTGAAGTTGTCCGAGAAGCTCCTTACACTATCCTAATCTTTTTAAAAGATTTTATTTATTTGTTTTTAGAGAGAGGAGAAGTGGGAGAAAGAGAGGGAGCGAAACATCAATGTGTGGTTGCCTCTCATGTACCCCCTACTAGGGATGTGGTCTGCAACCCAGGCATGTGCCCTAGACTGGAAATCGAACTGGAGAACCTTGGATTCACAGGCCGGCACTCAACCACTGAGCCACACCAGCCAGGGCCTCATTTTTTTTTTTCCTTGTTCTGATTGGGTGTTTTTGTTTCCTTATGTTCTAAATCACTGATTTGATTCTCAGCTTCATCTGCTATACTGTTGATTCCATGTAAATTGTTCTTCATTTCAGTTAGTGAATCCTTCATCTCTGACTGGGTCTTTTTTATGGTTTCCAAGTCCTTTTTATGCTGTTGAAGTTTTCACTAAGTTCACTGAGCATCCTTATAACCAGAATTTTGAACTCTGCTTCTAGTAGATCGCTTGTCTCCATTTTGTTTAGTTCTTTTTCTGGAGTTGTGCTCTCTTCTTTCATTTGGGGCATGTTTCTTTGTCTCCTCATTTTGTCAGCCTCTCTGTGTTTGTTTATATGTATTAGGTAGAGCTGCTACAACCACCTGGCTTAGAAGAGTGGCCTATTGTAGTAACTGTCCTATAGGGCCCAATGGCACAGCCTTCCCTATCACCCAAGCTGGGTACTCGAAGTGTGCCTGCCAAGTGGCTGTAAACACCCTTGTCTTATAATTGAGCCTTGATTGCTGTTGACAGGTCAATGGGAGGGATTTACCCAAGCCGGATCTGCTGCAAGGCCTAGATGTAACCACTGACCACCAACCTCCAAACATCATGGAGGATCAGCTGTGCAGCAGTCCACTCCACAGAGTAGGACTTACTTCAGCAGGGCTCTGGTGCCTGCTTAGTCCACCCCTTGAGTGTGTCACTTATAGTAGTGGTTGATCTGACATGGTCTGTAACTGTCCACTGGGTGCATAGGCCCTAGTGTCTCTCAAGAGATTCAAGCCAAGGACAGCCACTGCCTCTGTTCTGTTTAGGGCCACCTGGCATAAGCTACAAAGCAATCTGCAGTTGGCTGCTGTTGTGCTGGGCTTGGAGGTGTGTAAGCAAGTCCCAGCTGTGAACCAAGGCCAACTGCTGCTAGGACCAGGCCTGGGGCCACTTAGCATTAGGCATGGGGCACACTGAGGCCAGATGCTGCTTGTTTGAGAGAGTAGGAAAATCTGAAGCATCAGCCAATTCAAGCATTTCTTGCAGAAAAGCCACTGCATACAGTTTGGGTGGGGCAGAGCTTCAGGTAATCACCAGGGAGAGCAAACAGTGTGAGCCAGATTGATGGAGACTCAGATATGGCACCTGCCTGCCCTCTCTGTTGGGGGAGGGCTCAGAAAAGGAACGGTGGCCTCTGCCTGCACTTTTATTGGGGTGGAAGCTGCCTCCCAGGTCTTGCCCTGATTTCAGACCCTTCAGTTCCCCTCATATGTCTCTGTTGCCTTTTAGTCTGCTGCCCCTGTGCTAGAGGTCAGAGGGAATGAGTCTGAGCAAGTCTGTGTGCAGGTCCTTTAAGAGGAATTGCTTGGGGCACTGTCAGTTTGTCTTTTGCAGCCTCAGTTCCCACTGGTTTTTACAGTCAGAAGTTACGGAGATTTGTCTTCCTGGCACTGGAACCCTGGGCTGGGAGGGTGGGTGCTGGTGTAGCATTGAGACCCCTTGCTCCCAAAATATATCTCCCAATTTTTACTCCCACACTTGGGTTTGAGACCAGCCTGTTACATATTTTGTCCCCTCTTACGAGTCTCTGTGTTTTCTTCTTTAAATCCGTAGTTGTAGGACTTCCCTTCAGCTCTTTCTGGCAGTTCTGAATCACGGTTGTTGTGTAGTTGAGTTGTGATTTTGATTTTGATGTTGTTGAGCAAGGAGGTGAACTATATTTACCAATGCCACCATCTTGAATGGAAGTCCAGTTCTCTTAGCTTTTAGATATGTCTCTTCCAGCAGAGTCTGGCATCTGTACTTCATTTAATATGGATCTCACTTTCTCCAAGCTTCCTAGAGCCTGGTAGTGTGTTTGAGCCTTTCCTGTCTTAGTCCTAGCCTCAGTGTTAAACCCTGTGTGAAGTGAGTGCCCCATCTCAACCTTCCCTCAGCTCTGTTCTCTACCCTGATCTAACACCCACAGAACCATTCCCAGATGCACACTCCATTTACTGGTGTGTGTGTTGCCCTGCATTTCCTTTGGACATAATTCCTTTCCTCCTCCTTCCTTCTTCCTCCTTCCTCCTTCTTCCTTCCTCCTTCCTTCTTCTTCCTCCTTCCTTCCTTCTTCCTTTCTCCTCCTCCTTCCTCCTCCTCCCCTCCTCCCCCTCCTCTTCTCCTTTCTTCTTCTTCTTTGTTCTTCTTCTTCTCCCCCTCTCCCTCCTCCTTGTCCTCCCCCTCCCCCCTTTCCTCCTCCTCTTCCTTTTTTTTTTTTTTTTTTTTTTTTTTCTTTTTTTTTTTTTTTTTTTTTTTTTTTTTTTTGCGTCTTGTGTTTAGGCTTTATTGGATGAGACCAGAGCAGCTTATAATCTAATGCTGATTTTGCCCCACTAGTGAGGCAGTAGACTTCAGAATGTTTTACCTGGTCCTCCACTGATTAGGAGGTTTTCCCCACTCTGACTGGTAGAAAACAGAAAATAGGCACTGTGCCTGGCCTGTGTGAGTTTCTTGGATCGGTCCCATGATTGTTTTGGAGATTCTTTCTCTTCAGGCTTATCAGCTGAGTGGGGAGGCCCCTCTGCACATGTCCAGAGCTCCCTCTCGGGGCTGCTTTCCTCTCTCTAGTTCTCTTACCTACTCTTTCCTGTGAACTCTAGCTACCTTTGCCTCATTGAACTTTAGGGAGACCACAGCCTCCCCGCACCATGGTCTTGAAACTCTGTCTAGTAGGCTAGGGCAACATGGCCTACTTGTTTGTTTGTTTGTTTGTTTGTTTGTTTAAGATCACTGTCTTTTGTTATGTGATGTCCAGTGTTTGGAAACCATTGTTTCATATGTTATCTGGCTTTGTTAGTTGGTTTAGGTGATAGAGTGTGTTAGTAATCTGTTGTAGAAAAATAGTGACGTAAAATGATAACATTTGTTATCTCACAGTTTCTGCAGGTCAGAAATCCAGTTGTGGCCTCACTGGGTCCTCTTCTGGTGCAGATTGTGGCACAGTGCTGCACTCTGGGGTCACCATAGCTTCAGTCATCTTAGGACTTGCCTGGGAGGGATCTGCTTCCTGGATCACTGATGTGGTTGCTGGTGGGATTTGTTCCTCACAGGTGGCTGGGCCAAGGGCCTCAGTGCTTTGCTGGCTGTTGTCTGCCCTCACTTCTTGTCCCAGGGGCCTCTCCAGAAGGCAGTTCACTACATGGCAGCTTATTTCATAAGCAGGAGCAGGGTAAAAGGGCCATAGTGTGGACAAGACAGACATCACAGTCTTTTGTTATCTAATCTTGAAAGTGACATCCCATCGCATTTGCCGAATTCCATTCATTAGAAAGAAATCGCCAGGTCCAGCCCACACTCAGTGGAAGAGATTGTACACAGGCATGAATATCAGAAGGCAGGGATCAGTGTTCTCTTTCTTCTTTTGTTTTTCTACAGTTGTGATTGAATATAATCCATTTCAGAATTGGGAGTTGTGTTGGAGAGCCCCCAAAGGACCCCCTGGTTCAACGGTTTGCTGAGGAGACTTTCAGGACTCAGCATGTAGTAGTACTCACAACTGTGCTTCATTACAGCAAAGGGTACAAAGCAGAGTCAGTAAAGGGAAGAGGAGTATGGGACAAAACTCAAAAACAAAACAAAAACCATGCCAAAGCTTTCAGGGTGCACTTAACTCCTCCAGCAACAAATTGTGACAGCATGTGTAATGTTGTCCACCAGCGAAGCTCATTCGAGACGTTTTTATTGGGAGCTATCATGTAAGCACGTTCTGACTAGCATGGACCCAAATTCCAGACTCCCACAAGGAAAGCGGGTATTCAGCATAAACCACATTAACAGTTTATACACACTGAGCCACTTGGAGGAACTAGTGAGAACCATCCAGAAATCCAAGTTCCCAGATGCCAACCAAGGATCAACCTTGTAAGCAGACCTTTCTAAAGATAGCAGTCTTAGGCCTTCTATGTTAACTCTTTCTGCACCGGAGGGAATGGGAATTTATGTTAAGCTTATCCTAAATAATGGTGATCAATCACAATATTTTATGAATTTGGTGATTTGGCCTATACGTAGGGATGAGGGAAAATGGTGCTTTTTAGGGCCTGGAGATGAAAGGAGCTTAATTCAGGCTATAATCCTAATGTTTAGATCCTGACTAGGGTATTACCATGCATATTTGTAGAGAGCTTAGAAAAAATGAAGTTTTAGTGGTACATTGCTGTATATCATTGCTATATACCAAAGCACTCAGAAGTCCTTAAGGACTACTTACTAAATATTTTCTGCAATGATGACATCTACTTGAATATACAGATTTTTAAATATAGAAGACCCAGAGAGCAAGTGGAATAGCTATGCTAAAATGGACAGAGAGAAATTAAATTAAAAAATAATAAGACTAGTTTATAAGAAGAGGAACTCTTGTTTCTTTCTATGGAAATTATATTTATTTAATGAAAATACGATTTACTCCTACAACAACAATATCATTAACAAAAATCTGGAAATTTATTTGGGAGTTGATCCAGCCAGCTAGTGTTTAAAGAAATGCCCCATGACATGCCATGAAACTGTGAACATTTTCACTAAAACCAAAGCAAAAGAGTAAAGGAATGCAAAAAGCCCTTTTATAAAATATCTAATTCCCTTTGGCTGTTCAGTCTGATCTGAACGATTAATGTTTCTTACTTCTAACTTATAAATTTTTAGTAAAATTTATGGTATGTTAGATTTGTTTTTATGAGTATTATATGTACTTTATAATACTTTAAGAACCTCCTTGTATTTATTATAGCTGGTGTATTTGTTCTTATGTTAAAACATAACAGTTTGCACTTGTGAATGATTTTAGAGGTTTCTAATTGTTATAGCTTTGCTTTTCTGATATATTTTGAATCATTTCTGTTTTAATCAATTAAAACATTTTCTCTGAGTAAAAATATTATTTATTAAAATAATCCAGTTTATAATGTAGTTAGCAGAAATACATTATGTGGAAAGGCCATGTTTTCATAAGGCATAAATTATGGCATAACTAAAATAATTTATTGTTTTTCAAATGGCTTTATCCCAGGGTTACTTTAAATAGGAAGCATCACAATGCCTTTAAAATGTGTATAAAATACTTTTTGATATTTAATCATAACTTTTCTTGAACGTGTTATAAAATAAGGACCCCCTGCATTGGGAATTTTTTATTTAGCTGGGATTTGGGAACAAATAAAACACAACTGGGTCCAGCCTGGAGACAGTGTGCATTTGAAAGGGCGTAAGCGGACATCGAATTACATTAGCAACTGGATTGCAGCGGAGTTGCTCCCTCTCCAAGCCCTGTCTTTCCCCAGGGACTGGGGATGTTGTTAGCTCACTTTATGTCATTTGTCTTTGCTTGACATGGACCTGCTCTGCTGTCTCCACCTGAACTTAGAGTACATCCTGGGGCTCAGACTAATCTGAATTTGAGATAGCTGGACTCTCCTTCTTTGGGCGGGGTGGGCGGGGAGCTTGTTGTTTGTTCTCTCATATCTGGGGGTGGCTTCCCCAGGTGGTCACCTCTGAATTCCTTGTTATTTTCTGTTTTCTTTACAGTTCCCAGGGATTTTGCTTTGGTTTCTGTTACTGATTTAAGATATTACTGTGAATCCTCATTTATAATTTTGTACGAGAACTGTATTCTGAATTCCAGTGACAACGTGCTCTTTTGTAATGCGATCGTAAAGGAGCCAGAGAGCTCTGAGCAGTGTGGCTCAGTTGCTTGGGCATCGTCCTGCAAAACAAAGGCTATTGGTTCCGTTCCTGGTTGGGTCGCTTGCCAGGGCTGTGGGTTTAGTCCCTTGTCGGGGCACTTGTGAGAGGTAACGAGTCCATGTTTCCCTCTCATGTTGATACTTTTCATCTTCACTTTCTCGCTTCGTCCTCCCCACCCTGTCTCTAAAAATAAACACATAAATCTTTAAAAAAAGAACGAGCTAGAGACAATCTGTACGTTCTTTTCTATATAATTTATATTATAGATCTCTAAGAATTGGATGTTCCATGTAAAGACATTTAGCCTCACTAATGAAACACAAATTAAAATAATAAGAACCATTTTTCATCCTAGAATAATTGTAAACATTTAAAAATAACTGCTCATGCTCTGGTCAGTGTGGCTTACTTGATTGGACCATCGTCCCCTACACCAAAAGATCACTGGTTTGATTCCCAGCCAGGGCACATGCCTAGGTTGTGGGCTCGCTGCCCAGTTGGGATGCGTGTGGGAGGCAACCTATGAATATTTCTCTCTCACATTGATATCTCTCCCCCGCCTCTAAAAATCAGTGAACATGTCCTCAAATGAGAATTATAAAAAAAAAAGCTACCTAATGTTGGCTAGTATATGGCTATAGCAGTCTCATATGCTGTCAGTGGATTTGTGACTTTGTTACCAGATTTATAGATGAAACTGAAATTTTGTTTATAAAACTAAAAACAAACAAAAAATAACTATTTGACCAGCAATCCCATTCTTGGGAATTTATGCTAATGAACTAGTTATGATTTTACAGAGATTGGTCTACAAGGTGGTTGTAATAATAATAGTGCCAGTAGTATAAAAAAGCTTAACGAACAGTATACATCCCTAAATGACATAGGAGTGAATAAATAAAATATGATTTATTCATATGATAATATGCCATGCAGTCTTTACTGTGTAGCTATATTATGTTAACATGCAAAGACATTCTTAACATATTAAAAATAAGTGGATTAGAAAAGCATTTTTCTAAACTGTGTATTTGTATATAAGGTCTGTCTGGAAAAAATCTAACCATTGTTAATATAATGGGAATGGTTTGTATAACAAACACCAGTGTAATCTGGCAGCCAAGGAGAGAGGATTGGAATGCACATGCATGAACAATGACAGCTTCACTATACTAGTCAGTGGGGGCGGTAGAAACCCTTGAGTGAGCATGTGTGCTGTGTGGTGGTCGCATCCAAAATGACTGACCAAGTAGAGAATGAATCTGCATCCAATTTTGCATTAAACTTGAACATTCCTTTATGGAAATCATTTGAATGATTCAGAAGGCCACAGCTTTGGGCAAGTGGTGATTGTTGGCAGCTTCATCAAGCCATGTATCATGTCTTGTGCAGAGATTTTTTTTGGTGAAACATCAAATCACTCAGGTTACTTAGCCCCCTACAGCCCAGATTTGGTGCCCTCTGACTTCCAGCTTTTCTCAAACTGAGATCACCTTTGAAAGGGAAGAAATTTCAGACCCTCGATGAGATTTAGGAAAATAACGACAGGACAGCTAATGGCGATTGAGAGAACTGTGTGAGGTCCCAAGGTGCCTACTTCAAAGGGAACTGAAGTGTCATTGTCATTGTCCTATGTACAGTATTTCTTGTATCTTGTACATTCTTCAGTAAATGTCCCTATTTTTCATATTATGTGCTGGATACCTTCTGGACAGGCCTCTTTTGTTTGCATATGAAAAAGTCTAGGTGAATATATGTATACCAAAGTAGTGATACCAATTTTCTCTAGAGGGAGAATAGTAGATAGTTAAATTATATTATTTTTATTTAGCTTTGTTTTCTGATTTGTCTTTAATGAGCATATATTATATATATCATTCATATATATATCATTCATTATATGATATATATCATATATATATATGTAAATAAAAGGAAAAGTAATGGTTCATTACCCATTAGCTGTTATGCCCAAATTGCTAAGCCAGCCTGTTAGTGGTGTAGTGTAGTGGAAAAGTTCCAGGATCAGGAGACTGAAAACATAGGTTCTAGTCCAAGCTGGGTCACTAATTAGTTATGAGACCATCAGCAAGTCTCTCTGGGCCTTAGTTTCTGTGTTTGTAAAGTAAATTGGTTGAACTAGATCTCTGACTTTTAAGCTCTTTAACAGACTGTTTGAGTTGCTGAGAAACTGGCAGAATGGAACAGGTTTCTGTACATACTCCCCTGCTTTTCTCCCCAAACAGCAGTCTGTATTTTTGATACTTTACACATTGAATATCTGGTTTAAGCTATCTTTCAGTGACAGACAGGTAAGGGAAAGAAAGAATCTTCTAAGATTCAATAATTCTAAGTGCCTTTTATGCTTTATCTTTAAGTTCCCCATCTTTTTCCTGTTCACTGGGGTGCAGATTCTTATAGGACAGAGCTTAGCTATTATCAGGACACCCTTGCTGTCCTGGAAATATCATACTGTGATGGCCTACATCCATTGAGTACTAGTGAGTAAGTGAGTAATTCATGTCTGACATGGGGTGCCTTCACCTTAGTTGGCATATAGAGGCCTATAGTTTTGCACATATAAAAAAGCATTTCAGCATCTTTTATGAATTGTTTTTCCATTTGTCCCGACCTCTCTTTCTGGTCTACCCTACATCAGTTTGGACCCTAATGAATATTTTTGGTCACCAATAGTTGTATAACTTTTGGCAAGTTACTTAACCTCTCCAGAAACTCAGTATTTTATTCTATAAAATGATGAATGATCAAATTGCTTTATATAAGCTCCAAGTTTCCTTCCAACTGTAAAGATCCATGAAATAATATAGTCTCTATAGTTTAGGTGAATGAAATTGAGTCAACTATTAACAGTTTCCATTATGGTGTCATTGATAATCCAAAATTTACTTAGATTTGGGAGTCTGTTTTTCTAGATTATTACAATGCTTTAAAAAAAGAAAAGGTAAACCTTACGACATGGGTCTGACCTCCTGTACCTATCCCTGCTGTAGCCTGTACACGTGCTCAGTATTGCTCATGTGTGCTCACAGGGGACTGCATAATTGCATTGGTAGCTAGACAAAACTGAAATGTATGCTTGACTCTTAATTTGGAGACTCCTGTCTGCCCAAAGGATAGGGAGATCATTGTTTTTAACTTAAAGATACAATCTGTTCTCTGATTCATAGTAAGCAGATTTTATTTGTATGAAAAAACAAGAAGCTTCTGAAAATAACTATTATATTACCTGATAATAGAACTTCTTTACAAGAAAATATGTAAAAAGTAGACACCAGCAGCATAGAGACTCATATCAATAGTCAACTTAGATGAAAGATTTTATAAATGAATATCTAAGTAAATGATATATTTAAGCCATGGCTGGTGTGGCTCAGTGGATTAAGTGCCGGCCTGCAAATCAAAGGGTCGCCAATTTGATTCCCAGTCAGAGCACATTCCTGGGTTGCGGGCCAGGTCCCCAGTAGGGGGCGCTTGAGAGGTGACCACACATTGATGTTTCCCTCTCTTTCTCCTTCCCTTCCCGTTTCTAAAAATGAATAAATAAAATCTTTAAAAAATAAAAAATATACATACGTAAATGTTAAGGGTTATATCAATATTTTTATTATATTATTTTATTTGTTAAATCCTCACCCGAGGACATTTTTTCATTGCTTTTTGAGAGAGAAGAAGGGGGACAGAGAGAGAAAGCACTGATGTGAGAGAAAAACATTCCTTGGCTGCCTTTCTGTAGGCGCCCTGATCAGGAAGCTGACCCACAACCTGGTTGTGTGCCCTGACCTGGGAATTGAACCTGTGACCTTTTTCGTCTGTGGGAGGATGCTCGAACCAGGTCACACTGGCCAGGGCTTACAGTTACATTTTTAAAAAATAAGTTTGTGTTTAATTTGAAATGTTTTGGACTGAAATCTTCTTGATTTTCAACTTCAAGTCATCAAAGTGTTAGAATTTTTTTGGTCATCTTTCATGCTTTAAATATTGAAATATCCACTAAAATCAGAACTAATTCTTAGAAAAATGTATCTAGATATTCAACATCAAAGTACTTCCAATTGTTACCAACTTGGAGTAGCCAAAAAGAAACAAACAGCAACAAAAAAAGCACCCAGATCTTGACAGACTCCATAAACAGGAGCTGAAAAAGTCAAGAAGTGTCAGGTACATAAAAACTTTATTCAAGAGCCTTTTATTTCAAACAAGCAAATCTTTTTATTAAAAATGTCACATTTCTACTTGTGCTAAAATATTTTGAAGACAAATGCCACATTAAAGAAATTCAATTTGTGAGGAATAATTTGCTATAAGAGTAATTCTTTGTGACATTAGGACCGTGGAGAAAGTAATTTAAAGATAAACAATATATAAATGTTTAAAAATCATCTTATTTCCTTTCTATGTGTGGCATAGAGCAGACAGATTAGGCTAGCTGTATCACCCATAAGTTGTGGGGTGTTTTTTTTTTTTTTTTTTTTTAGAAATTACCCAACCACTATGAGCCTATTTCTCATTTAGAATTAATGATATACCTAAAAGTCTAGTAAAAACCTTTATGGATAGGCAAGATTTTGTCTTTCCTCAGATAAAATTGTATTTTATACACTGCTGTCCTGAGATAGGAGAAGTGTTAATCGTAATCTATTTTTAAAATAAGCCTTTATGTATTGGTGACCTGTGGTTTTTTTTATTTAATTTTTATGTAGTGCTTACTATGTGCAATGTACTATTTTAAACATTTTAAAAACTTTAACTCATTTAATCTTTACAGGGAACATAAAGTATGTACTGTAATTATCATCCTCATAGTAAAGTTGAGGGACCGAGGCACAGATATGTTAGGGGACCAGCCCAAGGTCCACAGCTGGTAAAAGCAAGATCGAGGCCCAGGTAGTTTGGCTCCAGGGTCCATGCTCAACTCCACCCTTCCCTGTGCATACCATCTCTCCAGGTAATAGAAGAAAAAACATCAAGCCAGTTAATAGTCATAACTATGATTGTTCAACAATTCAACTATATAAAAGAAAAAAAAAACCGAAGGGCCCACACATTCAAAGCCTGTGTTGCGTTTTCTCAGGAAATGACATCTGAAAAGGTATTGCATCACCATGAAAAATTCTGCCCCTAAAATAAGGAAGAAAACCTTACTTTAAGGGACTGGTACTATTACTATTATATAACAAATATTATACAACAAAATATTTTCAAAGAATCCATAGGAGTAGGGCTCATAATCTTAGGAATATGATGGAATCAATAGTAGAACCTTTCAGTTTGAATACAGTATACTTTCTTACCCTCTCTCATGAATGATTCCTGGAAGGAAGCTATCTATGCCCATTCTACTTAAAATACAAATTATTACAAAAGATGGCTTAGGGGCTATATATGTACTGTGCATACAGGTATTTTTTCCTAAATCATGTTTACTTTAGCCTTTGTCTTTCACCTCTGGCTCACATTTAGACTTTGTACTTATTACCTATGAGAAGTTTTTTTTAATGTCTTTACTGGAGTATAATTTACATACCATAAAATTCACCCATTATAAGTGTGTGTTTTACTGGTTTACTGTAAATTTACACAGTTGTGGACTTTCATTGCAACCTACTTTTAGAACATTCCCAGAAGGGTCCCCTTGCCAGTTTATATTCCCTTCTATGAGGTTTTTGTTACCTTTATTATTGTATGATTAGTGTTTCCCTCGTAAATGTGTCTAACTCTTTTAGGTTGCTTTGTCTAGTTGTTTTATCTAGGTATCATGGAGTCAGTTTTTATGCTTTATTTTGGTTTCTCTTAACCTTGAGTTATTATTCAGCCAAGTGACTTTTTTGTGAAGATTTTTAAGGGAATCAAATGACAGTTCTTGGTCCACAGGAATTTAACTGCTATTACTCCAGTCACTTCATGGCTTCTTGCACTCTGATGTTGTCGGTACATGCATGGGTGCTCCTGGTGGGGAGGTGAGACACACTAGAGATTATGTGTTAAGGGGTCTTCTCAAGTAGAGAAATCTGTGACCGCAGCATCCCTTCCATTTGTGCCTGCATTTGTCCCTGTTAGAAATCCAGTAGGCCAAAAGCCTCTGTGGGTAAGTAGAAGGAGTGAAGAAGGCACATATGCATATTTCTTTCCAAATTCTCTATCTGTGTAGAAAGAAGTATTACCCTCCCTTCTCTCCTGTAGGGAAAAGTGAGGAGACTGGAGAGGATTCAATGTGATGCTCTGGGAAGGATTGAATAATTGAGACACCTAAGCCATGTTGCATTCAAAAATCTTAATCTTAGTTTGCAGGGAGCAGGAAAAGAAATTGGTTTATCTTCAGCCTTTCTTCTCCATTTTTGTGAAAAACTTAGTAGAACAAGACACAGTACGCTCATTTCAGAAACTTGGTGCGTGAAACTGTGATCCAAAAGAGTTACCTGATTCAAGGGAAGAACAAAAGCTTGAATGTGTTTGGCAGCTGGGAGGCCAAGGCATAGTAATGTACCAGAAATAAGTTTAATACATGTGAAATTTTTTATAGTGCTAAATTAGAGTCCTGAAGAAAAATAAAAATTAAAAATATAATGAATTAGCCCTGGCTGGCGTAGCTCAGTGGATTGAGCGCGGGCTGCGAACCAGGCATCGCAGGTTCGATTCCCAGTCAGGGCACATGCCTGGGTTGCAGGCCATGGCCCCCAGCAACCGCACATTGATGTTTCTCTCTCTCTCTCTCCCTCTACCTTCCCTCTCTAAAAATAAATAAATAAAATCTTTAAAAAATATATAATGAATTAGATCAAAGAGCAATGGGTTGGGAAGAGGATAATCTATGCAGACTACAGAATAGGTGATGAAAACAGGAGAAATATTCTAGTTTCAGATTCATAGAACTATGATGTTAATTCTTGCCCTGATACTAGTCAATCTTGAATAAATCACTTTAACTAATCTAAGCCTCAGTTTCCTCAGGTGTAATATGAAAGGTTCACGTATCTTGATTAAATCCTAAATATTCTTTGTGATTTAAAATTATGTAATGAGGTGACAACTAAGCACATGAAAAGATGTTTATCCTTAGCCATTAGGGAAATGCAAAATCTTAGCATCAATGCACAATCTTAGCAAACACGATACATTTGGCATACCTGAGATTGGGGAGATGTCTGGACCAGAGGTAACAACTGAGGAGTTATCTGTTCACAGGTGGTCTGTAGTGCAGAAGACCGTGTGAAATCTCCAAACATAGGCCAGACACCTGAGTTCTAGGTACTTCCAAGATCAGGAATTTAGCAGATGAGGATGCAGTGAGGGAGACTGGGAAGGAGCCGTGAATCAGGAGGAAGACCAGTGTGGGAAGTCAAGCAGAGAAAATCTTTCAAGGACTAATGATCCTTGTGCCAACTTAAAAATCAAAGATGAAAACTGGGAATTGACTATTCATTTTAGCTAGGTGGAGGTGACACCTCCACAAAGCAGTTTCAGGGCATGTGGAGGCAAAAGCCTGATTTGAGGCAATTCAAGAGAAAATGGGAGGAAAGGAATTAGAGATAGTAACTGTTGTTTTAAAGAAAGGCAGACACACATAACTGGGAGGGGACTGTATGGTCAAGAGGATTTTTTTTTTTTAAAGATTAAAGAACTTACAGAATATATATAGGCTGGTGGGAATGATACAGTAAAGAAGAAATGACAAAAGAGAGTGAGATTTGGTGGAATTGTATCTTTGACTAGTGAGGGAGTGGCATCTAGTACACAAGTGGTGGGGTCTTCGAAGGCTGGCAAGTTCTGCCATTGTACTGGGAGGGAAGACAGGAGAACAAGGGCACAGGCCATTAAGTTGTCATCTTATTGCGTGGGTTTTTCAGCGTAGTAGAGAGCAGGGTCATCAGCTGCAAGTGAGAATGGGGGAGAAGGGATGAATTAGTCATTGAGTTTAAGTAGGCCGGAAAGATTTATCACTGACAGTTAACACTAATGACTCTTGAGATTAGTGGTCATGAACTTAGAGTGAACACAGCTTAGTTTTTTCCTCCACTCCTGTTCAGCTCCACAGGTGCAGGCCCAGAGCAGGTGTTGATTTATTTAGGGTTAGGTGACTTTGAGGACTTTAGAGAAAGGCAAAGGAATGAATTAAAGCTGGCTTAAGAGGGAAATGAGAACATGGGGTGGTAGGGTCAGCTCAGAATTTAGAATTGTAGCGGTTGGGGTATGAGAGGGAATGAAGAATGGAGCCCTTGATTTGAGATTATGAATGGTTTTCAGTCATGACCAGATAAAAGCCTAGGCTGGAGGAGAGGAAGGAGGTCAAAGAATGGTAAGGCCAAGGCAGTAGAAGGAAATCCATGTGGATTCTAAATATATGCTCAGAACCTGAAGACCTTATCTTATTTGCTAATACCGTTTGTTGCTGTTGGACTATCTGGTAACAATAGCTCTAGTACTCTTACTTGGTAAGGGTTTCATGTCTCTTTGTTCATAGCTCCTTGGTCCTTAGTTAGTGCTCTATATGATTTTCTCGGTGTTATCTTTCATTTCTCCCATTGAATTTAAATTTCAGCTGTTAAATTTCTAATTTCAAGAGTTCTTTCTTCTGATCACCTTTTCATAGCACCCCTTTCTAGAAAACAAATTGGTTTTTGATGCTCTGCATGATTTGTGCTAATATGTATAGTTCCTGCACCAGAATATGGTTCTTTTTCACCATTAAGATCATATCTGCCCTCAGGTATTATATTTTATATTTAACTTTTTCTAAGTGAGGAAGTACATTGTGTTAGTAGTTAACATTTCAGTATCTTTTCATTTTAGGTATCAAAAAGGAAAGATGGAAAAGAACAAAGTGAAACTGTATCACCATCTGAAGATGAAACATTCTCCTGGCCAGGTCCCAAAACAGTTATGTTGAAAAGAACATCTCAAGGTTTTGGTTTTACATTAAGACATTTTATTGTTTATCCTCCAGAGTCTGCAATTCAGTTTTCATATAAGGTAAGAGGAATAATTAAAGTAACTTGAAACAAAAACAAAGCTATTCCTATGTCTTTCTTGTCTTCCTCTCATTGTCCTCTTCTTCTTTCTATCTTAGAAGTGTTATATTTTCATTTTTATTCTATTCCTTTAAATATTTTTCTACCTTCTAGAACAGAAATTTTAATTTTCTCTGAAAGGTTATTAACTCCAAATCTTTTTTTTTTAGTATTTCTAATTCTGAGTCATTCTACTTTTTCTATCTTGTAGCCATTTTTCTACTATCTAGAAGGGTGGTGAGTTTTCTGGGCAGAGAATACAGAGGAAATATTTGATTACAATATTCTGGCAGTTATAAAAAGTTATTAGGATTAGAATAATACCTGGCTTTAAGGTATGTAATACAATGACAAATCATAATATGTAAACATAGCTTCTTACCAGACTGAATTACACTTACATGCTTCATTGTATATAGTAACATGGGCTAATGGGGGGCAGCGTGGGATAATGATACTGGCGGCTGACACACTGAGTACGCGCTCTGTGTTCCTTACCTTCTTTATGAGCGTTACCTCACCTGTTGTTAGCCCTGTATAACGTAACTGGAAACTGGTCTGAGTCACGTAATGAGTAAGTCGACATAGGATTTTAACTTGCCAACATGAATGCCTAATGCTTAGCTGTTGTACAACAGTATAAGAAAGCATGATATTTGTAAGAGTTGTGAGACTTTGGCCAAGCCCCTTAACTTCTTTTGTCTTCTACATATCCATTTTAATTTGAGGGAATTAAATTAGAAGATTAGAAAATCCTTTCTAACTCAAAATTTCTATGACTCTAAGACTGTCTTTTAAAATAGGGGTGTCAAATAGCTTTTGGAGACCACACTCTTTATTGTATCTTTCCAGTGAAAGTCTTAAAGGGTAAGCTTTTTAAAGTGCTGAATAGTTTTTAAGAGTATGAACAATGCTACTTTTGGAATTAAAATTTACCATTTGGGGTTCCTGAAACATCTATAAAACTACGGAACTGGATTTTCTGAGAACGTAATGAGTCTATTTATCCTACAATGTCTAACATAATATTTCTTATGTATTAGGGCACCTGTGAGAGCACTTGCTAATTTAGGAGTCCCTTTCTTTAAGTCCATATTAAGACTGAATCTGTTTTTGTCTTTTTATTTTATTTTGTTTTGTTTTGTTTTGAAGAAGAGCTTTTGGTCATGATGAACATATAGTTAGTATAATTTTATAAGAATTTTACCAAACACAGGTTGACAGTGCATTGTTATTATTACTTCCATTATTGGAAAACACTTCTAGAAGTTTAAGTAGCACAGTATAATTGCTAACAGCTGAGTCAAAAGAGTCTGGGTTTGCATCCCATGTCTGCCCCTTGATAGCTCCGTGACCTTGGGTCAGTCACCTGACAGACAATCACAGCATCTTTCTCACAGATTGTTTTGTTGTTTAAATGATATAATATGTGTAAAACACTTAGTACAGGAGTTGGTATAGAGTAATCACTTAGTAAACCTTAGTGGTTAATGCGAAGATTATGTAACTTAGGTATATTTGCAAATAGGTCTGTCTTGTACATTTCACATGGAAAATACATATATTGAAATTGCTTACTTTTTAATTATGAAATTTTGTTAATTTTAAAGGAGAAGTTTAAAATTTCTTATTGTATAGCTTTCAGAAAATGTGCAGTTTATATAATAATGTCTTAATTATGTCACTTAGCCAGCAACCTTATCAGTCTCAGAACAAAGCTTATAACCAGAAAAAATATATGCAGCTGGGACAAAAGTAGGTTTAATTCATATGGAAAATAATACAATAATTAATGACTAATAACACAAGAATAAACTGCGTTTTGCTTACTCACAAATGTAAAACAACTTTTGTCCTGCCCTGTATATTTGGGCAGCCAAAGTAAAAGTCAAAGTTATATAATAAATTATCAGCCCTTTACTAAATGTCCGTTTTTTTTTCCTAGAGTAGATTGTAGGTTTCATATAAGGGGCTCAACAAATGTTTGAATAAATGTATTTGTATACTAGTTTTTCAGAGTTGCTTTTCTGATTTCCCAGGTAGAAGTGGGTAAATAGCAGCAGGGCACCCTGGTGACAATGACTGAAGCCTGGTAACAAATAGATAAACCTCAAAATGAAATATAAGAAACTAAATATAAATAGGATTTTAGAGCCACTCAATTTATGTAAAGACAGTTCTGGGTCCTGTAATAGACCCTAAAGGCACATTTTTTGAAAGGATAGTATAGTAAGGGATGACTAGCCTGGCCCTCTCCCCAGCTGTCAGTTCATCTGTCCAGCTGCCTGCTTTTGACACCTTCACTGTGGGCGTCTCCACACTCAGTGTCAGAAACTGAACTCCTGATGTATTCCTTGTAAGTTGGCTTCAGCCATACTCTTCCTGTCTCTCTTTATGAAGACCCCACCGTTCTGGCAAAAGACACTGTTAATGAGATTGTAATTGGCACATTTGGGGGAGGGCAGTTTGAATTGGATTGAGCCTTGCTACAATTTATAGTAAGGGTTTATAAATATGTATTCATATATGGATATATGTTTTTTATTTCATAGGATGAAGAAAATGGCAACAGAGGAGGTATGCTATAAAAGTTTTAATTTTTCTCTGAATGTTTTTCTATTCATTTGTTTCTGTCCTTTAAGTAATACTAAATAAGATTATACAATTTTTGGAGTTGAAATATATAACAGTTCTTAGAAGTGATAGTCATAGAAACTAAGTATTTTTACTGTAGATTTCAAAGTTTTATGAATTCGTTGTCTCATAATTTGAACAAGTGATGATTTTATTGTTAATTATATATTAGTGTTAATGGGGGGAATATGTCATGATTTTGAGAAAAGTAACTCTGACATTATTATTCAATTAGTATTCTAACTCACATTTACTTTAATTTTATATGAACTTTTAAAGTTACAATTTAGATGCAATAAAAAAACACATTTTAAAAACTTTTAATTTTAGACATAAAAAAGTTGCCATAATATGTATAAAGCAATTTTCATATATGCTTCCCCTAATATTAAACACTTACATAATCATGGTGTAATTAACAAAGCTAAGAAATTAGCATTGGTATGATACTATTACCTAAATTACAGGCTTTATTTGGATTTTTACCAGTGTTTCTACTAGTGTCCTTTTTCTGTCCCAGGATTCTGTGTTACATTCACTTGTCATGTCCCCTTAGTCTCTTCAGTGCCACGTCTTCCCTATATTTCATGTCTTTGATACTTTCGAAGAGTACAGGTCGAGTATTTTGTAGAATGCCCTTTAGTTGGGGTTTGTCTGATATTTTCTCATCATTAGTTTGAATTTATGCATTTTTAGCAAGAATATACTAGTATAATCATCTGTGTAAAGTTTTATAACTATGTCCTTCTACATATATTAGAAGCACATTTCTCCCACTGAAGATGAGCACATGATAGGCATGAGACTGTAGAGGCTGTGCGTCCAGGAGGTTGTCCGGGCATCAGCACACTGTGTTCTTTAGGACGATGGGAAGATAAAGAACCCATGGCCTCTTCTCTTGCTGATCCTGGTTTTGTAAATTTCCCCTTTCCTCACTAATGCATATTTCTAACCCATGCCAAGTAACATTTGGATTTCATCCTGAACCCTGGTGCCTGGCAGATGGTGACGCAGGAGTGGCCCATCTTGCACAACAGTGACAACTATGAAGGGTCCTACCTGGCCCTACACTTTCAGATTACTTTCAGTAGTGCTGAAAGAAACTATTTTCTCTCATTTTAACCCTTAAAATAACTATTCCTAGGTTTTAAGTCTGATATCAGTATTACAAAGGTTCATCAGCAGGTGAATGGGTGAACAATTTGTAGTATATCCATAAAAGGGAAAACTACTCAGCCAAAAAGAAGATAGTATTATTAGTACCTATACATACAATGTAGTGAATCTCAAAATATTGTGCCCAGTGAAAGGCACAAAAAAGTATATATTGTATTATTCCATTCAGAAGAAATTCTAGAAGAGACAAAACTAATCTACGGTGGCAGATAGCAGATTAGTAATTGCCCATGACCAGCAGAGTACTGAGAGCAAAGGGGCACCGGGAAATTTATAGAGTGACAGAAAGGCTCTTCTTGAAAGCATTATCTTCATTGAAATGGGGGTTTCACAATTTATGCATTATGGAAACATTATACACTTAAAATAGGTGAAAATACACAGTACCCATAAACGCATGCCCTGCTTTGCTCTGGCTTGTGCACAGAGCCCTGCTGAGCTAAAGTGTAGCACCGTGCTAACCAAACTGACCAACCGCCGGATCGGGCTCTGTGTGAGAAAAACTTCTCACTTGTGCACAGTTCTTAACAGATCTGGTTTTAGAATGTAACCTATTTAGAGACAGGCTACATGTAATTTATTATTTTAATTGAACCACATGTTATGATTTTTTAATAGTCTCACTTCTTTTAAAATTTATTTTCAAACATACTGAGATTACGAAATCCTTTTATGTGAATCTTGTTTTAATTAGATAGAATCCCAGCCTCCAGTGTGATGATCCGAGTCAAAGCCGAGAACCACTGGAGAGATAATTGCCAGGATTGCATTCAGACTTTTCAGAGATCCTCTTAGAATGCCAGAATTCTGTGAAACAATGGGAAGGTTTTGTTTTGGTATTCTTTCTTTTTGGCAATAGAGGGGAATCTCTTTGCCACTTAATTTTCTGATTCTTCTCCTTACCCAATTTTCCATTGTTTCTTGTATCCTATATAACTTTCCTGTTTTTTAAAATTTGTTTTTCATTTCTGTTGGTTACTTTTTTGCGCAGGAATGCAAATAACATTTACAACAGAAGAAAACCACTAGGCTAGAAAAATATTTTTTGGTGATAATAGTTGCTTGTGGATAATTGCTGTTTGTTGAGATCCTGTTGTTCTTAAATGTCTGGAGCAAATACTCCATCAAAATAGAAATAATTGAAAGTTTATAATTACGATTGTTTTTTATTCTTCCATGAGTAAAAATTTTCTCTGTTTGTTCATAGGGATATATCAGCATTCTAAAACAGCGATTTTGAACCTTTTTCATTTCATGGCATGCATAAATTAATTACTAAAATTCTGCAACACACCAAAAAATAATATTTTTTGCTGACCTGACACCCCCCCCCCAAAAAAAGGTGTTATTTTGATTCATTCACACTGGTTGGCTGTTGTCGTTTGTTTCTTTGACAGTCTAAGGGAAAAGAGGTCAGTGCCCCTGACTAAATATCCAGGTATTGCATGTTTTAAAAATTATGGCAGCACACAAATTGAAAATTGCTATTCTAAAATGTTATGTCATTTGTTAGCTCCTTAAGTAACTATTGGATTTTTACTTTGGCTTTAAAATTTATATTCAAGCATTTTAATAGTGGAAACAAAAAGTAACTGGGGATTCTATAAATTTTCTCAGTAGTAAGAATTTACGTTTTGTTAATTGCATTTTTTTTTCTGAATAAACAATTCCATAGCCTATTAGAGTTTTTTAATAACCAAATCTCTTTCAGTGGCAGGAATTAGAAACTCCCTCAGACCACTTCAGGAAAGATCTGTTTATTCTAAAAACCAACAGGGCATTTCCAAAATCAAAGTCAAGTCAAGGAAACCCAGGGAAGCACAGACACTAGAATTGGGACCTAAAAAGCTACTAAATACAGAGTTGCTATACAAAATCTTGGCTTTTGATCTTATAAAAACTCAAACTCTATTATTTGTAGGATGATTTAAATGACTTTCACAGTTTATTTTTATTATACATGATTTTCTCCTGAGCTGAGCTTGTATAAGGTACAATCCTTACTGTATCTTTTTTTTTCTTCCTCTCTAATTATAATACATAAAAATTCCTGAGAGAGAAATCTGATTGGCCTACTTCATCATTTTATACCAGATGTACAGTACCCACTGTGTTTAGAGATCAAGTGTTCTTCATTTTAATGAAGAGGTAAATTCTGTTAAGCTGAGAAAATTGGGTATATTTTCAGCCATTAGTTTTCATTAACAGGTTGAAAATCTATTCCCTCAGATTAATATTTCACTAAAATATGGGCATAAAAATTTGTTGTGAGAAGATATTTTTATTACGGCAGGTTTAAGTCTACGGTGTAGTGGTACAGTATCAGAATCATCCTTCATTGCTTCTAAATACAGCAATACTGACTGAGCTCCATGGATCTCTTCTGATGTCTTTGGAAAGGATTATTAACTGAGCCATTTAGGATCCATTTTTAACTGTATTGATAGTTTAAATTATTTGTGTTCCTCAGGTAGTTAGGTAAATATTCTCATTAGTGGCATATTTTTATAAATTTTTAGCATGTTTTAGTAGAATGACCACAGGTGTCTGAAGTTGTCTTGAACATATTTTAGGAAGTAGGGGTGGTGATGATGATGATGAAGTAGGAACGATGATGATGATGGAGGTGGTGGTGGTGGTTGGTGGTGATAGTGGTGATTGATGGTAATGATGTTGGTGGTTGGTGGTAAAGATGGTGATAATGTGGTGGCGTAGCAGCTACTAACACTGTGTCAGGTGGTGTACTAAGACTTTTCATGGATTAATTTATTTAATTCTCTCAACAACTTTCTGGGGTTAGGAGGCAGATATTACTATTTCTATTTTAAGGGGAGGAAACTGAAGCACACAGTTTTTATATAACTAGCAAATGGCAGTATGGGACTGTGAACTCAAGCAATCTTGTTCTAGAGTTTTCTCTCAATTTCTGCCATGGCTTCTCAGAAAGTTCTTTACTCTCACATGATTCACTCTTGAAAACCTGTAAGAAAGATCGCTGTGTTCCCTTGAAGGGGAAGGGACTGTCATTGGTGGAATCTATATAACATCAAATTTGCTATTTTAAAGCAAACAATTCAGTGGCCGCTCGTATAGAATTAAAGGACCTATGTGCAGTGTTGTGCATTTGCCACCTCCATGTGGTTCCCAAACACTGCATCCCCCCAAAAGGAAACCCATGCCTGTTAAGCAGTTGTTCAGTATTCTCTCCTAAGTGCTTGGCAACCACCAACCTGTTTTCTATCCATAGGGCTTATTATGGATAATTTCATATAAATGGAATCATTCATTACTAACCTTTTGTGTGTGTGTGAGTCAATTAAAAATAGATTTTAGAAAGAGGGGGAGAGAGAGAGACATTGATTTTTGTTCCACTTATTTATTGGTTGGTTCTTGTGAGTGCCGTGACCAGGGATCAAACCTGTAACCTTCGTGTATCGGGACAATGCTCTAACCAACTGAGCTACCTGCCCAGTTCCATAATCTTCCCTTGTATGGCTTTTTCCACTTTTATAATGTTTTGAGGTTTCTCTGTATGTGCCATGTATCAGTACTTTTTTTCTTTTTATGGCTGAATAATAATTCCATTGCATGTATGTACCACATTTGCTTATTCATTCATTCATCTATTCATGGACATTTGGGCTTTTCCCTCTTTTCTATTGTGATTAGTGTTGTGAACATGTATAAACGCTTTTTAGTTAAAGGGTCTGTTTTCAGATCTTTGGGGTATATGTCTAGGAATGGAATTGCCCTACTATGCAATAATTCTGTGTTTAACATTTTGAGGAAATGCCAAATTGTTTTCCACAGCAACTGCATCATTTTACGTTCCCACCATCAGTGTTTGAGAGTCCCGATTGCTCCCCATCATCATCAATGACTGACTTTGTTTGTGTATTATAGTGAACCTAGTGAATACGGAGTGATATCTAATTGTGGTTTTGCTCTCTGTTTCCTTCGAAACTAATGGGGTTGACTGTCTTTTCCTGTGTTCTCCATTTGTATATTTTCTTTGCAGAAGTGTTTATTCAAGTTCATTGCCCATTTCAAAAACTAGATTGTTTGTCTTTTTGTTTTTGAATCATAAGTGTTCTTGATACTAAACCATTATCAGATCTATGACTTGCATATATTTTCTTTTATTTCAAAGTTAGGCTTGGAAATTTTTGTATATTTACATTTAATATAATTATTTATTGTTTAAGCTCCTAATTTATTTTGAAATTTCTACTTTTATTTTATTTTGAATTTCTTTATATTTCTGTTCTCTTTTCTCTTTTTTAGATTAAATATGGCCATTCATTTAGTGGTTTTCCTAGAAATTATAATATGTCAACTTATTAAAGTCTAATGCTAACTGATATTTTATTCTCCTGAAACAATAGAAGGATCTTAGAACATGTTGTTAGCTGTACTTGTCTCCCTCCTACCTACATGTTACCTTTATGTTGTGTTGCAATGCTTTCAGCTGTTGTTTTTTTCTGAAAGGTCTGTCTTTTGCCCTCATTTTTGCAAGATATTATTGCTGCTGCAGAATTCTACATTGATATTTTCTTTCAGCACATTGAAGAAGATAATTTTGCACTCTCTTGACTTCTCTTCTTGTTAGTAAGCAGTCATGTTTTGATTTATTGGTTCTTTGAAGGCAAACTTGTAAAATATCTGCTGGTAAGATTTTCTTTATGTCTTTGGGTTTCGGCTATTTAGTAATGATTAGTCCAGGTGAGAACTTACTTTCATTTTTCTTATTTGGGATTCATTTGAGCTTCTTGTGTCTGTGGATGGATGTTTATCACCAGCTCTAGAAAATTTTCATCTAGTCTCTCTGTCCCTTTGTAACCCCAGTGTTCTCTAATTTTTCTAGGGTCACAAACTTACTTTACTTTTTTTTTTTCCCTCTATCCCCCATGGTTCCTAAATTCCCTATTTTGGAGGCTATATTTTAGATAACTTCTTCCAGTATATTTTGATAATTTTCTTCTTAGCTATTTGAGTTTTACATTTTTGTTTTTGTGAGTACTATACCAAATGAGCTTGATCATTTCTTATAGTTTTCTCTTTGCTGTTCTTAGGATTATTTTTAAAATTTCTTCAAAGATGGTAAACAGAGTTGTTTTATAATCTGTCTGGTAACTCCATTATCAGGAGAATTTATGAATTTGTTTCTTTTTTGTTCTTTTTCTTGCCTGTCCTAGCTTAGAGTGGGTTTTTATTTGCTGTGTATATTAGACTATTTTATGTTTGTTGACCTTTGAAACTTACTACTGGAAATTCTTTTAAGTTGATTGGTATTTGCTTTTATCCAGAGCCAGGCTGTTACTTGATTTGGCTTACGTATCCACATAAAGTTTGGCCTATAGTCATGTCTTAGACATTAGCCTTTCCTTCCGCTCCCCCCCCCCCTTTCCTATTTTACACAGTACCAAGGTAGCCTCCGAGGGCGGGAGCATTGTTTCCAGTCCCCTTGCTTGTAAGTGTGAGGAGAGTCTCCTAGTAGAGTCCTAACTGGGCAGGCTTTGGGCGTTTTCTTCTGCCTGCTGGTTGGAGAAGCCCTTAAAATGGAAGCTCATATTCACTAGCCTGGACATATGTTACATTATTGATGTTAGTAGTATTTGGGGGTATAATTTTCTGGTAGCTAGGCATACATGTGTATATTTGTCTGTGGTTCTAATATAAATTAAACATTTCTTTATACTAGCTCAATTCTCCAGTACATTGATGCTTTATTGGATGATTGCCTGCTTATGAATTTGCCTTATTAAAATGCTTTTAAATAATCTATGAATATAATTATAATAAAATCACCAAGTTATTTGTAGTTTGCTATTGTGGGCAATATTTCTTAATGTAAAAGTGTATAAGGTTGTATATATACACACATATAGACATGTACACACACACAAAGATAATAAGTGATTCTGTATGTTGCTAGTGACAAGTTAACTTCACTATACTTATTTTGTTGCTCCCCATTGTGTAGGTGGACACTAGGGTCTTCTTCTGATTAATGTTAAAACACTGGGGAGCCTCATATATGAAGGACATGATGAGAAGGTTATATATAAATTTTGAAATGGATATGTATTTTTTTAAAGATTTTATTTACTTTTAGAGGAGGAGAAGAGAAGCATCAATGTGTGGTGACCTCTCGAATGTCCCCCACTGGGAACCTGGCCCTGCAACCCAGGCATGTGCCCCAACTGGGAATCGAACTGGTAACCATTTGATTTCATAGCTCACACTCAATCCAGCGAGACATACCAGCCAGGGCTGATATGTATGTTTTGAAAACACTGAAAGAACTTGAGACTTTCTTTTGAAAAAATGTTGCTTGGGGGGAAAAGTGATAGCTGTTTCCACATGTTAAAAAGATCCTTTGTACAAGACCAAGTAGATTTATATTTTTCCATTAGTGAAAGATGCAGATAAACTCTTTTCCTAATTCTCTGCTGGAAAATCCCTACTCATATTTTGGAGACAATTCATCTGAGTAATTGCTCACGCCACGCGGTAAACAAGTAGAGACTTTCTGCCTTCTGAAATACCCATCCTTGGGAGGTGGTGTTGGCAGCACCAGTCTGATATGGGAAAAGCAGAAGCATAAGGGAGTGATTATATCTCTTGTCCAAAATTGGTTGTTCTAATATGCAAGGTACAATTTTCCTACATACCCAGACTATTATGTTTATGAAAAAAAGTATTTTTGTGTAGTATTTCAAGAACAGAGATCATTAAGGATGGAAGCTGTCTTTTACTGTTGAATTTTCAGTGCCCAATACGTCCCTGGTACACAGTAACAGCTCAAATACTTGTTGAGTGAGTGAATAAAGGGAGGTGCCACCTTGACTTGGCATCGCTCCAAAATGACTGTTCCCAAAGCTGCGGAAGTTAGTATGTTAGTATCTGCACCTCTGCTGTCGAGGAAGAACTTCTACCTCTGCTGCCTTTCTCCTTTTCTTTCACTTTTCTCCCACCAGTCACCTTCTAACACAAGGTGTCAGTGACACTTTTAAAATTTAGAAATCCTATTTCACATAGCTGCTAGGTTGGAAAGCTAGTACAACAGTAACAACAACATGATACTTCTGGACTTCAGTGGGAATTTGAGCATCATTTTCATAAAATACACCAGTAAGGTGGTCAAATTAAATGGGAAGCAAAAAATAATTTCCTGACTCCTCTTTGAAAGTCTCAAGAACCGTATTTACAGTGATTTGAAATGAAGGTGGTTTGGATTAAAGTAGGCATTGTCAGAAAGCCAATTTTTTGTAGTAGATTTAAGACTTTGAAAGCCACACTAAGTGAAGTTACTTTGTCAGAGTAAGAAGATAATAGGGTTTTAACAAATCTCTTCAAGGATTAAGAAATGTGCAATCTAGGATTTCAGAAAACTAAGTGGAAGTACTGAACAGATAGGGCTAGAAAGATGAAAAATCAAGGAAAGTACCTGGTCAGAGTATTACTGGTCTAGACTATCTTCTGGAAGTAACTTCTTTGTAGGAAATGTTCAGAGGTGACTCTTTGATTAGGTGATTGTAAGTTGTCTTTTCCTAGCTGCTCTGTAACTTAAGACCTTGAACACACGCCACTAGCTGCATACTCTCATTTTTTTTCCTGATTGTTCTCTGACTGATCTACATTCAAAGTATGTGATTCATATTTCCAGGTAATAAAAAGTTAATTTTTATATAATGTAATAAATAGTTTATAGCCCCTGCTTCTGAAGTTTAACTGATAACTGTTTGCCTCTGGTGTAAAACCAGAATAGAAATATTTGAGTACGAATGTGAAATACATTATCTTGAAATATACTTCCGGTTGTTTGTTCACTCACTCAGCAAACATTTGTTGAGTCACTGCCGTGAGCAATTGACTAAACTAATTGCTGGGAAGGGAGCAATGTGGCTTCTCACCTCACTTCCTTTAGAGAGTTGTTCAAATGTCATGTGTTAGGACTTCCCTGATCATTTCATAAAAATAATATTATAGCTCTGCCTTTCACTTTCCCTTCCTTCTCACCCTGCTTATTATTCTCTGTAACACTTATCACTGTCTCTTACACTACTTATCTCTTACTGAACATTTGCCTGTCTCGGTTGGAATGTAAAGCAGAAAGTTTATTTGATTCATTCCTTTTTCTTTAAAACCCAGAACAGTTCCTGGCATGTATAGTTTATGAATAGATACGATGCAGGCTCTGGCTCTAAGAAGCTCCTGTTCTGGTGAAGGATGAAAGTATAAAATAATTACATAAGTGGAAAAATAGAGATATGTATTGTACAGTTGCTGCAGGACCACAGCACAGGGGATTGTCTAACCACCTGGAAAGGGTTTTCAGGTGAGAGGTCTTCCGTGCTGTTGACAGATGAATAAGATTTTATCAGGAAGAAAGAAAAGCAGTATTCCAGAACAGACCTCAGAGATATTAGAGGTTGTATGTACCCAGATTTGGAAGTAGAACTTGGAGATGGATTGTATGTAGCCAGTTAAGGGTGACTTCTGAAGGATTACTCTGAGCTTTTCTGACATGAACAAGTGGATAGATAGAGGTGCCATTAACTAAGCAATACTGGAGGGAAAATATCACCTGAGATAGGTAGGACAAGAGGAAGTAAGGATGAACAAAAATTAAAACAAAAAAATGAAGATATAGCAATTGAGATAGTTAAGAAAGAGACAAGGTTATCTAAATAGTGGGAGGAAATCCAAATGGAATAGTAAGTTCCAGGAGGCAACCTTGAAGGAATGGAAATGAAAATGTGAGCCAGAGCCCTGGTCAGTGTGGCTCAGTTGGTTGGATCATTGTTCTGTAGCCAAAGGGTTGCGCGTTCAATTCCTGGTTGAGGTACGTACCAGGTTGCAAGTTCAGTGCCAGATCCAGGTGCCTGTGATGCTTCTCTCTTGCTTCGATGTTTCTTTTCTTTCCCCTTCCCTCTTTCTAAAAGCATTGAAAAAAATGACCTTGGGGGAGGCTAACAAAAAAAAAATGCAAGCACGAGTCTTTAATGAGCAGTGTTAAGAACGTAGCTGAATTGGGAAATTATAAATCAATGGGTTACACAGTTTTATTCAGCTGCAGTAGAACAAGGACAAGAGCAGGCAGCATATGGTTAGACTTCTCCACAGTTGGAGATTGGCACATTGAGTGTTTTTTAAGGTCAAGGGGTAGAGGAAGTTGAGGTTGCTGTGGAATGCTGTTGAAATATTGGTGCATGGGTAAACTTAGTAAGAAAGTGATTTCTGGAGGGAAACTGATAGTGCTGGAGAGTAGGGGGGCCAAAGGGAATGGAAGTCTTGAAGAGTCGAGGAGCAAGTTTAACGGGTGAAGTGGTGGGGCCACAGTAAGGTCAGAGATAGAAAGATAGTTGCTGGTGGTTAGAGCACTAAGACAGATTTTTCTGGGTTTGCAGAGAAATTAAAACCTAGCACAACAGAAATAACAGGGCTATGAATCTAGGCATGATACAGTTTGTGAAATTCCCTGAAACTTTAGAGAGAAAAGCTTCAAGTACTCTAAAAAGCAGATCCCAGGACTCTTTTGTTCATTGTAGGACAGTTGGCACCTGCCAGCATGGTCAGAGCTCAATAAATATTTGTTGAGTGAATAACACCCTTCCAGAGTCTGTTGCCCAGTAGTTTATAATGCCAGAAAATTTTGATTCATGTCTGACACCTAGTGGTATTATATTCAAATTACTATTAAGTGGCAGCATTTTCCTTTTACTACTTGAAGGAAATTTTACAGATGAGTTGTAAAATAGTGGCTTTGTTCCTGAAACAAATCTCTGACTTGGTTTGGGGCAGTTTTACTGCTAGCATTTTCTAGGGCTGTAATTCAAACCAGTCAGCAGTAGATATTTATTGAGTGTCTATTATATGCTAGGTATTATTCTATGTGTTGGAGATGGAGGGTATGCTCTCGTGCATATGTGAACTTACTGAATTTGAACACGTAGCCTGAACATTCCGTTGGGAACTTAATTTAGGAACATATACTATACTATAGGAACATACACAATATACTATTGTGATTTTACATGTGAAACTTTTCTAAGTTTATTTCATAGCTGTTGGTGCTATCATCTCTGTGTCATGACTTACACTTTTCCTTACTGTTAAGTGAGCATTTAGGAAGCTGAAAGTAGGATTGAGTTTGTTGTCAAACTTATATTATCCACCCTGAACTGAAGACTACATACTCTACAGAACCATCTGAGGGTTTTTTTGTCTTTCCTTTCCAAAAAAAAAAAAAAAGTAAAATTCTTATTTGTTAGTGGTGTATGCTAAATATTTAAAGTATTTATGAATGAATAGACATGATATCTGGGATTTGCTTTGAAATTTTTAGGAAAATAAAGAGTAGTGTAAATGAAACAAATTGACAGATCCTTCATAATTACTTAAGTTGTGTTCCTGAGGGTTTATTCTGCTGTTTTCTCTACTTTTGTGTATTGGGCATTTTCTACAAAAAAATTAGATGTGTGTGGGTCAAAACAAAGTTTATCATGATTAAGTTAGAATATGTTCTGCTTTTAAATAGGTTTTCTTATTTTATTTTGTCCTGTTTGTTATTACTTGAAAGTCAGATTGAGTAGAGAGATGGTACGTGATTGCCTATAATAGACAATGTGATTGAGACCTGACAGGTGACATGGTACTGCAGGGGTCCAAAGATTATTGGAATTTTGGTTCTGAAGCTCATGGTAATTGTTAAAGCTGCAGATTGGAGACTTGGGAGATTTAAAGTCCTAGCCATCGCCCTGGAAGTGAGAGCCTTTTAAATGGAATTTTGGGGAGTGCCTAGATTAAATAAGCTGGCATATATGAGATCTGTCCTGAAAAAAGTCCAGCCATCGTTAATAAAACGAGAAAGGTTTACGAGATATTGATGTAATCAGGCGCCCAAGGAGAGTGGACCAGAATGCGCATGCATGAGCAGCAACGACCTCACTGTACCAGTCAGTGAGGCAATAGATGCTGTTGAGTGAGCATGTGTACTGTATGGCCTTTGCATTCAAAATGGTTGAGCAAGTAGAGCAACAAATCTGCATCCAATTTTGTGTTAAGCTTGAACATTCTTCCATGGAAACTGTTGGGATGATTCAGAAGGCCACAGCTGTGGGCAACTGGTGATGGGCAGCTTCATCAAGACAACATGTCTGCTCACGCATCACATCTTGTGCACAGTTTTTTAGTGAAACAACAAATCACCCAGGTGATTCAGCCCCCCAGCAGCTCAGATTTGGCACCCTGTGACTTCTGGCTTTTCCCAAAACTAAAATCTTTGAAAGGGAAGAGATTTCAGACTATCAGTGAGATTCAGGAAAATACAGCGGTGTAGCTGATTATGACTGGGAGAACTATGTGAGGTCCCAAAATGCCTACTTGGAAGGGACCTGAGGCATCATTGTCCTGTGTACAATGTTTCTTGTATCTTGTATCTTCAATAAATGTCTCTATTTTCACATTACATAGCTGGATACTTTCTGGACAGGGTGTGTGTGTGTCCCCACTGCATCTGCCCTTCACCAAAGGAGACAAGTACCTAATATATGACACATATTCAATTGAATTCCACTTAATTATTGTGTCAGGATATATTTGTCATTTGATATATAGATTGTTTTATGTTAAGCAATGTGTCTCTGTTAAGACTCTTAAGATAATTTTGTGTGCCATCAGCAAACCAACTCCTAGAATAAAAATTAGAAGCCTGTTTTCAACAATAAGAAAATAATAGTTATGAAATATTTCAGGCAAACAGAAAATATGGGGGGAAATATAAGTTCTAAATGCTTGCTATCTATCTTTGTTATCTTAACATTTCAGCATTTCTTCCCCAAGCATCTAACACACATCTTCCCTACCTGCCTCTAGACATAAATGACTGTAAATATATACTTTATAGTACTCTCCCCTGTTCTTTTCCCCCAGAGGCAATCACAAGCCTGAATTTGGTGTTTATTACTCCTTCTGTTAGATTTTTGCCTTAGTGGACCCTTAATCCCTAACTTTTCTCGATAAATTCTTTCACATGCCTCCCCATTCCCTGTGGCAATCTATTATCCATCATAGAGAAGTCAGGATCATTTGTCCATCATTCAGACTCAACTTTGATATTATTTTAATCTCCATTACAGTTTCAATTATTTTTGGTCTGAAAATAGGTATTAATTTCAATAAGCTATTTAATTGATTTTCTTTAAATAATTAATGCCTGAAGCTCTAATATTCTATTATGTGATGTGCCTCTTCAGCATTCCACCTCTACGGAGGGTGTACTTTTTCCAAGGCTAATTTATCACTCACATTGAAGCATAGTTTAATTTCAGCTGTCTTCTCTTATATGTAGATAGAATTGTTTTTCTGCAGCAAAGAACTTAATAAATGGAACACTTTAAAAAATAACTGACAATAAAAGCAGAGAAAATTTGGTTCCATTAAAAAAATTAGACTTCCAGCCAAGATGGAGGTGTAGGTAGACACACTGTGCCTCCTTACACAACCAAAACTAAGGACAACAAAATTTTAGAAACAAAAAAACAACCAGAACAGAGAGAAATGAACTGAATGGAAGTCTGACAACCATTCATCCAGACTCATAAGGAGGGGTGGAGTCAGAGGCCTATGGAGAGGGGTCGAGGGGTCCCGGCAGGAAAAAGTGGTCACTGGCAGAAGTGGGTGTGCAGGGCGCAGGCGGCAGTTGGCAGACCCCAGAGGTGCAGGGACAGCTGACGGACCCGGTGGCAGACCCTGGGAGCGAGAGTCAGGAAGCAGACCCAGTGAGGGGCGCAAGGAATCTGGCTGTCCACAGCCACACGTTCGCCCACAGATAAACTAGGCGAAAACGGGCAGCGACACAGACCACGCAACCCAGGGACCCAGCGCCGGGAAACAAAGCCTAAAAGCACTGACTGAAAACACCTCTGCAGGTTGAGGCTGGGAGAATCTCAGGGGACCTCCTTGGGGAGGCCCACAGAGTCCTACAAAGTACACAAGCCCACCCACCTGGGAGTCAGCACCAGAAGGGCCCAATCTGTGTGTAGAAAGTGGCAGAGGGGACTGAAGTCCTAGAGAGAGCGGAGCAGGTGCCATTGTTCCTTCTCAGACCTCACCCCCACATACAATGCCACAACCCAGCAACTGGGGTGCCCTGCCCTGGTGAACACCTAAGGCTCCGCCCCTCATACATCGCAGGTGTGACCAGACCAAAGGGGCGGGAAAGATGGCTCAAACAGAATTAAAAGCCCCTCGGCCAGTACTTTTAAGCCAACGAGAGATTGCCAACCTATCAGATGCACAGTTCAAAGCACTGGTGATCAGGATGCTCACAGAATTGGTTGATTTTGGTCGCAAATTAGATGAAAAAAATGAAGGCTACAATAAGTGAAATGAAGAAAAATGCACACAGAACCAATAGTGATAGAAAGAAAACTGGGTTTCAAATTAATAGAATGGACCAGAAGGAAGAAGACAGGAACAACCAAACAGAAAAGAATGAAGAAACAAGAATTCAAAAAAAATGAGGAGAGGCTTAGGAACCTCCAGGACATCTTTAAATGTTCCAACATCTGAATTATAGGGGTACCAGAAGAGGAAGAGGAAAAACAACAAGTGGAAAAGTTATTTGAACAAATAATAAAGGAGAACTTCCCCAATCTGGCAAAGGAAATAGACTTCCAGGAAGCTCAGAGAGTCCCAAAGAGGTTGGACCCAAGGAGGAACACACCAAGGCACAACAAGTTACATTACCCAAGGTAAAAATGAAGGAGAGAATTCTAGAAGCAGCAAGAGATAAGGGGACAGTTACCTACAAAGGAGTTCCCATCAGACTGTCAGCTGATTTCTCGAAAGAGACCTTGCAGGCAAGAGGGGGCTGGAAAGAAGTATTCCAAGTCATGAAAGGCAAGGACCTACATCCCAGATTACTCTATCCAGAAAAGCTTTCATGTAGAATGGAAGGGCAGATAAAGTGCTTCTCAGATAAGGCCAAGTTAAAGGAGTTCATCATCACCAAACCCTTATTTTATGAAATGTTAAAGGGATTTATCTAAGAAAAAGAAGATTAAAAATATGAACAGTAAAAAAAGACATCAAACTCACAGTTAACAACCACATCGAAAACAAAAGCAAACTAAGCAAACATAGAACAGGAACAGAACCACAGAAATGGAGATCACATGTAGGGTTAGCAACAGGGGAGTGGGAGGAGGAGAGAGGGGGGAAAGGTATAGGGAATAAGTAGCATAGATGGTAGGTAGAAAATAGACAGCGGGAGGACAAGAATAGTTTGGGAAATGTAGAAGCTAAAGAACTTATGACACATGGACAGGAATTAAAGGGGGGATGTGGGTGGGAGGGGGTGGGCAGGGTGGAGGGGAGTGAAAGGGGAAAATGGGACAACTGTAATTGCATAATCAATAAAATATATTTTAAAAAAAATTAATAGCATGTTTGAGAATTCTGAGAGAAGGGGAAAAAAGCTTAGTTTTAGTGATAGTCATTATTTTCTGTTGCTTTACTTTTGGCTAAAATGTGAGTATTTCTTTGTGTAAAGGATATATTTTTTCAATCTGTTAAGAAATGTATTTCTCTTGTCCCCAGAACTTGAGAATTCCTAACCTAGGCTTATCTATTTTTCTATGCATCCTCATTACAGGGCCCTTTTCATAATTGGCGTAGCTTAAGTTTTGTGATTTCTTAAAATAATTGTTCACTTTTCATCTGTTTGCTTTGTATGCTTAGTATTTTAATTTTGAAATAATTTAAATGTTGCAGGTGATTTTGACTTTAGCACTCTTCAAAGAGGAGGGCCATTAGCGATTTAAATCATTTTCTGACAAAGCCCATGGCCTCGTGATGGATGAAGCACTCTGGTTTTAGTCCCTCTGGAGATGGATGTGTGGTTCCTGTCAGCTACTGGAAATCTTTTAGTACAGTCTTTCTTACTTTTCCACCTTTTTTTAGTGTCTCTTTTCTTTGGTCTGTACTCCTAGACTTGCCCATAATATGACCGTTAAGGTCGTATACTCCTTGAGCCAGTATTTATCAAGCACTTGCAGTGTGATGAGCACTCTGACCTTGACCACCCTGATTTGTAGACAAACCTTCTGAAGGTTTGTCATCCACTAGCGCAGTAGTAAGTGTATGAGGCATTATGTGAGCATTTTAATGGGTTGTCTCTTCTAATACAGCAGCCTTACTGGGTAGGAATAAATAAATCATTTGTCTAAAATCACTTGGTGATAGGGTCACCAGATAACATACAGGAGGCCCAGTGAAATTTGAGTTTCTGATAGACAACGAATTTTTAATACAAGCATGTACCAAAATACTGCAGAATCTAGAAATCCTACTTGGAAAATAAGTGGTAGAGCTGAGGTTTTAAACCATGTAACCTGGTCCTAGGGCCCACGCTCTGATGTACTCCATCATACTCGATATGGAGAATAAAAATCATGTCCACCTAGGTCTTCATCCAGTGTTTGGATGGCAGTTACTCGAGTTATTTTTTCTCCAACCGATTATACTTATAATAATGTAAAAGTGTATGCATGCTTTCTTATTTCAAAGTCTAATATTCAGCTTCAAGTAAATTCATGGATACTTTTTGTCTTCTTATTTAAGTCTTTACTAATTTTACATTAAATAGCATAAAATGAGAATTTTTCTGTACTTGATAATTTTAGCCATTTTTGTCCATATAAGATTTTCACTTCCTTTCTCAAATATAGAAAGATTTAGTTACATGTGGGTGCTAAAAGGAAGCATTTTCCTTTCTTTTGATAAGGTCAAGGAAATGACACATGAATAAGGTATTTAACATGTCTTATGTGTTTTCAAAAAATTGGGAAATTATAAAATGCAGATGTAGAATTGAAAGAGGCTTATGATCAGAATTGCCAGGAAAGCCGTCGGACTCTGCCCAATGATCGTCCAGGGAAGTGAGGAATCATTTTTCCTGGGGAACTGCCAGGATTCAGGACCAGGCTTTTAGTTTTGCATATCTAGACGTCAACTTACAAAAAATAGAGACATAAGAGATTGAATAACACATACTATAAATTTGATACTATTGATTTCCAGTTCTAGCAGAATTGCATGCAGCAAATATTAAACAGACACTGTTCAGGTTCAGGAACTAAGTGTTGAACTCAAGACTTGGAGTCAAAGAATATGGAAATTGAAGAGAAGTATATTTCTTAGTGAACCTGCCTGTAATTAAGGGATATCTGTGGGAGATGTTTCTATTGTCTAGAGGAACCGGATAATACCTAGGCAGTAATAGCAATTTCAGAATTTTGGAGAAAGTCCAGAAAGAAAAGCCCAGAAACAAGAATCAAAAGTGGAACTCTCAGCAGGTGTAATCGAACTTGCTATAGGATTGGCCTCTTCTTTAGTGTATTCTGTATGTTTTTTAAGTGTATTCATATGTTTTCAGGAATAGCATATGGAGAGATTTGTTGATGGCAAAGTGTCATTTTTTATACAAGCTGTCATTGCAAAATCAGTATTTCCTTTATGGAAATTAGAACTGAATTATTTTGGACTACATACAAATTGTTCTGTGTAAGTGAAATTTTCTATCAAAAATTTTCAAAAGTCATTACATTGCTACTTAGCCAATTTTTTATTGTAGAATTCATTAATGGTCATTGACATTTTGTATTTTTAAATCTAAGTCTGGTATTATCACATTTGGGACACAGTAGACTAGAAGACATTAATAAGAAAAATGTTTCTTCTCTTTTATTACATAAATCTTTTCTTGAAAGCAATGACTTGATACAAAACCTATTAAACCCTCATATCTCTAGCCAAGAGAAAATAGATGGTTTTCCTTATACCAGCTGTTGTAAATGGCAAGTTGGCCACAGAGGGACCTAGCCTGACTACCAGTTTGATCGGAATTAAGTGTTTGCATCCTTTCAAATTAATTGTTAAGTGTACTGTCTACTAGTATTCATTAAAGCTTGACAAATGAGTAAGTAGTTCAGTTCTTTCAGAAGCTGCGTGGAACACCTTGTTTGTGCTCCAACCTGTGCTCAAATCCCTTCTCCGTCTCTTTGCAAGTACAAGGAATTAGTCTCTGTTTTTTCCTCAGTGCAATGGTGATACTAGGATCCTAAGCCCATCTTGAAGACTTATGAGACTTAAACTAGATAATAAATTTTTTTCATTAATTGAATAATTACTTATTGAGTGCCTGCTGTGTGTCAGGTATTGTCGTAGGTGTCATGGATATCAGAGAACATAACAAAATCCCTGCTCTTCATTTTAGTGGGAGAGACATACAACCAACATGTAAGCAAATAAAACTGCAATTTTAGGTAGCAAGTGATAACTTATGAAGGAAAGTAAAGCCTGGCACATACAGGAACATTCCCTCAGCTTTTAACAAAAACTGATTTTCAAAGTACCACAAACAAATGCCATCCATCTTGCCTCAACAATTTACGTGTTGCTATGTTTGCTTTAAACATGTGTGTATCTGGGTGTGTGGTATCTTGGTTTATTTTTTCCCGCAAACCACTTGAAACTGAAGTTGCAGGTATAATTAGTCCCTAATTCTTTAAGAATTAGGCATTCTTCTATGTAGTAGGGATTGAACTAATACTTGTTGTCTTTTTACTCTGAAATCTTATGGAGAAAGCAGTCACAGCTATCTGTCATGTCTGTCATAACTCATCAGAAGGGACAAAAGGAGTCATAATGTTTTCATGTTATCTGGACATAGAAGGCTGTTTGATGTTTTGGGGGAAGCTATCTGGTGTAAACTTAATGTAGATTTATAGTATTTAAAATTGGATAGAGATATTTTAAAAGGATGTTTTTATAAGTATTGAAAATTTTAATTCTCGAGAACATGAAAATAGGACGATAGTCATCCTCATTTAAGCACTATGCAAGGAAGAACAGAAATATTCACCTACTGAGAAATTACTACAGTTATCTGCTATACTGAGTGCTTTTACCTGTTTTCTCATTTAATCTTCGTAGAAACCCTTGAGGAGTATAAAAACAGAGTAATTATTTATATTATAGAAGAAAAAGTAATGATTTCTTTAAGTAAAAAAGTTTACTTAATTGCAACTTGACTATCAAGTGACAAGGCAAGAATTTTGAATCTATGTCTCCCGGTTTTTAAAATAAGCAATTTTCACTAAACCTGTTGCTCCTTTAGTAAAGTTAGCTGTTCACTAGTTAGGAGGACTTTTTTCAGTATAAATAGGTAAATATGTAAGGGTAGCCACTGATCAGTATTCCTTTACTGGGAAACTTCTTTTGAGCCACCTGTGTGATACACCATGATAAAAATTCAGTTATATATGGCAATCATTGTAAAGCCTTTGTATTTGACACGCAGTCATTTTCTCTCCAGTGCTGCTGTTTAACGAGTATTATATTACTTTCTGCATGTTACCTATTATATTCTTTTTTTTTTTAAGATTTTATTTATTTATTTTTAGAGAGGGTAGGGAGGGGTGGAGAGAGAGAGAAACATTGATGTGTGGTTGCTGGAGGCCATGGCCTGCAACCCAGGCATGTGCCCTGACTGGGAATCGAACCTGCGATGCCTGGTTCGCTGCCTGTGCTCAATCCACTGAGCTACACCAGCCAGGGCACCTGTTATATTCTTCTATAGAGTCAGAGCTGGGGTTCTCAAACTGGAGTGAGCATCGCAGACACCTCAGAGTTTCTGTGTCAGTAGATCTGGGGCGGAGTCCACAGATGTGCATTTCTACCTCATTTCCTGGTGATCCCAATGCTGCCGGTCTTGGGCCACTCTTTAAGAACCACTGCCTACCTTTTTGTTCTCCTAGAGTATTTGTCACGATACTTGTCATTTGGCTTAAATGTCCTCTTATCTGTGAATCTTTTCCTGGCTTCTATTTTACTGAAACTGTTAGTTGTCCTCAAGTATTAGTGGGTGTATGGTTCACCTGGAAAACTTGTTGATACAGCAGATTTCTGATTAGACCCCAGTGATTTTTAGCAAGCACCGTAGATGTCACTGCAGGTGGTTCTTGGACAGCGATCTGTGAAGTACTTGACTTGCAGGGTGATCATGTGCTCCTCATTGTCGGGACTGTATGCTTTTTGTACTATAGTGCCCTTTGTCTCTCTCCTGCCAGATTCCTTAAAGGGGAAGTACCATGTCTTGTTCATTATTATAGCTTAAAGCTTAGCACACTGCAGTATTAAAAAGTGGTAGAATACTGCCTGTGTAATCTAAGGATATGACCTTGGGGAATTTATTTAATCTCTCTGAGCCTCAGTTTTCTATTCTTATGCATTGGTGATAGTAATACTTATTTGCTATAGAAATCAGCTCTCAGCTATGTATAGTACTTAGTGTAGTACGTATATTTACTGGGTACATATAGAATATGGGTACATATGAGAGAATGTGCCCAGTAAATGGAAACTGTTACTACTGTTATCTTATGGAAGAAACAAAATAAATTTTTGAATTAATGAAAAGCCCTAAGTTAATGATTTTAGCACCCAGTTTTAGGGTATGTATTTACTACTTTATTGAGAATCTTTGCTTAATGTTTCAATTAAATATCATTTTACATTTTTGGTATTTAATAAAAGATTGTGAAGTACGACCATGCATTGGGCTTTTTGTCTCCCACAGGAAAACAGAGAAACCGCCTGGAACCCATGGACACCATATTTGTGAAACAGGTTAGAGAAGGAGGACCTGCCTTTGAAGCTGGATTGTGCACAGGTGCTGACGCTCTTCTTTAAACACCTTCTAACTTCTCTTTTTTTAATTTTTCAGTTTTTCCTTAGCTATCTTTTGTATGTTTCTTTCTTTTTCTTCACATCTGTTATTACTATTTTTGTGACCTCAGTTGGTTGTTTCTTGGTACCCAAATGGGTGTGTTTGTACAGAAATAATATGAATTATAAATTGTGGGCCATTTTGGTTACCACTTACACAGTGGACTCTTGGAGGCCCTTTAAGGAACCTCTTTTGCACACATTTCATTTTGACAAAGGATTACAGCATAGGAAAATGATGAAGATATTTATGACATAATTGAAATAATCTTCTTGAATCTCTAAGTTCTGAAAGTACCTGATCTGAATTAATTAATTTGCTCCAGACAAAGTAGCCTAAATCTCTATTGCAGTGCAAGCCTAGCCTCATGTAGCCTCAGTGGATATAGTTTGATAGTGGTTTGTTTTGAAAATATTTTCTGATTTGTGATTTTTAATAAAAACTAAGATATTTCATTTAGATTAATGCATACTCTAAAATAGTTGCTTTTCTCTTGTGTTTTTAAACATGGAATAATTTAGAATGGGTATTAGTGAAAAACTTTGTTGCCTTTTGAATGAAATGTTATCTTTTTAGCTATAAATAAGCTGTCTTTAAGCTATAGGTATTATCAACTGTCATAATGAGTGTCATTGATAAGATTTATGACAAGGCACTATTACCTAACTTTATTACCTACCTTAATTATCTTTTTTATCATACTTAAAGTAAGCCTAATTTCAATATCATTAATATATAAAATATGCATGTCATTGTACATATGAGATACCATTTACTAGAATGTATCACCTGTCACATTCTAAGCATCACAAGATGGAGAACATGAAATAGAGATACTGTGATCAGCACAAAGGACATTTTTCTCCTTTCTTCCTCTTTCACCTGTCCTTTATGTCCCAGTCTTTTCCTTTCTACTCCCCCGAGATTTTCTGAGTAATCCAAATGTCCATTTCTCAATTAAAATGAAGAACAAATTAACATGTGTAAACATCAAAACCTTATGCAGACCCATATTTAAGTTTGTAATACAGCACCAATCAATAAACTAAACAGATTCAGAGAATACTACAAGGAAATCAGCTGGGCTGGATTTGGAGGACACTGAGATACTAAAACAATCAGTTAGGTAATATGTAGAATAATGTTTCTCACAGGTGACAAAGTAAACAGGAAAACTGCAACTCAGCTATTAGGGGCATAGATAGTATGGTAGAGCTTGTGGTCATTTGGTGATTATACCTTTTGAGGTGTCCAAATTCATAAATGACTGAAACTCTTATTTAAAGCATGGCTATATTTCATAAGAAGCTGAATATATTAAAATGTAGGTTCAGTTTTTAAAAGATGTTATAAAAACACTTTTAAAAAATATGTTTTAAAAAAATGAGCAAGAATTCATTAAAAACTATGTTCCTCAAGATATATTTCATGAAAAACAATTAAAAAAATTATTTAAAATTAATTAGTTAATAAAAGATATATTTCAAAGGTATTCAGAAGTGACTTTTTTTAGGAATTCCTCATTTGATATATATGTTTTTTGTTTTTTTACTCTTCTTTGAAGGTGACCGAATTATAAAAGTCAATGGAGAAAGTGTTATTGGAAAGACATATTCCCAAGTAATTGCTTTAATTCAGAACAGGTAAGATTCTTGAAATATGATTAATTTTGGCTACAGATGGGTCTAAATCAGCGGAGTGAGCAGATTTAATGCAGTGTTGCGCCGCTGCGGGGAGTCGGTGTGATGCGGAGATGTGGGACTTGAAGGGCGTGGCGCGTGGCGCGCGTGGGAGTGGCCAGGAAGAGACTCCAGGGACAGCTCAGCTGGTAGCTTTGCGTCGGCAGGACTTGTCACGCTTGTGGTTAAAGCTCTAGAGTTCACGAGGCACACATTTTAGATTTCTTGTAAGTTTCCCACTTTTATTTGAAGTGATGTGTTCATTTGTTTGTAATAAATATGTAACTAAATATATTCATAAATGATCTTAAAACCTCTTAGTAAAATAAGTTATCTTTAAATAATTTATTGAATAATCGTCTTGGCTCAGATGTATTCATTTGTTTTGACCAAGACTGCAAGATACTCTCTTACAATGAATTTGTCTGCCTACATTGTACAGAGTGAGAGAATTATGAGCTTTAAAAGTAAATAAACATTTATAGAGTGACTATCTATGGGACCTCAAAGATAATTTAGTCCTACTCTCTTTTTCTTACCACACACCTAGACAGGTTTTTTTTTTTTTTTTTTTTTAATTAAAAATAAAAAAAATTGAAAGCCAAAGAGGTTACCATATTGAATTTCTGTCAGGAGTAGGCATAACATCTAGGGTCCAGTTTCTAGATCATCACATTTGTAGGAGGTTCTTCTCAGATTCACATATAGTAATTTCTAGATTATATATTGCCTTATATTAGCCATATCCACTTCTCTGTAATTAAAATGAATTTTTTATTTTACAAAGATATTTATCAAGCTCTTCTACCCATGTCTAAAGCAGCTCATGCTATAATATGTTATTTACACAAATGCCCTAATGCAACATCATTTTTATAATTAAATAATGTGATCATGATTTATTTATCTCATAGTATTCTTAATGTTTCAATATATAATGGCATCCATAGAGAAAGCAGATCTTAAATCTGTCCTGTAATATTGAATTCTAGGTGTTACTTAACAGTGATACCAGTTGATTTTAAGGTATCAAGGAGACTTGGGGATTGGTGAAGCATTTAAAGTCTCTGGAGAGGCAGTGGGGAAATCCACCCAAAATTTCTCTTCTTTAAAATAATGTAGATCATTGTAAATATACTAGTATATTTTGTCAACCTATAATTTGAGGACTTTTATTATATTTGTTAACATGTCTTTTTTTTAATAATATTTTCCTAGTGACATAATTTATTCTTTGTTTTCCTGGCAACCTAAATTAATTTTTTTGTTACTGGTACAGTTCATCTTTCAGAGTAATAACACTTTGAAATGATAGTCTTAGTTTTTCAACCAATAAAGCTATTTGAAAAATAGAAAAATACTGTTTTTTCATAATCTTATTTTCTTTAAAAAAAAAAACTGTGTTCCTTTTGTCTGCAGTTGGTAGCAAATGGATAATGCAGCACAAAGCCATTGAGATTCTGCAGTGTATTAATGTAAAAATGTATCCTTGTAGAAGAATTTATCGAAACATCAGTATGTATTTTCTACCAACTCTAAATATTGACATACACATGCCTACATATTTTAGTAGTTACATTTATTTGAACCTGTGGTTCTTACTGGTTTTCTATTCTCTTAGCATTTATGAACCCTCCTATAAGGGTTCAGATATATCAGTAAGAGACACCAATAAATTTGTAGGTTTTGTTTTATTTTTTTGTTGTTCATTTGATTGTTTTTTTAATCTCTTGATTGTACTGGGGAAAATTCTATCTGACATTGTTAGGTTAGATACTGAAGCATCAGTGGGGACAGCACCACTATCCTTGCCTAATCTAATGCAATTCCTTGCCTTATCTCAATGTAATTCCAGGTCACAGGACTCAGTATAATTTAAACCTTTGAACTTTTTCAAATGTAGAGAAACTCTACTATTTTTAAGATTTTATTTATTTATTTATTTATTTTTAGAGAGGGAAGGGAGGGAGAGAGAGAGAGAGAAACATCAATGTGTGGTTGCTGGGAGACATGGCCTGCAACCTAGGCATGTGCCCTGACTGGGAATCGAACCTGCGATGCCTGGTTCGCAGCCCGCGCTCAATCCACTGAGCTACACCAGCCAGGGCCGAGAAACTCTACTATTTTAAAGAGGAATTTTACAGTACCAAAATGAAATGAGACTTTAAGTGTTCTTGTAAAGGTTCTAAAATGAAATCACAGAGAAGAAAGCAAATACAGTAGTTGAAATGCTATATAGATTTTAAAAACAAGTTGTGATAGTCAACACTAGTTTCCTTCATCTCTGAGGCCAAAAGGGCTATTTCAAAATGAGAATGCTCAATTAATATTGCTTAAAATGTAAAATTTGTAGGCTCTTTGGTTATTTTTATGTTAATATACTCTTAATTTGATAATGAGAATATGTGCTAGAAAGGTGTGATTTGTTCTGTTACTTGACATAAAATAATAATAACAAATTATGGACCCATGAATTTTGATCCAGGACTAGTTAATACAAGTAATATACTTTGTTTCTAAATAGTAAATAAGTCTTGACTGATTATGAATAGCTCAAATATACAGTAGCGTGCTCTCTTTCATACATAATTAGCATATGTGTAAAAGTTATTTCATTTCATTTTAGTGGTTTGCATTTGAAAAGTAAAGATTTAGAAAAACCAAAACTTAAACTCTTAAGCAATTTAAGAAATATTTCTGAGCTAACTACTTTTCCTTTTATGACTTTTTTACACATTCCACCTCCTCTAAAATAGTGTTTTTGTATATTTAATTTCAGTGATACAACATTGGAACTTAGTGTTATGCCAAAAGATGAAGACATTCTCCAAGTGGTAAGTTTTATTATTCAAATATGAGTTGTTTTTTAGTTGTGTGCATTAACTTAAAAATTTTAAAGAGATTTTGAAGAGGAGGTATATTGTGTTTTTAAAAATTCTAGAAAAAAACCCCATACTCTCTGGTTCAATTAGCAGAGTCTGGAATTCTCCACATTTTACAACAAAAGTCGGCTGGGGGGGGGGGGGAGACCATTGTCAGTATTTTACAATTAAGTGACATGAAACTGATTTCCTAGTGAACTCTCCTGACTGCTGTTGTTTCGGTTGAGATCCCTAGAATTTAGCCCAGTGTTGCTTTCTAGGTGGTCATTTGATGGAAAGTCAAACCTCAGGGTACAAATGCATATCCCCAGGAATTAGAATCTTTTTGTTTTCCTAATGTGAGGAATTTTGTGAAAGCCATCTTAATTTTCCAATAAGTATTACTGTTCATAAATTAACTTGGCAAGCAATTTTGTTTAACAGTATCAATTTATTCCATTAGCAATATTCACAATTAATGGAACCTACAACTTAAGGGAAAGATATTAAGGTCTTAGAGAGAAAATGAAACTATTATTGAAAACTTTAGGAGAATGTACTTTCTTCTAAGGAACCTTGGTTGTGTCGATGCACAGGTAGACTTTTTATACTGGGTGAGTTATTGCAGCATTTTCACCTGCACATTCTGAGTCAGTCGGGCGCATCAGTTCTTTCAGCGGAACCTGCCTTAGGCACTTAACCTTTCATGGCTCAGGTGTGCCAAGATAAAAAAAAAAAATGGCCGAAATGAAAGAATGGATCAAAACTCCAGAAAGAATACAATTAAGTGATGAAGAGATAGCCAGCCTATCAGATGCACAGTTCAAAACAGTGTTAATCAGGATGCTCACAGAATTGGTTGAATTTGGTGGCAAATTAGATGAAAGATGAAGGCTACGCTGAGTGAAATAAAATGTACAAGGATCCAACCGTGAAGGGAAGGAAACTGGGACTCAAATCAACAGTGTGGACCAGAAAGAAAGAAACATCCAACCAGAAAAGAATGAAGAAACAAGAATTCAAAAAAAAAAAATTGAGGAAAGGCTTAGGAACCTCCAGGACATCTTTAAACGTTCCAACATCAGAATCAGAGGAGTACCAGAAGGAGAAGAGGAAGAGCAAGAAATTGAAAACTTATTTGAACAAATAATGAGGGAGAACTTTCCCAATCTGGCAAAGGAAATAGACTTCCAGGAAGTCCAGGAAGCTCAAAGTCCCAAAGAGGGTGGACTCAAGAAGGAACACACCAAGGCACATCATCATGACATTAACCAAGGTTAAAGATAAGGAGAGAATCTTAGAAACAGCAAGAGAAAAGGAGACAGTTACCTACAAAGAAGTTCCCATCAGGCTGTCAGCTGATTTCTTGAAAGAGACCTTGCAGGCAAGAAAGGACTGGAAAGAAGTATTCCAAGTCCTGAAAGGCAAGGACCTACATCCCAGATTGCTCTATCCAGCAAAGCTTTCATTTAGCATGGAAGGGCAGATAAAGTGCTTTTCAGATAAGGTCAAGTTAAAGGTGTTCATCATCACCAAGCCCTTATTATATGAAGTGTTAAAGGGATTTATCTAAGAAAAAGAAGATAAAAAATGTGAACAGTAAAATGACAACAAACTCATAGTTATTAACAACCACACCTAAAACGAAAACAAACTAAGCAAACAACTAGGACCAGAACAGAATCACAGATATGGAGATCATATGGAGGGTTATCAGCAGGGGAGTGGGAGGAGGAGAGAGGAGGAAAAGGTACAGAGAATAAATAGCATAGATGGTAGGTAGAAAATAGACAGGGGGAGGGTAAGAATAGTATAGGAAATGTAGAAGCCAAGGAACTTATATGTATGACCCATGGACCTGAAATAAAGGGTGGGGGGGTGTGGGTAGGAGGGGCTATGCAGGGCAGAGGGGAATAAAGGGGGGGGGGGAATGGGACAACTGTAATAGCGTAATCAATAAAATATTAAAAAAAGAAAGAAAACTTTAGCATTTAGTTTGAAATATTGTTCTCATTTAAAAAAATATTTTACCTATCTATTTATTTTAGAGAGGGGGGAAGGGGGGAGAAAGAGAGAAACATCCATCCCTGACCAGGGGTGGAACCCACAACCCAGGCTTGTGCCCTGATCAGGAATCAAACCAGTAGCCTTTCACTTTGCTGAAGGATGCCCAACCAACTGAGTCACAGCAATCAAGACTAAAATATTTTTCTCATTTTTAGAAAGAAAATAAATGAAATGGAATATTTACTTCCTTTATTAAGCTTAAATATTGCTGAAAGTAAAAAGCTAATAAAATATATAAATTTCATTTGAGAAACTAATACTTTTCCTCAATTAACTTTGCAGTTCTGTAGAACAAAACAGCATGAGCAAAACTGTTTAACTAAAAGCTAACAATTAGATCTAGGAAATGGCAATGACCACTAAAGAGTTTTTTGTGTTTTTTTAAGTTCTTTTTAGTGAATGTTTTTTTTCTTATTCAAGAAAAATAGGGAACTTCCACAATCTCTGTGGTAGAAATAGAAATAGTTAAGTAATGTTTTTCATTTGTAAGGCCTTAGTTTGAACTTAGCTCAACAAAAGTGCTCAATTATCTTCTTGTAAACTTTTATTTTTACAAGATGTTACTAAAGCTGATCCTAATGATTCAACTTATTCACTCATGTTTACACATAATTAACTGTTACCCATGGAGCTCAACCTTGTGTTTTCAAGGTGTGTTGATTTTATTCAAGAATGGCTTTTTACTGATAGCAGATTACCCTTCTTAAGTACACAGTTCTGTGGCACTGGGGGCCTCAGTAAGGAAGGTACACCTGTCCAAGGTAGTTTTCCCAGAGGTCCAGATAATTCAGCAGAACTGCTGAAGTGCTGCTGGTGGAGTAGCAGACATAACCATCTCAGTCAGTGGAAGTTACAAGATTTGAAGTAAATAGAGAACTTCCTCTAATGTTCCCCTACAACAGAGGGCTAAGATGATAGGTGGTAGGGAAAGCTTTACCTTGAAGCCTTCTTGCAGTCTGATGACTCAAAAACAGAATGCACTTCCAAAACAACTTATTTCTCGTCTTCAGTAGAGAGTGTTCCTTGCCAAAGTAAAGGCACTGGTTGGTGTGCTTTTCTCAAACAGTGCACATTTCACAGAATGGCTGGCGTCGTACTAAATGCCCAGGGAAGCAAGCAGACACGAATCCCTGTCACGGCCTGCTGTGTGGTTGATGAAGAGCAGCAGCAGTGGAAGGAGTAATTTTCTAATAATGCGATCAGTGGAAAATTAGGTTAATTAATCTGTCTTGTTATATTCCATTTAAGATAAATACATTTAAAATAAAGGTAAATACAAAGTATTACAAACAAAGGGAAAAAAGTGGTTCACTAGAGTGACATGAGCCCGCAGATCTTCAAGGTTCATCAGTAAAGGGTTCTGGTATATTGTAACAGAGAATTCATTTTTAAAACATTTATTTGAATTTTAAGACATAAAAGCTCATACCTGTAACGATAAAAGGAAACTTCACTTTAAAATCTGGCTTTATTCACATTTGGATATACTATAATTTTTTAAGAAATTAAAGGGAGTATATATGATTAATGCACACTGTGCATTGTTCCATAAAGGACATTAAGGTGTGGCTACTTCTTTTCTGTATAAACATTTTTAGCTGGAATATCTAAAGCTATTAATAAAACACAAGTAGAATCTAGGATTTAAAAAACTGCATATACAAATACTGCTAACAGATTCTAGAGCTAAAAAATTCTATAAGGGGCCTTCAGAAGTATTTATGTTGGTTTTAAATCTATACCCAAAATATATGCTTTTAAAGATGTATTTGTCCCTGTGAGGTTGAATCTTCATTATAAATAAAAAGTAAACATGAACATTTTACAGCTGTGTAAAAATCATTTACCCAAGGGAAGAATGCCTGTCATTAGTCATGTATGTTTGCTTGGGCACCCACAGGTTGGTTGTCCATGCAGTTGCATTTCTGAAGTGATACTGGGATGTCCAAAAAGTCAGTGTGTTTTTTTCCTGTAAAAGAAAATACTTCTTTTTTTTTGTTTTTATTTTCACCAATAACTTTATTGATTTGGGTATTTTGAGTATGTTGGCTTTCCTTCACATAGTATAACGTTGATTGTCTTAATTTGGTCGCTATCAATTACAAGTGGTTTACCCAACTGTGGAGCATTGTTCATAGAGAAATCTCCAGCACAAAACTTCACAAACCACTTTTGACACATTCCATCAGTCACAGCGCCTTCTTTATACACTGCACAAATCTTTCTTTGTACTTCAGTTGTGTTTTTACATTTCTTGAAACAGTAAAGCATAATGCACTGAAAATGTTGCTTATTGTCTTCTATCTTCAATATTAAAATGGCTATACAAAAATTCCCCAATTTTAATGTTTTGTTAATGTACTTGATATGACAGCTATCACAATACAGTCTTACAAAATTGTTTTGAATGAAGTTAAAGACAACTAAGCACTACTAGAGCCATCTTATGAAAAAAAAAAAAAAAACTTTTTGCCTAACCCAGTATATGGACCACATTGTTCTGGAGGTCCTCAGCTCAGCTCTGAGGTGACAGAGAAAATGTAATTTGGTTTAAAACCTACTCACATAAGGAAAAGTATATAATAATAAATTTGTTAATTTACAGGTGACAATGATAGAATATTCAAACTCATGAAGTAAAATTAAGAATAATTCAGTATGTATATTAACTAGTGCTGGTCATAGTACTCATATAATCGGCAACCTCATTTTTTAAACCAACATATATTTTCTAGATTAATGATAGGAATAGTATTACTATTACATTTATGTTATTTACTTTGACAGTATTTTATAATATTATGTTAGACTGTGATATCTAGGTTCATATTTGTAAGGTATTATTACAAAATAAAAGGCACTTTCTGTTTTATTTTTAAAAAAAATGGTTTTGTTAACTTCTCAAATGCTGTGTGGGAAGAAAATAGCCACCACCCATCAAATCACCTGAACAGTGATGCTGGCTGATGAAATACTTTCTTGAATAGACTGGTGATAGGAGAACTCAATCTGGGCATTCTTCCCAATGGTTGCTTCAAGATATTTTGTGAAGCATTTGGCTCAATGGGTTCAAAATTAAATTTTAAGTTGATCAGTCCCGATAGGTGTGGAGGTGCTTGGGGTGTGTCTGATGTTTGACCAGGGCATTGGTGCTGCTCCAGGTTAGACACAGCAAGGTGAAGGACCTTTTCTGGTGTAACAGGGCAGAAAGCAGTGGCACTAGGATTTGAACCCCGACAGGTCAGAAACTAAAGCCTGACCTCTAAACCTGGGTAGCAATGAGGAGTTAGGGTGGCTTACCCCAGTCACACTGATAGTTTAGCTCAGAGCTGTTACTCTGACACACATTCTGCCCTGAGAGTCCAGTGCTCTCTTTGCCACTGCATGAAGATGTGATACAAACTCAAAGGTGTGATTTAACCCAAGTTTTTCCTTAGATTCATTAGAACTATGTATAGGTGCCTGGTGGGTACTGGAAATATTAGGGGAAGACTTTGTAAAGTATATGATTGTCTAGCCATGATGGTGTACACCTGAAATAACAGTGTACAAAATAACAGTGACTATAAACTTTGAAGAAAAATTACTTTCAAAATAATCATTTAATATGTTTTATAGTCAGTAGAATATTCTATTTATAATAAGATACCCATTTGTCAAGTGTGAATCAAGATGGTTGTGCCTGGATAAGAGAAACAGGAGTACAAAATCTGGAGTGATTCATTCATGTTTGACAAGTTTGTAGCAGTTACTTTTGTTCTTTTTTAAAAATCTATTTTTTCAAAATATAAGAATTGTATTTCTTGTTAGAAAAGCTTCAAATAATTAGAAAGGTATAAAATGTCTGCACCATCCCCTTCTCCCACACCCTGCTGTGGCATGGTTGGCATGTATTGTACTGAACAGACAGACATGTAGTTATTTTTGCTTTAACTATAGTTAATAGCATGAAATTAATGAGTCAGTTTGTTAAAGTGAAATGGTAGGCAGGAATTTCATTCTTACGAGCTTATGTATTCTGCAGGGTTTTTATTTGTTGTTTGTTTTTACCATTTACTAGACAGTGTAAGTATCTCTGGTGTAGTAATAGTGATTTTGGTGCAGCTCTCCTAAAACGAATTGAAAGATTATTTTAGGATTATTTAGTTACTGTTAGGCACCGTACATATAATAAAGTTCCACATTGTTAATATTAAATAATACATTTTTATTAAAACATTGATATGTCGGACCATGTGTCTCAATGAAAGACTTGGTACTTTTGGACCAGACACTCAAGCAAAAGTGTTCCACAGTCACATCGATGAGCAAGTTACAGAGTTTTCAGTTCTGTTCCCAGAGTATAAAACCTTATTGGTGTGTTCCATGTTCATCTCAAAGAGTTGCCTATTGTAATTCACTCCATGTGATCCACCCAGTGTTTGCCCAAACCCTGATAATACTTTCCTCCTTGAAGGAGTCTAAAGCATGCCTTACTAGGTTGTTTATTTTCTAGTGGAGCAATTAAAGGCATCCTGGGAGAAGAGGATTCCTTAAAAGTCATATTGCCTATTCTAATTTCGTTCCCTAAATTTATTTGAAGGCAATTTGTGTCTGTACCATATCTCTCAGAATAGCCATAGAAGTTCCAGAATTATTCCCAGGTATGTCCGTGACTTATTTGGAACACGTTCTAATTTGTAGTGGCCTTAGGGCACTGCTAATTTCCTCAGGATAGTAATTGAATGGTATTGGTTCTCAAACTTTATGAGAATGAGGAGCTCTTAGAAAAGATAGATAGATGACAGATAGATAAATAGATGATAGATAGTTAGATAGATAGATAGACAGATAGATAGAGATAAACAAGCTTTTTTAGTGTTTATGAACTGAAAATATGTGAGGAAATTCAGTAACGCTCTGGAATGAATTAATATTTTATTAATTGCAACTATATCTGCTTACATTAGACAATAATCTGTATGTGTAAGACATTCTATTTACTCAGGCCACTGTTAATTCATGGCGCCCGTGGATGTTTTTAAGGACCCCTGGCCATAATTGTGCCTAGAAATGAGACCCCCTGAATACAGAGTATTTCATGTTTAGGGTTGCTACACAGGAATCTTAGTGATGTCTGAAGTATGTCAAATAATTTTTAATATTTGATAGTTCCAGTCATATATTTTTAATTAAAAGATAATATTCCTCCCCAAATTTAAATAAAGGAGGTATCTTTAAATAATTGGTTCTAGAACAGCATTTTCTAGCAGAAATTATAATCGTGAGAAAACCCCTAGAAAATAATGGGTTCCATGACCAAATAAATGTGTAATTTCTCCTTTGAGTTTTACAATGTACATTAATGTAGAAGAGGTCTTGAGAAGTTAAGAAACTTATCAACTAACCTTCCCCTACATCACTGACCACAGAGAACATTGCCCTCCACCCCCTCTCAGGTGATAGCTAATAAAATTGCACAAACAAGCTGTGGGAAATGCTATATCAGAGAGTTCACTCATCCAGCCACAGTTTTCCTTTCATGGAAAAATATTGGTGGGAGTAAAATCAGCATTTAAAAGATGGCTTTGTTATGTCAATGTACATATCCAAAATGTATATTTTGATTGACTGTATTCATGCATTAAAAATATTGTGGCATGCACACTTTCTTTATCTACTTAGCTTTAATTTCTCACTGCAATCAAGTTTATGTTTTAGAATATTAATTGTAAAAGGATTGCTCTGGCAATAATGTTTTTTGTCTGTTCAGTAGTTATTTTCATAATAAAGCAGGGTGAAAGGTGCAGTGTTGAAAGATCTTAGTTTTTGAGTGAAACCTATTTAATAAAGCAGTCATTCTTTTATTTCCAAATCATAGTAAAGGCAGCTGCAGTAAGCCGACTGCTTGTGGTTATGCTCTGATTTACAGGGGAAGGAGGAGGTTGTACTATTTTAAATGCATAATAGCGCATTCGTTTCGTCATCTGGAAGCAGAGATGGAAGCAGCTCAGGGGAAATGAGAGACATCAATGCTGCTCCTTGGAAGGGAAGCTCTGTAGCACACTGTCAGACAGCAGTGCATATCGAAGAAAATAGTTGTTAAGCATGCATGTCACCAGATGTATTTTCCTTTCAAGAATGGTAGACAAATCAAATGAAAACCAGAAAAAAGCCTCAGAAAAAGATGCTTAGAAGGATACTGAACTTATTCTTTATGCTTCACTGCCCTTTACCTCTCTTGGTACCTTCCAGAGAAATCAGTATAGATGTATTTTTAGCTTGCTGTTTCCAACATCAATATGACATGATTCTGTCTTTCTATCAGTAAGCAGCTTCTACTATGTTTTCCTATTTTCTGCTAGCTACAGTTTACAAAGGATGTCACAGCTCTGGTAAGAAATGCATAGAAGCCATTTCCTTGTTTTTTAAGTCATGTTTGGTAGAGATCTGTAATAAGCCAACCGATTAAAACTGTTAAGTGTGATTAGAGAAATCTCTCCATAGTGTTAATCTTACTAACTTGCAGAATGTGTTTGTAGTACATGGTTTTCTTCATTTTTTGTTGGGTTTTGTGGGGGGGTGGGGAGGTTTGGTATCCTGTGCATAACTGGTGTTAAGACATGGTATTTATCTGCATCTGTATTTTTTTAAGTATCTCATCCTTCTTTTTCCTTAGTACTTTGCTGTGATGTTGTGTTTGTGGATGCGCTTGATATTTGCGAGCTAATGCAAAGACAAGATTCGATGATAACCTTGAATTCAGCTTGTTTTGATTAGGGGAGGATATGTAATATGACACCACACCTAACTGTCTCAGATGCTGAACAGTCCTGAGTTGCATTGATTAGCTCTGTTTTGTAGACTCTGTTTAATTTCAGTTTTTCTTAAGTTTTAAAAATACTGCTAGATAATTTCACAGCTGATAAAAAATAATTTGAGCTGCATGCCTGCTTGTTAATAATAGAGAAATATCTCCTTATAACAAGTAAAAGAGACCAAATAAATTTGTACCTTAAAATTTTACATTAGCTTACAATAAAAAAATAAGAATCATATAAAGGTGAATTACCTTTTTTTCATATTTTTATGCCTTTACTATATGTGCTTACTTTCTTAAACATGCCTAGTCCTCTCATTTTAAATATTAAAATATTTAGCATGGCTGTTAAAAGACCTAATCTAGCAAAATTATTTTCTGGAACTTAGTAATCAGTAATTGACAGGATACCTTATTTACGATAGAAGTAGTGCTTAAAATAAAAATGTGTTTGGTTAAGATTTTTAATATTTTCACCTCTGTTTTGGCAAAAGATCAGAATCTTCTTTTGCTGAGATGTATTAGACAGCCATTTAACCTGTCGACTGTTGAAAAATGATAAAACTTAAATGGGGAAAATTTTGGAAGTAATCTGGCTATATCTAATTGGTGGGGGAAATTTTGGGTGTGTTTCTGATCTTTTGAGAAAATAGACAATTGTAATTTTTATTTGTTGCGCATCCTACAATTTATTTGATTTCTGAGATCCTAGCCCTTTTCTAAATTTGTGGAGCATCCTCTGTTGCGTTTGCATGCATGCTTTAGTGAATGTCATTCAGGAATGGGGTAGGGCATGGTAAAATAAAATAGTGTGTTGCCAGAGTGGGAATTATTGTTCTTGTAGTGAATTTTTAGTGACACTGTCCTCTCATTTCCCTGTAGGCGTATTCTCAAGATGCCTACCTGAAAGGCAATGAAGCCTACAGTGGCAATGCCCGCAATATCCCCGAACCACCACCAGTTTGCTATCCCCGGCTGCCGTCTGCCCCGTCAGCCATGGCACAGCCAGTTGAAGTGTCTCCTCCAGACTCATCATCCAGCAAACAGCAAACCGGTACTCCAGTACTTACCCAGCCTAGCAGGGCTTATAGAATGGAAATACAAGTGCCTCCATCCCCAACAGACGTTGCAAAGTCAAACACAGCAGTGTGTGTTTGCAATGAGAGTGTGAGGACTGTCATTGTACCTTCTGAGAAGGTTGTAGATTTGTTAACCAACAGAAACAACCATACAGTTCCTTCACACAGAACTGAAGAAGTAAGGCATGGCATCAGTGAGCAGCCCTCTTTAAAAACAGTGTCAAGAACCACATCGCCATTGTCGTCCATACCCACTGCCCATCTAATTCATCAGGCACCAGGATCCAGATCATTGGAACCTTCTGGAATTTTACTGAAATCTAGCAATTACAGTGGACATTCAGAAGGAGTCTCAAGCAGTAGATCTCAAGCTGTGGATTCTCCTTCCGTATCTGTTAATCACTATTCTCCAAATTCCCATCAGCACATTGACTGGAAAAACTATAAAACTTACAAGGAATATATTGATAACAGACGATTGCACATGGGTTGTCGGACAATTCAAGAAAGATTAGATAGTTTAAGGGCAGCATCTCAGAGTACAACAGATTATAACCAGGTGGTACCGAACCGTACGGCTTTGCAGGTACGACGCCGCAGCACCTCTCACGACCGAGTGCCCCAGTCCACTCAGATTCGACAGCGCAGTGTCTCCCAGGAGAGGCTGGAGGACTCCGTGTTAACGAAGTATTGTCCACGCAGTGCCTCGCAAGGAGCACTGACAGCCCCACCCATTAGTTTTAGCAATCATAGAACTCGTTCATGGGATTATATTGAAGGACAGGGTGAAACCTTAGAAAATGTCACTTCTGAAAGTCAAATGCCAGATTCAAATGGAGAACGAAAGCAGACTTATAAGTGGAGTGGATTTACTGAGCAGGATGATAGACGAGGTATTTATGAAAGATCTAGGCATCAAGAAGTCCATAAATCTTTTCGAGGTTCCAATTTCACTGTGGCTCCGAGTGTTGTTAGTTCTGATAATAGGCGAATGAGTGGCAGAGGAGTGGGATCTGTGTCTCAGTTTATAAAAATTCCACCGGATCTGAAAACACTGCAGCCAAACAGGAATTTTCAAACTACTTGTGGAATGTCACTCCCTCAAGGTATTTCACAAGACAAGTCACCTCTTGTGAAAGTCAGAAGTAATTCTCTGAAATCACCTTCGATGCATGCCACAAAACCACCATTTAGCCAGAACTCATTTGTTTCTATCAAAGACCAAAGACCAGTAAATCACTTGCATCAAAACAGTCTGTTGACTCAGCAGACACGGTTAAAAGCTGAAAGTGCCCTGGATCACCAAGTGGAGACTGGGAAAAACCCCTGTTTGTCTGGAGCTTCTGTTAAGCCTGTCCCTCAGATGAGTGAGAACTCAGGCACCGCAGAAGTAGAATTATCTGTCACTCAAAGGAATCAAGACTTAAATTTACAAGAGGCTGAAATTCACCAGTCAGATACTTTAGACAATAAAGAAATTGTCACCCTAAGAGAAAAGCCTCCATCTGGTCGCCAAACACCGCAGCCTTTAAGGCATCAGTCTTACATCTTGGCAGTAAATGACCAGGAGACGGGGTCGGACACGACCTGCTGGCTGCCCAACGACGCGCGGAGAGAAGTCCACATAAAAAGGATTGAGGAAAGAAAGGCCTCAAGCACCAGTCCACCTGGTGACTCCCTGGCTTCCATCCCGTTCATAGGTGAGCTCATTTAGAGTCATTGACTGTATGTCCAATATTTAACACATATTTTTAGCAAGTATTATTTCTAATTTGACATGCACAGACATTTTGCACTGTGATTTTAAAACATTCATTCTGAATTTCCCAAGTTGTGCCAAAACCAGAGCCATAAGCTTACTCTTCTTTTTCTTTTCTTTTCTTTTATTGATTTTTAGACTCTATATATTCAGTCCCCTTTTTTTGTTTTTGTTGCAATGAAACAAATTCCCACTTTCTGGGGCCAGGGTACTCAGGAAACCAAATTGTACCTAGTTAGTGAATTATCTGAATTGAAAACCAGGCAGTAATCAATCTTTCATATAAATAGTGCTTTTTACATTCTAAAGCTTGTTTGTAGATTTAACTTGAGCTGAAAGGAAAAAAAAAAAGCTCTTCGTTATCATATTAACTCCTGGCATAGATTTGTGCCCATATTGAGAGCACCAACCACATGTCTTTAGTCTGCTCTCACCCCTCCCCACCCAGGTATCTTCTCCACAAGGCAGCCAGTGTGATGTTTCGAAAATGTCAATCAGATTGTGTCACTCCTCAGACCAGAACCCTTTGTTTACTTCCTGTGTTACCCAAAATAGAATCTCATATCCTAGAGGGCCTATACGGCATCCCATGATCTGCCTCCAGCCCCGTGCCCTGTCTTCCATGTATATGCATTCAGCTATGCCTGCTGTGCCGTTCTGGGACGTGACAAGCTTGTCCTGCTCTAGGGCCCTGGCTCTGCCAGTTCCGGGGTTACTCCCTGACTCGTTCTCACTCACTACATAGGCCTCTGCTCAGATGTTACCTCATAAAAGCACCCTTTCCTGACCCGCCTATCTGAAATAGTTACCCCACACACAAACACAGAATCTGGGAATTCTCTGTCCTCTTAAGCTACTTATCTTCACATCACTTGTTTCCACTTTACATGCTTTGTATTTTTTATTACATGTTTCTTTGTTGAGCTAAAACACAAGCTATGTGAGAGCCAGGATTTTAGATCTTTTGTTCAGTTCTCTGCCCTTAAATGCCTAGCACATTGCCTGACATATAGAAGTCACTCCATAAATATTTGGTGAAATAATAGCTAAATGATAAACTTGATATATAATTAAATATATGGCAACCCCCCCCCAATTCTCACCATAGTTTTCACCATAATTACTGTGCAGCTCCAAAACATAACTTGCTAACAGGATTATCACATATGTCCTCAGTATTATCTTCATTTAATAAGTGGGACATTTTACTGATGAAGAGGTCAAGTAACTTCCCAAAAGGCACACAATTAATAACCATTAGAAGACAGGGACTGGAGGCTTCCCTGATTCAGCCACATCACAGAGCACCATATATATATATAATGCGTTGGGAAGAGCTCCCCCTGGAGTTGTGTGATGTAGGGGCCTTGCTTTGAGTCCAAGACCTATTCTGTTACTGTTACCCCATAAGTTCATGAAGAGTTCTCCACAATTTGACAGTATAATGTGCTTCTCTTTGAGTAATTTAATTTTTCTTTTCTGGAGAAACTTTTTAAACCTCTTGAACTACTAGACTGTCAAGTGATACTGTCAAAATCAGCTGGAAAAAATTCTACATGACTTATCTGTAATAAATATGATATATTCAAACTTATACACATTGTGGGGAATCCCAGCCCAATTGTACTCATATTCATATCTGTACCGTTAAGGCCAAGTTCACAGAATAATAGAGCTTTACTGTAGGTCAAACCTTACACATCATCTAGAGGTTTCGCAGAACTAGTGATTGTTTTATGATTTTTTAAAACATAAAGAGCCTTATAACCTGTGATATATTTCATAGACCTGTGAGATCTTATCAGAATTTGACATAATTTCTTCCTACTTAATAAAAATAACATAATCGGATTATATTGGAATAATAAAAATTTGCTAGTTATAGCTGTTAATATTTCTTCCTACTTACTACTAAGTACAGGAATAAATCAAAGTCAGTTGTATTAATAGAGAACTTTTGTTAAAATATTAAATAAAAATCTACATAACTCCATATACATATAGATTTATGGGGAACATGACTAAAATAAATACTTTTTTATTCATTAAAAACAAAAATAGCCCTGGCCAGGTAGCTCAGTTGGTTAGAGAGTTGTCCCGAATGCCAAGGTTATGGGTTCAATCCCCAGTCAGGGCACGTATAAGAATCAACCAGTGAATGCATAAATAAATAAGTGGGACAACAAATTGATGTTTCTCTCTCTCTCTCTCTCCCCCCCCCTTTTCTCTGTCTCTCTCCCTCTCCCTCCCTCCCTCTCTGTCCCTTTCTCTCTCAGTCACTCTATCCCTGCCTTTTTCAATCCCTTCCTAATCAATAAATTAAGTTATTTTTAAATGCTCACTGATTGGATCTGATTAGATTTTACTTTAGGTACTTATTAGAGTCTCCTTTATAGTTACTATTAAGTATCTTTTGTTTAGTGAATCATGACATTTAAAAGTCACCCAGCACAGAAATGTTTGTATGGTTCATTTATTTCATATGTGCCTCCCAGAACCTTAATGTACAGCACATGATTACTGTGGTACACCAGTTTCACAGCACCAGTGGAATAGGGTAGAATAAAGGACTGAAATTAAAAGAGAATTCATTTCACTGTATATGTGAATGTCGTCCATGGATCTAAGCATTCTTAGGCCCTGAAGTTGAACACCAGTGCCCCTTAGGTTTTTATAGCATTTTCATGGTTTTTGTAAAATTGAATGCTGTTTGAAACATAAGTATGGAAAAGAATTTAGTTTTAATATTTAATTTTTGGAGTATAATATCAAAAGTATATTTTCTTTTACATAATATACTTGCCTTTTTACTGTGAAAACCTTTTAACTCTTTGATTTACCAAAATATTTTACTGTAAACTTGAAGTCCAAAGAAATATAAGGGTGGGCAAAAGTAGGTTTATGATAACAAATAACACAGTAATTAATAAATAATGATACAGGAATAAACTGTTTTGTGTATTCACAATTGTAAACCTACTTTTGCCTACTCCTGTATTTATTGGTCTGTTCTAGTAACTGTTGTTAAATATATGAATACCCAACCAGAAAAAGAACTTTCAGCATTTCACTAAAGTTACAAAATTAAGTATTCAAATCCTTTTATTATTGAGCATTAAAGTCTTTCCAATCTAGTTATTTTTTTAAATGCATATTTTGCCCTGGCTGGTGTGGCTCAGTGGATTGAGCGTGGGTCTGCAAACCAAAGGGTCACCTGTTGAATTTCCAGTCAGGGCACATGCCTGGGTGGTGGGTCAGGCCCCTAGTAGGGGGTGCACAGGAGGCAACCACACACTGATGTTTCTTTCCCTCTCTTTCTCCTTCCTTTCCCCTCTCTCTAAAAAATAAATTAATATCTTAAAAAAACAAATACATATTTAAGTGGGATAAGTGCCAGCACTGAAATGGAATAAAAGAAACTATTTGCAGTTTCCCAAAGTGTTTTCCAAGAACACGAATTCCATTTAGTTAAAGGGGAAAAAAATTGTCAGTGATCAAATAAATTGAGAAATGCTGGATTTAAATAAACAAATTTTGTTCATCTTAACAATGACTCTCATAATCATTAATGTGTTATTATATATTGTGGATTTTCTAGGTAGGATGTAATTTTTCTCAGAAGTATTTGACTATGAATCCTTCTATGTAGAATATCGCATTGTAGTGTACCATGAAACACACTTTGGGGTATGTTGCCCTATATTCTATGCTATTTTGCAGAATACTTAAATTAAAAGGAAAAAATAAATAAATTAAGGTTTGCTTTTGTATTGTCACCCTCCAGAATACCATATTCTGTGATTTTAATAAATACTTTGTCATTTGAAAGCATCACACACTAATGCAAAATATAATAATAATTAAGTGCCTTGGCTTTATTCCCAAAATATCAGATAATGGAGCCAGTTTATTTATTAACTTATTTATAAGAGTTAATGATATGTCTATAGAAAGAAAATGTTCCAACATTTTTACACCTTTAACATCCAACTTTTTGTCACGAAAATTTAGAAAAATGAAGAAAATAAACCATTTTATTTGTTTTTAAATTAGGAATATTAGTCACGGTATTTTGTGTCCCCCTCACACACACACACGCACACATTCACTTTTTAAAGCTTCACAGTAAATTCTGAAAATAAATTTTAACATCTTTTACAAGTAACCAAATGAATGAGTTTGTAGTAATTTGACATTTAGTAGCAAATATTAAGATGTGTTCTATAATCATGACTTTGTACATTAATTTATACTACCTTAATTATTAACATGAAGAAACTATAGCTGTATTACTTATATCCAGAATTCATCTCACATGTATTTTCCCCTCTTCTTTTCCCATATTTCTAATACTCTTTGTTCTTTTCACCCCAGAGTTGTCCAGTGTGTGTGTGCGAGTGTGTTAGCCTAAGTAAAACTGAATTACGTTGGTGTAGCCTTATTAGCACTGCCACTTTAAACCACTTTAGAAGGCTTAAAGCTTGTAAGTGACATTGTCTGTCCAGGTGAGCTTAGCTATCTGAAATTTATCCGAAAGGAAGTGGGTCACCTTGCACCCAGCTCCTTGGTTTGTGAGCTCCAGTCTCTAATGCCAGCAGTGATGCTGCAGGACACACTGAGCATTCCAGGCCGTCTTTTATACTAAGTACGTACTGAGTCTTCTTGCAAAACAAATCTGTAATGAGAAAAATTGTATGCTATCATCTTATACTCTTTCATATTCAGCTTTTCCAAAAATGTGACTCGATTGATTCTTTTTTTACTTAATCTTTAAGTTTTTACTTTAAATAATTTTTTTGTTTTTCAATTACAGTTGACATACAATATTATATTAGTGTCAGGTTTATGTATAATGAAGTTATCACCTTGGTAAATCTAGTACCCAACTAACACCAGACATACTTATTAGAGATTTTTGCTTATATTATTTGAGTGATGATGTGAGGTAATTTTTAATATAATAAAAGCAACCCAAAACTTCTGTATTACTTTATAACCTATTAAGTATTTCATGTACCAATCCTGATGATAGTCTGGTAGGAACTTTAGATCAGGAATAAATAACCCACTTTATGGATAAGGGAAGCTCAGTATATTGCCCAAGGTCTCTCAGCGAGTAATGGACAGAGCTGATTGCCTGCTACTTCCAGACCACATATTCTTTTGACAGTGCGCTAAAACTGTGTTGCATTTAAATTTTGCCTGTTTACTCTTTTAAACCTTAGCCTAAAGAATAGTTCTAAATTTAATATTCACCATATTTAGCTCAGATTTGGAATCTTTTCACTAAATAAATGTATTCCAGTTGTTTGTTGTTCACAGAATGATTTTAGATGTTCATTTATCTTCCTTTTGATAGTAACACTAGCTTTTATCCTAAAATATTTCAAATTTATCTGTAGCACACCTGATAGATTACTGTGCTTAATTATTTAGGGAAATATTTTTTAACTTTACACTTATGAAAACTGTGCAATTATTTCCCTAAAGTAGATTTTCTAGATTTTCAGCTATTTCTTTAATGTTAAAAATAGATCTGATAGTAACTACACTTTCAGCTCCATCTGTCAGTGTTTTAAATAGATGCAAACCTTGAAAGCCCCATAACAAATCCCTTGTTTGGAAAAACCTAGGATTCTATATTATTACATAAAATAAACAGATAATTTTACCCCTTTACTGGATTTATTATTGTCAGCCTCTTGAGCTAGAATCAACCCTTCTGATAATCCTAGTCCCACTTCTTTATTTTATAGGTAATTAACTTAATACCCAGAAAAATAAAGTGGCTTCACAAAATGAAACAAGATAGAATCTAAGCCTCTTGATTTCCTGCTCAGTCTTCCCCATTTCCAGTGGCTATTTTATGTGTAAAAATAGTAATTTTGCATATTAATGAAATTGGTGCATTAAAATTTTTTTAAAGTAAATGTTGAGTTTCTCAAAATGCTTACTTGCAACATTTGTCAGCTGGCAAGCGAGATCATTTTTCATACACACGTGCCCCCTCACTTAGATGCAAACCTACTCTGATCTAAGGGGCCGCAGAAATTCAGCAAAGTAATTGTAACCCACCATCTGTGACAGATCTAAAAGTAATACTTTCACTTGACCTTTTAAAATTTAGAGTAATTACTGTGATAATATGGTGCATCTTACATTCTGGATGAGCTGCTAGGCCCAGAATTGACCATGACATTGCACACATTCCTGCTTTTGCTCTTATTTCATCACCTGCCCTTCACATTCCTACTATTACAGCAGTTCCTCTTACAACTGCTCTCCTTTTACTTCAGTACCAACTGCCATATGGTCATGGTACGTATGAATCAAGTATTCCAAATTCTCCTCCCTTCTAACCTTTTGGAAACTCATCTATCTAGTAGGAAGATACAGCATTGAATTTCTTGGTTAAGATAATCAAATCTGTAAATGGCTTTCAAAAAGCCAAATATTAATTTAACTGTGTGTTTATTGACCTGACTATTAAAAATGCTTGGTCTTAGTTAAAAACCTGAATTCCAATTAGATGAGTTGAATTATTACTATAAAAAATGGGGATATTTGAACTAGATTGATGGTACCCCCTTACCAGTTTATGTAAAAATTAACAGGACTTACTGCTTCAAGAACTCTGTATTTTGTATAAAAGTTTCAATGAGTCTGCAGGGGTCTGTCACTTGATCAAAGATTAGAAGCACTTGTTAATATATTAGTGGTTTATTTTTTAAGCATTCTTTCTAACCATGCCCTTTTAATTTCATATAAATGGAGTTTCTTGAGCATGCCATTTTATCAACCCCAAAACTTTTCTTACCTGACAGGTAGTGTTAATGGGATTGAATAAAATTTGCCTAGGGGGTTCATTTTTTTAGGATAGCTTTATTTCATTGTATTTAAATTTAAATTAGATTGACATTTAATGGTATTGCCAAAGATAAATAAATTGTCATTTGTAAAGAAAGAGTTTATGTTTCCCTGTTGAAAAGATAATATATCAGAATGCAGATAAAAACAAAGGATAGTTGTGCCAGTGCCACTGAATTTCTTTTAAGACAGAAAGTCCATTAGCTGTATTTATTCTCCTTTTCCGTAAGGACAAGGAAAAAATCTCAAAGATTTTTAAATGTGTTTTGTTTGAGATACAGATTGACTGTTTAGGTCATTTGCAGTGAATGTCCTCTTCTCGTGGGACTTGGGGAAAAAAAACAGTTTATTCAATCCATATTTTTAGTAAAAAAATACATGTACACGTTCTCTTGCATTTTGGAAACATGAATTTGCTTTCATATTAGTTACCATTCCTTCCAGCTTAAACAAACTGATCCCCCTTCATGTGACCTGTAGTTTGCTCCGTCATTGAGTTTTATATTGTGAACATTTCTTAAATGGTTATACTGTGATTTGGGGAGTGGTAGCATCGCCTTTTTCTAGCAGAAGTGAAAGGATCTGACTATTCTACAGTCTATGCCAAAAATTCTGATAATTTCACTGAGTTGTGTAAAATTATCCTCAATTGTAATTATAAAGGACAAACTACATTGATGCTGTGTTCTTTTTCAGTAGTTATGTGACCTGTGAGAAAAATTCCACCTAACCCAGCTCATTTTAGAAGGGGCCTTGTTTTGCTCTCTGTTCTAACCTGCAGCATTGGACTTTGGGTATATGATGCTTATTTGTGAAAGGGAGCTAGAAACACATTGCATTCTACTTTTGTTCTGGTCAAAATTCTCTTGGTTACAGATAGTAGAAACTTATTTCAAATTAGCTCATGCCAAAAAGGAACATCTCCTCACAGTGAGGAAGTTCCGGGGTAGACCTGGATCCTGATGCTCAGTGACTTGACATCAAGATTGTCATTTTTTCCCCCTCAGTTTTGATTACTTTATTCTCAGATACTTTTTCTACACATGGTAAAAAAAGATGGCCACTGGCAACTCACAATTTATGAATTGTTACAGTTCTTATTTCCTGACAAAGGGGAGAGAAAGACCGTAATTTTCTCAGTTTCTGTGTATCGAATCTGAGATGAAGATAACTATAATTAGTCCTGACTAGATCATGTTCTCACCCCTGGGCCAGTCACTGGGGACTCGGGGTAGGGCCCCGCGATGGGTCAGGCCTAGATCATATGCCCTTCACAGGAAGGCGAGCCACTCGAGTGAATTCACTGAACCTCAGAGATAGATGGGCAGCTAATCAACACATGTTCTCTGTGGCCATCTTGCAGAATACGAAGAGTAACTATTAGAACAAGAACGTCATGAAGTGAAAATATTTGCCAGTTTATTAGATCAAAAACAGGAATGTTATCACTATTTTACTTTGTATTTGGTTATTTCATTAGTAGGTTTTCACAAGTTTCTCTCACATTTTTATTAGGCGTTTGTATTTCTTCCATGAATTGTCTTTGCATGTGCTTTCTCTTTTTCTGTTGTGATTTTAGTGGTTCTTATTTATAAGAGTTCTCTATATTTTAGGGCTTCCATTCTTTTTCATACTTCGTTGCTTGAAAAATAACTCAACAGTTATATATAAAGTTTCACAATATGCTTCCTTGATTTTGTACATGTCTACATTTTTCTTGATTTGTGAAATCTTTTATATGTTCTAAAATATCAGTTGATAAGAAGTAACAGTCAAAGAACATATATGAAGGACCTATGGACATGGACAATGGTGTAGGGATGACTGTGGAAGAGGGGCGGGGGGGTTGGGTGGAGGGTGTGAAGGGGAAAAAGTGGGACAACTGTACTAGCATAAACATAAAATAGTAAAAAACTAAGTAACAGTAGTAGAAATTTCTTATTAAGATATGAATAATTAATTTAAATAGAATAACATATAGTAGTCTCCATTTGGATAAATCCAGATTGAATTATGGAATATATATTATCTATGAGAACTAGTTATTCTTTTATCTTTGGAAAACACTGTTTTCCAAAAATATATAATAGCTTCAACATCCTCCCTCACCTTTTAAAAATTTGTTTACTTAAGTGAACAAAGTTAATTAAGACCTCACGTTTCTTAACTTAATTCTTTGATAATGTAATTTTATCATGAATGATTATATCATTTGATAATAGCAAGTTCAGCCCTAATAGTTCAGAATATGTGTTTTGCATGTGTTATTGGTATCTTAGTGTAGCAAGTGACATCCTAGGGTAAAGATGGTCAGCTGTTTATATCTGACAGAATATTTAAGTTTATTAAACCTTTAGAGATTTCTTGAAAATCTGACAACACACTGGTTTTGAAATTTTTTGTTTTTCCTTTGGCCAACTCAAGTTCTATTTTCTTACATTGGAAAATGAGATAAACCTGAATTATTCTTGTTTCTATATAATCTACACATTGGTAATAATTAAAACAACAAAGTTTTTCATATTTTTATAGGAATAAAGATTGGGTTTATTAGTAGCATCCATAATTATAAGGTCATATAATTGTGTGTATTTTAAAAATAAACTTAGGTTTTTCTTTTCTCTCTTTAACTAGTAGTATTTTGCATTTTTTTAAAAAATGCAAACAGTATTGAGTGTGTAAGGCAATGTCCTCGTCTTCTGCCTACACCTCCTCTGTTAATTCTTACTACCTGGAACAGGTGGGTGTCTATCCTTCCAGTCCTTTTTGTACTCATGCACTTGAAGCAGAGATTGTCATATCCACTGTGTTTCAGAAATTTTCTCCAAAATGTAGTAACTCAAAAGATAATGAATAAACACCCCCAGGAAGTTCAGAGTATAAAAAAAGTTGCTTTTGAAATTTTCTTTAATGCTTAATTCATGTGACATTTGAATTTCATTCCGTGATATTTGATTTTACATAAATAAACCTCAGTGTGTTTTAAATTACTTTGCAAAGTGTAAAATTGATTCTCCTGAGAGATTTTCCCACAGCATCTTGTAGACGTTCTCTGACACACATTATAAGCACATAGCTCCCGAGCTTGTTTTTTTAAAATACCTTCCTAAATATTTTCTCTACATGGATTTATGCAATAGACCTAATCTGAACCAGTCCAGTGAATGTTTTTAAACAATTAATCTCTTCAAATAATTAATTCTGTGTAAGTCAGATAATTCCTGAAGAAAACAGTATGTTCCCATTCATGTCACTACTCATGAATGCGTATCAGAATTATGGACCAGCAGTTCTATAGACCAAACTGACTTTATACATATGTATCAATTGAAAAAATAAACTTTGTTAATTGCAGTGATTTAAATACTAATGACATTTTTAAAGACGAGTCAACCTTTAGTAAAATTAAACTTTTGTCCTTGATGAATTAAAAGCCTCAGTTATCTCCTCGCTTTTGGAAAAGCATGATTGCACCCCGAGTGTCATGGACTTAGGAAAATGGTTTCACGGGGAAATTTTCAAAATATTTTCTGTTGTTAAATTTTAAAGAGCTGCTTTTAATGGAAATTGTAGAAACAGAAAATAAGCTTAAGATAGTCTGAATTTACTGACTTTAGCCATAAAATGGAAGTGTTAAAATTTTGTGTCATTATTATCTTGATTATAATACTGATCATTAAGATGGTAGAGGATTCTTAGGATTGGTCATAAGTAAAATATTTGACCTTTTAAGTCAAGGACTCAAAACCCTGTTTGTATCATTATATTCTTTAAAGAGTTTTATTATAATTTTCTAAGGGTTTGGACATTTAATTTTAAGGGTTGTAGTTCTTGCATCCTGTTAAAATACATTCTCTTGGCCTGCAATATAATTTAAACTCCTGAAATATTTATAAAAGTAAGAATTTTGTACAGAACTACTGTTAACCAATTTAGAAAACAAATCTAATTTATACTTACAGAACAGGAACCCTGGTATCAAACTGTCTGGGTTCAGATTTCATCCCTAGGGCTTGGTAACTTCACACAGGTTGCCCCTCTATCTTGGTTTTTAAAGTAGCACTTCTATAGAACAATCCATAAAATAGTACTTCATCGAATTTCATAAGAATTAAATGAAGTAATACTTGTAAAGTATTTAGAATGGTGCTGGTGCATAGTAAGCACTATTCATATGTTAACTATTGTTATTATGTGTGTGTGTGCATTCACATTTCTGCCCGTGGCAGGCTTTTAAGGTTAAAATTTATAACACCTAAAATATTTAGATTTGTGTAAGGGTTCAAGGGAGCAAATGGTGATTTCTCCTCTGAGTGAGGGCCTACATCTCCCTGAGGAGGAAGGTCCTTTTTCTGATTTGTACTAAAGTGCCAAATAAACCAGCGGTGGCTTTCTCGGTCCATTTGGGCTGCTGTAACGAAATACCATAGACCTGGTGGCTTAAATAAGGGAAATTTATTCCTTGCAGATCTGGAGGCTAGGAAGTCTAAGATCAAGGTGCCAACAGGTTCAATATCTGTTGAGGACCCACTTCGAGGTTCATAGGCATGTTCTCCCATGGTGGAAGGATCAAAGGAGCTTCTGGGATCCCTTTTAAAAGGTCACTAATCTCATTTATGAGGGTAGAGCCTATTCACCTGATCACTTCTGGAAGGCCCATCTCCATTTACCATCACAGTAGGTGTTAGGTTTCAACATAAGAGATTGGGGGGGTGGGCAGGCACACAAATATTCCGTCCATAGCACTGGCCTTGATAGTGTGCAACTTCTTCTGGCAGTGATATACTGTTTTTTCTTACTTTTCTACAAAAATTGAAGCTACACTTGAGACTGGGGGTGGGGGACGGTAAGATTTTAGGAATTGGTACTTGGAAAGTCACCGTATTTTCCTGTATATAATGTGCTCCTATGTATAATGCGCACCCATGTTTTTGGCCCAAACTTTATCAGGGGAAAAAGTCTTTCATTGTAACTTTTTAATTCAATTATTTATTTATGTTTAGATACTTGTTTTTTTTTTGTATTATAAAGAAGTTTTAGCATTTATTTTTGAGCATATGAAGATCCTTATGGCTTTCTAGAGTTACACTTTTAACACATAAGCACAAATAAAAGAATTAAAAACATTTATATAGATATGGAATTAGTACTACCTATGTATAATGCACGTCCTTATTTTTCCCTCACAAATTTGGGCAAAAAAGTATGCATTATATGCATAGCAAAATATGGTAGGCCTCAACCAATCACCTTGCTTAGCTGCCTGAAATGATAATATGCATTGAATTTAAAATTTGAAAAATAATTATTTTAGGGTAGTGTATGATTGCTCTGCTTTTGTAGATTTAGGTTTTGAATACCTAAAAACTTTGGTATCTTTTTGATCAGTTAGTGAAGGTCTTGGTTGATTGGTAGAAGAAGCAAAAGAAGCAACTCATTTAATTTCTTATACCATATACTCAGAATTATTTGGAATTACTGGAATACTAACTGTATAAGTAGATTTTTTAACAAGCCGAATATACCATTTATTGGTACTCTATGGTTAAGTGTTAAAATCTTTATCTGGTTCTTCTCATAATGATAAATGATTACTCTGTTATTGTTAATAACAATTAGGTCATTCAACATTTCAATTTTTATTTTATCTAATAGATGAACCAACTAGCCCTAGCATTGATCATGATCTTGCGCATATTCCCGCTTCTGCTGTCATCTCAGCCTCTACCTCTCAAGCACCCTCTCTAGCAACAGTCCCTCCCAGCCTTACAACTTCAGCTCCTTTAATTCGACGTCAGCTCTCCCATGACCAGGGTATGTTTCAATGAGTGCTTATGTAAACCATCTTTCATTCTCCATTTTCTATTTAGAATACTATGACACACTGTGACCTTGTCACCATTAAAAGGATCTGAAAACTATTTGCAGACGTCTAAATGTTGGATTTTAATTCCAGAATCTGTTGGACCTCCCAGCCTGGATGCCCAGCCCAACTCAAAGACAGAAAGATCAAAATCATATGATGAGGGCCTAGATGATTACAGAGAAGATGCAAAATTGTAAGTCTCAAGCATATTATTTTAAATATTTATTTGTGGGTGTTCAGCATCGCTTTGACATACAAATATTAAATTTAATGATGTCTTTTGTTTTTTTTAACTTTATGACATTAGAAATGTAAATAAAGTCAAAGTTCTTACTATATTCTAATTGAATTTTCAAATTAATACTTAAAAATCAGTAGTATACAAACACAAAAATATGTATATTAAATAATCACTTCCCACTCTAAACCTCCATCCACCCAGTTCTACTTTTACATATAACCGTATTTTTGTTTTCTTTTGTATAATTTCCAGAGTTACGCTCTGCATAAAAATCATACACACAATTTACCTGTGCTCATGTCCCTATTCCAATTACTTTTTACAAAGAAATCATAGGTGCTGTACACACTGTTCTTGGAGATAATTCAGTGCATACAATCCTGACTCATTCTTTTTTGTGACTGTTTAATTTTCCATTCAATAGTTGTACTTTAGTACCTCCAACCAGTGTTGTATATCCTATTAATAGACATTTAGATTGATCAAATCTTATTCTACCACAAACAATATTTCAGTGACTATATCTATATATTATTTAGCATGTAAAAATCACGGTTGGAAAAGGATTGTTACGGGAAGGGGTATGTGTATGTTTTATTTTGATAAGGATACAAGGAAGCAAATGGTAGTTTCTTCTCTGAGTGAGGGTCCACATGTCCCTGGGGAAGAGGGCCTTTTTTTCTGATGTTCACAAAGTGCCAAAAAAAAACTAGCAGTGGCTGTCTCAGTCCATTTGGGCTGTGGTAACAAAAATACCATAGACCGGGTGAGTTAAGTAACAGAAATTTATTCCTGTTATTTATTCCTCCGTTGCTCACTGTAAAGACCATACCAAGTCACATTCCCACCAGCAGTGTACAAAAGTCTCTGCATTTTCTTATTATTAGTTGAACACCATTTCATGTATATTTAAGAGGTATTTATTTCTTTTTCTGTAGGAAACTACTTTTTCATGTTTCCTACTAGTTTTTCATACTGACTTCTGGGGGCTCTTTATATAAACGAAACTAGCTGCTTTGTTGAGATAAGTGTTGCAAGACTTTTCCAATTCATTATTTTCCATTTCGTTTTCTTAATTTTTTTAACCATGAAAAAAAGATTAAACATTTTATTTTATTTTTTTTGCAGTCAAATTTAGAAATGTTTTTTAATGGTATTTGGATTTTGAGTCAGACTGAAAAAGCCTTTCCTCTGGAATTATAAAAAATTCTTCATTGTTTACTTCTCAAATTTATATGTTTTTCTTTTTCCTTTTTGTGTATTTACAACTTTGACTCACCTGAAATTTATTTTATTCTAATTAATGAAATAAAGAGCCAACTTTACATTTTCCAGTGTCTTTCAGTTGTCCCAAAAGCATCTATTGAGTGTTATACTTTCCAGTGATATTTCATCTTTATTATAAGCTAAATTTTATATATGTTTAGTTTTATTTTTAGACTCTGTTCTGTTCAGTTAGTTCATCTGTTTATTCATATATACCAGATTCTGTCAATTATAGTGGTTTTACAATGTTTTAGTATATGGGGCTATTCACCCTAATTACTTTTGTCATTTCCAAATTGTCCTGGCTATTTTTATTATACTATTTGAACTTGAAAATTAATTTTCTAGTTCTTAAACTCATGAATGTTTTCATTGACGTGATATTTAATTTATAGATTAATATAGGGAATATTAACTTTATGATGTTGAACTTTCTGTCAAAGAACAGTTTGTCTTTTTTATTATAGTATTTTTGCATAGATTCTGTGAAGTTTTTTTATGATTATTTATAGTCCAATAAAATTACTTCTTCCCATACCACCAATTTTTAAATTTAATTTTTAATTAAGTTTATCAGGGTAACATTGGTTAATAAGAATATACATGTTTTAAGGGAAGATTTGTACGATGCATAATCTATCTATTGCATTGTGTGCTTGCTCACCAGCAGTTTGAGGGAAGTTTGTATGAGGTGTGACCATTGCAGAGGTCCAGGCTAGCAGGAATTTTTCTAATGATGCAGGATTTCATTTGTGAGATTTTAAAAATTTATTTCGTCCTCACTGAAAGATACCAGTGATTGCCACATTTCATAGTTTGCTTTACCCTACACACTGCTTCTTGCAAGATGGCAGAACTGTGTGTTTCTCCCTTAGTTCTCACCTCCCCTGATATTCATGGGAATAAATGAGGCTCTGTCACCAGCAAAAGCACCCTCCCATTGTTCCAAACCAGGGAAGATTGATTGGATTTCTCAGAGAACAGTGCCCTGCAGTTTTGTTTGAGGCGTGTAACCAGTGGCATCCTCTCTTCCTGTATTCATTTTTTACTTCATTGCATTTAACCACCTTTCTTCATTTTTTGTAGTGCATGGCTACAGATATCTCCTGATAATTGGTGGAGATGGAGTTTGTGTATTTGTTTCTGGTTACCTTGTAGTTCGGGGAAGAGGGTCCCCAGTTTCCAGGTTTCTGAGAGGAGAGGACAGTGTCATCTTCAGTTACATCTTAAAATGCTAAGTCCCTTAAGTGAATTTGGAATTTAAAAATAACAACAAACTTGTCCTAACTGGTGGTTCAGTTGGTTGGGCATCATTCCACAAGGTGAGGAGCTGCTGGTTCAAATCCAGGTCAAGGCACACGCCTGGGTTGTGCGTTCTGGGATCGAACCCACAACCCAGGCATGTGTGCACAGGCGGCTCATCAGTGTTTCTCTCCCTTCTTCTCTCCCCCACCTTTCCTTCTCTCTAAAGATAAATAAGTAAAATCCTCTCTAAAAATAAATAAACGAAACAACAAGAAAACAACTTTGTTCCCTAAAGTTTAATGATTTTAAATAACTGGTGTGACTCTGTTTTCTGAAGCCCTAAGACTTTGTAGGGGCAACAAGTTGTTCTTGCTGAAATCATCCATGATGTGCCTGGACGGACAGAGTCGCCACTGGGACCAGCCCTGGCAGCACTCCTCCCACCACGTGTAGGGTCAGAGTGTCCACAAGTTGAGCGGGTGTAGACATGCTATTCTCTTTGTGTTTGACTATTGATGGCAACTACTTACCCATGGTTAACACTGTGGAAATCCTTTTGCAACTCTGGTTGACCAATCATAGAAAGCTCAGTGTTTAGCCTGAGTAGCTTTTCTTTCATCTAAAAAAAAGGATAAGAAAATATCACACTTTATGCAGAAATAGTTTTCATGTACCAGATCAACTGAGAAAGCTTCCATCATTGTATCAAAAGTGTAAGTAATTATAAAATTAGCTCTTTTTCTCACTTGTGTTGAATAGTGGACATTTAATATTGAAAGGGTGACATGTCAACTCACTAATGAAAGGTTGGCTGTATTATAAAACTATCCTTAACATCTTTAAAGTATTTTCTACACTATTGAAAATACTTACATATTTCTTTTCCAACAGGTCTTTTAAGCACATATCAAGTCTAAAGGGAATCAAGGTCGGTATTGAATATTTTAAAAATATCAGCAAATGATAAATGTTTCTTTTTACCTTAGTTTACTTAGCTCTTCACAGAGAATGATTTCTTTTATTTATTAGATACATTTCATAAATGTCATAATCTTTTATTCTGTCTCATATATATATAAAGCATTCTTTTCTAATTTCTAAACATTTTATAGGATGGGACTAAGATGGGTTTACAGTTGTGAGTTTATATAAAATAGAGTTTATTCTTATATTATTATTTATTACTGTTTTTTTCTGTATAAACAGCTGCAAACTTACTTTGGCCACACCCTGTGTAATACTACTGTACACATGTTATGCTGGCTTTTCTCACTTTATCAGTTTAAGGCCCCAAATCGAACTGCCCAGCAATCCTTCTGTATTTTGTTGTATGTTTGTTTTCCTAGCCTCAAAATGACCATTTCATGCCTTCCCTCTGCCCTCCCTCCTACAAGCTACCCTCATCCCCTCTCGTCCTCCCTTTTCCCATACTTCACTGGAAAGTAAAAGCTGTTAGACAGGAATTTCCTTATTTTACTTCCCCCAAAGTATCAGCTACCTTCATTTATTCCCACACTTTCTGCCTTCTCTACTCTTATCTTTGTACTTGGAAGATTATGCTATTAAAAACCAACATCCACATTTCTCATTTTCTCAAGAACCCTCTCTCTTCTGTAAAATTGCTCTCCAATGGCTTATTCACCATCATATATAAGTATGTTGTACTCTGTAAGCATGTTCTAAAACCTTTCTCGAATCGACATTTCCCCTGTTTTTTCTATTTTTAATTTCCACTATTCACCACAGAACTCCTAGGAAAAAATTGTCCATAATTTCTACTTCTCTGTGTCACATCTTTCTCAACCCACATGCGCACATCAGAGTGGCCTTGCTCAAGCTAATGCGTTGCCTGTGGCATTCACGTTCCAAAACAAATAGTTACTTAGATTTTTAACTTTTTTGACCTTCCAGTAACCTTCAACACAAAAACCCACTCCCTTTCTGAAACACTTTTTTCTGCTGGTTTCTCTGCCTAATATTTAAAATGTTGGGAGCTGGTCCTGACCCCTCTTTCCTCTCTATCCAGCCTGATTTCCCTGATAATCTTCCAGAGGTCTCCCAAAGTTTACATTGCTGGCCTTGGCCTCTTCCTCCAACTGGAGCTCACACAGACTGTGCCTACATAACATCTTCAGTAGGATGTTTAGTAAGCAGTACAAAGTTTATATGCCCCATAGACCTTGATCACCCCCAGACACATTTATTCCCCCAGTTTTTTCCCTGTCTCACTAAGTCAACTTTAATTCAGGATTTAGCCTTTTTTCCATCTCACCCTCTCCTGTATCAGGTCCTGTCTCCACTATCCGGATTCTTTATATTCCTCCCTGTCTTCACTTCTGCTACTTGAGTCCAAGATGTCATCGCTTCCCACCTGGATTCCTCCAGTAACACCTTTGTCATGCTGAATCCATTCTCCATGAGCAAGCAGTGACTTGTGTTGACTACCTAATGCCATTTGCCTGATTCATTTTCTGATGGCTCCCTCCACACTTCCTACCAAGGCCTGAAAGACCCTAAACCATCGAGAATTTTCCATTTCTGTTACTCATATTGAATAGTGAACATTTAAAATGATATCGATAAAGACTGTATGTTGCCATGTAATGTGCTCCCGTATATAATGTGCACCCACATTTTTGACCCAAACTTACAGGGAAAAAAATGTTTCATTTTAATTGTTTAATTCAATTATTTATTTACATTTAGAAACAAAACCAATTATCATATTCCAGGATATTATTTTGCATGTAGATATCGTTATTGTTTTCTAGAGTTACACTTTTAACACATAAGCATAAATAAAAGAATTAAAAACATTTATATAGATATAGAATTAGTATTACCCATATATAATATGCATCCTTGTTTTTCTCTCAAAAGTTTGGGCAAAAAAGTGTACATTATACTTGGAAAAATATAGGATGTACATTCATTAACTGTACATTCTCCCTGAACTCTTCTTTCCCTGACCTTCATGATTGGCTTTTTTAAGCCATGATTGGCAATTTCTCTTCCAGATTTAAACTTAAATGTTCTTTCTACGGAGAGGCCTTGCCTCAGCACCACTAATTTATAGCTGCTGCTGCCATGCGTTACTGCATCTCAGTGTTTTTCATTCTTCAGGTGGCACTGCTCACAACCTGATCATTTTCTTGTTTCTTTTTAAATTCTTCGTCTTTTTACACTAAAATGTGACCTTTTGAGAGCAGGGAAATTACATTGTTTTTATATTTGTTTTAAAAATTACAAATTCCTTCAGATGACTTAAAAATGATGGTGGTCAATTTACATTTTTTAATAAGACTAGAAATTTTTCTAATATAATTGATAGTTAGGATTTTTCAAAAATAGCCCTTCACTTGGAACACTAAATAAAAGACTTTTTCAGCAAAGCAATTTTATTGTGCAAACATTTATAAAGAAGAAAGCTGACATTTTGTGCTTTTTTTTTTTTTTCCTTTTTGGTCTTTCCTGTAGATCACAGACAGCCAAAAGTCATCAGAAGACTCTGGATCCAGGAAAGATTCTTCCTCAGAGGTTTTCAGTGATGCTGCAAAGGAGGGGTGGCTCCATTACCGGCCACTGGTCACTGATAAGGGCAAGGTAGAGCATGTTCTTAGTTCCTGCGAGTGAAAGATAGACAGACACTGAAAACTGAAGCATGAAGTCTGTATATAAAATGTCAACATATCCAAGGCCCTGGCTGGTGTAGCTCAGTGGATTGAGTGCAGGCTGTGAACCAAAGGGTCATGCTTTGATTCCCAATCAGGGCACATGCCTGGGTTACAGGCCAAGTCCCCAGTAGGGGGCACACGGGAGGCAACCACAATTGATATTTTTCTCCCTGTCTTTCTCCTTCCCTTCCCCTCTCTCTAAAAATAAATAAATAAAATCTTTAAGTAAAATAAAATAAAATGTCAACATATCCAGAATAAAGAATGGAAAACATCTTTTATAAACACCTTCTTCCATATAAAGGAAACATTATTTTTTTAAAAATTCTAATCAGGACATCCGGCCAAGATGGAGGCATGGGTAGACACACCGTGCCTCCTCACACAACCAAGATAGAGACGATGACAATTTAGAAACAGAATATCAACCAGAACTGACAGAAAACTGATCTGAATGGAAGTCGGACAACCAAGAAAATAGACATGTTCATCCAGACCGGTAGGAGGGGCCGAGTCGGGCAGCCGGGTGTGGGTCACAGAGCAGAGAGCATTAGGACTGGGAGCATGAGGCATCCGGGGGCACAAGACCACAGCCAGTGGACCCTGAACTCGCAAGGGGCAGCTGGCAGACCCCGGCCAAGGGGTGGCAACTGGCAGGCCCAGCGAGGCGGCAATTGTGAAGCAAGGCACTGGGCGCAACCCAGGATCCCGGTGCTGGGAAATAGAGCCTTGGGGCACCAATTGAGGAAACCTGTAGGGATGGCGAGCAGGGAGGGACTTCCAGTCTCTCAGAAGAGGTCCTTGGAGTTTCCCACAGCGTGCACAAGCCCACCCACATGGGAATTGGCACCAGAGGGGTCCAGTTTGCTCAGGGGAAGCAGCAGAAGGGACTGAGATCCCAAAGAGAGCGGATCAAGAGCCATTGTTCCCTCTCGGACCCCACCCCCACATACGAAGTGACAACCCAGCGACTGGGGTGCCTTGCCCTGGTGAACACCTAAGACTCCGCCCCTCATATGCAACAGGCGCGACCAGACCAAAGGAGAGGGAGATGGCTCAAACAGAATTAAAAGCCCCAGATCCAATATTTTTTTACATGACCGAGAGATAGCCAACCTATCAGGTGCAAAGTTCAAATCACTGGTGATCAGGATACTCACAGAATTGGTTGATTTTGGTTGCAAATTAGATGCACAAATAAAGGTTACAATAAGTGAAACAAAGAAAAATGCACAGGGAACCAATAGTGATGGAATGAAAGCTGGGTCTCACATCAATGGAGTGGACTAGAAAAAAACAACCAGAAAAGAATGAAGAAATAAGAATTCAAAAAAATTGAGGAGAGGCTTAGGAACCTCTAGGACATCTTTAAATGTTCCAACATCAGAATCAGAGGAGTACCAGAAGGAGACGTGGAAGAGCAAGAAATTGAAAACTTATTTGAACAAATAATGAGGGAGAACTTTCTCATTGTGGCAAAAGAAATAGACTTCCAGGAGGTCCAGGAAGCTCAGAGTCCCAAAGAGGTTGGACTCAAGAAGGAACACACCAAGGTACATCATAATGACATTAACCAGGATTAAAGATAAGGAGAGAATCTTAAAAGCAGCAAGAGAAAAGGAGACAGTTACCTACAAAGAAGTTCCCATCAGGCTGTCAGCTAATTTCTCAAAAGAGACCTTGCAGGCAAGAAGGGGCTGAAAAGAAGTATTCCAAGTCCTGAAAGGCAAGGACCTACATCCCAGATTGCTCTATCCAGCAAAGCTTTCATTTAGCATGGAGGGCAGATAAAGTGCTTTTCAGATAAGGTCAAGTTAAAGGAGTTCCTCATCACCAAGCTGTTATTATATGAAACGTTAAAGGGATTTATCTAAGAAAAAGAAGATAAAAAAAAATGTATAGTAAAATGACAGCAAACTCATAATTATTAACAACCACACCTAAAACAAAAACAAAAATTTAGCAAAGAACTAGAACAGGAACAGAACCACAGAAATGGAGGGTCAGCAACAGGGGAGTGGGAGGAGGGGGGAGGGGGAAAAGGTATGGAGAATAAGTAGCATAGATGGTAGGTAGAAAATAGACAGGGAGGGCAAGAATAGTATGGGAAATGTAGAAGCTAAAGAACTTATGACACATGGACATGAACCAAAGAGGGGGAATGTGGGTAGGAGGGTGTGTGCAGGGGGGACGGGAATGAAGGGGGGAAGTGAGACAACTAATAGCATAATCAATACAATATATTTAAAAATTCTAATCACATTTAATTTTCTAGTTTTTTTATTCTGTGTATCATCTGTGGAATATATTGTCTTACATTTTGATAATATAAAGGAGAAATCAAGATGTTTAAGAAGAAACTTCGCTTTTATCATTAAAATTTGTTAATTATCACAGTAATTTCTTAGAAAGTGGCACTTCTTCATACTAATAATTTTAAAATTTTTATTTAACTTTTCTCAATTTATTATTTCAAACAGTATTTTTTAAAAATACTTTATTTATTTATTTTTTAATTTTAGGGGTAGGGAGGGAGAAAGAGAGGGAGAGAAACATCAGTGTTTAGTTGCCTCTTGAGCGCTCCCCTACTGGGGACCTGGCCCACAACCCAGGCATGTGCCCTGACTGGGAATCAAACCGGCGACCCTTTGGTTTGAGGTCAGCACTCAATCCACTAAGCCATACCAGCCAGGGCTCAATTCATTATTAAATTTTCTTTATAATTTCCTCTTTTTACTTAATTTTATAAATATTGAGTTATATAAATGAGTATCATAATATCACTATATATTTCATTAAGTTAATTCCATTACAATGAAAATTTTGCCATAGTTTCCTACAATATTCAGGCTGCTTATTTATAACAAAATGTTGATATTGTCAAAGAGTTTAACAGTTTAAGAAAACTCACTTTGGATGTGACTGTTGTTACTTGATCATACGAAGTTGATCAATTTTGTTAATTCATTACTTAAAAATACTCTTTTGGGATCTCCTTAGCAGTGTTTCTTATTTTCATTACCTATGACTGTGTTAAACCTGACTTTCACTCAAAAGAATTTTCTGGCTGACTTTTTTCTTTTTTTTCTATTCCTTTAGCATTTTAAATATATTTTGCAATGCCTGTTTTTATCTTAATTTCTGTTTATTTTCCTAACCAAATTGAAGTTGAGATTTCCCTGTCCTTGATTTTGATACGAATATATTGCCTAACTTGGTTTGTGCCCCACAAGTTTTGTCTTTCCTCTCCTAACAAGTATGTTTTGAATTAAATCAGGCACCTGCTGTATTTGATGTATATTTCTGCTTAACAGTGTTGCTTAATGTGTTTATCCTGTCACTGCAACTTAGCCAAGGATTAAGTATGCCTGACCCGCTTCATGTTTTCTAGCGAGTTGGTGGGAGCATCCGGCCGTGGAAGCAGGTGTACGTTGTACTTCGAGGCCATTCGCTTTACGTGTACAAAGATAAGCGAGAGCAGATGACTACATCTGAAGAAGAACAGCCCATCAGTGTTAACGCTTGCTTAATAGACATCTCGTACAGTGAGACCAAGAGGAAGAATGTGTTCCGGCTCACCACACCGGACTGCGAATGCCTCTTTCAGGCTGAAGACAGAGACGATATGTTAGCCTGGATCAAGACCATCCAGGAGAGCAGCAACCTAAATGAAGAGGTGTGGTTTCTAAACGGTGTTGATAAAATGGGACAAGTTCGTTCACATTTTTCTTATTTCTTTTTTTCTTTAAGAAGACTGAAAGTATATGATACATTATTTTTACTTACTGGGATATCACCTGTAGAAGTAAAAAAAAAATAGATTATGTACTCTGCGTACCGTCTCAGAAGCTGGGAGCCACAGATCAGGAGACTGGTTCCTAGTTCTGGTCATTACCTTCATGGCTAAATAATTCGAAATCTGTCTTCTTATATCTCAGACAGGAATGTTATGTGGCTTAAGTTATAGTGACAATACATATGAAGACAAATTACTATGTAAATGCAAAGAGATAATGACATGGTGGGTTTTGTTAGTGGAGTCATGCAGTTAGGAATATAATATCACCTATTGTAATAGATTAATTGGCTTTAGGAAAACTTGAATGATCTGAAATTATGTTATAAGTCTTTTTTTTAAACAAATAATATTTAGGGAGTTAAGAGAGTTTCTAGCTCACAATCATCAAGATATTTTTACAGTGTTAATTTCGGCAGCAAAGGCAGTTTTTTAAGTGTATATAATGAAATTGTAAGCCCAAAATTCAGCAATCATCGGGTCTAGCTTTTATTTGAGTACCTTTTTTGTACAATGAGTACCCTCGTTGACACAGTTTTTCTAACACATTGTTTTCACTTTTTGTGCCCATTGTTAGGACAAAAAGGAAAAAGCAACTTCCTTTTCTCTTCAGTGCTTAGGAATACATACAGTAACTATAAGGTTATGCAGTTTATCTTCTTTAATTTTAATCATTCCATTATATCCAATTCAAATTATGAAAACTTACCTATGCCTGTGCTTTTTATCTGTGATAGTTTACATGCTCCCTTGTTTGTGGTTAAAAGTTAACACCAGATTGTATCAGTACACCCTGTGTTCCACAGCCACCACTACAAAGAAAGCATCAGACCTGAATTTTTGCAAAGAAACAGGGAGAATAAGAACTTGAATGTAGATTTCAGCTTTAATAGCACCTGCTACATGCTAAGCATTCATAGAGCATCCTTGTTAAACTTCCTTCAGGTGACTTCATCTGTAAAACATAGAGGGCTGTTTTAAGGACATATGAGATAGTGCTTATGAAGAACGCATGCTGCCTGGTAGATAATAAGCATTTACTTAATGTCAGTCATTGTCATCACCATCATCATCCAAAGTTAAGACACAGGTATTTTTTCGTTTTATAGATAAGAAAGTAATAATTCGCTGAGCACATACCATATGGCAGACACTATTTTAAGCATTTTACATGAATTAATCTCAGCAGCCATATGAATGTGTCCTATTATTTTTATCATCATCACCATTTCACAAACAAGGAAACCATGTAACAAAGACAGGTTATGTAATTTCCCCAAGGCAACATAGCTGATAAGGTCAGGGGGAGGATTTAAACCAGGAAATCTTATCCTCTAGGTCTTAACCATATGATCTCTCTCCTGGGAAGTGAGAAGAATCATTTTGAATTTGAGATTGTTTGACTTCAAAGCCTGTATATTTTGTAAATTATATTGTTTGTTGTAATCAAAATGAGACAACTAAAAGAAAATTTTTGAGGACACATGCCGATGTATAATTTAAATCAATAGAAAAAAATCATCACTTTAGGGTCAACTCTTAAATTTTCCATACAGCATATTATAAAATTTAACTTGTTGGGGTTTTTTAAAAAAAGAAAACTTTTGAGCTTTTCTCTTTCGATAATGTGTCACTTCTAGCACTTAATTGAACCTTAATCTCTTACTCTTATAACAATGAACAATTTTGGCAGTATTTTTCATCTTCAGTCCAACTGAGTGTTTTGAAATGCTGGTCATTTTTTTTTTTTGTATTAGAGAAAAAACTGACTTTCTGCTTCCCAGTCATTAATTTAAAATGACAGATTAATCAGTTAGAACACTTGGCTACTCACTGGTGCTGTTCTAAGTATTGCTGTGGACAGAAGATAAACAGAAAACTCGCTCAGTGAGGGTGGAACTTGGAACACTGGTCACACGGTGACTGTGGGGGGTGGTGTTGAAGGGAGGGTTCACAACGACTCCACGGAGGGTAAATACAGTGTCTTTGCTGAATATGCAAAGTAGGGCAATAGAGCGTCTCAAAAAATTAGGGATTCCTGTTTTTAGAGTTGACCATCTAATTTTACCTTTTTATTCTGTAGGACACTGGTGTTACTAACAGGGATCTAATTAGTAGAAGAATAAAAGAATATAACAGTCTAATGAGGTGAGAATTCCAATCTGTGCATAAGTTAATTTGGGTATAAAATACTTATTTGTTAAGAAACATTCATTTCTTTCAGCAGCAAAGCGGAACAGTTGCCAAAAACACCTCGCCAGAGCCTCAGCATCAGGCAGACTTTGCTTGGTGCTAAATCAGAGCCCAAGACGCAGAGCCCACATTCTCCGAAGGAAGAGTCAGAGAGGAGGCTTCTCAGCAAAGGTACTGATGTTGGCATTCTCAGATAAACTGAACAAATGGAATGGTTTAAAATTGGAATTTTAAAGGTATTTTCATATTTTTCTGTACTGATTTTGCTAACCTCAGCCCAGCGTGCACTAGCTTAAAGACCCCTGTGGGCCTGATCTAGGCCATTGGGACCTGTCCCTTTAAGGTGAGGTTTGAGGTGCCAGTTCTCGTGACAAAGACAAAGTGAAGGAAAGTACAACACATACATCTACACTGCAAATCTGATTAATGCAGAGGATCAGGCGCTGTCATTTTGAGAATAATTATGCTTCTTTCTGTAAAACTCTCACTATAAAGTTGTCACATTGATTATATTTTCTTGACTGTGTTAAAGAAAATTATGGTACAGATTGTAAAAAGGTAAAGATAAATTGATAACTACTAAATTGTATGAAAAGTTAAAAGTAGTGCTATTTAAGGAAGAGAAGATAATACAATATTTTTGATAAATACATATTAGTTACAGTACAGGACTGATTTATGTAAATATTGATAAAGGATTTTTAAGTCATGATTTAAATATTCATGTTTTCATTGTCTTTCTTATGTTGTTTTATTTTGAATAACAATCAAAAGATGATACCAGTCCCCCAAAAGACAAAGGCACATGGAGAAAAGGTATTCCAAGTATTATGAGAAAGACATTTGAAAAAAAGCCTGCTGCTACTGGAACGTTCGGGGTCAGACTGGATGATTGCCCACCAGCTCATACAAATCGGGTAGGAGACACCAGCAAGCAGGATTTCCTAAAGTCACTCACTCACTTGTAGTCATAATAGGACCTGTGCACACAGCCATTCAGATAACAGAGTACCTGTTGATTTATTGAGCCTTTTCCTCTTCAGAGCTCATCTTAATTTCCCTAAGCTTTTCTGATCTGTAAGGGTGTGTAGAGTAATTTTACCTGTAATGCTTTTTTCTAATGTATTGACTCTGAAATAGAATAATTATTCAGCTATTAGGATTGTATCTGAAATGATCCGTAAGAATTTATTTTCGAATCATGTGTATTTCTGCTTTTAGCATCATAAAAGAAGGATGAGAACGAGGACCTGATTAAGAAAGTATAATAAGTGTAATTGTGTGTGTGTGTGTTTACAATACCCATGTTAGGATTCATATCATGAGTTGATTGATGTTACTCGTCACTCCCTTCTTTTTTTTTTTTTTTTTTTACTTTATTCCTCTTTATTCAGCTGAACTGTTCTCACACTCTCTTCACTTGATCTCGTTTCCTGTTTAGACTGTTATCTCCCTGTGGACCCTTACTTTCCTGTCTTGACCTATTTTCTTTTCCCACTGTCTCAAGTATCTCTTGCTGGTTTTAGCAGTTCCAAATTCTATAGTATGTATATTTTTTATTTTCTCTATCTAAAAGCAGTAATTTATGCATTTTCTTTGGGGTAAAAATGATCTTTTAGCTAAGGTATACATGTAAGTAAACATAAAAATCGGTATTTATTAAATAAAATGTTTATTTCTTGTTTTGCAGTATATTCCATTAATAGTTGACATATGTTGCAAATTAGTTGAAGAAAGAGGTCTTGAATATACAGGTATTTATAGAGTTCCTGGGAATAATGCAGCCATCTCAAGTATGCAAGAAGAGCTCAATAAGGGAATGGCTGACATCGATATACAAGATGATGTAAGTCGTGTGCTTCTGTGTGGGTAACTGATCTGTGGTTTTTTCTTTGGTGGTATTGACTGTGAAACTACTATATTTCTATTTTGCCACCTAGAAATGGCGAGATTTGAATGTGATAAGCAGTTTACTAAAATCCTTCTTCAGAAAACTCCCCGAACCTCTCTTCACAAATGGTGAGTTAATATCCACAAAAGAAACCAGAGGAAACAGTTAAAAATTACATTGTTGGGAAGCCATAAAATATGAAATTGAAGGGGGAAAAATATTTTTGTCAAAGGAAATGAGAGATTCTGTTGAGTTCTTATTTATATATAAAGCATAATTATGTGCTATTTTTGTCATTCAGATATTTTTCCTCCTGGTATATATTAATGGAAAACAGAGTTTGTAAAAAATTGTTTCGGCTCAGTACAATATATATTATCTTGTTCATTCACATTTGCAGTCAAGCTAAAGAGATATGTTATTGTTTTCAGTCAAAAGTATTCAGACCCTAATAAGATACAATAAGTAGAAAAATATATTTTTACTCAAGGCAAATATTTGACTTACATAAGACACTGTACTAGATGTTGTAGTACGCGGGGCAAAGAGAAAAATGTACCAAGTGTATAAATACAGGATGGTGCACTCAGGGGACTCACATAGTAGATAATCATATTTGATGATAAGCGTTAGATGATCATTAAAAACTGTAGCAGTTTTAGAGACTGATATGTCAAAAGTTATTTGGGGTCTTCCCTACAATTGTTAAATTGTGATATGAAATTGAACCTTAAAGGAAAGCTAGATTACAACTCATCTAAGCAATTTAAGATTTGCTTTATTGTTCTTATTGTTGTTGTCAGATAAATATGCCGACTTTATTGAAGCCAATCGTAAAGAAGATCCTCTAGATCGTCTGAAAACGTTAAAAAGACTAGTAGGTATTATTTTATATTTCTAGAGGTATACCTAAAATTCAGCATCTAAATCCATCGTGAAAATAATATGTTTCAGATTCACGACTTGCCTGAACATCATTATGAAACACTTAAGTTTCTTTCGGCTCATCTGAAGACAGTGGCAGAAAATTCAGAAAAAAATAAGGTATGTAAAAAGTGCACACTGAAGGGATGTGCTTCCAATGGGTTGAGGTGAAAAGATATGCTTCATTGCTTCATGCTAACTAATCAAATAAAATAATTCAATAAAAACTCTAAAATATAGCATATTGGCGGATCAGTACCACTAAAGATCACTGCTAAAAGCAAAAGATCCCAAAATATCAGTTATCAGTATTTTTAAAAGACATTTCTGTTTACAAATATCTAGCAAAAACAATGAAAAAGCCAGACATTTCATTTCTTTTATTTTTCAGTTGTATGCCAATGTTTTGAATAAACAGTATTTGCATGATACAATAGTCAAAATGAACCAAATAATAATACAGAAGATTTTATTGTTTTGTTCAGTTTTAAGCACATAAGACCTTTTTGTGTTGTTTTAACACCATCACATTACCTTTATTAAACACATCCAAATTTTTGAATCCATAATATCATCTAATACTCAGTTCATGTTTGGTTTCTCCAGACAGATACATGGACCTTGTATGGATATTGATTTAAACAAACAACTGTAAAGACTTTTCTTCCAATCATTATCCAAAACTGTGGTTGGTGCATTATAGTCTTAATTTCTCACCATTCTCCTCACTCCTTGATGATTGTTGTCTCAATCCTTTATGTCACTAGAGGCGGCAAAAGAGGATTCTGACTCTGAGACATTACTTCTCGAAATACTTAAACACAGGCACTTCGATTTCTGGAAAAGAAAAAAAGAAACAGAAGACCTCAGACTCAGGAATACTGCTGTCACTACTTTTTCTAAGGATGATAATCTGCTTAAAGTGGAGAAAAATGCTTTTATTCAGTTTAGTGGCTCTGCATGTGCTGGTAGTTGCTCAGTTGTAGTAAGGCTGGATTACGAGAGCAGTATCAGCCCCTACAACCTATAAATTGAGAAGATTATAAGCAGTCTTACCATTTCTTTTAGACAGTCAGTTTCCTCAAGTGATAGGGTTATAAAAGAGGGAGAGAAAAGAAAGCATATAGTAATTGGTTGTATTGCTTCCAGAAGCTTAATAGAGTAGGAACCAAAAAGTTCTCAATATAATTATAGTTGAAATATTTTCTGATTGTTTCAGCATTTTCCAAAGTATAGTACATCATTCGTCAGTTTTGCTGGATGTTAGTAAGAGTTATCGGAAAATAGTGTTGGATGGTCTAATTATTTTAGAAAACACTGGATTTAGCAAAATATAGTTGATTTCTTTACTGCAGGTTTTTAAGAATCTTTAATATATTAACACTGTGAGTCTTCACTGAGGACATAAGGCATTTCATTCCTCAGACATACTTGACTACATGTTGTGGACCATCTTTCAAAAAATACAGAATTTGTTTGAAGTAATTAATGAATTCATAAAATGTGAACTACATATGTTACTACTAGTTTTATATGGAAACTGGCTAAAACTGTATTCCCACATAATAAATATTACTACATATATAAAATTAAAAGGCATGTTATCATTAGCCTAAACACAATGAAATCATAGACAAGAATCTAGTAAAAATTTTACGTAAGACCTTTGAGATGCTGGACTTTTGTTTTTTTGACACAAGGCTTAGGTAACTACACTTTTTAGAGGGAAAGTGGGAAATGTGCCTTGTGTGCCCAGCTCAAGTAAACCCTTCACGCAGTCACGTTTTCTTCCACTCAGCCAACTCTCTGTGGAAATACTGACTCCAGTTACAAGTCAGACGCGTAACAATTGCTTCAGAATGGGAAAAGATCTCTGGGTTATCCACTTGGTACCTTGTACCCTATCTGAGAGGTGTGTGTGTGCATGCCTCTCACAAAATAGTATAGTAGTGTGGTTCCTTAAACAGTTTTTTTTTTCCAGTGTGGCTTTTCAGTTCTCTGGTCATTTGTAACCCCTTGGTATGTTTTCAGGGTTGGTGAAAGTTATTTAACATTTGATCAAATCCTAAGTTCAAAATATTACTGCAGATACTGTAAGATATAAAAAAGGAAAACAAAAAACCCACATGTTTGATAATTGTATAATTAAACAAGGAATATAAATATCATGGGAATGGACATACAAACATGTAATATTGAGGCATTCAGATTGGTGCAGTCTTCAGGCAAAGAACTTCAGAACATTTGGTTGAAGTAAAAATTGATTCAGAAGGAATACTTCCAGACATTGGTTTTACATATTAGGGATATAATATTGAGGCAGGTTTGGAAAATTTTATGTATCTTTAAGCAGTTTTCTGCTTTTTAGGTCAGAGGATTTCCATGTTCTTTTCTAAGCATTTTCCCTTTGATATTAATATTTTTGTCAGTTAACTTAGCTGCAGTAATACTAGTTTTGAACCACATCAGTTGCTTTCTATCAAAGACTTCTTGGAAGAAAGGAATGCCAATTAAGCATTGTACATTATGCATTGTTATTAAAGCAGGAAAAAAAGTTGGGTAGAGGTTAACTTAGGGAAATTATAACTGGGAGGCTTTTTTCTATTTTACACACACATCAGTCAACCATTCTTCTTTGAATTGTTTTTCACCAGAAGAACCTGTCAGAAATAAAATGCCAAACATGCAATTTTTAAACTTATTTTCTTAAGAAAAATTGTGATATTTCCCAGTATCATCCTTTATTGCAGATGGAACCAAGAAACCTAGCAATAGTTTTTGGCCCAACTCTTGTGAGAACATCTGAGGACAACATGACACACATGGTCACTCACATGCCGGACCAGTACAAGATCGTGGAGACACTCATCCAGCACGTAAGTTCCTGCTTCACCTCGTCCAGAGAGTTTTTCTCCAGGAGCAGCTGATAGGGTAGAATTTGGCTATAATTTTTTTTTTTGTTTTTTTGAGATAATTACCTTTTTCTGTATTCTATGCTCCAAAATATAGATCTGTTTAGGGGGTTATTTAATTTCTCTTTTTACCTTTTTTATTTTAAATTTTAGCATGACTGGTTTTTCACAGAAGAAGGTGCAGAAGAGCCTCTTGTAAGTATTGTCCAACAGCATTTGCACTCTGTTGTTTTCATTGGGACACCAGATCCTGATGCCCAACAATGTCAGCCTCCTGCTTTGTATGCTCTTGCCCACTTTGCACCCTGGAATCAGGTCCATAGCTCCTCAGTTTGCAACCTAAGGAAAATAGAAGTATGATGCTCATTGCATAGTTAATTATGTGTAAACAAGGTAAAAAATTATGCCCATGTGCTCCACTCAGTAATGGGTCTTTTATTAAATGTTGCTTGGATTTTAAAGAAAGTATCTTTGAAGAAATGATGAAGAGATCTTTGTTTATTAACCATAGACAACAGTGCAGGAGGAAAACACAGTGGACTCCCAGCCAGTGCCCAACATAGATCATTTACTCACCAACATTGGAAGGACAGGAGTGTCCCCCGGAGATGTATCAGGTAACTCTTGCCTGGGCAGTATCAAGTTCTAGGTTAAAAGTTAAATTCTTGTAACATGAAAGCAAATCAATCATAAGTAACAATTCACTGTGATTTTTTTCCTTTTATTCTTTCTTTTCTAATAAGAAACTTAATCTCCCTTTTCTGATTGGTCTTAATTTTCTTCCAGCGACTGTAATGCCATTATATGACTGTAATGCATGGAGTTACAGTGCTTGTCAGAATGGAAACATGAGGGAAATGAGCATGCGAACCACTGTTTTGTTCTTTTTTTTTTTAATTCACAGTTTCCATGTAATAGTCATCACAAGGTAAAACAGATATATGCTACTGAATATGTGGTTGCTGTGATGGCAGAAAGTATGGTCTTTCTAGACTGTATAAGTAGTTCTCAATTTTGGGCTTGGCGTTCTCTTTAAAAGCAGCAAGGAAAATGTTGAAATGCTAACGGGCACCATTTTCAGAAATGCAGTATATTATTTGTCACTATAGATGTCACAGTAAAAGTCAACCTATTTGACATTTTCTTCTGTTTTCTCCTGCCACCCTAATGTTTGGTTAAGTATTAGTTCTCGTAGGCTCTTTTGATGAAATTTTTCTCCTGCCAAACTGTTGCACTAACCTAGCATGTTGTTTTACACAATTGTTCTCCCTTTGTCTCTAGTTCTTGTTCTAGTCCTAAAGGGTTTTTTCAGCACTTACTGACACAGGCAAATCTATACTGATGTTGAACAGGCGAAGTGGGAGGAGTCTATCACACGGTAATGTCGCTAGTGGATTCTGTGGTGTCCCTGATGGACAGCTGGAACTGTAGGAAGAAGGAGGATTGCTGTCCACACTGTAGCTGCCTTGTCTGCAGAAACCCCCGATTCTTGTAAATGCAAAACATCGTTGATCTGTGGTGTAAATTTTCTCTTAAGATTCTTGTAAACAGATCAATACTACTTTCTTAAAAGTTTTTCTGCTGTTTCTTGTTATTTCTGAAGCAGACCGTGAGGAGAAATAGCATGGTATGGTCTACCAGTTCCTAAAGTCATACAGCATTTAGCCATGTGTTAAAAGGGGCGTGGCATGGGGCTCAGCTCATTAATTTTGAAAATCAGTTTCCCTAAAGTCAAAACGTAAAATTTCAAAATTGGTGTGATCCGGGATAGTGCTAGCCCCTTCCTACCCTCTTTGTAATTGTATAATCTGAGTTTTTGCCAGACAGTAAAATTATGGTCTCCATTTTTTCATTTCCATAATAGCATTTGTTAGTAGCTAATTACAAAACTGGTAGCAATTTAAACAAACTAGTCAAAAGGATCCATGACTACCCAGATATGAAACTGGGGTCTCAAGCACAAAGATCAGCATTATTTAATATAAAACCAAAGTGACCTGAAACAGGGTTATCCTGATTCCTCGTTTGCATCCATACGCATATAGTATGTGCTTATAAAATTTGAGTCTGACAGTCTGACAAAAATCAACATAAATACACCCAGTATGATTGTCTCGATTTGTAGCTAGGGCAGCAAAGAATCTTAAAAGTTCTACATTGTGTATCAGTTTCAGATACAGGATGTGGTACATAGTACAATTCTTAAAAAGGTCATCAAGCTTTTTTATTACTAGATTTAATACTAGAAAGTTCAGTGAGCGCTAGCATTCCTGTTTTTGTTAGTACAGGGCTCCTTTGCCATCCTCTCATTGAGCTGGTTCTGCCTACAATTCACAGCACTCTCTCATGGCGGTGGCTTTCTGTGGTGCAGCTTGCATCTTTGTGAGCTCTGACTGCCCACTGTGTTCAATGGTTTCGTTTGAGTTTTGCTTTCCCATTCTGTTCTGTGCCTGTCTTTTCCATAAGTTCTGCGTTGTTTGTTGAAAGACGTAAAGATGGACTAATACTGACCATGTTTTATTTAACTTCTCACAGATTCAGCTACTAGTGACTCAACAAAATCTAAGGTAAATTGTTTGGTACGATTGTGAAATATTTTAGGGGGAATTGTTTTTTGGCTAATTGTTATGAGTAGTGTACAAATGCATCCCTGTCTGTGTCTGAAGACGCAAATAAGATCTCATAAAGGGAAAAATTAATTCAAAGAATAGAATACTGGATTGCGACTTGAAATGTTGGGCTTCTCTCAACATAGCTTAGCATAATTCAAAGAGGTGGGCTTTACTTCTTCATTCTTTAATGTGAAAAGTTTCAAAAATAGCCCTGGCTGGTGTAGCTCAGTGGATTGAGCACGGGCTGCGAACCAGGCATCGCAGGTTCGATTCCCAGTCAGGGCACATGCCTAGGTTGCAGGCCATGCCTCCCAGCAACCGCACATTGATGTTTCTCTTTCTCTCCCTCTCTTCCCTCTCTAAAAATAAATAAATAAAATCTTTAAAAAAAAAGTTTTGAAAATATGAAAGTAGAAAAGTATAATGAATCCCTATTCCCCATTCTCCATTCTCCATGATTAACTCATGGCCAAGTTTGTTTCATCTGCACTCCACTCAAATCCCACATATCATTATATCTGTAAATATTTCTGTTGTAATACAGATTTTTTGTTATTATATATTTTATAGAAATTACAGATTTTATTTTAGCAAAATTGCTAATTTTGGTTTTATTATCAATATTTTAAACAACTTGTGTTCCACTGACAACAGCAACAAATTACACAATTTTTTTTAGTAGTTTTTGGGAATATTTTATACTTCTTAGAAAGAATTTTTTTTTAAGATTTATTTCCAGAGAAAGGGGAAGGGAGGGAGAAAGAGAGAGAGAGAAACATCAGTGTGTGATTGCCTCTTGTGCACCCCCAACTGGGGACCTGGCCTGCAACCTAGGAATGTGTCCTGACTGGGAATTGAACCAAAGACTCTTTGGGTCTCAGACTGGCACTCAATCCACTCAGCCACATCATCCAGGGCTAGAAAGTATTTTATTAATTCAATCTATTCAAACTTTGTTTAACTGAGACAGTAGCAGTTAGAATTATCAATAAATCTCTTAAAACATTTTTCTATTCAGAAATGAGGTGTGAATTTTACTTATGTTTAAATATCATAATGGGCTATATATGATTAAATTATAATTCTTGCAGAAAATATTACAAAGTATTATAATCATATTCACTTTCACTTATATTGTTATTTTTACCATCTTTTTGCCTTTTATTTTGGGTAATTTTAAACCTATAGAAATGTTATTAGAATAATAGCACCCAAACCTTTTACTCTAGACTCATTGGTTGGTAAATCTTGATTGCATTTTATTTCTGAATCATTTTAGAGTTACCAAATAGGCATGATAACACCTTACCCCTAAATATTTTCCCAACTGTCCCAATAATATTCTTTGTTTATTTTTTATTTCTTTATATAGGATGCAGTCAAGGATAATTACTTGCATTTAGTTGTCATGTTCCTTTAGACTTCTTTAATCTAGAGCAGTTTCCCATCTTTTTTTTTTTCCCAAAGATAAGATTTTAGATTTCAGACCTCTTAGAAATTCATACCTTCCATGTTATTAAATGCATATTTCTTAACCTATTGTAATAACCATCTCTTTATCTTAATTATGGTGTTGATACCATGCCTATAAAATAATGGATATCCAAATGGTATAATTCTTTGTAACAGTTTCTCAGTTGTAAAATAGTCATTTGCCTCAACACATACTTTATGGTTATACAGTCATATAAGTTTAAAGGGAATCCTAGTAAATCTCAATGAAAACATAATCTTATTTCTTCTTACCTAAATAAACGATGAAATTGAGATGTTTAAAGGTGAATCCCTTGCTCAGTGTCATACACAGCAAGCTGCAGGCAGAAAGTCCGGTCTCCTAATTCAGAGCTCTGTCCAAACCATTATCCATATACCCTTCTGTCTAGCAGAATGTTAAAATGTCAATGACCATTAAAAATGTACAGGATAATTACAGAATTCTTTATAATTTATCAAAAACAAAGTTCTATTAATCTTTGATTTCATTTTGATGAATTCTTAATATGACAGCCTAAATTTTTATTTTTCAAAGACTTCATTACATTAGTTTCAGCAAGTCTAAGATTTTTATGACAGTAGAGAAATGCACTTTCTGTTACTCAGCATGCTTCCTGCCTGCCTGCTCATGTTAAATGGTGTGTGGTGACCCTGCAGGGGTTTATTGACCCCTACCACCACCATTTAATTAGCATATAGGCAGTATGAACAAATTAATTGGATAGTTGTCATCAAGAACCTGTTGTAAATAGCTAACAAAGCCAGTAATCTGCAACACAACTTTACCAATCACAAGGCACTCAAGTGCTTCTTTGGTTAAGGACTCAAGGTCTTTCACTGACCTTACATTATTTGAACTTTATGATTCTGTTATTACTTTGAGATGAATGAAGACATTACCAACCTGATTTGCCTAAGGGAAGACAAGTTCCTGAAGTCCAGCCTTGCAGAAATAATGGAATACCAAAGAATCCCTTATCTTAATGAGCTGATCGTATATAGTATCTGAACCATATGCTGTCTATAATTGGAAAATTGAAGTCAGTCATGAGATTTTAGTAACCTATTTCATAATACCACATTCAGCTATGTTGAAATATTAACTCTTACACCTGAAAGAACCTGAAGAATGAGCACTGCCAAGCAAGGAAAGTCAGTAGATGCAGGGAAATTAACAAGCACAGGAGAGCTGGATCACACTGGGCACAAAATACTCCTTTCAGTTAAATAACATCTGTATGACTTGGCAGTAAATACTACTAGGCAGGAAATGGGACTAAATAAAAAGTAAAATTTATCTAAAATTATATGTAGATGAATAAAAATATATCTTAAGAGGAGGAATAAAAGGCTAATTATATTTTGTTAGTGCTTCTAGAGCTTTGTAAGGGTAACTCAGTAAGATATTTGGGGGAAAACCCTTTCAGAAAAGGAAATTGATAATGTTCCCATGCTCATCGTCTCATTTCTGATTGCTTTTCAGGGTTCTTGGGGATCTGGAAAAGATCAGTATAGCAGGGAACTGCTGGTATCTTCCATCTTTGCAGCCGCTAGTCGCAAGAGGAAAAAGCCAAAAGAAAAAACCCAACCTAGTAGCTCAGAAGATGAATTGGACAATGTGTTTTTTAAGAAAGAAAATGCAGAACTGTGTCACAACAGTACTAAAGAAGAATCCAAAAAAGAGAGTGAGACATCGGGAAGAAAACAGAGGATCATCATTTCCAAAGAAAATAATACTAAGAAAGACAGCAGTGCAATGAAAGATGAGAAGACATCACTGCAAAAAGAGAGTATGGCATCCGAAGAACCCTCACCCCCACACAATTCAAAACACAACAGGTCACCCACTCTGAGCTGCCGCTTCACCGTACTGAAAGAGAGCCCCAGGCCCCTGGTGACACAGAAGTCCCCCCACTTTGAAGAGACAGGGTCAGACTCTGGCACCTTGCTTAGCACGTCTTCTCAGGCTTCTCTGGCAAGGTTTTCCACTAAGAAGTCCACCAGTCCAGAAACTAAACGTGCTGAGTTTTTGGCCAATGTCAGCACCATCACCTCAGATTATTCCACCACATCGTCCACCACGTACTTGACCAGCCTGGACTCCAGCCGGCTCAGCCCCGAGGTGCAGTCCGTGGCGGAAAGCAAGGGAGAGGAGGCTGACGATGAGCGGAGCGAACTGATCAGTGAGGGGCGGCCCGTGGAGACGGACAGCGAGAACGATTTCCCCATCTTCCCCGCCGCTTTGACTTCCGAGAGGCTTTTCCGAGGAAAACTGCAAGAAGTGCCTAAGACGAGCCGGAGAAATTCAGAAGGAAGCGAAGTAAGTTGTACGGAGGGAAGTTTAACACCCAGTTTGGATAGCCGAAGACAGCTCTTCAGTTCCCATAAGCTGATTGAATGTGATACGCTGTCCCGGAAAAAATCCGCCAGGCTCAAGTCAGACAGTGGGAATCTGGCAGAGGCCAAGAGTGAGAAAGAAACAACTTCAATAACCAAAGTATTTGACGTTATGAAGAAAGGGAAGTCAACAGGGAGTTTACTGGCCCCAACTAGGAGCGACTCAGAAAAACAGGAACCCACCTGGAAAACAAAAATAGCAGATCGGTTAAAACTGAGGCCCAGAGTCCCAGCAGATGACATGTTTGGAGTAGGAAATCAAAAAACGAATGCTGAGACTGCTAAAAGGAAAAACATTAGACGTCGACATACTCTGGGAGGGCACAGAGATGCTTCTGAAATCAGTGTTTTGAATTTTTGGAAAGCGCAGGAGCAGAGTGGGGAGAGAGAGTCTGAACTCTCAGCTGTGACTCGGTTAAAGCCCAAATGCTCAGCCCAGGACTTGTCCATCTCGGACTGGCTTGCAAGGGAGCGCTTACGCACCAGTACATCTGACCTTAGCAGAGGAGAAACGGGGGACTCCCAACAGGAGAGTTCTGGCACATTAGAAATTTCCGTGACGGACACACCCGTGTCTTTTCAGTCTGATGCAGGCGGTTCTTCCAGTACCTTGGCTTCAACTAACAGGCCCCTTCTTTCCATACCACCACAGTCACCTGACCAAATAAATGGAGGAAGCTTCCAGAACATGAGCCAAAATGCTAGTTCTGCAGCTAATGCCCAACCTCATAAACTGTCTGAGTCCCCGGGAACTAAAGCACAGCTTCATCCCTGTCTTTAAACCGGGGGTATGTCCACTATAGCAAATAAAAGGCTACTGTTACACGTTCCAGTAACTCTGTAAATATTTTCTTGTACCAGAATTGTTATTATGCAGCCCTCATTTGGGCTGGTTTTATCATTTTGCACTGTGAAATAGCTTTACAGTGCATTACTACAGCCAGAAGAACATATATATATATTTAAAAATATATTGGATAGTTGTATACAAATGAGTAAGGTATTTGTTGCAACTTACTACATAGTGTATACCCAAGATTACTGAAGAAAATAGCTGGCATTAGTGTGCAGCAAATTTGTTCTTTTGGTTTCATCACTAACAGAAGTGCCTCATCATAAAAATCCATTTGGTTTTTAGGGTGCCATATTGTTAAAATTAGATAACTTACATTGAATAAACGAATGCGTTTTATGGGTAACAAATTTCATTACATTTACCAGTTTTAACACAGGTGGACACAGAATCTCTCTTCTCTAGTCATTCCAGGTGGATCTCTTGAGTTTTATATTCAAACTTTTAATACAGTTTTTGAGTTTTGTGTGACTTGAATTTTTAATCTTTCTGTACAATACGTAACTTAAATGAACATATTATATGTGTATCTTTTCTTCAGATACCAGATTTGATATAAATGTTGTAACATAGGTGTGTAGATAGTGACCTGGATAGAACTGGCTTCTTTATTGAGAAGAATATAATTCTGCATGAAGACTTAATGAATCCAAACCCATGTCATGCCTGTGTGCATACCCAATTAAACACTGGAAATAAAAAATTGTTTTGGTGAATTTTGCATGGCTTGCAACTTATTCTAATATATTTTTTAAATGTGATCCATTTATAACTACCTTAATTGGTCCTGACTTTAAAAAATTACCTACTCAATATATTCTCTCTCTCTCTCCTCTTTTTTGCTGTGGTTGGCAGGAATCTCTCTTACATTGGCCTAACCCCACTTTTGTACACAGATAATTGTCTAGCTAAAGTAATGTAACAGTCTCCACTTAGTCTGTGGAAGATACGTTCCGTGAACCCCAACAGGTAGCACCAAACCATAACGAGCTTCTCTGCTGGGAACGTGGCAGCAGCAGCTCTACTGGCAGACAGCCTCTGCAGTAGTCTTCGCATCTGTCAGTTCAAACCCGATCCTAAATCTCTGGGACCATCCTTTACTTGCAGTAAATGACTTGCTGTCATTTGTCCCGGGATCCCTGCTGAAATCTTTCTATAGGCTCACTGCTTTCTGGCGCAACACATTGCTATCAATTGGACACATTTTGGTTCATGTCTTCCACTCACAAATTCAATGACTTTTCCATTTTAACTTATTAAATCACAGTGTGGCAGGAGCGTTTGCAGTTTGAGGTGTGCAATACCAAAACCAGAATAAATTTCTTTTTCTTCACAATTTCACGGATAAAGGATTTGTTCTTACCACAGATCTTAGCAACCTCAGCAGATGATTTTTTTCTTATTAAGGTGAGAACATTCACCTTTTCACTTAAAGGAAACACTTCTCGGCTTCTCTTTGGCATACCTGAGTTGGTGGCATCATTACTCTAGCACTTTGGGGCTGTCATGAAGTAAAACAGCACTTCAGACACAAACTGTGATACTGTGACTGCTGATTGGGCAGTCAGGCCTGTGGCTGCCAAGTGACCAAGGGGACGGAGAATCTGTAGGGTAAAACGCTGGACCAAGGGGTATTCAGGTCTCAGACTGAAGGGAGTGAAACGGTGAGAAATTTTATCTCACTATTCGAACAGTGAGCAAATTGAAACTGATTATTTCTGAACTTTTCTACTTAGTATTTTCAGGTCTCATTTGACTACAGGTAACTGAAATCACAGGTGATCAGCCGGGGCAGCTATGGACAGTATATGTTTACTTTTTCTTGGAGATAACTGAGTGAAAACAACATGAATTTGGGAGTCAGACCAACTCTACTTTCTAGATATTTAAACTCAAACAAATTATTTAACTTCTAAATTTATCCCCTCATAGAAACAATGACAATAGTACCTGTTTTTCAGGGTTATTAGACTTAAATGAGATACTGTTCCAGATATAGTGCCTGCTGCACACCACTTGCAAAATATATCAAAACTCTTGTTAGAAATAATAGGTAATTAAAAATCTTAGAATGTTAAGACTGTGAGGGCCTTAAAAATCATCGAATCCAGTGGTTTTCAACCCTGTCAGACCCAATATTCTCTTTCCATAAAAAATACTCTGTAATTTCTTTTTTATTATTTTGAAATGAAATTCATAGATAATATAACATCTATATAATTATGTATGTAATGATATATTTTCAATGTACAATATAGAATATGATTCTTATACTAGAAAATGAAAGTTATAATAAAATAATAATTATTTCAATATGTGAAGTAGATGTTTGCACCAATATATAGAGTCACTAATAATGCAATAACCTCAGGTGCCATAAATAGTTTTGCTGTTGGTGATGTGATTTTTCTTAAATGATGAATGTTTTTTTGGTATGAAGAAAATAAAGTACACTTTTTTCTTAGTTTACATAGTAGATGTGTTCCTGGAAAAGTCAGTATATTATTAAAACCATGAAAAATACTTACATATAAAAGGGAATGAGATTCAAGGCTCAAATACATTTTATTCATTTCTGCTCTTATTTGTATTTCCTTTGATCATTTCTATTTGCTTAGAACTTTGATTTTTTAGCCTTTCTTGTTTTCTAGTTTCCATTGTTTTCCTTTAACCTGTGAGTTATTTAGATGTCTATGGTTTAATTTCCAAATATTTGAGGCTTTCTGTTTCTAATTATTGTTTTAAAAAATGATTTCTAGCATAGTTCCACATGATTATTAAAGATACTCTGTTGTTTGAAATTGAGACATTTATTATAAACTAGCATGTGGTCAATCTTGATAAACATCTCAGGTCCATTTGAAGACAATATATATTCTGCCACTATTGGCTGCTCTATTATATTGATTAAGTCAGCTTTCCTAAGCATGTTTTTCAGATCTGTATCCTTACTGATTTCTTACCTGGCTCTGCTCAGTTCCTGACAGGTGATACAGTCTTGTGTTACGGCTGTCGATTTATACATCTCTTCTTTTAATGCTTTTCTTATATATTTTGTAGTTTCTTAGGTGGACATAAATTTACAATCATTTTATCTTCATGGATGATTGACCCTTTGGCTATTATGGAACGCCCTTTTTTATCTCTAGCAAAGCTGCTTGCCTTAAAGCTTATTTTATATGATATTAATGTAGGTATATCAGTTACTTGTGGTTAGTGTTTGCATAAGTGTTCATCCTTTTACTTGTAATACCTTGTGTTTATGTTTATAGGTTATCTCTTATAGCAGCCTATAGTTGGTTTTTAAATATAATCTGGTAATCTTTGTCTTCTAGTTAGAATATGTAATCCAGTTACATTTTTAATCCTTATCCAGTGATATATTTATTGATTATTTTTTAGTGAGAAAGGAAGGGAAAGAGGGAGAGAGAAACATTGATCAGTTGCCTCTCATACAGGCCCAAGTGGGAATTAGACCCACAGCCTAGGTATGTGCCCCGTCCGAGGATCAAACCCTTTTGGAGTACAGGACAGCAGTCCACTGACTGAGCCACCTGGCCAGGGCTGATCCACCTGTGTCTCCTGTAATTACTGTCGTATTTGGATTAACATCTGCCATCTTAATATTTGTTTTTTCTTAATATTTGTTTGGTCTGCAGGTTTTATGTACCTTTTTCTCTTGTTTCTTGCCTCTTGGATTAATGAGATATTTTTATTATACTGTTTCCCCTTTCTGTAGCATGTTATTTATTCCTCTTTTTTTTTTCAGTGACATCGTTCACTTCATAGAATCTAATTTAAATTAGAACACTTAACTACTTTCCACATGTTTATTGTTGTCGATATGCATATACCTGGTAAGGCATTTTTGTTTTATACAGTTGAGTATTCATCTGCGTTTACCAACAGTTATTTCTACTGCTTTTCATTCTTATATCTGGAGTCTTTTTCTCCTTCCTAAAGAACACATAATCATTATGTCTTTCAATGTGGTCCTGCTAATGAATTCACTCAGCTTACATTTGTTTGGAAATGTCTTTATGTTGCTTTCTTTTTTCCAAAGGGTATGTTTACTGCCTATATATAGAATGCTAGGATTTTCTTTCAGCACTTTAAAGATGTCACTCCATTTCCTTCTGGTTACTCTGGAACCATTGAGAATTAGCTGTAAGTCGTAACTGCCACTTTGAAGATGACTATCTGGGAAATGCTGTATTCACAGGCAGGGACAGAGCTGGCAGAGGCAGGATTGTCATCTTTGTAAGGTTGGGTCTGTCCTCTCGTTCAGAAGCTCTTCTAAAGTGGAACTTTCCAGAGATCTAAGCGGACAGTCTGGAGTGTTTCTGAAGGCCCCCTTCTCCACAGCATGTCCTGAACACCGTTGTCAGTCATCTCAGCCCCTTCAGACTGACCTGCTTTCAGCATCAAAGGGAAAAAGCACAAGCCCGAGTGCCCTCTTACCAGAGTTTTCAGGGAATTTGCCGCAAGTCTCAGCTGACTTGGCATCCTGCACCCCTGCGCTTCTCTTACTTATTTACTCCCTACCCCACCCCAGCCCAGGAAGAGTGATGAAGGCCTGCTTCTCAGACCTCTCTTTCCCGATGCCTGGCTTTAACTTTAGCCCTTTGTCTTAGCTGCCTCGACAGCTCTCCAGTTTGTTTCTTTGTTTATTGATGGATTACATGTATTCTATTCAGCTTTTCTAAGTATTCTCGGTAGGGGTGTTCATCTGCTATGAGACATTCCATTGTGGTTAGAAAGAGTTGTTCCCTAAACTCAGATCATTATAAATGGACTTTTCACCTACAAGAATGTCAGGACATTTAAAAATGTTTAGGGTATGAGAACATTCTTTACTATTTGCATATTTTGAGACTTGTCGTACTGGAGCATTTTAGGAGATTAATGTTTATTCTAACAATAAAGGAATATGTACTAATACTTTAAATACTAAAGTATTTTCTAAAAAATTTTAGAAACAGCCCTGGCTGGCATACCTCAGTGGATTGAGTGCGGGCTGCGAACCAGGCATCGCAGGTTCGATTCCCAGTCAGGGCACATGCCTAGGTTGCAGACCATGTCCCCCAGCAACCGCACATTGATGTTTCTCTCTTTCTCTCCCTCTCCCTTCCCTCTCTAAAAATAAATAAATAAAATCTTTAAAAAAAATTTTTAGAAACAGTGGGTTCTCTTAAAGCACCCAGATAGGCAAGTAGTACCTCTTAAGTAATCTGATATTACATGCAGAATTCAGTGATTTACAGTCATTCAAACAGCCCCATCTAAGTTATTCTGTTCTCATTTCAGTAAAAATGTAATGGTTAGAATAGCTTATCTCCTATAGAAACAGAGTCTCAGTTTTATTTCTACTTTTTTAAATCCTTACCTGAGAATATGTTTATTGATTTTAGAGACATTGGTTGCCTTCCGTATGTTCTCCTGCTGGGGATCAAACTTGTAACCTAGGTATGTGCCCTGACTGGGTATTGAACCTGTGGCCTTCTGTTGTATGGGATGACACTCCAACCAACTGAGCCATCTGGCCAGGGATACTTCTACTTTTTAATCAAAATGTTTTAAGGATTGTTCAGTCTTATTCTAAAAATAGCTTGTACTGCCTCTTCACTCAAAAGAGACCAGCATTTGTATTGGGTTCATTAGTTGAAACCATTATGAAGTGCCTGTTCGGATGCAGTTTCTGCACACTGAAGGAGCTTATAGCTGACAATATTATATGAGAGGTTTAAAATCCCTACCTGATTTTTTTCATAAGATCGTATTTTTTAAGCCTTACTTTAAATCTACCTGGAATGCTGCACAGAAGATGCAAAAGAACACATTGTAGCCATGACCTGGCCACTGACCAGCTGTGTGACTTTACGTAAGTTACGTTACTTCTCTGGGCCTCAGATTTCCCATCTGTGACAAGTCAGTTAGCATAGATGGTCCTAAGGTAGTTTCAGCTGCACCATTCTGATTCTCCTGTAGACTATCATGCTACAACTCTCTAGATGGCAATGTACTTTTCTCTTAAAAAAAGTAAAAATTGAAAACAGAAGGATGACATGACACTGTTTACATTACCCAGGATTAATAACCATTAACATTTTGTAATATTTACATCAGACCTATTTTAACAAAATAAATATTTTTGATGTTTTTACTATTACCCTTTTTTCTCCCATTCCTTCCTTCCCCACATACATCCTGAGTATATTCTTCTGGTCTTCATTACTTTTACTATACACGTAGCCATAATTAATAGTGTCATATACTTAATTGACATAAGTCATATTACAGGATAGGTTCTAACTTGCTTTTTTTTTCACTCCCTACGTTTTGAGACCTGTGTTGATGCATGTAGCTCTGTTTCCCGTTTTAGGGACGGTCATGGTGTGGAAGTGGTTTCTTTTACTGCCTCCCGAGCACACAGCATCTTGCAGCCTCTGGACTGAAAATCGTACCCATGTTCAACTTAACTAGGCTTTGTCAGGTTTCATTCCAAAGTTGTATCAATTTAGACTCCTTCGGCAGTGTGTGAGTGTTCTCATTTCTCCACATCCTCTTGGACACTCGATAGTTTAGGGTTCTTAAATTTGGTTTTTACACCAAAACATGGCTGCGGGATGGTTATCCCACTGTTGTACATTTCCTACATTATTAGTCAAGAATATTGATTTCGGGACTTCCGGCCAAGATGGAGGCATAGGTAGTTGCACTGTGCCTCCTTGTGCAACCAAAACTAAGGACAACAAAAATTGAGAAACAAGAAACAACCAGAACAGAGAGAAATGAACCAAATGGAAGTCTGACTACCCTACATCCAGACCAGTGAGGAGGGGTGGAGTCGGAGGCCTACAGGGAGGGGTTGGGTCCCAGCAGGAAAAAGCGGTGACTGGCAGGCCCAGGAGCACAGGGTGCAGATGGCAGTTGACGAACTGGTGGCAGACCCTGGGCGCGGGAGGCAACGAGCAGACCCAGTGCGCTGCAGCCACACATTTGCGCGCAAACTAAGCGAAAACGGGCAGCAACACAGACCGCGCAACCCAGGGACCCAGCGCCGGGAAACAAAGCCTAAGAGCACCGACTGAAAACACCTGTGGGCGCTGAGGCCGGGAGATTCTCTCAGCCTCACAGGAGGCTCCTCGGGGAAACCCACAAAGTCCAAGAAAGTACACAAGCCTACCCACCAGGGAGCCAGCACCAGAAGGGCCCAGTTTGCTTGTGGGAAGAGGCAAAGGGGACTGAAGTCCTAGAGAAAGTGGAGCAGGCACCATTGTTCCCTCTCAGATCCCACCCCCACATACAACGTCACAACCCAGCGACTGGGATGCCCCGCCCTGGTGAACACCTAAGGCTCTGCCACCCATGTGGAACACCTGCATCCAAACCAAAGGAAAATAAAAAAGATTGCGCAAACAGAATTGAAATCCCCAGAGCCAATTTTTTTTAAGTGACCAAGAGATAGCCAACCTATCAGATGCACAGTTCAAAGCACTGGTGATCAGGATGCTCACAGAATTGGTTGACTTTGGTCATAAATTAGATGAACAAATGCAGACTACAATAAGAAATGAAGGAAAACGCACAGGGAACCAGTAGTGATGGGAAGAAAACTGGGACTCAAATCAATGGAGTGGACCAGAAGGAAGAAAGGAACAACCAAACAGAAAAGAATGAAGAAAGAATTCAAAAAAACTGAGGAAAGGCTTAGGGACCTCCAGGACATCTTTAAATGTTCCAACATCCGAATTATAGGGGTACCAGAAGGGGAAGAGGAAAAACAACAATTGGAAAAGGTATTTGAACAAACAATAACGGAGAACTTCTCCAATCTGGCAAAGGAAATAGACTTCCAGGAAGTCCAGGAAGCTCAGTCCCAAAGAGGTTGGACCCAAGGAGGAACACGCCAAGGCACATCATAATTACATTACCCAAGGTAAAAATGAAGGAGAGAATCCTAGAAGCAGCAAAAGATAAGGGGAGAGTTACCTACAAAGGAGTTCCCATCAGAATGTCAGCTGATTTCTCAAAAGAGACCTTGCAGGCAAGAAGGGGCTGGAAAGAAGTATTCCAAGTCCTGAAAGGCAAGGACCTACATCCAAGATTGCTCTATCCAGCAAAGCTATCATTTAGAGTGGAAGGGCAGATAAAGTGCTTCCCAGGTAAGGCTAAGTTAAAGGAGTTCATCATCACCAAGCCCTTATATGAAATGTTAAAAGGACTTACCTAAGAAAATGAAGATTAAAAATATGAACAGTAAAAAAAGACTTCAAATTCAGTTAGTAACAACCATACCTAAAACAAAAGCAAACTAAGCAAACAACTAGAACAGGAACAGAATCACAGAAATGGAGATCACATGGAGGGTTAGCAACAGGGAAGTGGGAGGAGAAGAGAGGGTAAAAAGATAAAGAGAATAAGTAGCATAGACAATAGGTAGAAAATAGGGGGAGGGCAAGAGTAGTATGGGAAATATAGAAGCTAAAGAACTTATGACACATGGACATGAACTAAAGGGGGGAATGTGGGTGGGAGGGGTGGGCAGGGTGGAGGGGAGTGAAGGGGGAAAATGGGACAACTGTAACAGCATAATAAAAAAAGTAAAAAAGAATATTGATTTCTGTTGCTTTTTCCCCAAAGATCTGTACATAATCTGGATACTAATCTTTTGCCTGTGGCATAAATTTCATGTACCTGCTTTCAGTCTGTAGTCTTTAAACTTTGTGCAAGGTACTGAATTGTATAGGTTTTATATTTTAATCAGTTACCCGTGTTTATATGTACATTTTAAATCCCACTTAAGAAAACCTTTCATAGCCACAGGTATAAGCTGTATATGTTTTCTAATAGATTTAATGTATGTTTTCACTTCTCGGTGTTTATGAATCTGGGGTTTATTTTATGAATAAATGTGAGGTAGGATGACAGCATTCCCTGTCACCTGCTCTGGATAGTTATCGCAGAGGTTTTAGCTGTAAAATTTCAGATCCAGGCTTTCTTAAGCAAGACAACAAAAATGTCCCTACTTGCCACTTCATTGCAAGGTGAAGAAATGATCCCCAGCCCAGCAGAGATGCATTGGAAACCTGTGTTGTGCAAAAAAAGAACAGGAGCTGGTTGTACCACAGGCGCCCAGCTGGATGCTCAGGAAGGAAGCTCAGGCAGAGGTGCACCAGGGGAAAAACATCTGCTACGTGGGCCTCCCAACATCCCTGCTGTGAAAGCTAGAATGCAAGCTAGACGATAATTTAGAAGAATAAAAAGAAATACAAAAAGAAATCTTAGTTCTGTCCAGCCAAGGAGAGGATTGAGACCTTTTTTTAAGATATGCCTAAACTTTCCGCTCATAAATCTATTAAGAAAGGAAACCATTGGGAAATGGTGATAGAGTTTTATCAACTGTTAAATTGATCGTGGGTTTCTAAATATGCTTTCTTACAGATATAGAAAACAAACTATCAAAAAGCCTTGAAACCTTTTTGAGAATAGAACAAAGATGATGGTTATGAAAACCTAAAAGAAGTAAGCCAAGCTCCAGGGTGCTCATGTGCTATGTGCTACATTTCCCATGGATTAGTCTGTTCAATTCGAGGGTACAGATAAATTTTCCCACATTCCCAAATTACTCTGCTTCAGTTTTTGACTGCTATATAAATACGGAGATTTGGATAATCTTACAATGATGTTCCTACTTTCATGGTGGATTTTTTAACTTTAATTACTGAAATCAATGATAATGGAAGCCAGCCACTATTTCTACAGAATTACCCAAAAAATAAGATTTGTTTCCCCAAATCTTATCTTTTCCACTTTAAGCATTCTAGTTGCTTAACAGGGAATAGTGGACAAAAATTAGAAGGAGGTGGGTTTTATATCCATATGAGGAAGAGAATTCCAACCAGTTCTAGCTGTTAAAAAATGAGCTGTTTAAATATTCACCAGTTCTAGGGATTAGGGGACTAGGATGTGTGTATCTTTGGGGGCCTGTGACCTACCAAAAGTATTTAAATTACTATATTCTAATGACAGTTTTTTCCTACAATACATTATTAAATGCACCAAACAGAAGGAGGCAGGGCCAAGGCCAAGAACTTGACTAGCTCTTACTGTCTCCTTGATGCTGAAGATTCTTTCCTGACAGCTGCTGCTATGGCAACAAGCATTATTTTTTTTTTTTTTTTAGGAAAGAAGTTAATGGGCAACATTGGGATGGTTTTCCAATTCATTAGTGCTTTTCTTCATTACTCTCTGGCCCCTAGAAGATCATCTTAGCAACATTTCTCAAGAAGGATTTCTTATCTGAACTGCACAATGCAGAAAGTGATTTGAGTGGCTATTCTCTACATTCTTCCAAGGTTGGATGGTACACGTCTAGTACCATTTAAGATTCATAGGAAGGAAGTTAGTTTAGTACACACAATGGATGTTTTAGGACCATCACGCTTGTTTATTTAAGCAAAAATATTGCCTATCATACTCCACCAAAGCAGTAGGGATTGAAGGGACAGTATAATATAGTGGTTAGTAGCAGGGATTCTGAGGGCAGACAGAATAATTTCAAATCTGAGTTCTGCCACTTAAAAATAATAACTAGCATATTTTGAGGATTAAATGGGTTAATGTTAAGGCCTAGAAAGTGGTGCCATATATGTTAGTATCTACATGATTATAGAAATCACATCACCATATAATTTATTGTCCACAAATGGACACTTTGGAAAGTAAAGGATCTTGATCCATGTGGATTTTCATGCATGTCATGAGATGAATATATGTGTGTGTGTGTGTGTGTGTGTGTGTGTGTGTGTGTGTGTGTATGTGTATGTATTTTATCCTGTGGTCCCGATACCATGTACTGAGCAGTGCCCCGTTTTTCCACTGATAGGCAGCACTAGACCTGCTGGGTATCACATTCCCGTGTATGTGCAGGACTGTGGAGCTCATTCTTCTGTTCTATTGGTCTGCCTAGTCCATTGGCTCTGACTATTACATGCTTTATAAAGCTTGATAAGGGAATTTTCCCTTCCTAACTCTTATCCACAGTATTCTAGGTCCTGTGACATGCTGTGTGAATTTTATCATTCAATGTGATGTCTTTAATTTTTTTCTTTCTATTGGGGGATTATGATCTTTTTAATTTCTTTAATTGAATGTTTAGGTTAAGGAGATTAACTCATTTTCAGTCTTTCCACTATTGTAATATAATCCTTTAAGGTTGTACATTTCCCACTAAATGATATATGCTATATAAAGCCAGATTTCATAGGAGGTATTTTTAATTATTTTTCTAAATTATATTTTTATTTATGCAATTACATTGTCCCAATTTTTCCCTCATTGCCCCCTCCACAGAGCACCACCCCTCTCCCTCAGGCAGTCCCCACACCATTGTCCATACCCGTGGATAATGCTTGTGTATTCATTGGCTAGTCGATGCCCCATGCTATACTTTACATCCCTATGACTGTTCTATAACCACCAATTTATACTTCTTTTTTAAAGTATTTTTAAATTTATTTTAATATATTTTATTGATTATTCTGTTACAGTTGTCCCATTTTTTTTCTCCCCTTTATTCCCCTCTACCCTGGACCCCTCTTCCAACAGCATTCCCCCATCTTAATTCAGGTCCATGGGTAATACATGTAAGTTCTTTGGCTTCTCCATTTCCCATACTATTCTTAACCTCCCCCTAATGTCTATTTTGTACCTATCATTTATGCTACTTATTCCCTGTACCTTTCCCCCATTCTCCCCCCACCACCTCCCCACTGATAACCCTCCATGTGATCTCTATTCCTGTGATTCTCTTCCTGTTCTAATTGCTTAGTTCATTTTTGTTTTTGGTTTTGTTTTTTTTAGGTTTGGGTTTTGATAGTTGTGAGTATGTTGTTATTTACTATTTATATTTTTTATCTTTTTCTTAGATAAGTCCCTTTAACATTTCATATAATAAGGGCTTGGTGATGATGAACTCCTTTAACTTGACCTTATCTGAGAAGCACTTTATCTGCCCTTCCATTCTAAATGATAGCTTTGTGGATAGAGTAATCTTGGATGTAAGTCCTTGCCTTTCATGAATTTGAATACTTTCCAGCCCCTTCTTGCCTGTAAGGTTTCTTTTGGGAAATCAGCTGATAGATAGTCTTATGGGTTTCTGTGTTTTGGGTTTATAACTGTTTACTAGGGTTATAGCCTCTTATTGGATTGTTCTCTTTATAATTATGTAGTATCATTTGTCTCTTACTATATCCTTTGTTTTAATGTCTATTTTTTTAGATATAAGTTTTGCTACTTCAGCTTTTTTTATTTCCATTTGCATGACATATTTTTTTCATCCCTTTACTTTTAGTCTGTGTGTATCTTTCTTTTTGAGATGGGTGGGTCTCTTGTAGACAGTATGTATATTGGTTTTGTTTTCTTATCCATTCAGCTACCCTGTAAGTTTTGATTAGAGCATTTAAACCATTTACATTTAAAGGGATTGTTGATAGGTACAAATACATTTTACTTTATTCTTTTTTTTAATAAAGCTGTTCACAAACTAATTGAGGTTTTTTTTTTTTTTTTTTTTTTTTTTTTTTTTTTTTTTTTTTTTTTTTTTTTTTTTTTTTTTTTTTTTTTAAGATTTTATTTATTTTTATTTTTAGAGAGGGAAGGGAGAGGGAGAGAGAGAGAACCATCAATGTGCGGTTGCTGGGGGACATGGCCTGCAACCTAGGCATGTGCCCTGACTGGGAATCGAACCTGCGATGCCTGGTTCGCAGCCCGAGCTCAATCCACTGAGCTATGCCAGCCAGGGCTAATTGAGGTTTTTTTTTAAGATTTTATTTATTTATTTTTTAGAGAGGGAAGGGAGGAGAGAGAGAGAAACATCAATGTGCGGTTGCTGGGGGCCGTGGCCTGCAAACCAGGCATGTGCCCTGACTGGGAATCGAACCTGCGATGCTTTGGTTCGCAGCCCGCGCTCAATCCACTGAGCTACGCCAGCCAGGGCTTACTTTATTCTTTTTAGTATGTTTCTCTGTTTTCTTTTCCGTTTTCTTAAAGCAGGCCCTTTAACATTTTTTGTAATAATGTTTTGGTGGTAATGAACTTCTGAACTTTTTCTTGCCCTGAAAGTTCTTTATATCTCCTTCAACTTCATTAATTTTGTTTTTGTTAATCTTCCCCTTAGGATATGTTCATTGATTTTTAGAGAGAGAGATGAGAGAGAAACATTAATCAGTTGCCTCCCATTTATGCCCCAACCGGGAATTAAACCCTCAGCCCAGGTATGTGCCCTGATCAAACCTGCAACCATCTGGTGTACAAGATGATGCTCAACCCAACTAACGCACCCAGCCAGGGCATTTCTCCTTCAAGTTTAAATGGTAGCCTTGTGGGTAAGATAGTCTTGGTTGTAGGTGCTTGCTTTTCATCACTTTAAATATTTCATGGCAGTCTCTTCTGGCCTGAAATATATCCGTTGAGAAATCAGCTGACAGTCTTATGTGAGCCCCCTTGTAGGTACCTAACTATCTGTCTTCCGCTGCTTTTAAAATTTTCTTTGTCTTTAACCTTTGCCTTTTTGATTATGATGTGTCTTTGGGTTCATCTTGCTTGGGACTCTGTATGCTATCTGGACTCCTGTGTCTTTTTTCCTTCACTAGATTTGGGAAGTTTTTCCTCATTATTGCTTCAGCTAGTTTCTCCATCCCTTGCTCTCTCTCCTCCTTGTGTATCTATATGCGTTATGTACCTATAATGCGTATGTTGTCATGCTTCACATGTCCCTTAAACTGTTCTCACTTTTCAAAAATATGTTTATATATAGAGAGATAAAGTTAGAGAGAGGGAGAGAGAGAATGAGAGGGGGAAAGAGAGACATGAATAATGTGAGAGGGAAACATGGGTTGGTTACCTTCCGTTTGTGCTCCACCCCAGGATTAAACCCACAACCAGGTATGTGCCCTGACTAGAAATCGAACCCCCAGCCTTTGGTGTGTGGGACAACACTTCAAACAACTGAGCCACACTAGCCAGGGCTAAACTATCTTCATTTTTTATTTTTATTTTTTTCATTCTGCTGCTCTTACTGGATGTTTTCTGCTACCTTATCTTTCAAACCTCCGATTCAGTTCCCTGCTTCATTTAACCTATAGTTTATTCTTTTTGGTGTATTTTCTGTCTGATTCTTTTTATGGTTTCTATGTTCTTTTTAATGCTGTTGAAGTTCTCACTAATTCCTTGAGCATCCTCATAACCATTGTTTTTTTTAACTCCATATCTGGTAAATTGCTTGCCTCCACTTCATATAGCTTTTTTTTGTGAGGGTGGGGAGAGGTTATTTGTTGTTCTTTTATTTGGGGAATGTTTCTTTGTCTCACCATTTTGGTTGCTTCTTTGTGTTTATTTCTTTTCATTTGGTAGATCTGCTGTGTCTCAAGTCTTACATAATAGGTGTCCTAGGGGACCCTGTGAAATGATCTCCTTGATCACCTGAGTTGGGCGATTCAGGAATGTACCTTGTGTGAGTTATGTGAGTCCTCCTGCTGTAACTGAGTCTTGACTACTATTGGCCCATTTGTGGGGTCAGCTTTAGGCTGGCTGATTGTGAAGACTGGTCCCAACCACAGTGTATGAGCTGCTGTGCAGGTGCTGACCCCAAGAAGTGGAGTTTCCCTCAGCAGGGTCAGTTGCCTACCGAGATCTCTCTTTGGGTGTGGTGCTTGTGAAGTCAACTGGATCCTGCTGTGATGTTATCTGAAGCTGGCAACTGGGCGTGTCCGCTCTGGGGCTCCTTCGGAGACCCTAGTACACATCAGTGTTAGCTACTGCCTGTGACTGGTTCTGGGCAGCCTGTTTGGAGCTACGAAACAATCCACAGTTTGTGGCTGTCTCTGCTGGGCCTGGATGTGTGTGTGGGAAGGACCAGGCTGCACACCAAGCCCTGCCTCCATCAGCAGTAAGTTGGTCAGTAAAAAGCCCAAGGCACCCGGAGATCCACTTTTGCTTGCCTTCGCTTGCTGGCTGCCTGTAAGACTCAGTCACTGAAAGAGCCTGTAGTGGTTCTCGAATTGCATGAGATAGGTTCTCAGTGAGTCACCAAGTAGGGAAGAGTGGTCTGCAGCAGGTTGATATGGGTTCACACTCAGTGCTAGTGCTGGGTCTGAGGCCACTCAACAAAAGTCTCAGAGTACATAGTAAGACTAGCTGCCGCCCTCTGGGTGCTCACATACCTTTGTGGTGGAGCAGGGTCTCAGGGAGTCATCAGGGTGAGGCCATCAGACTTTATCAGGCCCAATCAGACCATGATTTGGACATGTGAAAGGAGGGCTCTACACTGTTTGGGTGTACAAAGCAATAAAGGTCCCGCTTCTAGAGCCACACTACTCAGTCTGTCCCAGATTCTTCTGGGACCTGGGGAGGTCAAGCTCAGCAGAATAGGACTGCCAAGTTTTGGAGCCTGGGGCTAGCAGATCTCCCATGAGAGGAAGTGCTGGCCAGGTTCACAGGGAGGTAGGGGGAATTACCCCAGCCTCAAAGCCACACAACTCAATCTGTCCCAGATTCTGCCAGGAGCCAAAGTTCAGCAGAGCAGGGCCACCACAAGCTGGGAGGGTGGTGCTAGTGGATCTCTCATGACAGGAAGTCACTGGTCAGGCTTGTGGGAAGTAGTGGGGAGTGGCCCCCACCCCAGAGCCACACAACTCAGTCTGTCCAGGATTCTGCCCAGACCTCCTGGCAAGCCCATATTTGGCAGGGCAGAGCCACCAGGAATTGGGAGGGTGAGGCTGCCCGGAGTCTGAACAATGGGGCTAGTGGATCTCCTGTGAGGGGAAGGCACTTTCCAGGTTCACAAGAAAGTAGGGGGAATGACCCCTACCCCAAAGTCATGCAGCTCAGTTATTGGCATGCCTTGAGTTCTGCCAGGAGCTCTATGCCCTGACCCAAGCAGCTGATGCCTCTGCAGGAATGAGCTTTGCAGGGTGCAGTGACAGGGAGTCCAGAGGATGGGGCTGGTGCCTTCTCCCAGGATGATACCACAAGGAGGGTAGTGCCCCACCCAAGAAAGATTGTGTCTGCAGTGTGAGAGAGGGACTCAGCAGAGGGACATTGGCAGCTGTCCCTTCAGCTATCTCCCCAGCACCAACAAACCCCAGTTTGTTGTTCACAAATCTAGTTCATTCTGTGCCAGAGCCCAGGGTTTTGAATGAGGTTTTGTGCATTGGTCCTTTAAGAGGGTGCCTGTGTCTCTGGCTGACTTGCGTCTCTCCCTGGCAGACAATCTCTGCTGACTTTCACCAGATGTTGTGTGGGTGCATCTTCTTGGCTCTGGTGATCTGGGCTGGGGAGTCTGGCATGGAGTTCAGACCCCATGCTTCTCAGGGTAACCTCTGCAGCTGAGATATCCCTCCAGAATCTCAGCCTCTGCACTTGGGAGTGGAGCAGCCCTTTTTGTGTCTGCTCTTCCTACTAGTCTCGATTTGGCTTCTGTAAACCCTTCACGATAAGACTTCAGCTGGTCTTCAGTTGGTTTTTCAGGCTGATTGTTCTATATTTTAGTTGTAGTTCCGGTTTGGAAGTTTCTCGTTGACCACACTCTGGCTTTGCAGATGTTGCCTGGATTTTTTCTTGATTCATACTCTCTGCATCTGGTGCTTCCCATCACTAACATCACTGCTGTTCCTCCTGACTTTAGAGCCACCCTCACTATCACTGCCTCACCCGCAGTGTGTTTGTTACCCTCAGCCACCCTCCCTCCTTCCTCTCCCTGTGTCCCTGGAATAATGGCCACCTTCCTTCAGGTGCCATTTTCCAGCCCTGCTTCCCATTGAAAAAATGTGCAGGAAGGTTTTGGGAGAAGTAAGCTGATTAGGTCACTACCTCAAAGCAGCATTTGGTCTTTTTTAATTCCATAACAGGAAGATAGTGTGGCAGAATGCAATTCCCATTCCCTGATGCTCCAGTGGTTATCACTGAGGGGGAGGGGAGGGGCGGCCTGAGCTCCAGGTCATCCTGTGCTGACTTCTTGTATGTGCAAGCTTGCTCAGCTGGGTTGCATACCATGCAGGTCTTTATCTAAGGGAACTGAGCTCTTCTTGCCATAACAGCCTGGCTGTCACCACTGCAGGGGTCCAGAGTTGATGACATTCTCCTTGGAAGCAAGTAGGCCAGGACAGTTCTGGCCCTGACCTAGAGGACTACAGTTAGAGCCCAGGGGTGGTAGATATTGAGTCTGTACCCAGAACAGCAATTTCTTGAGAGAGCTGAGTGTCAAGTCTCTCTCACTGGTAGTCTGTCTCCTTCAGGCATTGGAGTGACTGAACTTGAGACAATTAAGCTAATTTTTCAAAACCTTTATCTCCAATTATAAAACCAAAAGTTTTCAGAAAATATTGTCATTTTTTCTCAGTGCCAGTATCTTGCCAGAAGCACCTGGTATTGCTATGGCAACAGAATGGGGACAATGTATGTGGCTGCATACACAGTGCTTAATGTTGATGGAATTCGAGAGCCTCTTCTCAATGTCATCCATGGGCAAGCTGGATCTTTTAATTTTGCAGAAGGCAGAGGTGGAATGAGAGCAGGAGAAATGAGACTCTGGGCCCGGTGGAAACCCGCAGCCCCACACATCCACATAGGCACCAGGTGGAGTCACTCGTCAGGCTCGGCAACCTGCCACTCCTAAGCCCTCTCCACTCAGAGCCTCTCTCTCTTTCCTCATTCCCCACCCTCTTCCCCAGTGGTTTACACAGTGCAAATTGAGTCACTTTTCTGGTTCAGATCTACTAATATTTTCCTTTTGCCTACAAAGAAAATTACTTTGTTGCTTAGCATGCAGGGCCCTTTTTATTTTGGTTCCAACCTACTTTATGACACCAGCTCTGCTCCTCCCCCAAGGCACTGGCCCAACCTCGCTTCTCCGAGTGGTCCTTCGCTTCTCCTCCCTGTTGGTGAGTGAGGGCCATCCGGCTTGTGCTCCCACCTGCTACCCCACCCCCGCCCCCAGCAGTGATTTGTGTCTCTTTGTTGTCTTGACTTTCCTGCTGGGTTCTGAGTTCTTTGAGGACATGGGTTGAGTTTTCTCAATCTGGGAAAACTCCAAGGTGTGGGCCATTCTTGGAGGGGTAAAAGATCTCAAGATTCCAGGTTACCCCAGATGACACCCTCACTTTCCAGGAAACAGGGTCTCTGGAAATCATGCATGTAGTCACACGTGTGATTTTTTCAAAGTGGACATGTCAGGCAGGACTCCCTTTGTCCTGGTCCTTAGAGCCTGCTGCGATGTAGCATATTTTGCTCAGAAACAAGAACGCCTTCCCTCTCCCAGGAAAAAGCTGATGGTGTCCCAGACCTGGCACTGGGCTTGGAAAGCATCCAGGAATGGAGGCAGACGCACTGATGTCCCCCCTCTTGTCTCAGGGGTCCCCAGCTTCTCTAACCGAACTTTTGGCCTCTCTGGGCACATCTGCTTCATTCCTCCCTCCTCTCACCCTGGCTCCCTCCTAACTGCAGCTCCAGGCAAACTAGGAGGCAGCTTTTTTGTTGTTTAGTGCCATGCTGCTGTGGGAATGTTTGCAGGTCAACTGCCACCCCCCCACTGCACCTCCAGGTATACACAACCCAGAAGAGCAGGTCTCAGAACCCCCTGAGTCAGTGAGGGAGGCCACAGAGGTCCTGGTTAACACTCCTGCCTTTTGGCCCGGGAGGCTGCAGAACCTGGCAGAGGGGTGCGGAACCCCCTGGTGGGCCTTCAAGGTAGAGCTGCCCTGGTTACCTCAGCCATTCCTACCTCACCGAACTTCAGAGTTACCTACCTGGTGAGCTTTTCCAGTACCCAGGTATTGGGCCTCACTGCAGGCCTGTGGGTGCTTCAAGCCCCCAGCCAATTCTTATGGCTGGTCATGCTTGAGTACGCAGGCTTGCCTCACTCTTCCCATTCTGAGTGGCTGTGAGAGGACAGGGCTTCAAGCCCGTGATACCTGAGGGAATTTACATGGCCTTCTCTCTCCCTTTAAACCCAACTTGTAACAGAGGAACTTATGTTAAAATAAACACAAAAGGGCAAAAGTTTGAAAAGGCTATATTGTGGGAACAAAAAGAGCAGGAGTTTGAGAATGAGAGGAGGTGGCCTGGTGCATGAGGGGAATGGGAGGTACTTTCTCTGCCACCGGAGGTCAGTCACCTTTGTCACAGCCAGCTGCTGGTGTAGGGGTTCCCCTCAAAGGGAATGGCTTTGCTTATGAAACATGGTACAACCAGCAGGGCTTCGTGGCACTGCAGAGACATGGGCCGGGTGGTTCTCGGCTGTGGGGGCCTCTCCAGTGCAACATACAGCACCCCTCGCCTGTGCCCACTAGGTGCCAGGAGCTCGCCTACTGCTCCTGGTTATGACAACTAAAAATGTCTCCAGGCATCCCTAAATGTCTGCTGAAGGGAGGCACAATGGCCTGTGGTTGAGAACTGTGGACATTTACTGGTGGCCAGGAGGTGGAGGGTCAGGTCTGCAGGGAAGTCATGCATTGGAAGCAAGAACACCTGAGGCTCTGTGTGGTCCTGATCTTCCTCGCAGTGCCGACCGCAGAGAGCCCTTTAAAAAGGTGCCTGAGCGGAACATCTCTACCTTCTTTGGTAGCATTCGACCCTTCGTTATAGATTCCACACACCTCCCCCACTGTTCTAATATGGCTTTGGGGGACAGTAAGGGTTACCCACGAGCTGAGGTAATGTCTTTGCATTCAGTCATCAGGCAAAAAGGGCTGCAGAGTCATTGGAGGTCCAGCTGCAGGTGCTGGCAGGAGCCGCACAGCAGAGCCCTATAGGCCCTGGTAAATGGGCTGGGTTTTATCAAAGTGCACCTGGAGTGATCTGTTGAATCTAATAGGTGAAAATGTAACTGAGATACATATAAACTTATTGTTGAATCCAGAATATCAATTGCACAAGGACAGGACAAGGGCATGTGGCTTCTTTCTTTACCCAGGTGTTTGTAACTGCAAGCTCCTTCATCCCTGCAGGAGGTGGCAATGCGTCCTCCAGAAATTCTGCAAGTAGAAATGAAACAATAGCAAATTCATGGGGACCAGAGCAAAGTGTATGGTAGGCAGTGCAGAGGGCTGCCTCCTTGGACTAGAATTCTTGCCTATGGGAGTTATTTCCTAGGGAATTCCACCTTTCTTCTTATCTTAGTCAGCTGGGGCTGCTGTAACCAATACCACGGACTGGGTGGCTTAAACAACAGACATTTATTTCTCCCAGTTCCAGAGTCTGGAAGTCTTGAGATCAGGGTGCCGGCATGGTCGGGTTCTAGTGAGAGCTCCCTTCGAGCTTGCAGATGCCACCTTCTCAGGTATGTCTCCTCGTGAGGGCATTCATGCCAGCATGAGGCCTCCTCGTCACCTCAGCTAACCTACATTACCTGCTCAGGTCCCACCTCCTAATACAATCGCATTGGGGATTAGGATGTCGTTGTATGAATGGGAGGGTGTGTGTGGATATCAGCATTGAGTCCACACACTTCTGCCCTCTGATATTTGAAATTCCACCACTGGGTGCATAGCCATTTGATTAAACACCATCTTCCTATACCCCTAAAGTGCTTGGAAGGGAACATTAATTTCCCAGTGCCTTAATTTATCATCACTTTCTCCCAAAATAGGAGTGATGGGAGGTAGTTGTTCTGAAATGGAGGCCTCGAGAAGAGGAAAATGCCACCTGCCTTGCATTTGCATCCAGGGTCGCAGCTGCATGTTGCATATGGGCGGGCTATGCATTGTTACAGCTGTGGCAAAACGGAAATGAAGGAAGTGAAGAGGGTTAGTGAAGAGCAGGCCTTCCAAGTCTCCCAGAAAAGTTCCAGAAATAACCACTAAGTGGCAGCAAGTGAACAGTTGTTCCTGAAACCCTCCAGAATCTTCACGGAATCTTAATTTGCTGGCTCTGGACGAGGAGTGGTAGGTACCGTGTGAGCCCCCAGCTCCACTCCACCAACATGCGTCTCCACAGGAAAGCATGCTCCTTCATGGTATGTGCCCCTTTGGGTGCATTATAGATATGAAATCCTGTGCTTACTATATACTTCAGACTCCTCTCGGTGCTACAAAGGAGAGGGCACTCACAGCAGGGGCCCTGATCCTGCCAGACAGAACCCCTGTGGCTCAGGCTTGTCTGAGTAGAGGTGGCTGCAGTGAAGGGAGTGATGGAGCAAATGGTTTGGGCAAAGAGCAAGGGCAGTGAGCAGCCAGGTCCCACAGAGCAGGGATGCCTGCTTTCTCTTGGGAGTACCTCCTTTGAGGAATCTTAGGAGGGTAGAAGGAGGTCATGGCCCCTTTCTCTGGGGCCACTCAGTGAAAGGACATTCTTTGTCCAGGTCATGTAAGGTGTGTCAGACCTGGCAAGGTCCCCTCCACTGTGTGACTCCTCACTTGTGGAAATAAAGAATGTTGATTGCAATCACCACACAATGATCTATTTATTCCTGAAAGTTTCCTTCCCTGACTTCATTTCCAGGTGAGTGAACTCTTTCTTCTGAGTAAAACACAACCTCTTGGCTCGGTTTACTGGGGCTGATGTCAGGGCAAGAAGTGCTTCTCGTGGTTCAGGAAGCGACGGACTGCATCAGAGGAGCAGGGCTGGGCCTGGACGCCCTTTTCTGGCTGAGCGGAGACCAGGGATGTGGAGGAAAGAAGCGCTGAGGCCCCAGACTCAGGCCTTGGAGCGTGTAGTCCAGTGCGCACACAATCAGAAAGGGGGAAAGACCCAAGAAAGGAGGCTGAACAGGTCAAAAACGAACTTCACCTTCCTTAGGGAACCTCAGGAATCTCAGGTGTCTCATGTTTCTAATCTAACATGTTTCTGTGATCACAGTTCTAATCAACACTGCCTTCCCCAGACAGGCCAGCGTTTCGGATCATGTGTGTCTTACCCCCGGCAGAGGTGTGTGGACTGGTTAAGGTGCAAGATTGGCCCTTCATCAGTAAGAGAAGGGGACTTACTCTCTCGTTTAATATGGAGTCTTTTTAGGTAAAGTCTCTAAAGCAAGTCATATGGGGACGAAAATATGCAGTGTGTGGAAACAATATGGAGGCACTGGTGCCACTAGAGGGAGCTATTGCAGAGTATGGTGGGAGCTGGCTTCCAGGGACCCTCTGGCCTCCAGGTTGTCAGGGTGAGCCTTTCGGCCAGACCGTGGCCATGACCTGTGGCAGAGTATGGGATTCTCTCCTCAAAAGTGCTCTTGCAGTCTTTATTCCGTTTGGACGTTATCTCCTAAGCTCCTCAGAAAAGGAGATTGGAGTGTGCACGGTTGCCTGTGACCTGTGGCCCGTGGTATATTTTCCTGGACAGGTCACCTAGTTAGTTACTTGTGCAAAATTACCTTTTGAATATTCAGTAGTAGTCTTCATTCCTCTACTGTCTCCAAAAAACCTCCTGGTTGTTCTCAAATGCCTTTGCATTTACAGAGCCTTGGACAAGGTTGGAAGCTAGTTCCACCCCCAGCAGGCTGTCAGGGAGAGGCCTGGATTCGTCCTCAATCTGGGTGGGGGGTGGGAGAGTGGCTAAACCCGCTGTCAGTGCCCACTGGAGCACATGCTGTTCGTCATGCGTCTTTGCCCCTGACACTGGCTCAGAGGTGGGTGCCAGCTCCGCCCCTCGCCACCACAGGGGTCTGGGTGGGGGTGACTGGGGTGCACCTTTGCCCAAGCCTGAAAAACAACACCTCACAAAAGGACCATGCCCCTGCAGCTGTGGTTCTGGGGCCTCGGCTCTGCCCAGGTCTCTCTAAGCCTTTGTTTTACCTCGGAAGAATTCCGGTCACAAGCAGCATTAAGAGAAAAACAGCCTCTTCAATGCTTTTCTCTACTAAACGTTCTGTATCAACCTGCAAGGTGATCAGATGCCACCACCTCCCCACTAGACCAGAAGCCTCTTAGGGTAGGGACAGTGTCCCATCACCACTGCAGCAGAGATGACGACGACAACCATCCTAACTGGCCTTTATCGAGTGTTTGATATGTGTCAGGCTGTCTTAGAAATTTCGCGTTCATCTCCTTTAATTGTCTCATCAATCCTGAGGCAGGTTCCGTTGTTCCCCGTTAACTGAAGAGAAGACCCAGACAAGCTCAAGGTAGTGCCACCAGCAGACAGCACTGATTATGGACTGTTGAGTGAATCTGAGACGCCCCCATGGTTTATTTTTAAGAATCTTTCAGATACAATAGCTGGTTAGTTGAATGATGAGCTTAAATGATAATATAGTGAGTCTGTTAATAGTATTTTTTTTTAAGAAATCTTATTTATTTTAGAGAGAGGGGAAGGGAAGGAGAGAGAGAGAGAGAGAGGGAGAGAAACATCAATGTGGTTGCCTCTCACATACCCCCTACCAGGGACCTGGCCGGCAACCCAGGCATGTGCCCTGACTAGGAATCAAACTAGCGACCCTTGACTCTTTGGTTCACAGGCCAGCACTCAATGCACTGAGCCATACCAGCCAGGGTTGCTAATAGTGTTTTAACAAAATCTAAAAATCCAGCATCTCGTCCTATCTGATATCGCCCACTTGAGCTGCTAAAGGAACTGAAGTGCCTTTTTTTAAGTGTTGTCATCAGCAGCTGATTGTATTCCTCCAATTATGACGGTTTCCCCTCCAGCTTCCTGAGGAGCAGGCAGCAGGCTGCTGGGTCTCTGGCAGGGGCCGTGTTGAGATTTCCTCACCCGGTGAAACCATTCTTTCCTTCCTTACATGAGTTGAAATGACTATCACCTGTATGTCTTGCCAGAGCTCAGGGAAGTCTGAAGTTCCACTAAAGTGTGAGCTAGAATCTGCTCTTTACTTTCCCAAGAAGTCTCAGCTGTCCATAAACAGGAGCAAATTTATTGTCATGGATTAGCTAGCTATTATGTCTACTTTAACATAATGCAGCTGTTGAGTCCATTATGGGACGTGATTGAAATGTGAATACCTTTTATACCTAAAAGCTATACGATAACTTTCCTGAGAACTACCTAAAACATGTTTATAGTTACTATCATGAGTAGAGACGGGATGAAATATTTGTGGCAAAGGCCTGCCACCTCAGCAAGCCCAAAGGTCGCAAACACTAGCACTGGATGCTACAGTAATAAGAAAATCTGCACTTTACATGAAACCACCAAGTTAAATATTTTGGAGGCAAAAAATAATAAGTGGGTTCCTGAGATTGTTCTTGCAGTCAGTGCATAATCTTGGTATTGTTTTCACTAACTTTTATCTCTATTTTTAAAAGGAACAGTATAATGTTAGCATATTTCCCTCTAGACCAATAGTATTTTTTAAAATTGAGAACACACAAAAAAAATCCTAGTGATAAAGACATTTTATTTCTGCTTTACTTCGACTAGAACTCAAACAGGAAAGAGAAGGTAGGAAGAGCCCCCCTGGTAAATGAAGGGGTGAACTCTGTGCCTGGGTTTGCTTTCTGCCAGCCAAACCCTTGATGAGCCGGAGAGGAGAAAAGAGAGTCAGCAGGTTACATTGGAAGGCACCGCACTTGCATTGAGAACTCATCATGAGCCGCCCCAGAATTTTCAGAGTAGAGCTTTCAGAATACCCGTTTGTGGCTGGTTACATGTTATTTACAATGCCCTCAAAGCCCAAACCATTTCACTTGGTAATTGTTCTGTTTTGTTCTTTGATTAGGAAGTAGCTACAGTGACAAGGTACAAAAAATAATAAGCATGCAGCCCTTTATTTAGTTTTTTCAAAGTCTCTGCTTATAGTTCTGTATATTACATGACTGTGTTATACAAATACAGTTATTTACAAAAACATTCTGGCTGTGCAAACTTGTTGCTCTTTAAAAAGGTATGGATAGTTCCATTTCTGCCCATCCCAATATATACTTTTAAAGCATGCATAAAAACTAACTTTGGTGTGGGAAAACTACTCTCTGTGCTGTCACATACAGTATTTTTACGTCTATTTATATATTTACAAAATTTTATCAGTTTACAGAACAGTACAGAAGGGTACACTTTAAAATCCACAATGTTAGACGGTGTGAGTCGCCAGGTCTGAGACAACGAAGGAAGGGGGTTACGTACTGCAAAGGAAACAACTAGGGAATCCCAATATGGTTTTTAAAAAGAAAAATAGAAAGCAATGCAAAGAAAACTAGCTTGTTTGGGTTGGCAAATTATTATGCATAATTTTCATGGCAGTGCAACTGTTCCGATAAATTGCTTTCTCCATGTGCCCCTGGGTTGGCCGGTGCAGAAGTTCATTGGCTTGTTGTCTAGCATACTACTTTCAAATGTACAATGCTATAGTATCAAAATGTTTTGGCAAAAAAGATCTTGAAAGGAACCATGAAGTTCTGACAAAAATAGAAATCTGTAATAAAACTAAATAACACTAAAATAAAAGGAAATATTATAGTATCTGTTTTACAATTTGTATAGTCACACTTGTGTATTTCTCTGTTCATTTCTAGTCTCCATAATGAAAAATATTTTTATATAAAACATACTAAAATTTTGGAATCATACATGTTTTACATGCCGAATACACCTTCTCCTGTCTCACACGCACCCTTCACTCTCGCCACACGTGCTTTCTGTAACACATGCTCACTTCATTTAACAGGTACTGAATATAGACGGTGAACACTGTGGAATTACAACAGCAACAAAGAAAAAAAAAACAAAACAAGCTTTACTGAAATCTATTAATCCAATATTTAGCACATACTTAGCATTAAGCCTCAAATAGTACAGCAACATGTTACATTCTCTGGTGAAAACAGTTGTTAAGGACTATTAAAAATTTTTTTGAATTTTTAAATGCAACTCCAACTTGTGCCTAATAGTATTTGGCCTTTAAGAGGTTTCCTTTGCTGTGGATGGGGTGGCTTTGCTTGAACTTCCATTCTGTGCCTTGTAGCTGGTGAGGCTAGGAGTGTGGATGGTCCTGATGCTCTTGGCACCTTGATTCAGTGAAGTGGGGGAGGCAGGGGAGGGGGGGGAGGAGGAGCAGGAGGAAGGGGCTGCTCGGCCATTTGGAGTCTGCAGTGAGAATGAAAGATGGTGACCTTTACCTGTGTGAGTGGGGCTCTGAAACTTTAAGGAGCCATTAGAGACAGAGGGGATGAGGGAGGCAGAGGGAGCAGATCGTCCTGTTTGGGGGCTGAGAGGGTTAGAAGTAACCGATGGTTTAGAAGCAGTTGGATTAGGGGAGTTAGAGCTGTCACCACTAGCAGAGGGCAGAGAACTGCTTTTCCCAGAGCTGGGAGAAAGGGCTGGAATCTTAGAAGCAGGTAATGAGGGGAAAGTAGGCTTACAGTCCCCACCAGCTTTCTTAGCACTTCCATTAGCCTGCAAATAAAGATGGTGGGAGACAGTTTGTCAGAAAGCTGGTAACATGATCATTCCACAGGGTCTGGCAACACAGCCCTTCTGAGAACAATTAAATAAAAGACACCAAAACAAACCACATCAGTGCAAGGCCTGAGCTAAGTCTTGTGCTGTACTGGACCTGGTAGATACCCCCAAAGTACAGAGCAAAGGATGTGCAGAACAGGAGAAAAGGAAGACCATTTCCCGGTGCTGGGTCAGCCATGCGTCTGGGTTATTATTGGGGTGGGGGTGGGGCATGGTGACGGAGAGTTAATGTGCCTCCGATGCAATGCAGTAGACATATATGTTAGTACGGGTGACTTCCAGGACAGTTCAACAACAGGTCTGTCTGGCTCGGTTTCTCAAGGTGTTCTGATGAATCACTACATTCACCAAAGAAAAGCCAACGGGTGTGGCAGCTTGTGTTAATGGCTAAACTTTGGAGTCACACAGCAAAAGATGTTTTATTGCAAGCATGCAAAAGCGTGGTGAAAAGTTCAACAAAGATTTTTAGACTTTCTTCATGCCCCCAGATCCAGGAAGTCTATATAAACCATAGCTTACAGAGAAAACACAGTATTTGGTATAAACTAAGTCAGTGGCTTGCTTCTTAACTGTACGAGTGTCCATCCAAAATTGGGTTTAAGGTAAAACTACCTGACGATACTGGCGGGGATCCTGCAGTTTGGTCTGCTTGCCAGGTTTGTCCAGGCTTCCGGGTCTATTCTTGGAGCTCATGGGGACTGGCATCCTGCTTGTCTGCGGGGTCCCGCTGGAGGTCTGTGGGGAAGAACAGCGAAGGGGAAAGAGAAGCAGCATGTGAGTGGATTATTGGTGAGGCTGCCCCACTGTGTGCAGAGAAGCTCAACGTGAGAAGCCACAGCCCTCCATGCAGGACAGATCTAGGACATGGACATCAGAAGACACCACTGGGGTTAATTCCAGGAATCAAACAGAATAAACTGCTCCACTACCAATCAAACAGATTTTAATGTGAGTATCAGCAATCATTTCAACGGCAAGTGGATGACCCAGCATCCTTGCGTTTACCCAACACCAATCAGCAACAGAGGCAAACAATCAATTAGCTGTTAGACACCTAGTTATTGTTGTTTCGAAGGTGAAGGAGACAGTGTGAGAGAAAGGTATCCAGGCGAACAGACAAAAAAAAGAGCCACCTGAGAGGAAGCAAGTAAATCACAAGACACCTTTTGCTAATGGTGATTATGGCAGATTTAAGAAAGCAGCTGGGTCTTTTCATTTTCCGCCAGACCAAGGTACCTTACGTGAAGCTGAAGGTATTGATGAGGGGAGCTCTAGGGCAGTGGGAGCTTCTTCCAGAACTAGCAAGGATCGGGGAGAGGCCTCCCGGGCTATGTGGGATGAGCTTGCAACAGAATCTCTGTTGGAAGAACATGAGGTATCAACTAGGGCTTTTGGACTCATTTCACTGATTGTATTTTCAAGCTGTTTGATGGTCTGCTCCAGGCTGTCCAATGTTCTGTAGGTATTTTTTCTAATCTCATCAGTTCTTGAAATGGGAGATGTGCCGTCTAGGCTGGGCTGCTCTTGTCTCTTGAGCCTATTGTGGGGAGAGTCCTCGGGTTGAGAAGACCTAGTAATTTCGAATCGCTTGGCTTCTTTGTGCTGTTTCAAAGTGCCATCCTCTTCCTCCTCTTCGTAGACGACCACCTGCAAAGTCTTCTTCCCCGTTTTGGTTCCCGTGCGAATGGCTTGAGTGAGAGCGGCAAGTTGCTTTTTAGGGAATTTGAACTTAAACTTTTTCTTGGGGCTTTCAAATTGGTCATATGTCATGTCACACTTGCTGTCTGGACTTGGAGAATCTCCTTGGCTGCACGTGGTCAGCTCGGCCTCATTTATTTCCTGTCCCCCTGATACTTTGGTGCCTTCTAAGAGGAGGTGTGGCCGCAGTCGACTCTCGGCCTTCGGTCCTGATCCGGGGCTGCCTGACACGACCTTACGAGACTTTTGGGAGGTGTTATTCTGGACCAAAGCATCTCCATTTTCTTCCTCTTCCTCCTCCTCTATCTTTTCCTCTGTCATCATTTTCTCTAATTCCTCATCGCATTCCTCAAATATGGTTGAAAGTCTCTTATATGCAGACCGGATATCCATGGGTTCATCAAAAATGATGATGACTGGTTTCTTGTCCAGGCAGACGACCGGCGCTTCGTGTTCGGTCCCTTCTTGTTGGGAAGTCGTCTCTTTTTTGGCATCAATATTCACTGTCTGCACATCTTCTCCCTTTTTGCTCACTATATCGCGGACCTCCCCACTGGAAAGAACCTGGACCGCAGTTCTGGTGATCATGAAGGCAATGTTGTCTGTGGGTGCACTTTCCTCACTGGGAGAACTGAGGGTTGACTCTCTGTCCTCATTAGGCTTCACATTAGCATGCCAAACCCCCTTGTGTCTCAGCACAACTTGGCCACACTCTGTCACAGGAACCTGTTGATCTTGAGTTTTGGTATCACATGTACTCAATTCAGTTGATCTAGTGGGAGAGAGCAGGTGACACTTCTCTGTGTTTTCTTGATCTTGTTGACTCATCTCTTTCATCTTCACATAGTGCATCTTCTGACTCTCAGTGTCAGAGGTAGGGTCCTGTAGTCCTGAGATTTTAGGCCCTTTGCTTATTTCATCTTCTAGTGAACTAATGCCAGGGAAACTGGAACTGGTCTTAGACACATTTTTCTGGGAATAGTTTCTGCTGTCTCTAAGTAAACTCTTATTGGACATGGGATTTTCCTTCATTAGGATGTCAGTTTTATGTTCTGATGTTCTTGAGGCATCAGAAATACTATTCTCCATTCCTCTTTCCCACATAAGACGGTCACCAGGTGTAAGAGCTCCTGCGATAGTCTGAGAGGGAGGGTGGAGGAAGGAAGCCAAACACATTAATCAGAAAGGGATCTGCAAAGGGAGGTCATTAATCTGCATGGTATCAGTTGGAACACAGATCTGGGGAACTCACCTTTCGGGATTCCATTTGGGGGTCATTTTCATATTCAACCTCAGATTTCTGTATGTCTTCATGGGAAAATTCCAAGTTCTGGTAGAACAGTGTAGGACATGTTACTCCACAAAACCACATCCCCCCAAAGTGGGCTATAACTAAATTGTTCCTTCAATTACACTTCAAAACATGCGGGCCAGACACATTTGTTACACACCAGTCCAAAGCCTATAGCTCCTTTTACCTTGGGCTGTTTTGTTCGCCAGCTTCCAAAAATGCCCTGTGTTTGCATGAAAACCTCAATTGAAAGATGAAAATCTTGATTAGCAAAATATTTCAAGAATTTCAAATTTGGTGGGGGAGCAGTTAGGAGAACAAAGGGAGTGATTTTGCATGAACTCGTCCTCTTTTCACATCTGAGAGTGAGCTAAGCAGAAGCTAAAACCAGGATGGCATGGCACCGCAGAAAGCACCAAACACCAGCAGGCAGAGGCTCTGATTCTAGTCCAGGCCTCCACTCAACGGTGCTACTTTAGGCACGTCACTCCACTTCTCTGGGCCTCAGTTTTCTTGCTTATAAACTAAGACACTAGACTGGGAGATTTTCCACGTCCCTACCAGCTAGTTATTGCTGTCCTATCAGTTCTGTTTATGAAAAGTGTCCTACAAAGACATCTGCATTGGTTGGGTGTGGCATTTTGAGATAAAAAAAAAACAAAAAACAAAAAACAAAAAACAAAAAAACAAACATTTTTTTTCATTCTTTTTCAAATAACAGATTGAAATGTACTTGCAGTTTGCACTTGCCAAGGAAAGTGTCAAAATAGCTTCCAAACTAATCATACCAAGAAGATCAAATCCAAATTCAGTGTCATAATGCTGCTAAAATATCACCTAAACATTTAGAAAACAGATATTTGACGCAAATGTGGTGACCGGAACATCAGATTTTATTCTCTATAGTCTCTGATTCAGAGCAAAGACATACTTCCAAGGCTTGTACCAAGATCCAGAACATCAGAGCCGAGCCAAGAGGACCAGCAGTGGAGAGTGCTCCCCGGGAAGCACGCCCTTTCCCCCAGGGTTGTGTCAGTGCTAGGGGGCCGTCAAAATGCCACTAACGCTAGCCAAGCCCTGTCATTTCCAGGGCACTGCTGTCCTTTCTTCTTGCTACAGAAGCCCAAGAGGTGGTTTTAGCAGGACAGGATCCCAAGAAGGCAGTTTGGTTCACAGCAATGACCAAAACAAAGCACAATAACACAGGCCCTGCCAAAGTCAACCCAGAGCAATCCTACCGCCCTGGTTAAAAATGTAAAGAATGTTCACACACATTTAAGGAAAAACACACAAACAACAAAGTCACCATTAATCACACGAAAGATCGCACAAGACAGGAGGTGCGTTAGCTAGCCAGCACCACCAGTTTAATGTCCCCTCACCTCCATGAGGCCCCCAAATGAGTGCAATGAGTCAGCTGCTGCAGTCGAACACAGCATCTTCTGTGGGATTTTAAATTTAGAAGATCAAACAACTAATACACAAAGTAAAAATTTTGAGAAGAAAAATATGTGAGGTTTGGCCCTAAAGTTTCCATTCCAGCTATGGAGTCAGCATGTTAGGGCCTGAGTGGGAATGAACCCTCCAGTCAGGGAAGGAGCTGGCATGTCATCCAGTGCCAACGCCGGCACAGCGGACGTCCTGCTGGCCCATGTGCCTGGGGGACAGGGTGTGGCCTGGCACCTGCTCTGACTGGCCACGGCCCATGTCATACCCATCATTAAACATCTGCAATGCTGTCATGTGAGGCATGTATTTTAAAACAGATCTAGTAGCAGGAATAGTACTGCCATGGAAAGTCACTAAGATAAAAATGTCAGGTGAAGGTTTCCCATGACCTACCACTGTTATCACTGGGCTAGAAAAAAGAATGGATGTATCAAAGCAAGTACATTAACTTTATTCAGAATAACTTGGTCACAACTGTCATGTAATCTCCCAATGACATCTTAGATAGTCAAGACTGCATGAAAGGTAATTAATCTTCGTTATTATCTATTTGTGGGCCCTGAGATTTGGATTGTTTAGACAACTGGTGAAGCAGGCTTAATATGCATACAGGCAATAAACCAAAATCAGATACACAATTATAGGGAAAGTGCATAAAAGTCAAGTGCTAGGCTAATGCTTCATGATGACAGGAGAAACATTTTAAGAAAACATTTGAGTTATAGAAAAGTAGATGAATAGCTCAGGAAGAGGTTAAATAATGACAACAGTTTGCCAACAAGTCTGATACTCATGTTGTATATAATGCTCATAACAAGTCTGACAATGATGTTAGGAAGTAGATCAACCTACTGAGTGTAATTATCCAGAATAAGCACCTGTGATCAAACCTAGTTTGGGGCCCTCAGTACACATCTGCTTATTATTTTCTGATGGACCTTTGATGAAGTCAAAGGGATCGATGGGATAAGGATTTGTAATCACTGGGCAAAAATCTCATGCAACTTTCTAGCCAATTAGCAAAATTCTACAGTGATTGTCTCCAGAGGGATCTTCGAGAAGCTCCCAGATCCCAGTGTTTTAGACAAGGGTCATGTTGGCCGGAATATGCCATGTCATTCAAACCTGCTGGGGCCTTCTGTGATCCGCTTTTAATGAGGCCACGGAAGGAAATTCCGGAGACTGAAAAGGCAATATATTTCCAATGTGATCTCATGGATTCTACTAATAGGAGGTTTTCTTCAGGATAAAGATTTATTGACAATAATCTCATAATCTCCCATGGTGCACGGAGAGATCTCACGTCGCCTGGTTAAGGGCTGCACGTGTCGGGCAGGTGGCAGATGCCTTTCACACAGGGCTCTGTGGTGGCAGTGAGCCAGGGCAGCGCAGGCTGGCCTCGTTCGCACAGCCTCCCGCCGGGAGCTGGGAGCCCTAGGACTGCATTTCTGTAGAAGGGCTGTGTTGGGATGACTGCAGATCGTGTCCGGCTCCCTCACTGAACTCCCTTCTACAGGGACTGAGGCGCCCTTTTGGAGTAGCAATTGGGCTAGCAGATATGTTTGACTTCATTTAAGGGAAGCTAGAACCTCTGAATTCTGAAATAAATACAAGTTCTGGTGAAAAAAGTCAGGGCTTGAGATGGTTACGATAAGCTTTCTCTCCTGAAATTTAGAGGCTTCATTCAAATCAGATGGCTGTATATCCCAAAACCACGAAAGCTCTAGGTCTAACTTAATGTCGGGTTTAAACATCAGGCTCACGTCCTTTGCCTAAAATACTTAGGTAATGACAATGAACTTTGTCCTGGAGCCTGAATATCTGTTTTGAAGCCACTTGAATGCCACAAAGTGTATTAGCACTAAAACTATACTGAACATATTCTGTTGCAAGATACACTTTGAGATTTGTAATGCTTAAGGAAATTCTGTTTGGCATTTTTAAACATGTGTGCAAACTCATATGTGCATGTTTCCATGGGGATCCAGCTGTGGGTGGTGGCAGGTATGCAGCTCTGCCCTGCGTTTTCTTCCTGGAATCAAAGGCTTTCACCTATTTTTAATGTAGACGTTTTGGTCCAGGAGACATAGAAAAAGTGCTATATTTCTTTCTTTCTTTCTTTCTTTCTTTCTTTCTTTCTTTCTTTCTTTCTTTCGAAGAATCATTCTAGAAAATCTTGAAAGGTGTATATTCTTTAGTTTGGGGAGATAATGGCTCAATTATGCACATGCTATTGTACCTTGTGCACAAGGAACAACATGTCTGCTCCGAAAACCTCAGACAGTCATCTCTGAACTGAACCCAACACTGTGTCTCCTTTAGTTTTTTCTGTCTGTCTGTCTGTCTGTCTGACTGTTTGTTTAAGGTGAGAGAAAAAAGAGAGGGTACCGAAGAACAAGCACAGGAGTGGTGTTAGCGTCAGAGCAAGGAAAGAAGGGCTGTCCGACCGCGTGGCAAATGTGTGATTGCCACGTTACCTTCTTCTCCTTGGGTGAGACTGTGGCCCCCGGCCTACTGTCTTTAACGTGACTGTCAGCCCTGGACGGCTCAGCATGACTGTTTGAATTTACATCCATAAAGGAACACTTCTGGAATGCCTAAGGAATTAAAATACTGAGGTTAATAGGATTCCAAGTGTAGGGAGGAGGAAGGAGGGCACAAGCAGGAAGTCAACACAGGGGTGTGGAGACCCCAGCTTGTCCCTGCATGCAGGTCACACCAGGGCCAGGGAGGCAGTGCCTTGACAACCTGCTCCCCTCTTGACCTCAGGCCTGCAGAGCTGGTGGGGGGAGGGGGGCAGAGCCTGGGGCCAAGGCGGCCTGATTTCTGGGCTGCACCAGGATAAGAGGGCACAGACCCTCAAAAGAGCTCCCTCTCTTCCTCTGTCCAGGGTGAACTTCGTTTGCATTTAATAGGGCTTCTTGTTCTGACCTTTTAAAAATAGTGAATACATAAATGAATAAAAATATGAATATATACAAATATTGAATACATAAAAGGAGCTATCTTTTCTTAACAAGACTCATTTTTTAAAACTGAGATTATAAACAAAAAGGGCACAAGATATTACAAACCTTTAAATTTTAAGTGTTATCCTTATCAATTCATTGTCTGAAATGGTAACAGGTAGTCCGTGCTCTGAGGTATTCAGGGGCTCATTTAGAATAAAGTGATGCTCTCCAGCACTCTGAGTGGCCTCGGAGCTGCCAGAGCCCTAGACTTGTCTCTGAAAGCTGTCCTAGTTACAGGAGCCCGCACCAACTCATGTGAACACTGAGTCAGGAAGGCTGGTCTCAGGCAGAGAGAAAGCACAGGCTGTGTCTACAGGGCAGAAAGGGAGTGACAGTGAGAGCAGGAGAGACAAAAACCCAAGAACCCAAGTTTCTTGAAATCAGAGGTTTTTAACATATCCTGGTTTAAAAAAATACTATTATCCAGGGCTCACCCAAAGAATAATTAAGTCAGAATCTTAGGGGTGTAGGACTTTAAAAAAAAAAACTCTCTGTGTAATTCTAATGTGCAACCAGGATTAAAAACCACCTATTCAAATGAATCATCTCAAATAATTCTTTCATATTTCCTTAGTGTCAAATGTTGCCATTTGGAAATAACCCCAGGCAGAAAGAAGAACCCTTGCCTTCTCCAAGTGAACATTTCAGCACTGGCCCTAAAATAAGAACGGAGCTGGTGCCTGGGACTCTCCCCAGCCTGCCTTTCCACGCTCTGCTGACTGAGTCCCTGTTCCCACCGCGCTGGCCTCCTCGCTGGCCCTGGAGATGCGGGGCTCCACTCACTGAGACCACTCACCACTGGTGGACCCTGGACTTCAGAGCCTGTGGTTTCTAATAATGCCTGTTGACATGGAGCAGGAATGTTGTCCTGTGAGCATAATCAGGGGTTTTCAGCTGCTCCATGTCCTGCCTGGGGGTTGCAGGGGGAAGGCTGTCGAACTAAGCCATTGGCCAACTTTCCGATGCAGGAGGTTTGGTCCCTACTCTAGCAGGATGGCCAACGGGGTTCAGTTAAGTTAGAGTTAGAGTACTTCATTCACCACCGTTACCTAACCACCAATAATAAAGCAAGAGGCCAGATACTTGGCTTTTGTAAAGTTCTCAGTTAAACTTTTAAGTTGCAGGTAAAAGCATCAAAGATGCTCAGACTTCAATGGAGGGCAATGTTCTCAAGGGTGGGCTCTAAGTGGCTGGAACAAATAAGTTACTTTTCTTAGGAGGATTATTCATAAGCCTAAAAGTCTCTACTTCTTTATCAGTAGTTGTTCACCTTGCACAGATTTAAAATGATCTAGTGCTCTGTCAGCCAAATGAACCAAACTGGGCCATGATCAATTCACACCCTAAATTTGGGGACAGATGCTACAACGAATGGCCCCAGAATCTGTATTACACATCTTAGGACATGCCAATCCCCAGCAACAAGTAGCCTTGACACGCCAGTGTCAACAGCTAGAGGTTCCTCTCCAGAAAAAAGAATGATGGATGCTTCCATGCTCTCAACTGCCCCATGAGTTGCTGACTTTATGAATCTATGATTCAGATGAATGCAGTTCTCCAGCCATGTAAGAACCCTATAAATAGTCTGACTGGTGGAGGGGAGCCCAGTCCAGTCTGTGTGGGTTAGAGAGGCTCAAAAGGCTTGTGCATGTGACTGTCGACCTGCTGCTCTGTGTTCCCTGGAAAATCCAAGCAGCTCCTCTTTGGCAGGGGTTACCACGGAAAGCACAGTAGGATGGCAGCAGTGGAAATGACAGGGTTTGAAAGTTCTCCCAGTTGCAAATGAAGGACGCAGATCCTCAGGCCTGCACAAACCTGCGGGATCATGGGTGAAGCGGTAACATGTTTTGGAGCCCTAAGAGAGCTGTGGTCCTGTAGAGCAATAATCTCTTCACCTGAAGAGCAATAATTCTGTAATAAGCATGGGCCAAAATGCAACACTGTAGAAACAGACTTTGGTCTAAGAATTGTGCGTATGTCTTTGATGAGTCCAGTTCTTACAATGTATTTCTAGGGCAGATTCACATCCATGATTAGATAGTGGGATCAAGTTTGGGTCCCCATTCTTAATCCTATGAGTAGACTGTGCTATTAGTTAAAAAAAACTAAAAATAAATAATAATTTCTTAACTAGGCAAGGAAAATGGGAAATAAGACATTTGAGCCTTTCAGAATATTTGAAAAGATGAAATGGATTGGGAACCTGGGATGGAGGCAAGGAGGCTGCATGACCAGTCGTTCTAAACACTGACGCCACATGACGGGACCCCGCCTGGAGGGGGATTTCATCAGTCCTTATCAAGAAAAGAGGATGGCCGGTGTTTCTGATTTCCTTTGAATTGTTTTTGAAATGAAACAGAGACTATTAAGACTGAAAGAAAGGAAAGTAAATCCTACTAGCCAGAGCGAGGAAAGCCTGCAATTGATTTTTTTGTGCAAACTTCCTGAGTTGTTTTTGTGAAATGGTCATTCCTTATACACATCCTAAAGGTGCCCTGAGAGCCCAGTGGAGGTCAAGGTCAGAAGACGTTTCAGGGCTCAGGGCTCAGGGCTCTTCGCCAGCCCTCTCTAGCTAAGGAATCTATGCGACATGTAGTCAGCATCTCTGATGGGAAGGGCAAGGAGCCACGGCCAGTCACTTCACCCACATACCTGGAGTTCTGCCATGATTTTGTCTCCTTCTTCTTCTTCCTCCTCATCCTTTGAGGAGCAGGTCCAGGCCGAGGCAGGCTCCTCTGCTGGGCATTTTGTGGCTCTAGACTGAGAGCTTGGTCCAGCATCTTCACTGCTAGCCTATGGAATCAAACCACAGATACTGGCTTAACACCCCCAGGTGATGACAAACAGAGGGAGAGAGCACAAGAGGATCTCATGTTCCCTCACTGTCTAGTAAACTGGCTTCCTAGCTCTTCAACTTGAGCTGAGGGGCTATTATGCCCACTTGCACTGAGTTTCTGCTTTTGTTTATGCAAGCTACCATTTTGGTGAATGGACTGGAGAATTATAATGCAACTATAATTCCTTAACATTCAGTGCCTTTATGAAGGGACCTCCCATACTTTCTCTCCTTGAAACTTGAATTTCATGCTGAACATAAAAGACAAAATTGGCCAAGTTCAGTACAAGCTAAAGCTCACTGAACATCTTTCTGTATGGACTCCACAACTGTGTTAGCTAATCTCAGTTATCTTTGTAAGGTGGTCTTTTTCCTTTTTTGCTTCACTCTCTACCTGTATTTTCAATCTTACAATGACCTACTGGGGAAGTAGCTTGTGATTTGTATTTCACATAGTTGCAGCTAAAAGTCGAGTAAGGATAAACCTTGTGGTACTGAGTCTAGCCCAGTAACACTGGCTGGTGTTTTTCCATCTGTGGTACACCCTGGTGGTCTAGTTTATTTGATTCTCTGCTTCTCTTCTCTGCCTCACTCCTTTTTATGTTCCAAATGAGAATAGAGGTGACCTTGTCTAAGAGATCATCCAAACCCAGAGACCGGTTTGTCAGGGCTTAACCCATCTGACCTTAGCGGCGGCGTTCTCCTTCCTGCTGGTGTAGACCACGTCGCCGGACCTGGTGGTGGTGAGCCCTGATCCTGGCAGGTAGCTCCGTCTCGGGGGTGGGGGAGGAGGCGGTGGGGACTTACCCCCCAGCTTGTCCAAGTCCTGTTCTGAATTTGGAGAGTCTTCTGGAAAAAAGTGTGTCTTTGCATAATAATCTCTTTTCAAGATGATGCCCAGAAAGTCCACTATGTTTCTATAAACTTGATATATTCTGATTTAAAAATTTCTCCATTCTCTCCATATTACAAAAATTAATGGTATAAACCCTGCAGCCCAACTGGCTTAAAATCCTGGAAAGACCTTACACAAGTTACTTAACCTTTCCCTGCCTTGATTTCCTTATCCGTTAAATGACTGTTATAATGATATCCTCTCCACTGGGGTGCTGTGAGGATTAAGTGATTTGATATACATAAAGCACTTAGAACAGTGCCTACTGGCTTATTATAAATGCTATGCAGGTATTAGCTGTCATTATTAAGCAAAAAAGCTGAATGTTACTTGGAGAGATGAAAGATCAGACATGAAGGCAAATCCAGAGCCCCCTGGCTTAGTAGGCTGCCTCTGGTGGAAGGATTCAGATGGGAGTGTGTGAGAGTGGAATAGGGCTAAGGAAGGGGCAGGGGGAAACCAGGAAGCCAATGGGAACAGGGAAAAAAATCAGGGGAAAAGTAGATTTTTGGGGTCATGGTTATGGGCTTGGAAAAGGCTTGCTGCTAAGGAAAGGAGACAGCAAACACAGTAAAGAGAATTATAAATTAGGATCAACATCGTAGAGTAGGAGATTCAGATATCTTCTCAGCTTTCCTCAGAAAACTGCTCGGAAAATGGCAATTCTTAATCAAACTCAAAGAGCCTCATTCCTGTCCTTGATCAACCCTCCTCACTTCAGCCCTTTACAATCGCTCTAGCCAACAGCTCCTGAAAGCCTGGCTTTCCCCAACTCTCCCAAGGGACTACAGTGCTTGTATTTTCTGAGACAGAGTTCTTTAGAGTAGATGCTTGAGGAGTTCCCATTGAAAGATGTGGTAACTTGGGCACGTCATCAGAGTGGCATGCTAGTGATAATTTGTAGTGGGCAGGTCCTGTCCCAGGCGTGAGGTGCTGGGTTACAGGACTCCAGCAGCATCGGGCCATGTGGCTGGTGTCCATGCCAGCAGTCTGGGCTCAGGGTGGTCACCTCCACTCTGGGTCCCTCTAGGGACTGGCACAGGCTGACGGGTTGGTCCAGTTCTCTCCTCTCAGGTACGAAGGCAGACTCCCTGTTTGACCAACACATTCAAGCCCCTCTGAGCCCTCTTCTCGGCTAGGTCTTGACCTTAATCTGCTGAACTGAGTTTTAGCAATGAATCCAGGTTAGCAAGAATCCCCATTCTTGATATCTGACCAGTTCTTCACTCCCCACCCTTGACATCGAAGTCCTTGGCCGGCCTTTCGCAGGAATCCCACTACCCTCGATAGGCTGCATTCAGAGCTGAGTTCAGTCTCTCTCCTCCTTTGCAACAGTCTTGAATAAAGTCTTCCTTGATGTTCTTTAACTATGTCTTTGTGAATAACTTTTGCTTTAACATTGACTAAAGCCAAACCCCCACATTTTCCATTGATTTGGGGGGAGCTATCCATCCTCCCCCATTACTTAAGTAGTCAGATAATACACACAAAAGAAAATACAAATGACCTTTTAAAACCCCAAGCTTAGAATTTTACCTCATTAGTATACAAAAGTAAAAACTATAACATCCATGATGAATAAATAAAAATAGTAGAAACAAAGCTTACAGATAATGGCGATGCCCTAACCCATTCTTGGTGGCCTAGACCTTAGTGGACTCTTTTGGATAAGAAACCAGGCCATGTGGTAAAAAAGGAAAGTGCAACAATAAGAACATCTTAACTGAGTAAAAATGTGTTGGAAGGTAATTTAAAATATAATTTATGCAAATTTCTGAAATCCGAAAGAATAAAAGTTCCAAATGAGTAATAAAATATAGTCATTATTTTTTGTTGTACAATCAGGGGAAAGGACAATTATACTTTATTTATCATTATAAGTTTACAATTTATTTGTAATTCTAAAACGTCAAAGGAGACTCTATGACAAAATAAATAGTGGGAGAGCTGAACTGGGGAAGGCAGATATGCGTTGGGGTGGGTCATTTGCTCCACTGGAAATTCTCCAAGGGAACTCGGGGGGAAGGCCGTCATTGTGAGAGCAGAGCTGCCCCCTCCCAGGGCTCGTTGCTCCCAGGTCTCGGGGCCTAACCCTCCAGGGGCCTAGACAGGCCTCACAAAGCTGGCAGTTACTGCAGCAGCTGAAAATCACCTCAGCCCAGACCGAGGGGGAGAGTTCCAGTGAGCATAGCTCGAGAGCAGCTTTGGGGAACGAGAACCTGGAGGGCGTCACACTGGTTTTCCTGTGGCTGTAAACTGCATCCGCCTTCATGTCCCTTGACATGCAACTCAGGATGGCAATTCCTTTTCAATTTTATTAATTTTTGTTGCTGGACAAGGCCTTGTTGAACATGACTCTGAGATACACTGGGCCACATGTGAAAAATGGTAATTTTTTTTTTTTTTTTTTAGAGAGGGGACAGGAGGGAGAGAGGGAGGGAAGTATCAATGTGAGAGAGAAATATTGATTGGCTGCCTTCTGTACACACCTCAACTGGGGACTGAACCTGCAACTCAGGTATGTGCCCTCACTGGGAATCAAACTCGCGACCTTTCAGTTTGCAGGTCGGTGCCCCACCAACTGAGCCACACTGGCCAGGAAAAACTTTAATATTAGAATAAGGCACATGGTTTGTAACTGGAGATTTAGGAGGCTACACTTTTTAAACAGTTATGTTATATTACTATTGACATATTGATACTTAACTTCCATAACTTATTTGGTTAAATACATAATTAATAATTTTGACTTTTTAAAAATGCCATTTTATCTTGTGATCTACTATCCCCCTGGGAGCTCATAAAAGCTGGAATTTCCTTCTGCAGCATATGAAAAGCTCTTGCTCTAAATGCAGGCCTTGTATTTTCCCAGCTGGTGCAGTGAAGTGCCATAAATTTACAGGAAGTGCAGAAGCTGGGAAACCTAACCTAATTTTTTCCTTATCGGGCATTGTTCTAGTATCTGAACATAGAACAGTCTCCCTACCATAGTTACAGTAGTGAGGCTCTAGGGACTCCTGAGGGATTGCTCTTCCAATTTTTCAATTTTATAAGATCCTGAAGAAGGGAGAGTTTGGCCAGCATGTGCTTAGGTTGGGGGCCACACACTGACCTGAGGGCAGCCAGGCACACAACTCTGTCAGCGTCTTACCTGCAAGTTCCAGCTTGTCCGCGGCAGCATCGCCCTTCAGCTGTGGGCCTGAGGCCGGTGACATCTCCAGGTTTGGAATTGACTTCATGATATTGGCCTGAGCTTCTTCTAAGAGCTTCTCAAACTCTTTCCCATTATAGTGCTCCAGATTTTGTCTTTTCTCTTCCCACTTCCTCTCTGCTTTCTGAAGGAAAACAGCAGGTGAAGAAACATTTTAACACTAGAGTGAAAAGCTAGTTAATTGTTTAGAGATTTCCTGTTGGGTGGGAGGAGACGTAACAATTCAAGCCTAGGTAAAACAATGCTCTGACTTCCCTGCTGAGGGAGACTGTGCATCAGGCAAACCTGGCCGCTGTGCTCTCTGCTCCATCTTCTAGAGCTCAATGGGCTGCATGTAAGCTCAAGTGATACAGAGGAGCAAGCTCAGAAACTCAAGTTTGCTCATGAAATGATGACTGAGCACTTACTGCATATTTCTACCAACAGTAAAGGAAAAGATAATTATCTATAACCAAGTTTTTGAGTTTTCACTGTAGAGATGTTCAAGCAAACAAACACCAAAACACTCACTGGGAGCAAAGAATCCTTTCTCTTAGTGCACTTGTGGCCAAGGCTTGCTATATGGCCACGGGCCACATTTTCTTCCTTAAGAAATGGGGAGGGGCGTTTAGATGACCTGGGAGCTCCATCAAGGTGTACAATAGGGAGTATATAAGATGTATTCTTAAATATTTGTATATTCTTGTAAGGGACATCTGACAGTGACTCTGAGATGACACATGTATCATTCCAGGAGGGCAGAGTGGAAATTCGCACCAGGATTAGTGGAACCCCATAATGCTGACATTAGAAGTGTCCCAGGTTGTCACTGACTGAATCAATGCATGAGAGCACTGGGCCCAGAGAGGTGAAGGATTTGCCCAAGATTCACGGTAAGTCACGGCCCCCACCATCACCATCCTTTGTGTTTGCATTCCTTATCACCGCCTGGCATGCACTTGTTCTGTCTCTCCCTACAAGCAGGTAAGTTTCTCCAGAGCACTCACTTCATCTCCTCTGCTCACTGCCTACCCCAGAGCCTGTGAGGGCCTGGTGTGCAGTGGGGCCCTGTGACGTCTGTGGAGTGAATGCACTCACCCCATTTGTCAGTGGCATAGCTGGCAGAAAGGCCCAGGCCTCTTACTGGGGTTGGTCATTGTCAGAGTTAACTCAAAACTTAAAATACACCCATAGTAGTGATAATTGTGCTCAGTGGGTTCCCAATAGATATTTGTTCCATGACAGTTGTCCCTCTGACATACTTTAAATATGGGGATGTCTCAAGTGGCAAATCCATTCACTCAGGAGGAAATGTGTGTTCCGTTCTCTACCTCACCCAGTAGGCATGCCTATGAGCCATTGTCAGCCAATGCACTTTGTGGGCGCCGACCTGAATCAGGGGCACAGCCCCTGACTTTGGAGCAGAGAGCAGCTACCTAGTGTTCAGAGGTGCAGTTGCCATGACCATGACCTTAGCAGTTACAAGAGGTCATCTCGTCTTGAAACCCAGGTTATCCCTTACACCAGGAGAAGCAGGAATGCTTAGGGCCAGGTTGCTAAGGATACAATAATAAGTGGTGAAAACAAATGGGGTGAGAGGAAGGAGAGCACTAGGGAAGCAAAGTGTGTTATCTGAGCACCAATGCCAGCTCTTGATTAAAAGAATATTAAAAAAAAAAACATAGCATTTTTTTCTCTGTATTTTGTGATCCGAAGGCTTTCTCCATTCATTTTGACTGCTTCTGCCTTTTCTTCTGAGACTACTGTAATAACTTCCCACCTATCTCCCTTAATTCCAGACCCAGCACCTCAATCAGTTCTGTATATAGTGTCCAGATTAATTTTCTGAAGATACCACTTTTTATCACTGGTTCAGGCTGCAGCATTCCTCTGATACCTACACAATCAACCTCAGACACCTCAGGCTGCTTTTCAAGCTCTCCCAAGTCAGGTTCTGGCCTGTTTTGCCAGCCTATCTGCTCTTTCTCATTCATGTTAAACAGGTTTGCTCACGGCTCCAGCCTTTGCTCCAGCATTCCTCTATCCTAGAATGCCCTCCCCAGCCTTCTCTGCTTACCCAGATTCTACTTATTTTTGAAGATCGGTGGCAAACCTTCCCCAGGCCTACATTCACCAGGGGCATGCTTGGGCCAGCTCCCACAGGATTGAGAGCTGATTCGAATGTCTTCCCAGCTGAATGTTCTATGATGCCATGTTCCGACTCGAAATCAGTGACGGTGGGAGTCTCCAAATCACAGAAATTGCCAAATGCCACAATCAGGACTTTCCCCACCAGAGAGCTGGTTGTTAAACACCATCTGCCTCACCTTCCTCCGCGTTAGGCATTTTATGCTTCTCTGCAATCTGACAATCCTTCCCTTATCCTGGCCATTGAAACCCACTTACAGTTTTGAAAAATCTATCTTTCATTGATATGTTATTATATATATGCACATTTTTTAAATAAAAATATAACTCTGACACATATATGTCTTATCTCTATAGCTAGACTGTAAAGACTTTGAGGGAAAGGGTCATGAGTTACCCTCCTTCATGGGGTTACAAAAGACAGAAAAAGGACTCTACCTCAATGGACACTGCCCTGTTCTTGGCACTGACACTGTGGATTTCCTCAATGAACAAGCTCTGCATGGCGGCACCATTCATGGGTGCCTGTGGGCACTGCGCTGCCTGTGCTGACTGCTGAGCAGAGGTCACTTCCTGTGTGATGGCTGGAGGGCTGGTCGGCTGAGGACCAGCCCCTCCAGGCGAGTGCTGGGCAGGGGTCAGCAGGGCAGAGGAGAGCTGGGAGGGCTGGATGAGCACTGGAGAGCTCTGTGCTCGGTGGACCGTCAAGGGCACCACATCCGCCTTCACATCTCGAGGGACTGCTGTGCCCTGGGGGGCCTGGCCTGAGGCATGTGGTGCCTCCTCCTGGTTCTTCAGGACCTCCGCGGCAGTGGCCTTTTCCATAGCCACATACTGTGCAGCCTGCGCTGAATCTGTGCCTCTCAAGAGTCCATCGGTGACATGTCTAGGAGAAAGCACAGCAGAATTAACTACTGCAATGGGTAACTTCCATTTCGTATGAAAGTATGGTATTGAATGCAGTGCCATCCCAAAGCCAGGCAAGATGTTGCAAAATTACAACATTCTAAAACTCAAGAGTAGCAGCTCAGGGTTGAGGATTTCCACAGCAACTTCCCAATGCCAGTGATTTACCCCCTGGTTATCTCCGGCAGCTGCTTTTTCAGTCATTTTCTCAGGAGATGGCCTGTTATGCTCTGTCCACTAGCAGTGCGGTGCCCTGACACAATTCCATCACTGTCTGGCGGGGAGATGGTAGCATGAAGTGATCACGTGACTGTAACATCTGCTCCACCTAATGTCTCCCGGAGAGCTCTCAGAGATGTTCGTTCTAACTCCCAAAGCTTCCTAACACCCCACACTCTGTTCCTCTCACTGCCAAACATCTTGGCAGGGCAGTTTATGTTCTAATTCCTTCCATTCGCTCTTCCTGTAGCTCAGCCTGGTGCGATCTGGCTTCCTCACCTGGCCTTGACCAAGCTTCTGCAATGGCAACAGTGACACCAATTCAAGCAGCTGGGTTAGTCTTCATCCTCCTCTGCTCTCTGGGGTCATTTGATGCTATTTGTCCACCTCCACCCCTGGTGCAGCGAGAAAGACAGGGCCTTTGGGCTCAGACTGACCTGTATCTGATTATCAGTTCTACCATGTTCTACTGATACAATGGCAGGAATGGCCACTTTTCTATGGATTGTAGTGACCATGATGATGGCAGCAATGTTGGTGATGCCTTCCTCAGCAGTGGTGGTTAGGATCAATGTGAAGTCATACATGTACAACAATGTGAAACATGGTACCTGACCTATAATTTTTAATCTGTCCCTCATTCCCCTTATTCAAATGCTCTCTTTTTGATTTGTAAAAAGACACTGGATCCTATGACTCTCTTCTGCTACTCACTTCTTTATTTCTTTTGCTGTTTACTTTTCATACCTTGTCCCTTCTACCCCCAAGGGTGCCTAAGGATCTCTTCCCTCCTTCCCCTCTCAGTCTACCATGGCCACTTCTTCTATTTTTAATAATCATCTTCATGAAGGCAACTTCTGTTTCTAAATCTCTCCTCCCTTCCTTCCTTCCCTCCACCTGTCCCTCCCTCCCAGTTAGGCAAGGACACCCCTCTGTCTCCATCTTTTGAACATTTCTAAGTCTCCACATTTCTAAGTGCCTAGTGGGCAGCTATGTTTGGTTATCATTCCAGCACCTCAAATTCAACACATGTCAAAACATTTCGTCTTCCCGAGCTGCGAAGTTGCTCTGAACTGTGCCTGTCACTTGCTTTATCTTCTTTGCCTGTCCTGGGGCGCCGTGCACATTTCGTCTCTTTCACAGTCTCTCCCCAGTGCCAAATACAGCACACTGCGCACCACAGACACCAATACGAAATTAAAGGTATAAAGGCTTCCGATGGGCAGCCTGATGGCAGCTGAAATTTCTTTTATTTTCATTTTGAAAGTTACTTATCTGGGCTTGTCATTCTGACCACTGAGCATTACGGGACAAAAAGTCTTATAACATTCAAAACACAAGTCACATCTATTTTTAGGACTTGCATTCCCTGGAGATAAGACAAACACTGAGCTTCATCACAGTGCTGGCTCTAAAACTTTCTTTTAATTGTTTTTCAGAGAAGAGAAGGGAGAATGGGGCAGTGTTAGAACAAGGCAGTGTTATGTGCCAGCCTATCTATTTCCACTGAACAAGGGTGGTTTGTTCTAGCCTTTGCGGATGGGTTACCACATTTAGGTAAGAGCTTAATGAAGAATTCCTCTAATAGATTTTTATCCTACTGGAAGAAAAGGTTCCCTCTGGCCACTTAAAATGAGAGAAGCTATGTGAAGATGTAATTCAGGCACAATTTCTTCCTGTCCCTAGTCAGGTGTGGTCTCTGCAGGAGGCCACTGCTGGTGTTCGGAACCCCTGTGGCCTCCTGGGACTCATGCAGGTGAGGATATGTTTCCGTCTCAGAAGAGGCTCTTTCCTGAGGTCACTGTTACCAAAATAATCTCACTTGTTCTTATGGCTAATAATTCATCTGAAAGTGAACTGCACATTTAATATATTTCTTTTATAAATTTGATCAAATGATTACACTTAGCTGTTAAAATTCTCCCAAGAAGCTGTCTTATATGTTACTTCTGTTTGTGACCTGCTCTCAAACCTGGTCTAGGACCTGAAGGGTAACGCCTCTGCAGCTTCCCAGTTCTATTAAAGAACTGAACACTCAAGGACTGACACTGTTAGACGACAGTTTATTTTGGTAGTTGTGTCTATTTCCCATGCGAGAGAGGAACTCTATTATCATATTCTCAACACCCAATACCAGGCTGGAACAGGTAGAAAGTCCAAATATTACTGACTGCCTGGCTATGAGATCAGAACTAACTCTGATCTCTGGAGTCAAACCTCCAGTCCATACCCCAGCCTCACCTCTGACCTGAAGTGAACTTCCTCGAAGCTCAGATTCTCCCTTTACAATTGGAATGACAATGCCTGCGCAGGGCTTTAAGTTAGGACTGAGTGAGATGACACTGGCACAGGGCTTAGCTCAGTGCCTCATCTGTAGAAAGTGCTCACAGACAGAAGCTATTGTTATGATTGTGCTGAGAAGAAAGAGTTATATTGGTCGCCCAAAGACACAGTAAATAATGGCATATGAGACAGCATTTATAAAGTGCCTCTGGTTGCACAAATCCTGCACGCACATATGTTATCACTTTTTACGTGGGTAGAGTTCAAGAACTTTCTTTTCAGTGAAAGTCATGGATGATTCAGTGATTTGTTTTATTTCAGTCTTTCTTCTACTGTAACCCTCTTTTATGGGCTGGTAAGGGTGATGTGGATTTGTTTCTCTTTTCTAGGTGGGATCAAGAATCTCTCAGATACTCTTTCAGTAGGTAACTCAAGAAAGGCTCTATTTATTTCTCTTCATTTTCTTTGAACTGAAGCCAAATAATATATTTTGACCCATTCTTCAACTTCAAAATGTTACTGAGAGGAACAACCTTTATATAATTTTTAAAAAATGTTTACTATGTTTGCTAGTACATTTTAAGTGCTAGCATGTGCCAAATGCAGCAAGCCTGTGCTGAAGAATCAGGACCTCAAGTCCTGTGTACAACAGAAATTCCAGGTGGGAAGGAGCTGTGGCTTCTCCTCAGGACACTGGAAATTAGATGTGATACATCACAGAAATGGAGACAGGTCCCAGGAGATGGAGGAAGCCTGGGAGTCCAAACTATGCACCCCCGACCATCCCAGCACCCCCCCCCCAACCCCCAGCTCTGCACGCCCCACAGGAAGCCCAGTCACCTCCGCAGCATGGTCAGGATGTCGGTCATGCTCCGCACTCTTTGCAGGAGACTGTCCAGCCGGTGCGGCTCCTCCTTCAGAAACCGCACAGCCTCCACCTCTATGCGCAGAATGGCTCGCATCTTGTTTTGCAAGGTAGGAAATTCTCCTGCGGCCAAGAGCAGGGGCTGAGTTGCAGGGAAAGAGTCAGAACAGCAAGCTCCCATCCCACACCTGACACTGATTAGGGTTCATTAGCCACAGCGCCCTTCACACATCCCCAAGTGGCAGAAGCATGTCAAGCAGAGATGGGTTCAAAATGTCTGTGGGCAAGGGCAGGGCTCTTCTAGGCCACACTTCCTGTCTATACATTTGGGATAAGGCCAACTGTCCCTTAGGGTTGGTTGTCTTTAATGAATCTGGTGCATTGTAAGACTCCAATGAGGAATAACTGTCATTATCATTTTGTCCTAAATCTTACAGCACTCACAACAATGTAAGCTTTAAGAAGACGGGGACATTTGCCTGTTTTGTTCAGTGGTGAATCCTGTGTCCAAAGCAGTACCTGGCCCATGTAGTTGTTTGATGATTACATGCATACATGGGCAAATGAATGAAGCCCTCACCGTTTGACAGATTTTTAATAACCGTGGGAAGCGCTCTTCAGACTTCTCCCTCCAAGGAGGAAGCTCACCTTTCAGGGAAGCTACAGCTTCTCCCACTTGCCGCAGGAGGAAAGCCCCATCTTCCACGTCTTTTAGAGTGACCACTCGGGCGGCCGACGCAGAGTCCTTCTTCAAGTCTTCAACGAGGTCTTCCAGCTCACTGGGGGAGCGAGCAGACCACAGATGGACGTCAGCACCAAAGGCCTCAGAAAGCGCAGGTGCAGCAGCACAGGGCTCACTGGGGCCCCCATTACGCACCGTGTCCCAGCCCACCTCTCCTTCCACCTAGGTGGTAGGGACACCCTTTAGAGGAGTAGCCTACTCTGGCTTAAAGTAATGTGCTGAGATGTCAGGCGAGTGCAAGCGAGTTTGCCCAGGGCCTTGACAAAGGACCCATTCGTTATTTTCGCTGGCACTGATGCCAACTAAGGGAGGGATGTGTGTACTTTGTGACATGACAGATGAGAGAGAGAGAGAGGGAGAGAGAAGGCTGTCGTAGAGCGAAATGAGGAGCCACAGATCAGTCTCCTCAAACTTGGCACTTGACGTTTGGACCAGATAATGCTCTGCAGTGGGGGCCTGTCCTGTGCACTGAAGATGTCTAGCAGCACCCCTGGTTTCTCCCTCCTAGGTGCCAGTAGCTCTTTCTCTACCTTGTGATAAACAAGAATGTCTCCGGGCATTATTAAATGTCCCTGGGGGAAGGGGGCAAACTTGCCCCCGATCAAACCTCTGATTTATACTGATTGTCCCATCAATAAGGATTGACTTTCCTCCCCCAGCTACAAAGAGAAGAAATGATCACAGAACTGATTACACAAACACATACATGCACACACACATGGGTATAGTCGTACACACACTCACATGTGCACACACACCTTAGGGTACTGCCAGCTCCTAAGTCTTTCACTTAAGCACAAACAATCCTGTCACTTGGTCACATTAATAACCCCATCCTAAACATATTTGTATAATTTCAGTTTGCCTGTAACTCCAATGGAAAAACTCCTTGGAAAGAAATAGGAAGAGAACTTTGAGAGACAAAGAGCCACTAGATGGCAGTAAGTGACCAGAGAGTCTAACGCTGGGGTCCTGAGTCAGGAGTGGGCCGCAGCTGCAAAATGATGGCCTGCCCAGGCCCTTCCTACCAGGTGGGCAAGTTATGGAAGGCGTGACAACTGCAAGAGGGAGTCAGGCAGGGTGTCGCATGGGTTCAACAAGGACCACACGGCAAACAACAAATTCATCCACCTTCAAGAAGTGGGGTGAAGTTTTTGCTGATGTCTTTCGTTCTGTTATGCAAAATGGACCAAGACTGACTATAATCCCTTCAGATATGAAATGAGGCAACTTCAGGACCAAAATGGAAAGCCAGCTTCTCACTGTCTACATCTGCAAACTGCGGAAAGACACCCAGTGTTATGTGAACCCAGTGGAATGTTCCTACAGCTCCCAAATCCCTAAGGCAGAGGGACTATGTGCCTGCTTTCAAAAGAGTTCTAAATGTGGGTGGAAAGTTTCTTCCATTTCATGACCAAACAGAATCATCTGAATGTGCAGACTGAACACACTGTCCAATCCTTCTAAGCTTTGATGGAAGAGCTAAGACCCAAATGTTATCATGGCTCCATTAACAATCCTCCAGCCCGCCAGGTTGCAATTAATACTCTAAGAAACTGTCATCTGACCCAGAGTCAGACGGCCTAAAATTCTATTTTAACCTCTGCTACACCACATGACTCTTGGATTTCATAACCTTGCCGAGAGAAACCCTGTCACAGTTTTCCCTTTGTGGATCATGGAACATACTCGAGTGTGCACTGATATTATTGTACACAACAATGGCACCACCCTTCATATACCTCTATCATAGATAAAGCTTCAGATAAAATTTGTTCACCCAAAATATAAAAAGAGGCCATGGAGCTAAAATGAATGCTGCAAATAATTTTTTTAAAATAGTAATCAATATGATTTTTGAGATGTAAACTCCGCTCAAAAACATGTCAGATGTTCCCATGTGCTGTGGTTTACACGTAAATCCGTTCTGTGTGTTGAAGTTGCTTTTCCTTCTACTTTGGTTAAGAAGAAGCATTAATTTGCTGAAGTATATTTCATTTGACTGTTATAAGAAGCCCAATTCTTATTTCCATGTAGAAACACACCAAAGAGAAATGATCTTGATCCAATTTCTCTCCATTGTTTTAGAGCCAAATTTAATTTTTCTGCCATCTGAATGGCTCACTAGCAACTCACCCTAACATGGCCCCCAAGGGAATGTGTTTTCCTGTGTGTATGTAAGAAGGGAGGCTGTGTAAGGTATGTGTAAGGGGAGGAGAGGCAGGGGTGAGGGAGACAGAGGGGGAAGCAGACATACAATTGTTTTCCTAATGGTTCAGAGTTGAAATTTCCAGCTATCTTTTGTAAGCTGTCCTTTCTCGCCACTTTGATCCATCCAATCAGTCCCTTTTGCATTTGATTTATTTTCTCATTCTTGTTTCTACTGCTTGACTCAGGTCTTAATGGCTGTTGTCTGGGAGGTTAAAGTTGGTCCCAATACGATTTCTCAGACGCCAATTTCTTTCTCCCCACCTCCATCCTGCTCGTGGTGGCACGAGGGCCCTACTGTCTGAAATACAGCTCTGAATCTGTTACTTCCTTGATCAAAAAAGCGTCAGTGACTCCTCATCAGGCCAGGCAGGAACTCTTAAGTGTGAAGATGCTTCAAAGTCTCCCCTGTATCTTTGTAAAATATACATTCCTAAGCTCCATCCAGAGAAACTCTGACTCTTGGGTTGGACCCAGAAACTTTCATGAAAAGCCAGAAATCCAGTCACGTGATCTTCCAATCTCGGCAAACACAGAACAAACAGGCATCAAGCAGTCATGCTGGGCATGCGTATGGTCTCAGGGATGGGCAGGCATCATGCAAACAGAAACAGCACAACCCAGATACAACATAAAATTGGTATTCTGTACCCACTCTCCCCCAAACTGGACTACTCCAATTTTCCAAGGATATCCTCTGCCTTCCTGGTCCCAAGACTAAGTTGGTTTGCAGGGATCCTCTACCTGGGAGGCCCCCTGTCTAGTCCACTATGAAATCCCACCTGTCTTCAAGACCACTTCAGTTCAGTTTAACAAGCCTGTGTGAGGCCCTGCTATGCCCGTGGTACTGTGCTTGGCCTGGAGGCATATGAAGAGTAACTTATTTCAGGTTCAGTCTCCCTGGTTCCTGGGGCTTGAGGCAACCTCTCCTTCGTATAGTTAAACTGGCACCTGTACATCACCTGTTTTGTGCCACATGCATAATCCTACGTTCTGCTTTGCCAGACTGAAGTTTCTCAAGTGTCCTGTGCACAACTCATTCATGTATGGCCGTCCTGCAAAGCCACTGGTACAGTCCCCTCATGAAATGTGTGCCCCACTCCCCCTCATATCTCATTCCCAGGCTGGTCTACTAGTCTCAGGATAATATTGAGCTCAAAGATAACTTTTTCAGTTGAGAAGCAAGAGTCATCTCAGCTAACCAATAAATACAATTCTTAAAATGAGGAAACTTACTCTTTCATAATTTAATTGGAAAATGTATAAAATATTATCAAAACGTTATATATTTTAAAAGACGTCTTCAAGAAGAATCTTCAGACCTACTTTTTAAACACTTGAGCTGTCATAAAAACATTTTAGATAAATAATAGCCTTATTGCCTCGTGGTGAATTATTATAAATGCAAGAACTACATAAAATATTTTGAGTTGTCTATGAACGAGGGTCAGATTTAAATTTTTGTAAAATAAGAACTCAAATTGATTTCTTTTTTCCCTAGACTGCTCCTGAGTGGGACAAGCTGATTGTCACCAGACCCTCTGGGTTGGCATCTGGGATGCGTTGGCGGCAGCTCCGCCATCAAACAGGAGATGGAGCACAGCGCTTTCCACCAGGAGACCTCGGTGGCTCTGGGCATTTAGAAGCCGAAAAGAATTTAGAAGAAGCTGCTCTCTTACAGTCCCAGTGGAAGGTTTAAGCTTTCGAAGCAACAAGAGAATCACCAACACTAGGAGGAACAGCAAGTTACTATTCATTATACTAAAAGGTGAAATAGTCCTATGATAAATCTCTGTTGCATAACAAAACATACATTAACATAAAAGATGCACTTGCCCTAGTGATTGGGGAGTAATAAAGCTCTGCTCATTTCAGCAGAGGGACTTGATAGATGCTTTCAATAAGAACCTCATAGAATCTGGGAACATTCAAGAAAGCATCTTTCATTCTGGATCAGACATACTTTATATTTAAATTCTTTTGTGATTTAACTACAGTTGTATAATAGGAAAATAATTTTAGCTCTGTGTTATTTTGACTATTAGTTTTAATTTATTGAGATTAAATGAAGACTTCCCATTTGTCAATGAGTTTTGCCATTTGCTCCTTTTGAGTCTGTGTCGCTGAGCCCTACAAAACAGTATGATGCTCCAACTTTTAAAGAGACCAGCTCAATTACCTGAGTATTGCTGAATTTCTTGGGCCTGGACAGAGGGACGCTAAGTGTCCAGGGACACCCAGACCCAGAACTCTAACTTGCATATAGTAGGTGCTCCATGAAGGGAGAGAACACTATCTAGGAAGGACCTCTTCCTTGGCAAAGACAAGTTTTCTTTGCTGGTGAAACAGCTCTACACACAAGTGACTGGCACTCACCACAACTTCTTGACGATCTTCTCCTCTTCGTGCAGGTATTTCTGTCTCTCTTGCTCCACCAGGACACGCTGACGTTGCACTGGATCCTCCAGTCTCTTCATTGTTTCAATCACTTTGCCACTGATTTCCAGCTCAGCCTTCTTCATCATCGCCCTCAGCAGCTCCTGGTTCTGCAGCTGTCAAACAAAGGAAATCAAGCTTAATTTGTTCTGCCTTACTGACACTGTGGTGAGTGCCTGCCAGTCTTCAGAGGCAGGTTAAAATAATCAGCCCGCAGCTGATTCTTTCTTTATTTCAATGAAAAAGGCAAGGACCAAAGGCTGTATATAGTGTTACTTCTTCGGCCAACACCTGAATTTTAGCAGCCAACTGACAACCTGACTTTCATGTCTCAGCCTGCAAAAAATAGGATCCTTTCTTTACTCTGGGCAATGCATCACGGACAATGGGCATAAACTCTCATTGACATGTTTTTATAGGGACCGGCCAAGAGCACCAGGTTTGGATTCAAGCAGATTTTGGATCAAACCCTAAACCCTCTCACTCACTACTTTAGATTCTGGGCCTGTTACTCAGATGATCTTGGTCTCTGTTTCCTTATCTCTAAGGATGAAGAAGATTCACTTATCTTGGCAGGACTATTCTGAGGATTAAAGGAGATACTGCTTAGTGCAGAACAGGTAATCAACAAATGTTGATTTGACTATGGACTATTTCAGGATATCTGTTAAAAGAGAATTGTGTGCCTCTTGTTTATATGGGCCCATGTACCAAACACCCAGTCATCACAGACCATTAAAGCAGTGTTGATGTCGATGGTGGCAATGATTGTGATTCCAGATGAACCCAAGGCTCTTGGCAATTTACTTCTTTCCCTAGATTATAAGCAGGCTGCTTGCATGCATAAAACCACACTTTCCACACAATTTTCCATATGTTTTCTAGAGCATTCTTGTTTCTCAACCCAGAGAGTACAGGATGTCCAAGTGTGCATATCTAGACTTCACAAAAATCTAGTTAAACACTTGAGTCCTATTTCCAAGATGTTGTTAAGTGTTTCCCTGGGGCAGGACATACATATATGTCAAGTGAATTCCTTTAATCAGTCTCAAAAATAGTAATTATTTTATACCTAAAGTTTTCCTGAAATTTCAATTAGCTGTTATTGTTGCCCCTGTTTCTGGTCCTGTGGACTGCTCTATGACTCCTGTGTATCACCTCATCAGAGTGATGGTGTCTTTGTCAACTGTCCATTATCTGCAAACTGAGGGAAATGCCATCTGACCGTGTCACCACCTGCTTGAAACCTCCTGACTTTGACTGTCTCTGAATAAAGAGGATGCATTTTAGCATGAGCCATAGGCAGAGCCCCCATCCCAGTTCACCATCAGCACAGCACCCTGACCAACTGGCCACCCAGAGAGAGGCTGCTTGGGTTCAACTTGTAGTTTTACCACCAAGTGGCAGTGTGACTGTGGCCAAGTTATCAATCTCTCTGTGTCCATTTATTTAAAAAAGTAGCAACAGTTCGTATTTCATAGGCTGGTAATGTAGAGTCAGTGAGGCAATACAGTGCCTACAGTAGTGGCTGGCACAACCCTAGCTCTCAGTATGTACCAGCTATGGTTATCAGGGAAAGGAACTCTGGGGCAGGGCTAGTGGTTTTGTCTGGGAGGGAACCAGATAACAATGTGCTACTCTTGGGTTACCTCCTCTATATGACTCATCGTCATGCTCTCATACTGCTTTTTATTGTGGTCTTAAAAGTAGTCAGTATATTGCTGAACATCACCACATTTGGAGACAATGCACAGAGGGCGACTTCCTACTGTGCTCCCTGCAGCTCTGCCCACAAGGCACAGGGCATGAAGGCCGCTTCCAACATGCCAGCCTCCTCACACTGCAAGTGGGCAAGCTCTCTGCTCCAGTCACAAGAACATAATTTCAGTTCTGAGTGGCCTACCTCCTTTCTGCCACAGGGACTTTGCACGTGCTATTCCCTCCACCTGGTTAACTTCTGTTCTCCACAGAGTCTCCAGGACACAGTGCCTGGCACATATCAGGCATTCAATAAATACTAAGTGAATGCATGAATTGAGTTAAGCAGCAATGTCGGTAATAACAGGCAATAAAGACCTAAAAACTCTTTCCTAGGTGACAGAAATAGAGGGTGGCCCCTGGGCTCAGCCTGCCTTGCTCTCACTGCAGTGGTCGTGAAATACACAACAACACTACCTACTATTCAATGGTATACTCGAACTCAGTGCCATGCGTCAAATCCCACAGAGCTATGTCTGTGGAATAGACATAGCTCTGGGGAATAAATGGTAATGGGTATGTAAGGGGCAAATAAGTAGATGATTAATTGTGTCTAAAAGTGGCTGATGCCTGGGTCCACCCACAAGAGATTCTGACTTAATTGGTCTGAGGTGCAGCCTAAGAAATGAGAATTTTTAAAACTCTTCAGATGATTCTTGATGTGCCACCAAGGCTGAGCCACGTGGTGTAAACAAAGGGCCCTTGAATAGGCAGTTGACGTCACTGTGCTGTGGGCTATGTGGCGCAGTCCTCTGTCCCTCTTGCCTAAATCTCACAGACAAGCTCCAATGAAGTTATGGTCCAGTTAGCAATGGGTAGATAGTAACAGTGGCTGTCAAGCTGGAAATTACTGAAAGGCTATTTAAAATTCTTAAAGCTGAAATTTGAAAGATGGAAAAAGTGAAGCCTAAAGAGGTGAAATGACTTATTCAAGTTGCTTGGGCAGCTGCAGAGCAGAATCAGGATGGGAACTGGGTCTTTTGAATTCACCCGTCATCTCTCAACCACCATCTGCTAGGTACAGAGCACCAGTAGCATGGCAGGGGACATGTCTGCTGTACTCCAAGGCACAAGCACTGTTTCTGGCACACAGTAGGTACGCAGCACATATTTGCTCTATGAATGACTCTCAAAATGATGTTTCTGAGAAGCCTGCAGACATGTCAGAATGCAAATACATGTGATATTCAAATTATTCAACTGGTAATGTGACAGGATAGTAAGAAGCTGTTGCCTGGCAAGGGAAATAGGGAAACTAAGTCAGATAGTTGAATGCAATAGCTGGGCAACTTACAGCCAGGTGCAGCTGGTCACCAGGGCAGAAGGCCCCTAGTGCTTGGCAGGGGGCAAGACTGGGAAAACAAAGACCTCACCCCCAGGGTAACCTTTCCACCCCTGGCCTTTCCTCCTTGGAGATAACATCTAGGCCTCAGTTGTATTTCAGCTCCAGGCCCAGAAAAGCAGCAAAACCAGGTGGGCGACACCTGCATGAACTAGAAAGACTAAACGGCCCCTTCCCTGACACAAACCAATCAGGGGAGACCACCACCCTGAAAGGGCACACCTGGAGAATCAATGAACATTCTACTGAAACCCTCCCTGGGGACCTCTCCTAAGATTCCTACCTGCAAGAAAGAGATAAAAGCCTCAAGACAAAGGACTCAGTGTGCACTGTCCCTCTGGAGAGCAGCCTGTGCCATTCCCTTTCCTTCCTCCCCAACTTCTTTTTCACAGGCACGAGTCCCCTGAACTCTAAGGCAATGGGCAGGTGGCAGCTCATCCCAGGCTAATCCCCTGAGCCTGTCCCCAAGGCCCCCTTTTCTCTGTCTGCGTTAGCTTAGTATTCCAGCCTATCTCTATGCTAAGCCCTTCCCTGTTTCACTGCCCCAGCTTTACTAAATGGATCCTCATAGTCACCGGGACTCATGCTGTGAAGTCTTTCCTACACAAAGTCGAGAACCCACATACACACTACAGATTGGCCCTAGGCAGACCCGCTCAGGCCGGGCCCCTGTCTGATAATAGTAACATGGTCAGATCATATTCAAATTATTCCACTCAAAAAGCAGGGGAGGGAGAGGCCCCACTGGAATTTCAGGCTGCATAACCATTCTTCCCAGAGAGAGGAGCTTATGGAATTTTCTCGACATGCTGGCTGGCACAGGGCAACACTGAGTTAATCATGAAGGAACAAATGTGCACAGTGGTCTTTCCACTCTCCTCTAGTTCTGTCCCCCCCCCGCCCTGCCTTTTGTTCTCGCCATTGTCTCCAGGACTTCATCCCAGCAGTGTGTGATAAGGTGCTGAAGGCAACACGTGGCTCAACACCCTTCTCTAAATGCTTCACACAAATTAGTCATCAGCACTTCAAGTCATTATGTTTATTTTGGCTTAGCAGAGATGTTTGCAAACAATAAAATACACATGCTCATAAGGACGTGGACAGCAGGGTGGGGAATGATTGGTGGAGGCGGGGGCTGGGTGGAGGAGGGTAAAGGGGTAAAATTAGGACAACTGTAACAGAATAACAATAAAATATTTAACTAAAAAATACAGATGCTCCTCAATTTACCAACAGGATTAGGTCTCCATAAACTCACCATAAATTGGAATTAGCATAAATTGAAAATGCACTTAATACACCTAGCCTATTGAACATCGTAGCTTAGCCTAGCTTACCTTAAAGGTGCTTAGAACGCTTACACTAGCCCACAGTGGGGCAAAACCATGTAACACAGTGATTTTGTTGCAGAGAATCAGTTCACCTTCATGAACACGCAGCTGACTAGACGCTGCCGGGCATCACGAGAATCAGACCGCATATTGCTAGCCCAGAAAAGATCAAAATTCAAAATCTGAAGTACAGTTTCTACTGAATTTGTATCACTTGCACACCATTCTAAATCAAAGCACTCCAAGCGGAGGGCACTCTGTATAGCTATTTAAAGTGCACAAGTCAGTGAGTTTTGACAAGTGTGTATACCAAAGTAACCGCCATTAAAAAGAGATAATATTTTTTATTACCCTAAAAATTTCCTTTATGACTTTGTAATCAATCCCTGAACCCCCAGCCCAAGAAACAACCAATCTGCTTTCTGTCCCTGCAGATTTAGTTCTTCCTGTTCTACAATGTCACAGAAGTGGAATTATGCGATATGTAATTGTTTGAGTCTGCCTTCTTTCAGTAAGTGTATTGTTTTTGAGATTCAGCCATGTTGGTTTAGTAGTTTTTTCTTTTTAATGCAGAGTGATATTTCATTGTATGGATAAATCCGTTGCATGATTTTGTACATTGTATGTGCTAAAATTTTTATATTTTTTACTTATTGACTTGATCTGGTGGTTTTATTGAAATTCACTTTTTTTTGGTAGTATTTTAGCAATAGATTCTATTTGACTTTATACAATCAGGTCATTTGTGAGTAAGACCAATTAACACTTCTTACTTTTCTATCTGTATGCTTTTTCTTTCTTATTGTGTGTGCTAGGGTCTTCAGCACAGTTTGCAGTGGGACGGCAGCTTCCCTTGGCCTTGTTCTCGATTTTATGGGGAAACACGTGCTTAGTGTTTTAGCATTAACTATAGTTTCTATGGTGTTTTTCCTTCTTCTTGAGTGTCGAGTGTTTTTATCATGGGTATTGAATTTTGTCTTGGTTTTCTTTTGTGCACTTACTGAAATATTATTTTCCTGTGTTATTCTGCTAATAAGATCAAATACATTGATTCATTTTTCTTTCATATTAAAATAATCTTGTATTCCTGGGATAAAACCAAGGATAATATAACTTTTTTGTTGAGAATTTGTTAAACATATTTTCTTGAGAGATATTGGTCTATGGGTGTTTTTTTCTTATAATTGATTGGCTTTGCTCTGAGGGTAATCCTAGCTTCAAAAAATGAGCTGGAAAGTATCTTTTACTTTCTGAAAGAGTTTTTTTCTTTCAATACCTTAAATTTGTCATTCCATTGTCTTCTGACTTAACTTTTGTCTCTGAAGAGAAGTCAGTGATAATTCTCATTTACGTGTCCTGTCCCCTCCTCTGGCTGCTTCAGAGATTGTTCTATTTACTCCTGGTTTTTAGCAATTTTATTCCAATGTGCTTTAGCGTGGTTGTATTTGTGCTTGTCACTCTAGGGTTTATTGAGCTTTTTTGGTCTGTGGATTTACAGTGTTCGTCAGATTTGGAGAAATTTCAGCCATTACTTCTTTTAATGCTTTCCTCTTTTCCCTTAACCACTTAACATTTTTCCACAAGTCGCTAAATTTTGGGTTATTTTCCTCAGTCTTTTTTTCTTTATACTTCAGTTTGGACAGTTTCTATTGTGTCATCATGTTCAATGATGTTTTGTTTCAGCAGTGATTAATTGTCTACTAAGTCTATGCAGACATTGTGTTTTTCAGTTCTTTAAAGCTCCACCTAGATATTTTTTAAATTTTTATTTATTTTTATTTTTATAGAAAGGGGAAGGAAAGGAGAGAGGGAGAGAAACAGAGAAACATCAATGTGTGGTTGTGTCTCACACATCCCCTACTGGGACCTGGCCCACAACCTGGGCATGTGCCCTGACTGGGACTCGAACCAGCAACCCTTTGGTTTTCAGGCCTGTGCTCAATCCACTGAGCTACACCAGCCAGGGCCATCCACATAGATATTTTTTATATCATCCATTCTTGTCTCGCTGTGTTCATGTTTTCCTTTAAACTCTTTAGAGTAATTATAATAGCAATTTCAAAGCCTTTGTTCCTGATCTTATTATTCCTGTCATTTCTGGTAGATATCCACGGATGGATTTTTCTTAAGGTTATGGGTGACATTCCTCAGAATCATCACGTCTAGTAATTTTTTTTTTTATCAGATGCTGGGTGTGCAGTTCTGGATTTTGTTGTTTCCCTTTACAGAGAGCTTTCTCTGACTGTTGTTTCAATGACTTGCGGACCATTTTTGTTCTTTAGAGGCTTGTTTTTAATCTTTGTTATGGGGAATCTAGGGTACTTCTACCTCTGGGGCTAGTTTAGTCCTAAGACCGAAACCTGGCTCTTCTCTTTCTCTATGAATATCCTAGGTGACCAATCAAGACTCTTTACTTCTGCTTGTCAAACTGTGAACATCTCGCAGGCTTCCGTGAGCTCTGGGAATTTTCTAATTTTATAGCCTGCCATTTTGTTTTTGCCTCACTTAGTGGTCTTTCACACTATACACACTTGGCTTATCATTCAATAGCAGACCCACAGATTTACATAGTTTTTCTGCTCAGAGATCCCTCTTGTTTGATATTCCGCAAGTTCTAGCTGCTTCAGCTCTCTACATTTAGATAGTATCTCCTCAACTAGGAGTGCCAGTGTTACGCTGGGGTTACCCCTTTCAGAAACCTCAGTGAATTGTGGATACAGATCCATTGTTTCCATTCTCCTGAGGATCACAATCGTGTTGCTTGTTGTCCAAGATTTAAAAATAGTTGTTGCATACTTTTATTTATTTTTCAATTTTCTAGTTGTCCACAGTAGGAAGGCAAGTATAGTTGCAGTATCCCCTCATTGCTTGAATAGTATGTTTATTGTAAATGCCATGCCCTGACATTTGTATGAAAATACTTCAGAAGAAATAATGTGCTTGGTCATTAAAAATTTAATTGGACCAAATAAACTATCCATATCAATTCAATCGAGAAAGTAGGAGCATGGTGGGGTGAAAATGGAGACAACTGTACTTGAACAGTAATAAAAAAAGAAAAGAAAAAGAAAGTAGGAAACTGCTTAAACCTAATTCCACCCACCTCAATATAGATATACAGTATACCTCATAAACTCAATCTTGGTTTCTTAGGTAAAATTTAAGACTATTTCTCTTGTCAACCACATGGTTAAACTGAACAATATTATAATTGAACTCCTTTTGCTGCCTAGCAGTGACACTGAACATTGCTTCTACCACAAATCAGGAAGTTTTGTGATAACAGCCAGGCCCCACAATGACTTCTGGACACCTGGGAAAGTTCCCTAGGCTGCCAGGACAAGGTAATGGGGATACCTGGTCACAACTTCATGCTATCTGGGAGAAGTCTCCCTATCTTAGCTAGCCTCTGTGTGAAGATTTGACTAGGGATTAGCCAAAGTATGGCAGTCTACCCGTCAAATTCAATACCATTTTCATTTACTGGGTCTGCTCAGTGTGGGCCGACCTCTAGTGTGTTCTTCTGAGGGATACACATTTCCATGACCATTATTTTGGATATAAGAAGGTAAATGATACTCCTGCACACTTCTGTGAGGCACTCTTATAAAAAGACACCTTAAACCCTGACCAGTGTGCCTCAGTTGGATGGATATTGTGCTGCAAAGCAAAGGGTCGCTGGTTTGATTCCCCGTCTGGATTGCGTCCCGCATGTGAAACGCAACCAATCAATGATGTTTCTCTTGCTCATTGATTTCTCTCTCCCTCTTTTTCTCCCTTCCTTCCCCCCCTCTAAGAATAAATAAAATCTTAAAAAAAATAAAAATGGATCACTAAGTTCAGAATAACCCTATTTTTTATTTATCAGGAAGCAGAATAAGGAGATAGGGACCAAGAAAAAAAAACTGTGAGAATTAGAGAAGGAAGGATGTATCCATTCTTTCTTTAGCCAAGTCTCATCTGGACCCCACCAAACTTGTTCCATCTTTTCCCAAAGTTTATCTCTCCCCTCAGCCAACAGAGAGGGGAAGAACTGTGGTCCCTTCTGTGAATACAGGATTAATTGGTAAAACCCAAGTACTGTAGCATTTTGGGGAAAAAGATGTAGTTCATCATTTTTTCCCAAATCAACAGAAAAGGTAAAAGACAAAGGTAATCATCTTTTGAAGGGAGCATTTGTTAGGTAAAGATCTTCACCTGTCTACTTTGATATTATTGCCAGCTAATGGCAGACCCAACTGTGACCTGAGAATGGGAAGATAGAAGTATAAAGTTCCATATAGCTCCTGTAACAATTATAACTCAATAGAAAACACATATGACTAGCCACTCGGAATGAGGGGCATTGCTTAGAGTGAGGGCTTTAAAGCCAGTGGGTGTGTCTTTCACACTTTCAGGGTGGCAGAATCCCCATTTGTTTCTGCTTCTCCCTGTGATAGCTGACTGAGATCTCAACATTTCCAAGAGGCATCACAATGAGCTGAGCAGTCATAATACAGGAGAGCGTTCTCATTGTGGAATATTCTAGAATCACCAGTGCTTGGCCCATGGCCCATACCCATGAAGTCAGACTCTGGCAATAGTGGTGGAGTATCAGTATTTTTGTTAAAGACCTCAGGTGATATTAATGGCAGCCGGGATTAAGGACCATTCTCTTATACTGACAGTTCATGCGAACCTGGACAGCAGTGATGACGTAAGTAATTTCAGTGGTTTTCTTGACCTGTTTAGGCTCCTTTGCCTCCCTTGACATTGCTTTTGCCCCATTTAAATCTACCTACTCCACTGTGTCTGCATCAGATTTCTTTCTTTTTCTTTTTTAAAGAATAATCCGTCAAGTCAGAAAATGAAATGCTCAAATAGGAAATGCTCTTCAGTCTAGGATTTTCCAGTGATTTAATTATCTAATTACTGGAGCTGGCTGCCAAGCACAAATGATTTCATTCAGTCTCACTATTTTATAACACAGTTCAAAGAACATTTGAATTTCTAATTCAATTTTTGTTCTTTTGAGACTATTCTACAGAGTTTTGTATATCTCTAATGATAGCTCCATTATTGGACTTATAATCACTTTGGGGTTGTACTTCATTTCTGGAGTGTATAACACATATGCTGAAGGGGAACTGGTGCTGAGATGGCTTAATTATTCTAACTCATTTTGTCTTCAATAGACTCCCCTGATGGAAAAGACAGGGGTTTGAAGGGAAGGAAAGCTGACAGAGACTTAGGGTCCAAGGACTGAGGCTGCCACAGCAGTCGGCTTAGGAGACAAGCTGCTTATCTTTTCCATGTGACTTCTCTTTAGAACTGCAAACACTTCTAAGCTTCAGAACACGCCTGCTCACTGTTCTTCACACCCCCATAGCCAGAGAAGAGCTGGGCAGTTCTGGGAAGTAAAGTAACTTGTGTGGTTAAGATAGCATTCCCCGACCTTGACTGGGGAGCTGCTTTGTTTGAGAAGCTATGATTCTGCAACTGAGCCTCCACAGTTCAAGGGTTGCAAGGAGTGGCAAATTGTGGGAGGTTCCTCCCAGCCAGCCAGAGGACCAAACAATGCCAGACACTTACAGGGTGATATCACAGCCACACACATCACAACCTGGGTATCAAATTTACCACACTTCAGTGATGTTTATGCTATAGCATTTCCAGCCCTTCCCTCAAACCTACAAATGTTTACTTTTGAAAGCAGTAGGCACTACCATACAAATGATAGATCTAGGAATTGTTTTTCCTGTGAGGGTCCACTGAGGAGTGACGATTTCCAAATGGCCAGCAGGTGGCAGTACAAGGAAGGAGCAGTGTGAGAAGAGGCTTACCCTCCATAAACCCCAGGTTAAGAACCTGGGAGAGGACAGACCCTCTGGGTCCTGCACATGTGTTGTTTGCCTCCAGAACACTAAATAATTGGATTTTAATTATTTTACATTAAAAGATGAATACAGATATTTCACAAAAAATACATATTTCCGGATTTTCTCGAAATGCTAAAATATCCAGGAACACAAACTCTAGTGTCCCTAGACATTCTTTCAGGTTAAGAGCTGGCCAGGGTTGAGTGGTGACTGCCCTTTCAAGGGGCCACCTTGTCATTGTCCCTCCTCCACTTTACTTGTTAAGTTACTGCCTGGATGCTGTGGGCATTGGACTTTGTCACCAGGCGCACACCCTCAGCCTAACCCACACACTTCATTTCTTTTCAGTCTTTAAAATTGCAAAGCAAGGAGAAGCTAATGCAAAGGATGGGGAACGTCACAGGCGACATTCAGGAAAGGATTTAAATGAATTTGCATGGGACATCCAAGGTGTGTGGGACACTGCCTGAGGGACAGAGTAGCCTTGGAGATCTGAGCACTGGGCCGTGTTGTTGGGTGTAGTGGACCTTACAATCTCTGACAGGGCCTCCTCTCAAGCCCCCTGGCTTTCTGTTTATTTTCTGGTAGGTAGAGAGGGAGGGGAAATCTTGGCTTAAGAAGATGGTGAAAAATATAGGGCTCAAGCACTTGTGAGCTGAAGGGAGGAGGGGCTGCCCTCTAAAGCCCTTTCTTTATTGGACCTCTCTGGCTACAGGGGTGACACCCCATTGGTTACTATTGATGCCACACCCATGTGACTGCTCCAGGCTCCTGGGTGGTTTCATCTTTTACCAATGTTTGAACTATGAACTTCTCAAAGTCAAGGAAGCTGCCTGAGTACAGTCTGAGGCAGCTCTGCGTCCTCAGTGATCAACCTCCTACTGAAGGCGGGAGGTGTGAGGCTGACACACAGAGCTGACACATGACCTCAGGAAGTGAGGCACCACCCCAGCTGCTCTGTACCCACCACCAGGAGGCACATTATTCTGCTTTGTCAGATTTATGGGACTTGCTCATCAACATTCATGACACGAAGGGTCATTTTCTCTCCCTTTCGGTTCCCACATAGTGTACATATTCCTCGACAGTGGAAAAGGGTAAGTAAAATATTATGGAACATACTATCCAGATAAAATGCAGATGTTTTTCTCAACAAAAGCATCCATGATTCCTTCTTTTCCTTGTGGATTAATCTTCCGGTTTACACTTATATTTCTAAGTATATTATAGTTTCTTGCAAAAAAAAAGTTAGCTGACTGTCTCACCATTGTGCCTGCTCATTGCGGAGAAGCCAGGAGCCAAAACATTAAGCAGGAAGTCTTAACTGCCTGTTTGAATGCTCCAATCGCTCCACGGGGCTCCTTTGCTTTCAGCTCTCCTCAGAAAAACAGACTTTTAGTGGCCTTTTCATGTGTAAGAGCATGCAGAGCTGGAAAAAGTGGTTTTATATTGACTGTGGTCACAGTGGAAGGCTCTAGACTAAGACTGTGTGTGTGTGAAGGAGGAAACCATGCCTTTATGGTTCCACTGTTCATGTCTTCAGTTCACCTATAGGAAAGGATGGTAGAAAGAACCCTGGGAAGGTACCTGGGGCTGGGATTGTGGGAAGAGGAGAAAAGTGACTTTGGGCAATTAAGACAGAAGACATTGACTACAAGGAATGCCATCTGTACCTGGAGCTGTCGCATCTGCTGCAGCTGGAGCTTGAGTTCCGCCACACTCCGCCTCATGTCGAGCAGGCTCAGGTGGACAGCTGAGGTGCTGCGGGGCAGGGGCTGGCTGAGCGGCCCTGTGGACTCCAGGGCGCCGAGAGTCTTCCCACCAGAGACATGGGGAGCTCCTATGAGAAAAGAGCAGCAGAGAACCTCAGAGAACTAGAAAGGAAAGTCTAAGCCAAGTCCCATCCCCAAACAGATGACTTGGTAACTCTAAAAATACCCATTGCCTTCATTGTGAAAAAATTATGTTGGTCCTCTAAATGGCGAAATACAGAATTAAGTTTAAAGAAATTACAGAAACTTCATGCAGTGTTATAGCATACAGTCTGTAAAAATCATGTTCCTTACTGCCAAAGGGAGGCAGATCAGTACAGTATTTAAAGCACGGTTAAGGAGGCTAGCTGTCTATCTGTCTATCTACACATCTTCTTTAAATGTGCAAGTTTGCAAAGAGAAAAGATCAGATGTATATGTAGGAAAAAATTACCAGTATCTCTAGCCATTGGTGTTCCATGGGTTTTATATTTTTTATATTACTACTTTTTCTATTTTAAATCTTCATAGTGAATATCTATAATTTTATAAGAGAAAAATAATTTTAAAATTCTGGGACCTAATGCATGTGTGTCCATAGCTATTTCCTGCAGGCAGTATGCACCTAGGAACCCTAGGAACCCCAGGAACCCCAGGAACCCCAGGAACCCCAGGAACATGCACTGAGTTCTGAGCAGAGGTTGGCTGATCATTGAGGGAAAACTAGTAAGAACTGAGTACTCTCCTGAGTCTTTTCAGCTTTCACAACCAAAAGAAGCAGGACCTCTGCCCTCATCTTATTTAGTGAGAAAATCAGATTTGATACGAAAATCCTGTAGAAGAGGAATCAAAGAAGCAGAGAGAAACTCTTCCTAAATAGTTTCTAGCTGCCATAAAACTTTGTCTCCTTGAGTCCGACTCAAGCCTTATAAGTTCTTTGGGAAGGCCCTGATTTAACTAAGTTTCCTTTAAAAGTGACTCAGGCCTGTCCAGGTAGCTTAGTTGGCTGGAGCATTGTCCCAATGCACCAAGGTTGTAGGTTTGATCCCCAGTCAGGGCACAAACAAGAATCAACCAATGAATGCATAAATAATTCAAACAATAAATCAATGTTTCTTTCTCCTTTTCTCTCTCTCCTTTCCTTTCTCTAAAATCAATAAATAAATTTTTAAAAATGCCTCGAAAGTGATCCCAAGTAGCACTTACAGGACGAGCAAGGTACAAGGAAGCTATTTATTATTTATTTATTTTTGCACAATGCATTTCTATGCAAATGGCCACCAAAGTAGAATTCTAATCTCTCATCTCTCTCTCTCTCACTCACATACATGTGGGCACGCGCGCGCACGTGCACACACTCACACACACACTCTCTCTCTCACACTAACACACACAGCCTCTGAAGGGGCTGTTATACTCTTTCCTATAAAGGTCAAAGTGGAGGATCTGCCATGGGCCAGGCTGGCCTCCCACCACAGAACTGTCATGGCTTTGCCTACGCTGGAGTGGTTTCAGCGCGGTGGTCTGTCTTCCTGTCTTGGCTTGGCACCCACGGGAACCTCTCCCAGCACAGGCAGAGCTGCTGCACTGAGCTACAGGTGGAGTGCCAGTGAGCGAGGGGCCTCCTCACAACTGTCCTCTTAATGTGTGGCCCCAGCAACACCAATGGAGAGCTGATGGCACACCAAGTCCCTCACCCAGATGGAACTGTTGCCCAGCCCTCTCCTGGACCCCTTGAAGAAGGCAGGGGAACAGACCAGAAGGCATTTTAAGGATTTCCTAAGGAGTCCCAGGAGAGCAAACAATGAGTTTATTGTTGTTTTATGAGCCTAACAAGCCACTATCCACATCACCGTGGCTCTGACCAGATTTTGGCAGTCTTCCTGTCCCCAAATCAAAATCACCCTTGTAAAAGCAAGATTTGTCATCTCTGTAATTGTTCCACAGAATATTCTCCAATGGTGAAGGGTTTCAGTAAAAGTACATCCAGTAACAGTTCCATTAACAGCACCTTCAAGATCAAGTATTCTGAGGGACTTGCAATATACAGGAAGTTTTTCTCTTAGAATGGGTCAACTTACTTTGTCATCACTCAATCCTTCCTTCTGTGTATACTCTGAGGACACCAGGCCACCTCCCCAACCCCTGCATGGAGGAGAGGCTCGAGTCTACCTGCGGGTGGTTGCACCTGCATGCTGGTGGCTGGTTCAAAAAATATCCTTCACAGCCAAATTTCTTTGTGGAATCTATACTCATTTGTAAAAAATGTCTACATCTGCAACCTCTTAATCCACTAAATTTGGTTTCCACCTCTACCTTTCATTGTAATGGCCCTTTATAAAGTGGACAATGGTCCACTGTCCACCCAGCAGACATCTCCTTGGTGTGATGCTGGGCTTTGTTAGTCACTTTTTTCCTTTTTAGTCAGCAGGAACTTTCCCGTCTTTCCTCTTCTTACCTCTCTGCGGCTCCACTGGTCAATTTCTTTTCTAATTTCTTCCTTGGCCAACTTTTAAAATCCTGGCCCGTTTCTTCTCTCACTGGGCATTCTTTCCAGGGAGGTCACTTCTACCAGCACCATGTGCCAGGCTCCCCCACATCTCTGTCTCTAGCACACAGTTCTCTTCAGATCCACATACCAGTCCTTTTCTGTTGCTTCATCTTCCCCAGACCTCTTTAGGTCTCTGTAGGCCTGTTCTTACCCAGTGGCACTATTATACACTTAATTGTTTAAATAAAAAACATGGAAATTATTCTCAGCATCCACTTTCTAGTTGTGTAACATTGGCTGAATAACTTAACCTATCTCCCTCTCAGTTTCCTCATCTGTAAAACAGGTATATGGGTTATTGTGTGAGATAATGGAATTAACATGTGCAAACTGATTAGTCTGGTGTCTAGCACAGAGGGGACCCCCCCCCCCGCCCCACCAATGTAATCGGCTGTGATTACTTCTCTGAGCCGAGTGGGCAGGAGGAGCCTCGGCCCAGCTTCCCCTCCTCACCTGAATGTCAGCAGCTGCAGAATGCTGGGGTGGCAGCAGTTGGCTGAGATCTATAGGGAGGTGCCCTGAAATCTAAGCATGGAGCTGGATCTGGTGAGTGGGACCCTCAGTGATAAAAGTTTCCCTGCAGATTAGGTTCACAGGACCTGGAGTCTGGTCTCCCCACCCACAGGCGGGGTGGTCCCACTCTATCTTCCTTACAGGGTTAGGTGTGTTACATGGTATATAACATATTGTATAGTATGCCTTTGAAATGGGAGGGTCCTTCTGTTCTCTTACATTCATAGAATCAAATATTCCTAAACAGGAAGTCAGGGTTTTCCCTTTTAATTTACCCTTGGACAAATGAGCTCCTTGACTTCTATATAATTCCATGTACTTGTCTACAGAACAGGCATAATGGCTCTTATCTTACAGCTTACTTCCTTGGATTCTGGAAGAATTAACATATGTTGTGCACTGTACAAGGCTGCTATGGCAACAAAAGCCCTGTGGACCACATCTAGCCCTGGTATGGTAGAATGAGAAAGACCAAACTCAGCAGAGACGCAAGGGAGCAAACACTTCACCTGATGCTGGTGGCACCGCAAATTGGCTCAGCCTTTCTGAAGAGAAAGCGTGTTGCTAGAGATACGCAACTGTTCATCCCTTCGGACTTATTGATTCCACTTTGGGAAATACATCCAAGAAAATTACACCTGCTCCTTCCTCATGCTCCAAAAAACACATTTATAAAATTTTCCAAAACAAAGAAATGAAAAACCTATATATCTTTAAACGGACTGGGGCACCTTACCATAAGACAATGGAAAAAAATGACAGGTGGGTGGACCATGTGGATGTGTCACAAGTGTGGAAGTGTGTTCAGTCTTCTCATTTGGAATGTGGGGAAAATGAGGATGTGCCAGGAGTTAACACGTATGGAAAGCACCCAAAAAAGTGCTGGGCACATTGGAAACACCAAATGCTTCTCTTGATGACGATGATGATGATGATAAAGATGATGTTGATGTCACCAAAAGTGAAAGGAATAAAAGGAAAATTACAAAATAGCATGCACGTGTGTATTAGCACAATTATATCGGATACTAATCATTTCTAGACTAGAGCAAGAGGATTGGAAAGTTTTAGTGATCAGTAGTTTCCTTTTGTTGCCCCCAACTTTACTGGGATACAACTGGCATATATTATTGTGTAAGGCATACAGCATGCTGATTCGACACACTTATATACTGCAACATGACTACCACTGTGGTATTAGCTAACACATCCCGCCTGTCTGTGGTGGGAACACTTAAGATCTACTCTCTTGGCAACCTTCAAGTATATAGTTCAGCTTTGCTTTTTCCTTTTTATTGAATTTATTGGTGTGACATTGGTTAATAAAATTATATAAGCTTCAGGTGTACAGTTCTGTATCATCTTTATATTGTGCTATGGGCTCATACTCCATGTCAAGTCTCCTTCCATCACCATCTATTCTCCCTTTTTAACCTCTTCTCCCCACCCCGCTCTCACTGCCCCTTTCCTCTGGTAGTCGCCATTCTGTTTTCTGTATCTGTAAGTTGTTGGTTTGTGTTTTTTTTGCTTAAAGCCCTCATCTTTTTCACCCAGCCTCACAATGCCCCTCCCCTCTGACAACTGTCAGTCTGTTCTATCTATGAATCTCTTTTTATTTCGGTAGTTTATATTGTTTTTGATTCTGCATATGAATGATATAATATTTTATTTGTCTTTCTCTGAGAAATTATTTTATCTGTAATCACAACGCTGTGCATTAGATTCCCAGAACATACTCATTTTCCAACTGGAAGTCTGTACTTTTTGACAAACCTCACCCCTCGGCCCCTGGTCACCACCACTCTACTGTCTCTTCTTACGAGTTCCATGGGTTCCTTTCTTTCTCAAGTTTATAATAGATCAAAAACTAAATGAGTGAATACGTATCTCCAAAACACTTGCTCTGAAGACAAATTTAGCAATTTCTGTGAAATAATTCTCTGGCTACAGCCAAAGTCATTGATTAATTTCTAAGTAAACCAACAAGTCCCACCAGGACTGGGGTGCTGGAAGCCCAGCCTTGCTGGCTTTCCAGCTGGATAGCCTGTACTTAGCCAGTGTGGCACCAGGAGTAACAGAGGTCTCAGCTGAAGTCTCAAATTCTGTCCATTCTACCAAGCTGCACAACACTCTGTGGCTTCCCCAAATTAGGGGTTTCACCCAACTTGCCACATGCTTCCTGTGTAATTCAGTAGCTGAACATTTTCCTGGCAATGATTTCTATTTCTAACCCGGGGGAAGGAGGGCGACCTCATACTCTTGAGAGAGGCCTTCCTTGGGCCTGCAGGATGAGCTGTACATCATATATACCTGGATACTAGGGAACTCCACATAGAATTTAATTGGGGCCTTTTGAGGGGGAATGTTGGCATTTAAAAAGCAGACCCTGGTCCAAGGATACTTTCTTCTCCTGCCTTGGCCACAGGTGGCTCACTCTCAGCTCATGCCCCTTCTCATCCATGCCCACACAGCAGCTAGGCTGAGGTCACTCCCCAGTGTAGAAACTTCCGATGGCTTCACTGTGCTTTTAGAATATGACCTAAATTCCTCACCATGCATCTGCACATGCTTCTCCCTCATCCTGCATGGCTCTTCCCTCCCTTCTTCACTTACCTAAGTCCTATTTGTCTTTCAGGCCTTAGTTTGTGTCACTTCCTCAGGGAAATGTCCTTGGTCTACATTAGACCTGTGAGTTAAACATTCATCCTGCACTTTTGCTTAACACTCAACACTCACATAATTACTTGTCCCATATCCATTTTCCCCACAGGATTAGGAATTCTGGGCAGGCAGCCATGTCTGAATCATGCCCACTGTCCTAGACCAGTAACTGGCACATATATATTTGTTGGATGTATGGCCATATAAATGAACAAGTGAATGAAAGGGAATGAATAAACAAAGACTGAAGGGCGACTTCCAATTAAGATGATGGTGTAGGCAGACATGGCTCGCCTCTTTGCACAACCACAACTAAATTACAACTAAAATATAGAACAACTATTGCTAAGAACCAACAGAAATCAAGTTGAATGGAAGTCTGACAACTACAAAATTACAGAAACCACATCCATCCAGGCTGGTAGGAGGGGTGCAGGCATAGAACAGACTGGTCCCGTATCCATGTGTGGTAGATAAAAATTCAGGAGGGATATCTTGGGAGCAAGGAGTCCCAGTCCCGTACCAGGCCCTCCAGCCCAGCATTCCAGTGCCAGGAAGATAAGTCCCTACAACTTCTGGCTGCAAAAACTAGCAGGGATTGAGTTGGTAGAAGAACTTCCTGGAGTCCCAAGCAGTTCCTTTTAAAGAACCCACACAGGGACTCACCTACTCAGACTCACTCCCTCTGGGCTCCAGTGACAGGGTGGTGGCTTGAGGGGCACCAGTGGCCTACAGAGGGAGGCTGAGGTGTCTGGCATCAAGGCGAGCAGAAGCTATTGTCCCTGTTCTGGGCCCTCCCCTCACAGAGCTGGCAGACTGGTGCTATATCTAAGATTCCATCAACCTGGCTAACACTGTTTGACCTCCCCTGGAGATTCCTGAAGACTATGCCCCACCCAACTTACAGGCCTACCCAAGCTGCATTCTCTTTTCTTTTTTAAGATTTTATTTATTTTTAGAGAAGGGAAGGGAGGGAGAAAGAGGGGGAGAGAAACATTAATGTGTGGTTGCCTCTCATGTGCCCCCTGCTGGGGACCTGGCCCATAACTCAGGCGTGTGCCCCAGACTGGGAATCTAACTGGTGACCCTTTGGTTAGCAGGCCAGCAGTCAATCCCTTGAACCACACCAGCCAGGGCCCAAACTGCTTTTCCATATGAATGGTCTTGGCTCATGCTTCACAACTTCCTAAATCCTCTCAAACAAGCTGCAGCTGGTTTCAGTGAGCCCCAGGCCCAGAACTAGTAGTCCAGATTAACAGTTTGGCTTCACCTGGGAATCTCCAAGCCCAGCACGAGTAGCAGACATCTCAGACTGTTTTATAACTCAGGCAGGGTGGCACCGGGGAAAACACAGGTGGGGGCTGATCTTGGCCTGCACCGCCCAGGAAACTCCAGGGGCGGCACACCAAGTGGACAGCTACAGACCATGTCAGAGCACCACAACTGCGCCCCTGATTCTCTGCCAGGGTGGAATTTGGTGGTTAGTGGTCACACCCAAACCTTGCATCTCACTGGCCTGGGTAAATCCCTCCCATTGGTCTGCCAATAGCAATTAAGGCTCAACGACAAGAGGAGGGTGTACTTAGCCCACATGAAGGGTGCACTTCAAGTACTCAGCTTGGGTGATAGGGGAGGCTGAGCCAGTGGACGCTACAGGACAATGACTGCTACAGGACAATGACTACACTAGGCCACACTACCAAGACAGGAAGTCAAAGCAGTTCTATCTAATACATAGAAACAATCACAGGGAGGCTGCCAAAATGAAGAGACAAAGAAACATGGCACAAATGAAAGAATAGATCAAAACTCCAGAAAAAGAAACAAACAAAATAGAGATGATCAACCTATTAGATGCAGAGTTCAAAACACTGGTTATGAGACTGTTCAAGGAACTTTGTGAGGATCTTTAATAGCATAAAAAAGATCCAGTTGGAAACAAAGGATACACTAATAGATATAAAGAACAATTTACAGGGAAACAACAGTAGAGTGGATGAAGCCGAGAATCAAATCAATAATGTGTAACATAAGGAAGTAAAAAACCAATCAGAATAATAAGAAAAGAGAATCCAAAAAAGTGAGGATAGTGTAAGCAACCTGTGGGACAACTTTAAGCAATCCAACATTCTTCTCATAGGGGTGCCAGAAGGAGAAGAGAAAGAGAAAGAAATTAGAAATCTGTTTGAAAAAAACAATGAAAGAAATCTTCCTAAATCTTGTAAAGGAAATTTACATTCAAGTCTGGGAAGCACAGAGAATCCTGAACAAGATGGATGCAAGAGGCCCACCCCAAGACACATCATAATTAAAATGCCAAAGGTTAAAGATAAAGAAATGGGGGAGTGGGTATGGGAGAATGGGTGAGAGGTGAGGGGATTAAGAAGTACAAGTAGGTAGTTACAGAATAGCCATGGGGATGTAAAGTACAGTGTAGGAAAGGGAGTTGCCAAAGAACTTACACACATGACCCGTGGACCTGAACAAGGGTGCATTGCCTTAGGGAGTAGGGCTGCTAGGTGGAGTGGGGCTAAGGAGGAAAAACTGAGACAACTGTAATAGCATAATCAATAAAATAAAATAAAATAAAAAAGACTTAAGAGCTTAGGCCCTCTCGAATTGATCATGAATCTGGAATTTCAGCATTAAGTAGGGAATGTGTGAGGGTACAGGGTGTTATCTGGGAAACCTCTGAAGTCACACCAAGCCAGTGACTTAGGGAATGGTTATACACTTCTGAAATAAGCCAAGGTCATCGAAGGCAGCAGGCCTCCTGGAGCTCCAAGAACACTTACCTGCACTATCTGTGTGGTTCTTATTGGCTGTAGTTTTCATCATTTTCTCGCTGAATAAAAGAAAAAGAGAGTTAGCTATATAGTTTCTAAAATGCTTTTTTTGTTGTTGTTTTGCCCCCTCCATTCATTATTCCAAGCAATGAGCAGCAGGTAGTGATGGTATCAAGCAATGAGGGTATTTTGGCATCAGCACCACTATTGGCCGGGACGGTAAAGGCTTCCCAGGTGTGCATCTGACACTGCCGGTGGAATGCAGCAGCTGGGCCCTCACGACTTTCAGATGATGGCAGATGTGGAGACGAGAGGATGGCGATTGCAGGCACTGCGCAGTGGTCCATGAAGCCACATGCACTGGGAAGCCCATTTACCCTTCTTGGGCCAAAGTGTTACCTTCGACCAAGAATTACCAGAAGAAAAAACAAACAAACAAACAAACAAACAAACACAAACAAACCAACCATGATTGAGAGAAGTAAATATTTTCAGCCTTGAAATGATTACAAGAAAACAGATTTGAATGAATGATCTTAATGATTATAGAAAGAAACAGATTAATTATTTTTAATTGATTTGCTTTCTTCTTTTTACCTAGATGCATCTTTGCTACTACTTGAGAGGGACCCTTTAAAAAGCGCAGACTGCACAAGGCCAGTTAAACTGGCAATCTGTTTCTCCATGGCTTGCATCCTCTCTCTGTAAAACAAGAGAACTGTTTGTTAAAGCTCTACTGACCTTCGGACAGGCTTGTCCAGGAGGATGATCATGTGAGGCTCATAAAAAGTACTACCTAGAAGGCCACCAGCCTGCACCCCGACCTGGTGCGGGGAACGTGAAGAACCTGCAAAGCCCTGCTCAGCTGCAGAGTCGATGATCTGAGTTGAGTATTAACCCAAAGATCTCACTGAAAAGATGCTGCACGGGCCTACAGAGGCCTCCCAGAAAACTGAAAAGCACCTCCTTCAGAAATAATTGTGTTTGCGTGCAGCAATTTTGAGCCTGTCTTGCTTTCGCAATTTCACCTCTGGCACCAGTGGCACCCTAGGCGACCTTTGGCCCAGAGGCACAGACGTCTAAGCTGTCCTTCTCAGCTGGAGGAGCTGATGACTGGTTTTGGTGTAAATGATGGGGATGTTTGTGTGTATGAGGGAAAACTTACTGTATCGCCTGAGAGCAACACCAACAAATGTCTGAGCCTAAGGAAAAATATGATTTGAAATCAATGTCTGACTTGCAGGTGAGCTGTGCTCCATCTATGGACATAGCAACTTTAACCTAGGGCTTTTGCAGGATCAAGCAAAAAAAGAAATATCCCTAACAATGCGATCATCTCAAGACCTGGATATAAAACCTTCCCAATTATTTACCATGCAGGTACTGCATCTCTCTGTTCAGGGCTCTCTAACGCTTCATCACAATTCATTTGGCTCATGTTTCTGTGCCTGAGACAAAGGCAGTTTCAAAGAGCTATTACTGTTATTTTCAGGACATACAAACACCACAACAAGTGACCTTCCTCTGCTGGCTAGGGGCAGAGGACATCACATGCGTCACGGCATGGAGATTCAGTAACACTTATTGGGGAGTTTGAAACCATAAAGGGAGGTAGGAGAGGGCAGCCTGAATAGTGTGGGCACCTGGCCTGTCATCACACCCCATGAGCAGGTGTCCCACATGAGCTGTGGCAGAGAAGGCCCCCACTCTTCACTGTGGTCAGTCCCACTGGCCTCTCATAGTGTGAGCAATGGGGATTCCTGTGCTACAAACACCAAGTTCATACAGGGTGGCCTTTACGGACAAGCCAACTATTGTATCTGGTGCCGAATGGGAAGAAATCGTGGGGGTCTGTACATTCCCTGGAAAATAGTACCTAGTTAAGCTGAACTTATTGAGAGATGCTGTATCTGTATTTTACACTTCACGGCAATCAAGAGGACTTTCAAGGGTAATTTTGTCCATACACTACTTTTTGGCCTTGTGTTTTGCCTTTAGAATATGAAACATTGAGCTTAGTTTCACAATAACAAGCTTCTGACTTCTGAATTCCATTCATTTTCTTTAGTTCAGCGGTCCCCAACCTTTTTGGCACCAGGGATGGGTTTCGTGGAAGACAATTTTTCCACGGATGGGGATTGTAGGGAGGGAATGGGGGGGCCAGGGAGGATGCGAGTCAGGGGAGGGGGGACAGGAAGCAGAACTCAGTCAGTAATGCTTGTCTGCTGCTCACCTCCGCCTGTACAGCCTGGTTCCAGTCCGTGGCCCAGGGGTTGGGGACCGCCGCTTTAGTTTAAAATGGATGGTTCTGTCAGAATACTGAGTTTCTTAGACATAAGTCATGTAGTCTAAATAGTTAATGGCTATACACCAACTGAGGAAAAAAAACACTTTAAGTATGAATAGTATGATTTCTTTGCTCCAATAGTGCGGGGAGGAGAAGTCTCAAGCAGTGAGAGCAGAAGTGCTCCCCATCTCCATGCAGTGACTTTCCATGTGTTTCCAGGTATGGCAATGAACTCCAAACCCCTGGGCTGCAAAGCATTTGCTGTCACACCTGTGCCCCTGGTCTCCTCTCTGACAAAACACAGTGCATGTGCCAAAGAGAAAAATTAGTTAGAAACTCCACTCTAGAAAGCAGGTTAGTAAACACCCAAAGGATACCCCGAGTTCATAGGACCCATCACTATGGCATCTCAGGGATGACTGGGTGGTAGCTGGTTGTGCTGCTGCCATGTGGGAGACACAGACTCACACAAACGGGCTCTTGGAAATGAGTGAGTTCCATGGGGCCCAGCTGAGCACTGAGTGAAAGCTGTCCAGTGCCCTGTTCTTCCCATGGTAACACAGGAAGTAAAACACTCATGGCCCTCAGAGTCGAGATGCATTCAGGGCCACCTCAAGATGTACTAGTTTAGCCAATCCTGGACAAATGCAAATATTTTGTTATCTCTCTTTTCTTCCTTCTTTCTTTCTTCCTTCCCTCCCTCTCTCCCTCCCTCCCTCCCAAAAAGCAGCATGACATTTTTAGGGTCTAGACAGCTTTGGTTAGGAAGCAGCTTATTGGGTTCCATGAAGTTGGAGTGTGGGATAGGAAGGCATGGTGACAACCTAACCACACACAGATGGCAGCACTAGAGAGAAATGTAAGAATAGGCAAGTCCACGACTGTAGAGAGTAAGTGCGACTCTGACACAAGAGAAATGGTAGAAGGGATTCCAACATTGGCTCTAGGCACAGCCCAGATTAGGGCTAAATCAGTGTTCTTTCTGATCCCTCTGGCCAACAGCTTTTAATTGCCTTGTCTAAGAAAGGAGAGCAGTAGCATTAAAAACCAAAACAAAGTGCCTGGATTGTTCCAGATTCAGGGCATTGTTCTGCAACAGCTTCATCATGGGGGTTAGAATTGCGCAATGTTACAGCACAGGCTGGGTCATCTCCCCATAGGTGTCCATAGGGTGGCATTTTCCTTGGCTCAGTGGGTACTTGGCCTTTTGATGCACTTCCCCAGATAATGGTTTTAAGGTGCAGAGAAAGACAATCCCCAAATCAAACCCACTCTCCTTACTCCTCAGTGATCATGCCGACACTGTTGCAGAACTTCCAGGGGTGAAAGTCTGGATGCTTTGAGGGAAAAGACCTATATTCAGTCCAAGTATCCACACCCTCAGTTCTCCTTTTTTGCACCTGTGAGGATGGAGGTGGGTGCTCCCTGGGTGGCCTCATCCAGGCTGTGTCATGAGCTGGGCCACCAGGAAGTAGACATGATCTCTCAGAACCTTTTAAGGGTTCAGAACACTTGAGCTTGACAGTCAAGGGGGAGCAGTTCTCTCCCATTGCCCAAGTAACAGTGGGTCCTGCACAAGGCCCAGGTGGTGAGTGCACCAATTACACACGTGTGTTCCACCACCTCAGCCAAAACCACGTCACAAAAATACAATGCTTTGACACGTGGGAATGAGAAAATTTTTTCCTTCCTATTTAATCATCAAAGTGTTTCTGGTTTCAGGATTCATTTGAGGGAGATTATCTGATTTATAAATTCATAAATAAGATTGTCTTTCCATTTCATGGTTGGTAATCTGGAAACAATTTTATGGTTTAACTAAATTACAGCAACTGGAAACTTATGCAGACTTTGCCCATGATGAAATGTCATGAAGGAGATTTTAATGTGAAAGGAAAAAAAGCGAAATGCAGTGGAAGAAGAGAAATTATAAACGACCCTGTCATTTTATTGCAGGGGCAATTTTGTATAATAATCGTCAGAATATTAAAGATGCTTAAACTAATACTTGCCAATATCACTTGGTTTAAGGTATTACAGGACTGGTATAATTACTGTTGAAAAGATGGTTTAAAGTGATTTCATAAACCATTTTCTATCATTCCATAAACCATATTTATGGGACTACTATGTATGGTTAACTAGTCTTTTAGTGCCATAAGTCAGCCTGGATGAATGAATCTTTTGGGGACCCAAGCATAATATTGATAAAAATGCAAGTCCAAGTCCAGGTGAAGTGCTGATTCTAGTATGTAAATTCCTGCTGCTACAGTGGGCTTTCCTGCGAGCCCCTGTCTGTCTGTGCAGAAGACGAGCAAGACCTGCACTGTGTGCAGTCCGCTCCCTGTCTTCAGAGTAAGAAAGGAAAAAAATTGCACTTGAGGGAATAATTTTTGGCAGTAACTCCATTTACACAACATTTTTGATTCAAGTTTTCACCTTCAACATTGAACTTGTCTTCGTTCTGACCAAGACCTTATTAAGCCTGAATTAAGTCCTTATCATTGCCTATCTGAGTAAATTAATGGCTATTAAAAAACAAGTCAAGGCTGTAACAAGTCTGAGACTGGTAATTCCCCTGTAATGAAGCCCTTAGGCTATGCTTTTAAATATCCAAAACAAGTGCTGGGGAGCCAGCTGAAACCAGCCAACCCAGCTGAGGATGGATTAGGACTCCGGGCTAGGGCACTCACCTTCCTAAGGAGTTACTAACTTTGAAACCCGGTGGTGCAGGACGGTCAGTAACAAGGATGATAACCAGGGCCGGCAGGGCTGAGAGTACTTTCTAGGTGGTCTAGCACTAATATTGTGTGATCTTCCACCCCCTGCTCATCCCTGTCATCTCTCTCTCCCCAGAAAGTGATGAATGGTCGACGCGTCATCTGCAAATGTTTTGGGGCACTTAAGTTGTGCCAGGCATGGTGTAAGCTACTGTGGACACATCAGTGAATCAAGTATCATTCTTAGGCAGTACCTTCCTTTCACAAAGTCACTTTCTTTTTTCTGGGAGAAATCTAAGTGAACTAAAACCCATGAGTCTTGGCAGTGCCAAAGGCATTTTCCAGAACTGAATAGTGAACAGGCTTAAAGTGAGGTTATGCCGTTGTTTGCTCATGCCCTGACTCTCCGGTATGAGGGAGAAAAACCAAAGTAATTAAAGACCCTGTTTTCAGACGAGTTCAACAGAACACTGGAATTCAAATTATGTGAACTAGTGGCAAAGCCTCAAATAGGACTCTGAGCAGCAAACTTTCTATTTCTGCCCCACTTTAACCTATTGGTGAAAGAACTATACAACTGAAGACCTTATTCCCAAAACTCCCAACACATGTAACTTCTCATTGAAACATCCAGATTTATTGAGGAGATACTGACGCAGCTGGTGCTGACTGCAATGGGCTACAATGTTTTGTGTGCATTAATATTGTCCTTCTACCCCTGCATGCTCTAAAGGTAACAGACATTTCTTGCACTTGTCTTGCATTGGCAGTCCTTCGATGAGGCCTGGGTAGACAGTGGGTCATTAAGAAATACCGTTTATAACCCTGATCTTGGAGGTGGCTACCTGCCTGCCCACTGATCATGGAGAAGGAAGATTGGGTATGTTTTATGATCCCTGTTGACACGTCATTCCATTGTCCATCCCACCTCTCAACATCTCCCCTACTTCTGAATTCTGAGTTACTCATCTGTAAATTCCCTAGTGTCACTACAGACCAAGGCTAAGATCATGTGCACCCTCTTATTCCCAATTACTGTGTACAGAGGCAAAAGTTGGACAGTGAAGAAGACTGATAGAAAAAAAAATGATTCATTTGAAATACAGAATTGGAGGAGAACTCTGTCAATGCCCAGGACCCCTAGAAAGACAAGCAAGTGGGTCCTAGAGCAAATTAAGCCTGAAACATCACTGGAGACAGAAATGACAAAACAGAAACTGTCTACTTCGGATACATCATGAGAAGGCAGGGTTCTTTGAAAAGGACAATACGGCTGAGAAGCATAGAGAGGCAGCAGGACAGGAGAAAGACCAAACATGAGATGAACTGACTGCATAAAACAAGCCACAGCATGTGTCCACAGGAGCTGAGCAGGGCTGTGGAGGACAGGACACTGTGGACATCACCCACTCATAGAGTGGCCAGGAGTCAGAGCTGAATCAAGGGCATGTGACACGCACAAGTTCCCTGCCAGCATCTAGAAAATTCCCTCACATCCTGGAAAAACTCTAGCCTGGGAAGACAGCCTCCTGTCTGTCACGCCCCAGTTCATTATCCTTTGCAGCTTCAACATCTGTGCTGACAATCCTTCCAAAGTTTGGCATTACAGATCCTCGAGCTCTTCCTCACAGACATACCCTGACCTACAATTCTTTCTTGGTGTAGTTTTCCTGTCCACATCAGAAACTCCAAAATCCTCTTTAAGTGTAGCAATCTTCAGTTGTTTTGGATCCCTTCTCCACACAAACCAGCTCTTTACCTGCACCCTTACCTCCTTCATCAACCACCAAGACCCGGTCTGGAAATTTGTTTTACCCATCCTGCCCCTCACCCAGGAGGGCTGCACGCACTCTCTCACCATCCTGACTGGATTCTCCTCTGGCTGGCCTCTCCCTCAGCCCTGCTGCTCCTGTGCTGACTGACTCACTTTCTGACTGGTTGAGAATGGAAAGAAATGAGAGGAAAGGGCCCCTTTGTGCCCTTCTACTTCTCCCCCATCAATTCCTCCTGGTGATACTTCAAGGAGATAAAATGTGGAATACTCTCAGCTGGGATCCAGGTTTTCCCCAATAGCCAGAGCAAATTGTTCACCTGGAATGCTCTGCATTTTACTTACGGCCCAGGAAGATACACATTGAATGACAACCGTAGAGATATAAGCAAGCCCTGGCTGGTGTGGCTCAGTGGGCAGAGCTCTGGCCTGTGAACTGAAAGGTCACTGGTTTGATTCCAGATCAGGGCACATGCCTGGACCACCAATTCGGGGTGAAAGGCAGCTGATAGATATTTCTCTCCCCCTCTTTCTTCTTTCCTTTCTATCTCTCTAAAGAATAAATAAAATCTTAAAAAAGAAACAGGCCAGAAGCCAGGAAAAAAAAAAGAAAAGAAAAGAAACAGGCCAAAAATGGAGCCCTGTTTACGAGGATCTGGGGAAAAGCTATTTCTAATCTTCATAAATTTACCGAAGCATTGAGAGAATGAGAGTTGATAATGAGAGGTGAGGAGGAAAATTGTGGGATGATGGTAATCCTGCAATAAATAGTCCTTCACATACTATAACTGTGGCTATTTACCCTAGTGCCAGGTGACCTCTGATTACCAACAACGTCAACTAAAGAAATGCTGGAGAGCGTGACAGCTTTGGGGGTAAATGCTGCCAGTTTTTCTTCTTGATGTGACCCAGCTCAGTGGCACAGGCGGCTGGACTCTGCAGGGTGCATGTATTCTCAGTGGTCAAGTGGTCCTGAATGACAGAGCCGAGGTGTCAGCTGGGGAACAGTACTCCATCTGAGAGGAAGCATGTGAAGGCAGCCACACAGAACAGCAGGACTTAGCCAGAGGGAGAAGAGGAAGGTGAAGAGAGTAGAGCAGCGTGTTCTACGTAAGGAGAGTTCCAGGCAAAGCAGAAACATTAGACTAATACAGTTTAATGGAGGCAAAAACAGTGGACTAGGAATTAACCTAGACCTGTGCTCTGACTCCGGAGGTGGACGTGGGCAGGGTGGGGGGACCAGACAGGAAGCCACTGATGCAGATCACGTATGAGTGGCAGTGGCTCGGACAAGGCAGTGGAGTGAGACAGAGAGCAAGGGCCGGGCCGGAGAATCTTCGGATATAGACTACGTCTGGGTGCCCAAATGTGGGGTGTGAGAGACAGTAATCCACACAACAGCGAGGTTTGCGGCCTAAGCAATGGATAAAATTGTCATACACGCGATGGGAAGACAGGCGTTCATTTTCGGACATGCTGATTTTGACTCAACCAACCGACATCCCGGGGAGATACAAATCTCCACTCACAAATCACTTAGTATCTCTAAGTCTCAGTTTCCTCAACTGTCAGATTAAGGGAAGAACTGCCTTCCCTGTCCCACAGGGCTGTCATCCTACAGAGACATGGAAAATAAGCATAAACCAAAAAATGTACGTGCAAGCACTTCATAACCTGCAATATGTCATGGGTGTGGAAGGCTTCCTTTCATCCCTTCAACTTCATTCATTCAGCAAATATTTTTCTGGAGTGGGCTGTGTGTCAGGCACAGGGACGAATGCTGGGGCTATGGCTGTGAATCAAACAAAGGCCTTCTTACCTTCACAGAACTTACATTTTAGGGGTGAGGGTAATGGTACAACAAGCTAAATAAGTAGAGAAATATATATATGTAAATATAAAAATATAACTTACATATAAATATACACGTATTATTTATTTAATCATACCATTTTGTGTCTGTGTGCATGTGTGTGTGTATGATGGTTTGTTGGGAAAGGCCTCCCTGAGCAGATGGCGTTTACGTGAAGCCCTGACTTTAGCAAGAAGCCAGCTAGGTAGCCAGACAGCTGGAATAAAAGAACAAATGCAAAGTCCCAGAGGTCAGAAAGTCCTAAGTTCAAACACAGGACGCCAGTGTATGTGGAGTGCAGCTGGTATCAGGGAGTGTAAAAGGCTGAATGAACTCTTCGCCTGCACAGGTAACGGCGTTTAAGGTCCCCACCCCTTGTGAAATAGAGGCACCCATTCGCGAATGTCCAACACCCAGAGAGCACCACGTCTGAAATCCTGCCAGACTTAGACCCCCAGAATCACACAATTTTCTAGTTGGAGGGAACTTATTTAGGCCCCATAGCTTTCTTTCCATTCAAATTCCGTGATCTTGACTGAAGCAGAAAAAAAGAAAAAAGGCGTGTCAGCTGAGCCACGTCCAGGCCTGCGCTCCCAACACGCGCAACCGTTGATTTCCGCAACCGTTGATTTCCGGCATTCTGACAGCATCCTGCCCGGCACAGCAAACGCTCCTGGGAGCGCTCCAGGTAGCCTGTGCTCAACTTCTCAGCTCACTTTCTGGACAGCTGTGTTCTGGCTGGGACCAGACGCTGTCCCAAGTCAGGCATGAGGACACACAGTCTCTCGGATCCAATGGACTACACATTACTGCTCCTCCAGGCAAGGGACTACAGCATCACAATTTTATGTCAATTAAGACTCTTATTTATAGAGAACTTCCAGTTCACAAAAGGATTTTATACCCATTTTCATTTAAACTGCGCGGAGCCCTTAAGAGGTCATGGTGACTGCGCCGTTCCAGCAAAGGGCCCCGAGGCTTAGGGAGGAAGGGCTCCCCACGGCTAGTTTACTCACAGAGACACAAGCACGCCCAGTGCTCCGTGCAGGGCTCTGAGCTGCCCGCCTAGTGACTCACCAGCTGGGGTGAGGCCCTCCACTTCCTGGGTGATGGGAGCCTTCAGCCCCCAGGGCAAGCCTACACCCTGCTTGCTGAAATTACTTACTTTGCATTTTCTTTCTCTCCCCTAGGGGTAATTTTTAATATTCATGCTCTGGAAGTGACAGCTCATTTTTTTTGTACAGGTACAAACCAGTATGAATAACTGTTTGTTCAGGTTCTGGCAACCTGAACACAGACGGGCCTGTAATTTACCTTCCAACAAGAGATGGTGTCAAAAGCTGTGGAGACAGTCTCCAGAGGGGTCCAAAGGGAGCCTTGTAACTAAGCTCCCATCCTCCCACTTTGGATCTGCAAAGTGTCAGCATGGACTCAAAAGAAGTAAGATAATGACTCTTAAGGAAAAAGAAGGAAAACATTTCCTAAACTTGGCTTCTGTCATGTGTTTTTAAATTTTGTCTTCTTAGATATCTGTGCTTGTTGGAGGTATAAGGATATACTGCCTTTATTAAAAACACAAAAAAATATTGAGACAGCATAAAAGTAAAAACATCACTTGACTAGTGGCTCCAGTCATTGGACCTTTGGGAAGTCACCTGTTTCTCCTTCTGTAAAGTCACCAATTAGGAGGGACAGTGTTCTCTAAGGTCCCTTCAGCTCTGAAGATGGACAGGGGGGAGAGGAGGTATTCCTGGCCATGTGAGTCGGTTCTACAAGTGTTGTGGGCAATACCGGCTTTTTAAGACTGAAGTTCTTGGAAGTTTAAATTCATGCTTAGACCTGACTATATTTTTGAATCACTTCATTCATGAAAAGCAAAGTCCAAAAGTCAAAACAAGTGCAACCTCCATGGACTTCATCAGACAGAAGGACAACTAGTCATCAAAGAGGCTAAAATGTAGCCTGGACATCATGATGGCCCAGGATGATCCAGCCACCTGGGACAACTTAGAGGAGCCCCATCTTCAGGCTGGGTGGCGCCCACAATGAGTCTGCACTGAGTCTTTCGAGGAGGCAGAAGCTGCACCTAAACATGTATTCACCCACTCTCTGAAGAAAGAAGTTTCAGTCAGCAAGTAAAGGGGCTTATCTGAATCTCACAGTATTTAGGTTCCTCAAGCTTAGCTTCTGGTTCCAGACCTAAGGCAACTGACTGACAGCAGCTCATGAATATTCAAAGGAGGTACAAGGGCATATTCAAATTTCATCTAATTAGTGACAGATGATGGCTTTTCTCTTGAAAAATTGGTTTGAAGTAACACAGACCTTGTGACAGTCATTCCACTGGTGTTTTTGATAGGATAGTCCTTGTGTAAGAGGAGGGCTATCTTCAAAATTGTCAGGTAGTTAAGTATCATGTTTATCAGATAGCTGTTGCCTGAACTCAGCAGTTAAGAAATGACTAGCAAATATTACTTAACTATGAAGTTTATATTCCTGTGACTGAAGTAATAATTCAATTTAGCAGCCTTACTTGACTTCTAATACTGGCAAAACATCATATTTAGATGTCATTTTTTAGGTACCATAATGGTAGAAATACAGCTAATTTTAGATACAGATCAGTCTGACTTCCCAAAGGGTACCTTTTCATTCCATTCTAAACACCCCTTACATTCTAGCTCATCTTGACATTCTCATGAAGGCTCCCAGACCAATATAAGTTCAGGAAAGCACTTCCTTGTCTGAATTCATAGCAATTATTGTCTGTGCCACTTGTTTGGAATTAATTATGTACAAGCAGTCCCCAAATTAGGCTTATAATTAAAAGTTTACTTGTACTTTCATTGTTTAGAACTTAGAATAAATGGTGATTGAATTTCCAGCTGGTCCACAGAAGCCCCTATAGCTTACAATGTATTATTAGAGTTATCATTGTTCCTCATTGTTTTCAAGGAAAATGTGGCCTGACTTGAAGATGTTGGGAACAGAACTCCTCCAGAATGAGGCTCCAGACTCTGGGAGAGCCATTTTTCTCCCTTAGTGACTTGGCATGGCTTCCTCCCTTTCCCGTGTGTCACTAGGAAACACTGTCACTGTCAAAGTCACAAGAAGAGAATCGCTGAGCATCACCCATGAATGAAATCCTATTCTTCTGTTCTTTCCTGCAAAACAGTTATGTAATGGGCATTCAGAGTTCAAAACATCCCTTTTTAACTGTGGCATTGCTTACATTTATATTACAATTTTAATATCTTAAGACAATCTTCAGTTTGTCTTCCTTGTGTGTAGGGACCACACAAGATGTTTCTTTGTGCCCTGCAAAGCATCCAGCGCACAGCTAAGCACATAAGAGAAGCTCAAAAAACATTTATTGATCTATAACTAGAGCTACACGGAAAGCAATTGAGACAAGAGCTGAATCAGCTAGGCACTATTCAGCATCAAGACAGATGACCCCATAATCTCAGCTGCACCTGGTCAAGCAGCTTCATCCTCAGTCACATGGCCCAGGTGCCCCTTTAAAAGGATGCCCTAATCCTGACTTGTCTCTTTGCTCCTGGATCCAAGATGCACAACCTTTACTACCCTCCTGAAGTGGATTTAAACATAGCTTTGATATTAAACATTCTAATTTGGATCCTGAAGCCTAACTGATTCCATTGTCTTAGTTTTACTACTTCCTATAACCTGCTCCCTTGCTTTAGGTTCCAACTGCTAGCAAGTATTGGACTGGGATTTGAACCTGAGCAATCTGGCTTTGGAATCCATGTTCACAAACACTGCTTGTTACTGCCTCTCAATAAATGGTTGCCAGCAGATTGAGTGAAATGAAAGTAGTAATAGCAAGTTAGGGCAATAATGTAGTTGCTTTACCCAGAGGCAAGAACAGAATTGTAAAAATGTCATGATCTGTGTTTTATGAATGTTCCCATTTATATTCCTTAAGGTTAGGCCTTCTTTCATTTTTCCACTGCATTAAGTAAAAAAGGTCCAAATTTCCTTTAGAGCAGTACTTCTCAACAAGGGACATTTCAAGCCCCAGGGGGCATTCAACAATGTCTGGAGACATTTTTGATAGTCATGACTGGGGCAAGGTTGGTTGGGGATTAGGTTGCTACTGGCATCAAGCACGGGAGAGACTGAAGATACTGCTAAACATCCCATCCCATAATGCATGCACAAGAGAACCTCCACTCCCAAATTATCAGGCCCAAAATATCAAGAGTGAACAAACTTAAGAAAATCTTGCTTTAGAGAGAAAACAAGTCTAACTACTCAGGATATCTCTGATGTGGTTCACTTCTGACAATACATGCAGGAAAAGGAAAAAAAATCAATCATTCTGCTTGAATCATTTAGACTCACCTCTCTAGCAGGATAAAACACTGTTTAGAAAATCTTCAAAGATCTGTCTGACTGACAAATCACTGTGAACATGTTTAAATGACATAAATCTGAATTTAGACTCTCACTCCAGCAACTGCTAAACGAAGGATACATCCCACCCCTCAAAGCTACCAACACAGCAACTTTAATCCTCATAAAATGAGAACATGATTAAGAACAGATACAAGCTACCAGTGAGCATGCAGGCTTCCTCTTGTACACAGAATTTTTCTTTTCCCTTCGTTCTAATTGGCTCAAGACAAGCGATTCTGGTTATTTAAATAGTGGTATTCTAGAAGTCATGGTGGAATCTCACATGGCTTCTCTTTCTCCAGAAAAGCATGCCCAGACAGGGCAGGAACTTGCTCCTGTGTGGACTCTTGACTACTTTATTGTAAATATAGCTACCGAAGGTGAATAATAGTAAAAAAAAAAATGATGTTAGTTCAAATGTACCACGTTTTGAGAAAATATTACACTGGAGAAATCCATTATCCATTTGGAAGGAGAGTTATTAATCACTTTGAAATGAGCACCCTTGAATTTTGAGTGTTATTTCAAAAGATATTGCACATTATATGATCTAAGTTATAACTAGAAAATAACAAAACATAAATATCTTAGAATTTTATAGTTCTTAAGGGCTGTTTTATGTGCCAGGAATAGAAATAATGATGCTATTTAATGACACAATTTTATAACCAAGGAAAGAGAGGGCATCGCGTACTAAGTCACCTGTCACACACCTTCTCTGTTGTCATTCCCTAAGAGTCACAGGCACCCACACTCTTCTCAGAGTCCCAGTTGAAGGGAAGTCATCTGAGTAAAGCCGTTCCATCCCTCAAGGTCATTTTTTCTTTCTAGATGCTCAGACACGAGAATTGCTACCCTGGAATCAAAGCAGTTGTACTCTACTCCTCCACCCCCGAGTCCAGGGCCATCCTGGGAGGAGAGCCCTGCCAACATATCTGTTCTCCCTTTTTTGAAGATCGTTCATGTATAATTTTTCATTACTCAAAACTTTGTGGCAGCATCTTTATAGGAAAAGAGATGCCAAACTCATTAAATCAAGGCACATGACTAAATATAAGAATCAAGATGAAACTGCTTTGAATTCATTTTCAAGTTAATAGAGCTCTTATGAAATCATGTGCCCTCAAAAACAACAAAACAACAACTACCCCCCCTCCCAAGCTACCTTTGGAAGTTTCCAGAGTACAGATGGAAAAGAAAGGACTTTTCTCTGTGATTTCAAACATCCTGCAGTATTTGCGCTATTTCACAGAAGTGTTCTTCTGAACAGCAGCTGAATCCCACCATGCCCAAAAGAAAGCATTGAGACAGGTCTCTCAGTCTCTCTCCTGTGTTTTTGTGGCTTAATATCTTAGATGGAAAATCTCACTTCAGAGTTTTGTATAGAAAGTACTCTCAGATTTGTTTCCTTTCAAACATCATGAAGCTGCAACAGAAACTGGTTTGGCACTTCCCAGGACGCTATCCTCATGAAGTTCAAAGTTCAGGGGTTGAAGACTCTTTAAAAATACTTACACAGATTAAATATATCTAAAATAACATAGGTGAATGATATAGGGGAACAAATGAACTATAATTTTGTGCTTCGGTAATTTTTTATGTGCTTGTTTTTTAAAGTTTTCATGGACATAGTACTCACATCCATTTTTTGAAAATAAAATCTACTAAGAGTGTTCTCTATATTTTTTCCTTATTTCTATATAATTGTGCTAATTTATTAGCTGGGGCAGTTATATTTTAAATGGCAGTGTATATATTTAGCAATATAATTATGCAAATTCTACCATGTTTATCATTGTGAATATGTAAATATCCTTTAGGAGCAGTCACTTAGCATTTATTCCTGACATGACTTTTGGAAAATTCTTGTTGAAATGCTCAGAATTTACTCCTGAATTCACTTTTCTTCTCAAGGTGGGGCTCATAGTTCTTATTCACTAGGCAGAATATTGCACGCTGGTAAAATGTGTGGGCTCTTTAATGGACCTGGACATTCTATGTCACTTAATGGCTTTGTGATCTTGGGTGAGTCACTTAACCTCTCTGAGCTCGGTGTCTGCATTTGTGAAATTGGGATGATGATAGCACATACCTCACTGGGTCACACTGATTATATCCCATGATATATAGAAACTACTTAACGTAGTGTTTGGCCCAATAAAAGGCTCTCAACAATAATTCTTCTTAAAATAGTAGTACTTACAAATGTAGTGCCTAGCAGTACTACACTTCGGTCCAGTCATTAAACCTCTAAAAGAGTTCAGAATTGTAGTGGAAGAGGAAGTATGACTAGCTAGGTAACTATGGGGTGACACACAGCAGTGCTGGCAGCAAAGTTTCCACACTCAAGTTCTTTTTCACCAGAGAATCATTCTATATGCACTTTATCCATGTGCCTGGGTTGAGTCGGTGAGGTTGCTTAGGCATTTCAGTAATGGGAACTCTCAATGTCGAGGAGGATGTGTGTGTGTGTGCATGTGTAGGCCTAAGGAGAAAGAATCTAGCCTGCTCACGTGCATACAAGCTCTCCAATCTGACCCTCTGGAGTTAAGCTGATTAACAGGTGAGAAATCACCTAGGTGAGATGTGAGATAACATACATCCTGTTATTTCACATTTCAGGGAATAAAAAAAATTGCAAAAATGTAAACTTATATTCATAATTATAATCACATGTCAGAATATGGTAGTGATAATGACAGTATATTTTAGGTGAACATTACTTTTTTCAGCCAATTTTCCTAATACTTGTTATTCTAGAAATAAGATAATTTAGAGTTTCTAAAAAGGGTTTCTAACAGAAATCCACAGAACTTTTCTGAGCTTTGGTGAAACAGAAACCTAAAGAGGAAGCAGAGGCCCTGAAAGAATACTGATGCTACTTAAGGCTAAACTCTTCAAGACTTCGATCCAATACAGAGAGACTCCACATATCAGCAGAGGGCTCCTTATTTTGTTCCCTCCCATAACCAAATCCTATAAAAAACTGGGTTCAGTGATGCTCACTAAGTTATGTACATGTGCTAACTGCATGCATGACACTGAGCTAGTCACGGGGGAAGAAGTCAGACACCATCATTGACCAAAATGTGCCTACAGCCCAGCAGCATGGAAACAGCTTAATATGACCCACAGTGGAATCAAGCTCTCATTGCTCTTCAGCCTACGAGGTGAGCCAGCATGGGGGTGCGTGGTGATGGTGAGGAAGGTGGATTCTGGCTTTCACATTATATCCTGGAAATAAATAATTTTGATTGTTTCTTGTGCTAAATTCTTAGACTCTTAAGACCTATTCTCTAAGAGACCCATTTTTCCTGACCAGCCCCTTACAGCCCACTACAGAGGATGTGTAGCCCTTTCATTGAAGCCTGAGACTCAGGCACATCTTGGTCGATTTCCCCCAGTTGTGACATTGGTCTGTTCCCATAAGCCTCAGTATTCACCCCACACACTCGGTTGTCCATGGTCACAAGAAGTGTCCCTTTCTTGGATTCTTAATATTTCACTTCCTAAAGCCTTTGGAAAACAGGGAATAAATAGTTTTCCATTCCTTAATTTTTCTTAGCCCTACATAATCAAGCCAGTCACCATTGCTTTTTTTTTTTTTTTCCAGTTGTGGGAGAGGATTAAAATTGTTAGTGCATTAATGATGCCCAAACTTCCACATTCATTCTCTTTCCATCCTGCAGGAATCTGTCTGCTGTGACTGAACAGATAAGGAGAGGCAGCCTTCGCATGATAAAATTATACTAATTAAGACAGGGTTTTCTGATTTGGGTGTGAAAAAGTACGATAGACAATTCATATTCCATTCACAATTTTGGCATTCTTTTTATAAGGTTATGTAATAGCAGTAAGTGATATTGCCATTTTTAGTGAAGAGCAAGTAAGACCAGTTCTTATAAGGTACTGAATAATTAAATATCTAGATCTTCTTTTCATATTTATGAATTTATATATGACCACTGGCAAAAGGCTTAACCTTTTCTGGACTCAATTTTTTTTACTAGTTTTTTGTGATTATAATTATTATGTTGATTTTCTTTAACCAATTCAGGCAAGTGAAATTCTCTCTATCAAAATTAGCTTTTCTATTACTATATGAACTTTGGAGAGTTTTTAAGATGTAGTAGGAAGGTTCTGGACTGGCAAATCATAACAATATATACATTAAAAAAAGAAATTAAGCCCTGGCTGGTGTGGCTCAGTGGACTGAGTGCCAGCCTATGACCCAAAGGGTTGCTGGTTCGATTCCCAATGAGGGCACATGCCTGGGTTGTGGGCGAGGTCCCCAGTAGGGAGCATGTGAGAGGCAACCACACAATGATATTTCTCTCCCCTTCCTCTCCTCTCTAAAAACAAATAAAGAAAATCTTAAAAAAAAAAGAAAGAAATTAAAATGCCCAGAATGTATCATTCACTACATAATTTTACTGATCTCAGTATTTACTCTGGAATGAGTATTAAATCTAAACCACCCTATTTTTATGTAAATTCATGTTTTATCACTCTAGATGACAGTCAGTAACACATTCTTTCCATTTCCCAAAACCAGATGAGAAAACAAAATTTTACCACAAGGAAAAACACAAATCGGCCTTTCAAACAGCTATACCTTGAACCACTCACTCCTTGTCTTCTATGGCAGATCAATTATTATAAGCTCTTGACTTATTTTTCTGAATGGCTTCTGCTAATCACAATTTCTGTCCAGATTATTCAGATGTAGGTAAAGGTGACACTGTTCGACCCACACTCAGGAGGCTCATGACTGACAACTCCCGGTGTGTCTGCCCTCACAGCCAGGGGCTGCCTCACCTGACCCGCGCTGTGCCCTCAGCACACTTGATCCACAAGGCACACTGCACAAGGCTGGGGCCCTGCTGATATCTGTTCTCTTGGTTTGACCTCTGAAGAGCAGTTCTCAGCAACACCCAGGCACATACCACCCTCGGCCACCCTCACCACCTTACCTGGTCTCTCTGTCTTTGGGTATCGTAGCGGTGCTGTAAGCAAACATTTGCTTCTCCACTAGAGGAGGGCCAAGGTCCACAATTCCAGATAGTCCTGGAGTCCGTGGCTTTTCAATATACACCAAGGTGCCTGCCTCCTTTTTGTAGGCCTGGCGGCTGGGCGAGACCCGGTCTGGCTGCATGGTGTGAGGGGGCCCGTGGGCGTTATGATGAGTGTGCATGTCCATTCTCATGTCACTGACCCGATGAGGAGAGGCAGGGGGCGTTTTGGGGCCCAGCGTAGGCAAGTGGCTATCTGGATACTTCCTTGATTTCTGCCTGTACAATGACTGCTCCATATGCATTTCTGCTTGCAAAGAAGGGTTGCAGTAAGCACTCGCTGACCGGATTGCTGTGCGGTGATATGCAATGATGTGATCAGGGACATCCAGTGGGTGCCCGCCATGGGAAGAGGCTATGCTCATCCGTCCCTCATGATACAAGTAAGGATCAGCATAGAAACCCTCATTTCGGTACATCGCAATGTTCTTGCCACTCATGTCTTCATCTGGCTTTACATCTCTTCTTTCCAAAATGGCGCTTGGGCTGGGTGAGATGGATCTGGAGACTGGCAGGCTGGAGAGTCTGTCCCTGGGGATGGTGGCATTGCCAGGAACAAGCATGGGGCGGGTGCCCCCATAAGGAATTCTGGATGGGGAGGGTGGCATGGAATGGGGGACAGGAGTGGACGGCGGAGAGTTTGGAATGGCATGGGGTAGATGAGCTGTGGATCCAGGTCGAGAGGCACCAGGGCCATCTCCTCTTGCATAAACAATTTCTCTCTGCATCTGAAAATAAGAAATTAGAAAATCTCCTTTGATATTCATGTTTTTAGAGAAGACTCCATGTGATAGTGTGGCTTCCCTGATGCAGCAGGCCGAATAATGGCCTTCGTAAGATGTCCATACCCTAATCCTTGGATCCTGTAACTATGTTCCCTTACACAGCATAGGGACTTTGCAGATGGCCCCCTTTAAAAATACTGAGGTGGGAGATTATCCTGGATTATCCTGACGGGCTTATTGCAATTATAAGGGTTCTTACATCTGACAGGGAAGCAGAGGGACCTGTGATGACAGATACAGTGTCAGAGGAACACTAGAAGATACCACACCACTGACTTTGGAGATGGAGGAGGGGCTGTGTGCCAAAGAATGCAGGCAGCGTCTAGAGGCTGGAAAGGGCAAGGAAACGGATTCTCCCCTGGAGCCTCCAGAAGGAGTGCGGCACTGCCAACAGGCTGCTTTGGCCTGTGAAGCCCATTCTGGGCTTCTGACCTCCACAACTGTAAGATAATGCATTTGTGGTGTTTTAAGCCACTACATTTGTGGTGATTTGTTACCGCAGCCACAAGAACCAAATGCACCTGATAGAGAACTCGATGTTGTGGGAAAAAATAGTGCAGTGGTTTAAATTTTGTGGTCATAGCTTCTTAGAGACACTTAATAAATGTGTACTGAAAGTGCTAAAATTATGTTTCTGAAAACTTGTTGTGGGCATATTTTCTAGTATTGACCCTGGAAAACAGTTAGTAAGTATCTTTCCCATCTTTCCAAGCTGCTACAATCTAGGGACATGACCGGAGAGGAAAAGGACATGCATGGGGAAGACCTGAAGGGAAGTTTCACTGATTCGCCATCTCCTTACTTGAACTGAGCCTATAAGAAACCAGGCTCTGAGAGGCTGGGAGGAAATACCAGGAGGAAACACCAGGAGGTAAGGGTGCAACAGGAGGCAAGGAAGTGAAGAGGGAAGGGAATCTCAGGAATGGAGGGGAGAAAGAATCCCAACAGTACATTCTGCGGGGCTGCCATGTGATGACAAGAAGCCTGTTTGGGTTGGCCGTCGTAAGCCCGGTACTTCTTGCTCAGGCAGCAATGACTTCTGGGCTGTGTCATTACCATCAGTTTAGGAGAGTGGGGACTCCCACAGGGTCTTCCATTACTCTCCTTTAGAAGAAACAATGACTAAAATCAATGACTCAAGAATCATAATTACAGAGCTCAGACTGGTGGTTGCCACAGGCGGGAGGTGAGGGTGGGTGAAGGTGGTCAAAAGATATAAACAGGTGGTCGAAAGATATAAACTTGCAGTTATAATAACAAATTAAATAATTAAGTCATGGTGGTGTAATGTACAGCATGGTGACTGTAGTTAATAATACTGTATTGTATATTTGCAAGTTGCTAAAAAGTGATTTTAAAAGTTCTTAATACAAGAAAGAAAGATTGTAACTATATGAGGTAATGGATGTTAACTAGACTTACTGTGGTGATCCTTTCTCAATATTGACATAGGTAGAATCACTATGTCTATCTGAAACTAGTACAATGTTATATGTCAATTATGGTTCAGTAAAAAGGGAATCAAGTTAGTGAGGAAAGGAAAAACTGATTTGCAATGCCACGGCTGTTTAGAAGGGGCAGAATTAAAAAAAAAACACAAATTAATTCAGGATATGAATGTTTGATACTTTTGTTTTGGCCAAAGGCTCACTGAGATTTTCCAAATGGATATAAGGGAAGGGACTAACAGCCTTGGCTTATCCTCAGACCACCCATTAAGTTTATCTGTGCTGCCACAGGAGCCCACATTCCCCTCCAGGCTCCTGGGAGATGTGACAGACAAGGAGGGCATACATGGATGGGGTGGGTGAGGTAGGGGGATGATTGGGGGGAGAGGGGATCGGGGCTCAAACGGATGAGAACAAAGATGAGCAGCTGAGAGACCCATAGTGTGGGTGAAGGGAAAGAAGAAAATGCAGAGGCAACCAACGAAGGTTGTAAATGAAGCAGAGCTGAATGCCTTGAATACATACCGATTTCCATCTTACAAATTCATTTGGTTGGTAAACAGTATTTACCAAGCATTTGCTGAGAACCAGGCATTACTCTAGCATACAGCTCTAATGAGCCCCCAGTTCTCACCCTTAAGAAGGTGCTCTTGTGTACATCTCTTAGATGAGTGCTGGGAAGAATGGTGGGACTCCCACGCTCCCTTGTTTTGTCTCTAGAAAAGATCCAGCAGTGCAGAAGCCCTGACCCAGGAGTTTTACACAAAATGGAGGATTTCATAGTAGGAATGACCAATAAAAAATGCAAGCAAGATGCAAATATATACGTAACAACTACAAGGAACCCTTTCAGGCTACCTTATCTAAGCACCATTGGATCGGCTCCTTAGCCCTATTGGTGTTGGTGGAGAGCTACTGTTTCTGGAAATCCCAAAGTACACAGGCTCCTCACTCGCAATTACAACTTTATTTCCACTCCCCCCGCCTGCCCCACACACACAGTCCTACCACCACAAGCTAATCGGTTGCCCCTCTAAACTGCATGTGAGGATATTCTCAAGCTGTCCTCACCCTGGGGATTCTTTCCCAATTTTCCAGCCCTCGTGGATCCAAACAGAGGCTGAGAGTAAGGGTTGGGCTCCACGTGCATCTGCTCCAAAGGCCAAGCCAGTGCTCTCTCAGCTCACTCACTTGAAACGTCATGACTCAGTTGCTCAAGGGCACTCCCAAAGTGTGATGCTATCACTCTGTGATAATGCTCCCAACTTGTGTTCCAGAATAGTTGGAACAGCCATGTGACAGAAGTTTTGCAGCAGAGCACCATGGATCGTCTGTAAATACCTTTCCTACTCTATCTGCCACAAGGCAGGCAGGGCTCAATAAAAAGAAATAACGACCAACTTAAAGTCTAAAGACTTCTGGGCTGAGTTTGATGACAGTAGCTCAGAAACTGAAGCTGCTTTACATCCTAGAAACAATAACACATCTACTGGTGATTTTGATGACTAATAAGCTGTAACAGCTGTTGATATAAAGTCTTTAAACAAATTAGAAAAAAGAATAACGTCTGGCTCAGTGGTGAGCAAAGCAGGCCTTCCCAGATCAGCAAATACAAGGGGGACTGGCTCAGCCAGCAGGGCGTTCCCGGCTAAATTCCCCACGCAGTCAGATCACACAACACAGTAACGAACCCAAACAAATGTAAGGATAAGTTTAACACATCAATTCAAACATGCCATGGTGTGTAAAGTGTAACAGAGTGCTCAAGGTGCATCAGGTGCAGCAAATGGTAGGTACTAGTATCATTATCTTAATTCCGAAAATTAAAGGGGATTTCAAATGCCCAGAACCAATTTAAAATGAATAATAATTTGAACTGGGTTAGTCACTGCTCCCTCCCTGTTCCTTTCCCTCCTGGTATAGCTTCAGATTATATCTTGATTTGGGACATCCTAACCCCAATTAATAGACATCAAATATACATCCCCCCCAACTTCTCGTAAGAGAGTAAAAAGAGACATGGAGATTCTGAGGAGTATAGAATTATCTAGAAGGAGAAACAACATTAGTAAAAGAAAAATATAAACTTAACTTTATTTCATGAAAATTGAGTAAATTTCTTTTAAAACAAAAGGATGCTTGCATAGGTGTTTTATTTTTTTAATTTTTTTTCTGCATAGGTATTTTAAAAACGTGTTTGGTGAAGTGAAAAAAAAATGGTTAGGAGGTATATAACTAACTTTTAAAATAAAACACACAAAAAATCATTAGACTTTCTTGATGCCATGTGTAGATGAGTTCAGAAAGCGATGTAACAATTAACAGTGATTCTAATATGCAGCGCATTTGTATTGGGATTGTGGGTGATTAGTCAAATTATTTAATATTCAGTAGCCAGAATCACATGGGTATCAACCAACCAGAATGGGAACTCAGGCAATGAGGATGGATCCTAGCCACAAACAATCAGTAACATGTACCTGATGGTAATGCTGTATATCACCCCTGCCTTGTGCACTTCAAAATCTTGCCATCATCCAACAGGGCCACTGGAAAAATCATCGTCCACCTGAGTTAACCACAGCTCAGGTGAATACAAACATTTAGCTATGGCAGAACAGGTAGGTAATCTAAAGTTGAATGTCTCCATCAGCACAAGTGACTTAGAGGTTGGAAGCCTTTGGCAGAATTCTTACATTGGTTTGCCAAGTTATGACTGACTTTTCAAGACTGAATTCTAAAAAGAACGCTGATAATTTCAGCCTTGGCTCTAAGAGAGCCCAAGGAGAGAATGACATGATGTTCCCATTATGTAGTGGGAAATGTTTTAAACTTACAACTAGAATGAACCCTTAAGATTGGATAACTAAAGGATACAGATCCACCAAAGTTAACTCGCTCTCATGATGAGGTGGAGGGTATGGATGGGGAGATGAGAAGAGAGAATCCTTTTGAAGTCTTCACTGTGATCTCCCATGAAGACTATTGTTCTAAGAAAAAGTGGACTTCATATACTCCAGGAAATACTCATTGTCTGATTCTATAATTCAGTAGCCCCCAACCTTTTGGCATCAGGGACCAGTCTTTCCATGGGAGTGGGGGAGGGAGAGGACAGAAGGCAGAGCTCAGGTGGGGTGGGGCAGGGGTGAATGTGTCAGGAGGCAGAGCTCAATCAGCTTCCCTCCAGGTAGGTTCCAAAAAGGCCGGGGACAGGATCAGTCCTTGGCCAGGGGTTGGGGACACTTGCTACAATTCACAGTTTTAAAAAATCCCAGCCTTTTATGTTAGTGTTCTTTCAATGGAGGTGTCTTCCTAGCATCAGGCACCTACACAGTTTCCTTTTGCTTTTTAACTGTTTTGGGTTTTTTTTTTTTTTGCAAATGAGTAAAAAAATGTCATTAAATACATACTGGGTTTTGCCTGCACTAGTACTCAAAGTCAGTCATTTTACAAAAAAATTATATTGAACTTTAAAAGTAAAATAAAGAAGCAAAACTCACACATATCCACACAGTTGCTATGTACCTTAATATACTTGAAATCCCTTATTTTCCCACCAATCTCTCTGATGCCACCAGACTACTCTATCATCGCACTTCTCTTACTACATTAAACATATCTGAATTTGTTATATCATTGGCCCTTTTGGCCCATAAAATTTCAACAGAAACATCTTTCTGTGAGCTCTAAAGAATTTCATTTTACACCAGAAAAGAGATGACCTACACACAAAAGTAAAGGTTCTTTTAACACCTTACCAGAACACAACACAGATATTCCTTTGCCTACACAATGGCCCAAAGAAAACGTTCCTTTCTGTGCACCAGATATATTGGCAATGCATGGACAAGGCAGTTCTCCATTGTTCATGTGCTGTGTTGGGCACAGAATCTCCCCCTTTCCATTACTGCCCAAACCACTGCTGCCTCTGGGTTGAACCCTTCCAGTTCTTGTAAACAGCATAGTTTCTCCCAGAGCCCAGCACCACAGGCCCAGCTGAGGCTGCTGTCCCCGACCACAGCTCACAGCTCAATATGCTTTTTGGCCTGAACTTCTTAAGACCGGAAGAAATCCGGGACAGTTTCAAATGAATTGCCCAAAGTTTGAGTTAGAAATTCTAACATATATCTATCAATATTTTATTTCCCCCAAACATTGTAAGTTAAAGCAACTATTACTCATTGAGAGGTTTCTTGAATGTAGGATAAGAGGGGGGAAACATCTTAAAATTGTTTCTGGAAAAAAATCTAGTATAAAAAATGTTTACCTTAAATCATTCTGGGAAACAGTCTCATGTAATCATGTCTTTTGTGGAGTATTTAAAATACATATATTGTTTGCAGAAAGGGAATATTATGTACACTTTATTTTACTTCAAACCCCACCCTTTCAAGTCTAGAATTTATAAACATCCCACTCAGTGAGACTACACAATGAAGTAACTGTACAAAACTGAAGAGGATTCTAATGAGACACCCACCCACAAAGAATTAAAGTCACTTACTTTCTCTTAAGGAAATCACCTGTATAACTAACGCCGTGAGAAATCACACTGGCTCAGCTCCCAATTGCACAATTCCTTTGTTTGCTGCTTCATCTAAATCCTTAGTTCCACACTTGAATGTTTTAGAGTTTTCAGAGAAGAAATCACAAAAAAATGTTCCCCAGCTTGAGTGTTCGTAACCAGTAAAGACCATCTTGTTCTGCTCAGTCTTCTGAAAGAAGACGCCACAGGCATGGATAAAACGCCGTCCTCCCTGTGATAAGCCGATTTCTCCTCCCCTTGGAAATTAGTCACTAAATAACCTCAGCCCACATCCAACCACGGGCTACTGCACGGGTGACTCAGTCCTTTAACAATTGCTTACATGGAAAACACACACCGATGAACAAACTCTGAGATACCTAGGTAAATGGGTTAACAATGAAGGAAACATTACAAAATGGATTTAACTAAGGCAAACAGGATCATTAAAACCAGCAAACAACCAGCCACCAACATCAGAAACCATCAGAAAACCCAACATGTTAATTACCCTCAGGACCAACTCACAGGTCAGTACTCTGTGGAGAGAGGGTGCTACCAGCGCCCCACCTGGTCTGCTGCCAGACTTGGGAAGTCTCTGGATTGGCTGCGGAAGGAAATGTGAGCCAATTCCCCTGGTTTATAACACCGGAGGGAAAACATGAGGGAGGAGGCTGTCCGACTACTCATTAACCAGACTGGTTATACCAAGCTGAACTTTGGGTGGTAGCCATTAATCAGTCTTACACGGTGCCAGGCAGGCAACTGCAATCATTCTGGAAAACATACCTGAAAGGAGAGAAGATAGACGGTGGCGGACAACGCTTAAGCACAGAGGAAACCTGAGAAAGGAAACCTGAACCTTTCTGACCCGCCCTCTACAAGATGGGGGAGAAGGCCAGGGCAGTCTTCAGAGACTCCTGTGGGCAGCCGCTGTCAAGGCAGCCATTCTCTTCCAGGTGAACAGGCACAGGGACGAGTGTGTTCCCAACAAGAAGGGGCTTGTGCAGTGCTCTGCAGATGACAGGTATGAACACACTGCTAACAAAAGAGGAGGGAGAAAGAGGCATTTCCTTAGCCCACGGGTAGGCTCTGTCAGTCAGCCATGCTTTCTGAGTCCTCAGGGCCTGAGTGGAAGCAGGTCAAAAATGTCACCCAATGCTGGGCTGGAAGCCTCCCCAGCCCCAGGCCACACCCCGTGACCACGCTCTGGGCAGCCTGCACATTTTTCAAACAGTTAAGGCTTTTAGAGGTTGTTCTTGCTGACCAAAAGCATTCCATGACGTTTCTCATGTTCAATTTCAGTCAGCATTGCAGGTTTTCTCAAAAAACTGTTTACTGCCATCGAGACGCTTTGTGGTTATTAAGGGAGGGAGAAAACAGAGCACATGACATGGCCACCCTCCTAAGATGTCTCATTAGAAACAATATTTGGATGAAGTGGTTGTTAGAGGTCAGACAGGAGAAGGAATATGAAAACCCTTGTTTTGATTTTTAATCTGATCAGCTGGAGTTTGTTATTTCTCACCAGAGCATGCGAAGCACACACCATCAGCCCCAGATGCATCTGGTGTACATTTGGCAGGTTTTTTTTCTTCAGTCCAACGTGAGCTTTCCAGGAAGGTGAAGGCAGGGCTGCTCTCCCCTGTCTGATTAGGCCGTGATTCCACCCGTCACATCCCTAAAGACCCTGATTTTGGCATAAGACATCCTAACCATCATGGTCTTGTACTAATTTACCCGCTATTTACCTGCGCAGGGCTGCTTGTTAGAGGGAACAAATGTGAAGTGTCTGGGTCATGTCCCCTTCCCCGGGAGACAGAAGGTCTCGGCTAACTGCTGTTTGGCTAAGTGCATCATGCCACACTCAACATTTTCATCATGTCAGCCACTTGAAAGAGAGGTGGCTTCTGCTGACCCTGATACCAGGTAAACGGAAGGTGCAAGGTGAGAGATCTGGTTCACCTCCCCCTCTCTTCCTTACTGTTAGGTTCAGAACAGTTTCCTTTTACTTTCAAAATGATCCCAGGTACCGTCTGCAGAGTACATGTGGTTCCATCGTTACCAGAGCAGTAATTCACTGTCAGAGTTTGAAGTCTTGCCCAATTCTGCGGTGAATCAGGATGAGTTCAATGCCCTCTAGTAAGAATTGTGCAGCTCACCCAACAGAAAGAGAGGCAGTCAGTACCCTAAGTGCTGCCTGAGGAATGGGCAAGCTGATTTCCTAAACACTACCATGGTGCCAAGCAAGCCTTGGCTCCAGCTGAGTGGCAGCTGCTGTCCAGAGAAGGGGTCCTTCGGGCTAGGTCACCACAACCCAAACACTAACACCCTATGCTCTGGCTTCCTGACCTCGCCAGACCCTCCTCAGTAGAGCCATCCTTGGATGCTGTAGCCTCTGTGAACCTGCTCTTCCCAGCCAGGTATAGAGTCCTACTCTTCATTCTCCCTCTTCCTTTCACTCACTGACTGGCCCTTTAGCAAAGTGGAAGCAATGTATGTCTTTTGAGTTACTATTAAGCAAGGACATGCCAGAAAATTCAGCATTACCTCAACAGGAAATACTTTTTATGCTCTGGTAAGGTTAAGAGTCTTGAGAAATTTATTCCTATTTCCCTTTTCTTCGCATTCATTTCTTTATTAGCTTCGACAAAATGACCTATGCTCAGGGAAAATCTAAAGTGTGCTTATCAACATCAAAATGATATTGTGATGGGAAGTGATCACGATGTTAAAAAATTTTCAAGTTCATATTGCTTACACCATTAAAATTGGAAAGATAGTCATTTGTAAGGTCTTAGTGAATCTATTAATATTTCATATGATCATAAATGGAATGTTTCCCAGGCATGAAACAGACTGTTGCCAAAATTATTTAATTCTCGGGAAAGAGATGGTCCCGTCAGTGGTTAGTTTGTGGCTATATTTAAGGTAATCATTTTTTGCACAAATATTTTGACACGGGGAACTCTGCTGGGCCTTCCAGTACCAGATCTGACTTACTTAGTATTTCGTCCCATTGTGATTAAAGATGTCAGTCTGGAACACAGTAAAGAAGTAATGTTAAATAAATCATTCAACTGCCACAACCGGTCACTGTGTTGAGCTGTAGGACAGACAGAAGAAAATTGTTCTTGCGCTGATACGCAATCTTCTGTTGGGATCCTCCTGCATCTTCCAGGCCAAGGACAACCTCCTTTTGTACCTAAAATAGTTGCAGTTTGTAAAATGATATCTTCTTTCCACCACTTGCAACAGATGGTGCAAATAGCTTTCTCATTAGTTATTTCCAACTCTGCACATCACCCATTTCCCGGATGGACACTGTTCTTTTAAACGGGAACCCCTTTTGGTGTTAAAGATTTGTTGCTAGTAGCAATTCATCTCTTTCACTCAAACATAACTTTCAGTACCTTAGACTGTGTTTTTCTTTTCATGACAGTTCTCTAAACTCCTACTTAACTTGTCAACATACATTCTGCAATATATAACATATTGCTTATTTATCTACAACATTTCCTATTCCACAATGCAAAGGATTTATTTGCCCCCCCCACACACACACACAAATGCACACAAATGATAACATCCAGCAGTTGGCAGCTTGCACAGCACTTTCAATTGTGATTTCATTTCATGGGCCTCAGAAATTCAAAGGTTAGGTTTACTACCCCCATCTAAATGTGTAGGAAATGGACATGTAAGAAGGTGAGAACCTTGCCTAACATCCTATCACTACTAAGGAGTGAAGCAGTGAGAATAGCCATCTCCAGCCAGGCCACAGTGCCACTGCTCCTTTTGTGTTTAAGTGTGGGATCGCATGTCCTCCAGGACAGTGGGAGCTGCTCTGCGAGGAATGGTGTCCCCAAGCCTTCCCTACTGGGATCATTGAGGGTTTATCTGAGTTTGGACCTTCTGTGTGCAGCACGGTGAACTCTGTGGGAGAAGTTCCTCATTGACTTCACTCAAACCACAAACCAGGTGGAGGTTTTCATGGCAAAGGAAAGAACAACTGGGACACAGCGAGCTTAGGATCTAATTACCTAGGTATTCTCTTGACTTCCTAGTAGGCTTTATCATCTTGCCTCAAAATTAGCTACATTAGTTATATTATTAATTATACTTTCTATTTAGCTAATATACATATGCTTATATATTATACTTACATATACTTATATTGTGTATTAGTGATTATCACTATATAAATATTTCATCACTAGTGATATATGTAAGTATGTATATATACACATGGATGTTTTCATTAGTCTCAGACACCAAATTACTTGTGGGATAAAATATCTGGGTTTTTATCTATTAACACTTGTTATCATTATGACCACAATCCTGCTACTGGGTGACGTTCCTGGGACCACATCTCTCAGAGATGCTGAATCACTGCAGAGGCAGTACACCTCTGTAACTGTGCCCAATGTCCTTCTTACCTCCATTAGGGAAAGTGATCAAGTTGATTATGTTTTAAGTGAAAAAAGTTGAAACTTCCAATCGAGATGATGGTGTAGATAAACATGGTTTGCCTCCTTGCACAGCCAAATCAAAATTACAACTAAACTATAGAACAACCATCATTCAGAATCATCAGAAATCAAACTGAATGGAAGTCCTACAACTACGGAATTAAAGAAGAAAACACACTGAGACTGGGAGGAGGGGAAGGGTCGGAGATGTGGAACAGGCTGGTCCCACACCCATGTGTAATGGATAAAAATCAGGAGGGGTATCTCAGGAATGAGAGGTCCCAGCCCAACACAAGGCCCCCCCCAGCCCTGGCTTCTAGTGCCAGGAGGATCAGTCTCCATAACTTCTGGTTGTAAAAACCAGTGTGGATTGAGTCTGTCTGAGACAAAAACTGCTGGAATCTCAGGCAGTTACTCTTAAAGAGCCCACACACAGACTTACTCAGACTCACTCCCTCTGAGCTCTAGCACAGAAGCAGCAGATTGAAAGGCAACAGGGGCATATTGGGAAGAACTGAATTGGCCGGCATCAGGGCAAGAGCTGGAGGAACAAAAGTGCTGGCAGAGGTCACTTCCTTTTATGAACCCTCTCCTGACAACAGCCACGGAGCCAGCAGGTAGGTTCCATGCCTAGGATGCCATTAACCTGGCTCACACTGTTCCCCCAACTCTAGTGATTCCCTGAGGTCCTGCCCCACCCAACTTTCAGACCATTCAAGCTGTTTCCAGTGGCTTTTCCATGCAAATGTCTTGTCTTGGCCCTTGCTTCAGATTTTCCTAAACTCTCTCAAATAAGCAGTATCTGGCTTCAGTGAGCTCAACACCTCTCTCTAAGTTGCCTCAGGCCCAGTATTAGCAGCAGCCCACCTTGGTTCACAGCTTGGCCTTGCATAGTCACCTCTGAGCCTAGCACAAGTAGCAGCCATCTGCAGATCACTTTGTGGCTTATGCTGTGTGACCCTGGACAGAATACATTCAGTGGCTATCCATGGACATGCCAACAGCAATCAAATCTCAACTACAATAGGAGGATGTACATAGCCCACAGGGTGGGTGCATTTTGAGTACCCAGCTTGGATAATAGGGGAGGGCTGTGCCACTGGACCCTACAAGACACTTCCTATATTAGGTCACTCTATCAAGTCTGGGAGATGTGGCAGCTCTACCTAATACAAAGATACAAACATAGGGAGGCTGCTAAAATGAGGAGACAATGAAACAAGGCCCAAATGAAAGAACAGAACAAAACTCAAAAAAAGAACTAAACAAAATGGAGACAAGAAATTTACTAGGTGCAGAGTTCAAAACACTGGTTATGATGCTCAATGAACTACGTGAGAATGGAGCCAAGAATCAAATCAGCAATTTGGAATATAAGGAAGCAAAAAATATGTAAACAGAACAGCAAGGAGAAAAAAGAATAAAAAAAATGAGGATAGTGTAAGGAGCCTCTGGGACAACTTCAAGCATACCAACACTTGCATCATGGGGGTGCCAGAAGGAGAAGAAAGACAGCAAGAAATTGGAAACTTATTTGAAAAAATAATGACAGAAAACTTCCCTAACTTGGTGAAGGAAATAAGCATACAAGTCCAGGAAATAAACAGAAAGTGTCAAACAAGATGGGTGCAAAGAGGCCCGCACCAAGACACATCATAATTAGTATGCCAAAGGTAAAAGACAAAGAGAAAATCTTAAAGCACCAAGAGAAAAGCAGTTAGTTACCTTCAAGAGAATCCCCATAAGACTGTCAGTTGATTTCTCAAAAGAAACTTTGCAGGCTAGAAAGGATTGGAAAGAAATATTCAAAGTCATGAAAAGAAAGGACCTCCAACCAAGATAACTCTACCCAGCAAAGCTATCATTTAGAATTGAAGGACAGATAAAGAGCTTCCCAAACAAGAAAAAGCTAGAGTTTGTCCTCACCAAACCAGTACTACATGAAATATCAAAGGGACTTATGTAAGAAAAAGAAGATAAAAAATATGAACAATAAAATGGCAATAAATACATGTCTATCAACAATTGAATCTAAAAAAACTAAATAAACAAACAAGCAGAACAGAAACAGAATCATAGATACAGAGGATATTTTGATGGTTGCCAGATGTAGGGATGTCAGGGGAATGGGCAAAAAGGTGAAGAGATTAAGAAGTACATATTGGTAGTTACAGAACAGTCCTGGGGATGTAAAGTACAGCACAGGGAATAGAGTAGCCAAAGAACATACATGCATGACCCATGGACATGGACATCAGTGTGGGTTTTGCATGAAGGAGTAGAAAAGGGCTGGGTGGAGAGTGGAAAAGGGAAAAAAAATAGGACAACTGTAATAGCATAAGCAATAAAATATAATTTAAAAAGTCAAAATAAAAAAGTTGATATAAAATTATTTAGCTTTAGGATAATCATCACAATGTAAGACTTAAAAAATATATAGTAGGGTGATGATATATCCTCAACATATCTGAACTTAAACAATAAATTGATGATAATCTATATAGAATTTTATGATCTACAGCTACTGTTTAAAAAAATAGATATTTCTTCAGAGACTGCTGCAGAATATGGTAGTAAACTTTGATGAATGGTAGATGTCAAGCTGGAAAACAAATGGTCCTTTATTCGTGGCCTGTCACTGTCCTCTCACAATGCAGCCACTCAGATCTCAAGGCTTCCCTTGGATCCTCTCATCAAACCCTTTCTCATGCTTTAAGCAGCCTCAGCTTCTTAACACCAAGCAGCCCCAGTAGGTTTAACCCCTTCGGGTTGGCTCCTTGTCTTTTCGGCACATCTCCTCCTTCTCTCCTCAGAGCCTTTCAAAACACAACTCTGTGACCTGGGTTAAAATAGTGGCCCTTCTATTGTGATCATCCCATAGCCTGGATTCTGCTCTGTTTTTATATCAGTTGCAGTAGGATATGTGCTGGTTCTAATACCAAGTAATAGAACACACGCAACACATAGTCCGCTCTGTCGGCAAAACCCATTTTAAATGGAATGTTATGGATGGCTTCTGATGAAAGGTTTTTCAGTTGTGTCATTATTTCAATCCTTGGCTGAGCAATATTAGCCAATGTGTCAAGAAAAGGAAGGGTTGCGTGAGGGAAGAGCCCCAGAGAATATCAGTGAAGGACAATAATTCAACAAATCCACCCAGTTCCATTTTCCTTCAAAATAAACATGAAAAAACAATCATGGAAATCCAGATCAAAACAGTCCTTGTGCCAACTCTTTCTCGGTTCAGAAGAGCCACTTACTTTCCTCTCTACAGCGAGTTTTGAAGCCAAAAGAAGTTCCATGGGTATCTCAGATATGTTGAATTAGTGAACTGGGAAGAGTTGTATAACACTGGGAATAGATGTCATTTGTTTTATAATTATATAGGATCATGAACTTTCCCAGTTCTCATCAGTTATTAAAGAATTTAAAGGGTTCCATGTTTAGAAATTAAATGAATATACCTTTGAAAATCCATTTGTTTTCCTTGAGTTTTGGTGGAGACTGTGGCGGAGAGCACGAGAATACCTGCTCGTCTGGATCGGACGCATGGCCCCGATGCCCCCACTCAGGGTGTCTGTCCACAGTCAATGCAGCATCATGATGTGGGACAAACACTCAACAGGGAATCATGGAACCTGCACTCTGGTCAACGTCAGGTTTTTAACACTAAGCAAGAAGTCTGATTTAGACGGTCTCTGAGGTCTATTCCAACTATAACATTCTGTGGGGTCGCAAAATATTTATTGAGTACCCACTATACAAGCAAAGCCCAGAGTTAGGCTGATGACAAAAAAAAATGATCTATATGACATAATTCCAACCTTTGACAAACTAACATTCTAGTAAAAAAAAAAAAGGACGCATATACATGAATATTCAAAGTAAGACAAAGCAAGAATACTTTGGCAATTATCAGATGAGTGCCAAAGTCAAACTCTTGGAATCTATAGCAGAGTAATGTTCTTCTAGCCAGAAGAGTTGAGGAACACTTTTTTTGAAGAAGTGAGATTTAAGTGAGTCCATACATAATGAGGAGACTTTTAATAGGTAAGAAAGTTTCCTCTCTTAGGCATTCAAGGCAGGGAGTAAGGCTCTGTCAGAGACAAGAGGTGGGAAAGTGCCAAGCATCCTGGGGCAATGGGTTGACCTCTGACTCAATCACTAAGCTACTCTGGGTCAATGGTTCTCTAACTTGAGCATACATCAGAATCACCTGGAAGGCTTGCTTAAACACAGAGTAGTAGGCTCCACCTCCAGTGTCTGATTTAGCAGGTCTGGGTGGGACCCAGGAATCTGTATTTCTATATAAGTCCCCAGGTGGTGCTGACTGATGGTCCACAGACCACACTTTGAGCATCACTTCTCTAAGGACTAGGGGGAAGGGAGAAGTTCACATCAAAATTTCCATTCAACTGTGGGCTTAGTAAATCCTGCTTTAGAAAGCTGACCTTACTAAACTTTGGATGGCAATCATAATTACCTAGAATTTATCTGTAAATATTTGCAACAAAACTTGCTAGGAGAAGATGGAAAGAGGGAAAGGAAACTCATATTTTTGGATACTTCCTGTTTGCCAAGTGCTTTCCAGAATTCCCTCATTTAATTCCTAGCTCATTCCCACCAGGTAAATATTATAATCCACATTTTACAGATGAAGAAATTGGGGTGCAAAGGCTTCAAATGTCTTACCCAAAGTCAAGGGACAGGGCAGGGATCTATGAAGGCCAGAGCACTGTTGCACTCTAGTGTTAAGAAGTCAGAATAGAGGCCGGACCTTCCTTGAGCACTCTTCAAAGGAGGGCAATAATAAGACCAATATAATTTCTGTCTAAAATCATGTCCAGAAATATCTGACCAGAGTCGTCCATATTGAATGCTGCAGGAGGTACAAGGGAAGTAGAACAGACCATATTACTGTTATCTACAAATTTGGGAGAAACTGCCTTCTAAACTACCAATAAGCCTCACAAGAATGCTCCATTTCAAAGAAATACCTTTGTGTTATCAGTTCAAATATCAAGTCAGTCAGCCAGCCAGCCAGCCAGCCAGTGGACAAGTCTCAGCTCAGAAATCTGAGCTGGTCAGCAAAACCACTGCTTCTCCTTATTTGGATAAATAACAGCCTCAAAAACAGCCAGTTTGGGAGTCATGCATACCCTGAGGCCTGGTTGGCAAGCTTCTCACCAGCCCTGCCTTCCCATGCTGTGTCCATCAGCCAATCACTGCTTCCCCACAGGTTCCCGTACTGCCAGGAGCCTCCTCCTCAGAGACAAGATCTGCTTCCCTGCATCCTACTGACAAACTGCCAGGACTTTGAGCATTCCTGAATTGGAGGAGCTCATGAGAAAAAAGGTAGCTACTGGTTCAGTGACTCTACGTAAATAAGTCTCACTCCATGTGATGAAACGCCCACATTCAGCACAGGGGCAGCCATGGTCTGGTCTCTTCCCCCAAACGCTGCCCCTGACAGGAAAGAATCCTCTGTCACACAAGAGGTGACACATGAGAAGAAAATGCTTTGGAACCTGGGAAGCACTTCTGAAAGTTCGTGATCAGCAACAACTTTCAAATCCCTGCAGAGAGAAACAAGCTCCAGGCTGACACCAAAGTAGTTCATCTTCCCCCACTGTACAACCCAACCTCCAGTCTTCTTTCTTCTTTATATTATCCTTTTTTTTTTTTTACTTTTCTCCCCCTCTTTGACAAGCAGCATTGGGGCAAAATTTCTCCCAGAGGGGACAGGGATATATGCGGTCAATAAACAGACAAAGGAAGTTTCTTAAAATTTGGGGAGGGAGACAATGGCTTGATGCCGATGACCCTCAGCTCTCAAGTTCTCCTTCAATGTACTGAAGTCTACAAAGTAGTTTCCAATTTTTAAAAAGGGTTTGATCATCCTCTTCCATCAGTACGCCTCCCCACCTTGTGCCCAAGGAAGGCAGCAGGGTGTGGTGGGATGAGCTCCGGATGACAAATGAAAGGCATGGGTTCTCCTGCTGAGGATCTTCTGGCTGCAGTCTCCTGGCCGTGACTGTGGTCTCGCCACTGAAATTTTCTGAGGCTCTGGTTCAGGTGCTAAGTTGGTTTAGGGATATCTTCTATACTTACCCTCCTGGTGTTGTGGATATCACATAAGCTAAATTATTCTTATATGACTTTCTATGCAGAAAAGTATGATCGACATGTGTTATTAAAATCACCACCAAACATTCATGGGCTCACTCAATGAACTGTGAGAGCAAAACAAACAGAATGGACAATGTCCACTTTAATATTACACTCACAGGAGGATGAAGAAAATGACACATTATCTTTTTGAGATATAAGAGCTCATGAAGGAATGAGGACTCTGAATATAGCCCGTGTAAGAACACCACACTGTATTATATTCCAAAGTATCATTCTTGAGAAAAAAAGTCCAACTATATGTCATGGACTCACATTCAGGAAGGTGCTTTTACTCATCCTCATTCCCAAATGAACTGGCCACAGTGAACCTAAATCAGGTTAGGTAAAAGACTCCCCATCCACTTTATACTGGTACGACAAGTACGTCAAATATCAGTTACTTACAAAAATTATGAGATGAATAATTATCCACATTTCCTTCCTTTCCCAGCTTATCATCCAGGAGTACCTCTCTTTTGGAATGAAAAGAGAATCTGTGTCATCATTTACCTGTGGATAAAAGTTTTGATTGGCTCTGGCCAGGCGGCTCATTTGGTGGAAATATCATTCCATACACCAAAAGGTTGTGGGTTTTCTTTCTCTCTCTCTCCCTCCCTCGCTACCTTTCTTTCTAGTATCAATAATCACATCCTCAGGTGAAAAAAAAAAATAAGAAGAATTAAAAAGTTTTGGTTGGTGAGGAGAAGCCAAACCAATTAGCTAAACACAAGTTTTTGAACGCTCTTAGAATTACAACTATATTGTTCTTTCTGGTCCTGTCCCATATTTGTATCAAAAACACTGATCTGTGCGCTTTAGCTCTGGGTAGGAAAGCATTTATCTGTGATAAAGCTAAAAAATATTTTTGGGGGTATGGGTGTGTAGTAAAGTATAGTGATTTAGTGGAAATGTAGAAATGTTTTGTTATTGAGCATATATGTTAAGACAGTTTTGCACATTTATTCACTGTATCTACTTTAAAATATAAAAATATTTTGGTAGTTTTTGTATTAGCATGTATTATGTACATGAGTACAATTCTATAGATCAAAATTCTGTGTCAAAATTAAAAGTATCAAAACACCACATATGACTCATTGTTATGCTGTAGTCACAAAGAAATACTGAATAGAAACTTATTAGCATTTCACCAAATTTCTTCAGATCATTGTTACAAATAATAAAAATACAGACACATTTTAGAAAAACATATTTCAGTCTTAAAATGGTCAGATTAACATAATTACAGCCTTAGGTTGCCAATAGTGGCACGTTTCTCATTTTCATGAGAATACAGAGGTTCTCCCAGATCTCAAGCTAATAGGCTCCTCGGTCTAAATATATACAGTGAAATCTGCAGCAAATTTTTGAAGCATTAAGATCTGAACCCTGGAGACATCTAGTGAGTAATTGGTGCTGCAGTGGAGCAGATTTGTTTTGTTTTGTTTTGTTTTGCAGTGACACAGCTGCTAGGAAATATATTTTTAGATTTGCTTTTAAAGCAAGCAAAAATGGCATCCACTTTGTGGATATGCATCTAGAATGTTCCCTCAGTCCCCTCAGTAATGGGTCAACCACCTACAGAATGTTCTATTACGTTGCCTTCCTCCTTGGACATGAGGAAAAACTAACCGAAAACAACAGCACTAGACACTCATCTTAGACGAAGCCCTCGGAGCCTGACTGGGATGTCTCACCCTTCAGAGGCATGTATCAGAAAAAACCACCCGCTGGAGGTTAAGCCCTGTAGATCGGATCCTTGGTATTTCCAAGTCATCTCATTGTTGACATTGTTATGATTTCTCATTGCTGTTTGGATTTTCCTTTGGCAGCTCTTCCTAGTATGTCAAGAGCAAATGAAAACAGATAGGTTCGAAGAGTTAAATCAGAACAAGGGCAAGCATGACCTTTGATGTCGTGCCCTTGGACACAGGAAAAGAAGAAAATAAAAAGAAAGAAATCAAGTACTTGTGTCAATCAACCGAGTGAAACACATTTCCTGTACTTCAGAAATATGGAGTGTGTTAGTGCTTCCTGAACAATAAGAATGGTCCCCTGGCTTAAATGACATGTTGGGTAGTCACACCTTCCACCAGGAGAGGCCTTATGTAAATAAATCTGCACAAAAAATGATTGAGCAAACAGCTCCTCTTTTGTGCCAAATAACGAGATGCCAAAGGTCTTGAGAACTCTTAAACAAGAATTCGATCTGATGCTATCATCTAAAAATGGTTCATTTTTCCAACTCTATGATCTTTAATGATGGTTTTCTCTGTCCCCTCCATGAACACCCTACTTGGGCTTTGTCATAAGCGTTGGTTTCTACACTCAATAACATGTATTCTCACCATTTCTGCCATACTAAATGTACTATTATGCTTTTCTTTAAGTCAATTTTAAATGGACTTTTTTACTTAGTTGTGATATAGCAATAATATTTATTAATTTTCAAGTTCTTGGTACTACTTATCTTTCCAATACTCATTAAAACATTATCTAATTATTAAAAATTTAAAAACCTGTTTCTCTATTGCCAGTTAAAATCACTGACTGCAGGTGAAAAACAGTTTTGAATGTATTTGAATAGAAAAACATTAAAGTTTCAGATAGAGTTATTGTAGGACCCATTTGCCTTAGCAAAGAGGCTGACTTTTGAAAATAACACTATAACACTAACACTATATAACCCTTTTAAGCCAATACTGTTTTACTCAAAGTCTCTCATAATTTGAAGCAGCTGCTCTTTTTCAGTTGACTTGATGGCTTATTCTCCTTTAATAAAATATTGAATAATATAAATCTGTTTAGTTCAAATGGGGGACATCTGTAATAGTGTTAACAATAAAAAGTTTTTGTAAATAAAAAATAAAATATAAAAAAACAAAACGAAACAAAACCCAATCCATCTATTTTGTGTCCAAACCCATGCATTTCTAATTAGTGAGCTCTGGCCACACAACAGTGCTGTGCTGCCATTGGACGGTACACGAACCCTGGCTACGCTACACTCAGCTACAACAGCGGATGGCTGAGAACTCGTATGCACAATGCTTGCCTAATTCAATCAAGAAACAAACCTCGAGACAGTGAGAAGAAAAACAGGGGAACTCTGGAAATGGACAATGGGCTGGTGTGAAGGGCCAGTGGGCCTGGGCCCGAGCCCTGTTTTTGGCATTTGCTTATTTTGTGGTCTTAATGAAGTCACACCACTCATGTGAGGCCTCTTGAGTCGCCACTGACAGGGGGGAGGGTTATAAGAAATGATGCACAAGACCTTTCCACCTCTAAAAACCTGGTTCCAAATAAGCCATGCCTGTTTCTTGAGGGAACATCAATGACACTGGTCAGGTACATTTCCGAGTCACAAACCTATAGGAGCCAGCTCCAGACCCTCAGGTGCAGACGGAGTCACTCGTGCAATTCACGTGCAAGCAAAGGGATCACCAACCCCACAGGAAAGGGCAGAGCTTAACACGAGGCAACATGTATATTAAAAATGCTTTTTTCCTCTGCAAAAAAATGAACATGTATTTTTCACCCAAATGTACATAAAAGTGGCACACGCTCACCTGAGGAACTTTAGAAACAGCATGAGGAAAAGAATGGTTACCCAGAAGCCCTCTGCAGGGCAGGATCTTGGGCCTGAGGGAGCTTGTGCTGCCATCATAGGAAACGAACTCCTCCAGTTCACGTTGCCCGGAGGGGAACTCACAGAGGAGACTACAACAAAACCCTAGGGAGAAAATGCAGGTAGGCAGCAAGGGGTACAACCTGAAAATACCAGGACATGTGATCCCAGGCAAAGGCAGTTTCTGCTGACATTTATATTTGTAAGAGCCAAGAAAAGGGAATGTGGCTTGGATATCAAAAAGCTGAGGGCATGGCATAAACCTTTTCTGAACTTTACAGCAAAGCACAGAGTTCTTAGGAGTTCACCCCAGTAGCTGCTGAAGGAGGAGGAAGGTCCTGTTCCAGTCAACTTTCAATTGTTGGTTGTTTCGCCGGCCCCAGATCTTATGCAGAAATGGGGTTGGAAGCAAGTTGCTTTGATTCTGAAGCCCAAGTGCAGTGCTGTGACCAGCAGCCTCATCCTCTCTGGATGCTGTTGGCAGTCATTACTTTGCATCACAAATCACTAGGAGATTTTTGCAGCTAAGTGGATGTCTCAGTCTTCAGGAGGGGGTGAGGAAAGCAACAGCCCCTGCTTCTGAGATGGCTTGGCTAGCTGTCCTGACTCCAGAACCCTCCACCTTCAATGTTCTTTAGCATTCTTCCTGCCTGCCTTTTACAAGCCTGAAAGGACAGCAGGCAGGCACATGTAGGCAGTCCCCACTCAAAGGCACTTTCTTACTTGCAAATCAAGCCCTGCCCAGTTCCATGACAAGATTTCATGAGTGTTATAGCACATGAAGCAAGGAAGGCGCTATAAGGAAGAAAGAGTTCTTTATCCACAGGGCTTTTTGCTGTCCCCACACTATATGATGTTCACTGCTTTCATTTCACTACGAGTAAGTTGTAATAGGATTCCTGAATAACAACCAGTCTGATACTAGGTTTTGGATGCTACAGATCTAAAAAATCCAAAATTGTACAAAATAATTTATCTTGAAGACAAATAAGCATTACTTATTTATTGATAATTATTGCTTTCCAGGTGATTTATCTCTATCTGACTCCAGACTTAGAGCTCTTAGCTCCGGGTAAGGCTGTGCACTGTAGGACCTTGAAACGATGATTGTAGAGACAATCAGCCTGGGTTTGAATGACAACTTTGCTACTCACTAGTGTGTGATCTTGTGAATAATCTCTCTCAGCCTTGGTTTCCCAGTCTTAACATGGGCATGACAGTACCTATGCCATAGGGTTATTATGATGACTAAAAATGAAAGAATATATATCTTTTAGACCACATTGGCAAACAACTTATCATGCATATTAACTCATCTATACATTGAGATAAAGAAATCCACAGTTATGGGTAAGCAGATCCACGCACACATGTACCTTTAAAAGGAAACATTGATTTGGTACAACATTGTCCTTATTAAATTATCTTAAAAGAAATAAATGCAAAATACTGTGACCGAACTAGTACACAAGTAAGACAGAATAGTTATTCCCAAATACATGCAATTTCTGCCAAAAACTTTTTCAGGCAATCTTTAAACCTGATAGAAAAGAGCTATATCTATTATGTAAAACTATAGAAGTCTTTTAATGTTATCTTAAAGCTTAAATAAATAGCCTGAATAACAACCAGTCCATTTTTACTTTAGAATTTAAAGTGTTTCGCCAGAAAAGAGGAAGAAATTCTCCCTTAAATGTTAAAGGACACACGCCAACGCCCCCACATCTACACTACACCTTCGCATTGTCTGCGTTTGCCTCGGAAACTAAATGCAAGTGAGCGTCTTCGTGAAAACACTGAAAATTGTCACAAAACACAGAACTCAATGAGATCTGTACTAACAAATAGTGTTGACAATTTAAATCCTTTTCTGCATTATAAAGTTAAACAGAAAATAGATCATACGATTTATAGACTGAAGACAGCCCAATGAAATTTAAATGGATTTTAAAAAAAGACTAATGCCAATAACAAAGAAGTGTGCTTCTGAACAATTGAAATAAAAACCTAAAATTTTAATTCCTCATTGAATCAACTTCAATACAGCAAACCTGACTCAATTCAAGTAAATGTGCCACAGCAGGACAAAAAAAAATTGGAAAATTATATTTTGTTATAAAGGCACAGTTCTTACCTTACATCTTCCATGAACATATCTCTTCTAAAAGAAACTTCCTAGACTTTCAGAGACCTTGAAACCACCCATCTCTGAAAGCTTCCAGCTCTGTTTGTCTTTATGGTGACTGAATGCAAGTCTTGAGGGCTTTTTTTTTTTTTTCCCCAGAAGGAAGCTTTTAGTCAAAATATGTGGTTTAAAGGAGCAGTATCCACCCTTGTTAAAACTATTTCACGGACGTTCAGAGGTTTTGTTTCTACTCTATGAAAGTTAAATCTGAGTAGGAAGGCATTTTTCCTGTCCCGGAAACCGGCATAACTAAAACCAATGCTGAGCTAACGAGAAATGTTTCTTCCATGTGTTCTGTCTGGCAGAAACTGCAAGCCATATCAAGGAAACACGTGATGTTTATAAATACAATATGGCTCATATTGTCATAACCTCTCAATGACAAAAAGGAAAAATAAGTGTAAGGAAAAGCAAGCAGCCACACAGCAGGAAAGACGAGATTTGTATCACTTGGAAGCTGCCTATCAGATGTGCATATATTACCCCTTCTTGCTTCTTAGAAATCAAGTATGATTAGAGCAGCAAGGGAGAAATATCTACCTTGTCCTGGATCACCACCGTATCTAAATGTGTTTTCCTAGGTAGTTATCTCGGTAAGAGTAATTCCTTACCATTCTAATAAAAACATCTTTTTCTCTGTCAGAAAGACACAACATAAAGGGACATAATCACACCCATCATGCATAAGTGAGTTCTGCAGTGTTAAATCAAGCCTGTCACAGAACAAAAGCAAGGATTTCACATAGCCTGGAACTGATATGAATATTATAGATGTCTGTATCATTATTGATTATTGACTTTCTAATCTTCTATTGGACTGTAAGACTTGTGAGGCCAGTTACCATACTTGGTGACTGTTATAGTTGACTCTTGAACAAAGCAGGAGTTAATGGCTCTGACTCTGCACAGCCAAAAATCTGCACTTAACTTTTGACTCCCCCAAAACTTAACTACTAATAGCCTACTGTTGACTAAAAGCCTTATTGATAATATAAATGTTGTTAACACATATTATGTATGTTATAGGTATCATATACTATATTCTTACAATAAAGGTAGAGAGCAAAATGTTATTAAGAAAGGTATAACTTTGATATAGTCTCATTCATTTATTTTTGCTTTTACTGCTCTTGCCTTTGAGGTCAAATTCAAAAAATGTTCTCTGAGACTAAGGTCCACAAGTTTAGTACCTATGTTTTCTTCTATGTAGTTTATTGTTTCAAATTTTATATTTAGGTCTTTGATCCATTTTGAGTTAATTTTTGTATATGGTGACAAATAGCACCATAAACTAAGGAACTAGTTTGATTCCTTTGCCTGTAGCTTTCCAATTTTCCCAGCACCACTTATTGAGGAGGTTTTCTTTTCTCCATTGAATATTTTTGGCTCCTTTGTACAATGGAATGCTACTCAGCCATGAGAAAAGGTGAAATACTGCCATTTGTGACAACATGAATGGATCTTGAGAGTATCATGCTAAGTGAAATAAGTCAGATGGAAAATGTCAAGAACCATATGATTTCACTTATATGTGAAACATAAAACTAAAACAAATGAATGATCGAGACAGACAAAGGGAAAGGAGGGTGTGGGGTAGGTAGCAAAAGGTAAAGCAGGTCAAATACATGGTGCTGGAAAGAGTTTTGACTTTGGGTGGTAAACACATGCAATATACAGGTGATGTATTATGTAATTATACAATTGAAACCTATATAATTTTATTAACCAATGCCACTCCAATAAATTTAATTAAAAAACTTAAAAAGTCAACAAGAAGAAAAAATACATTATTAGTGCTGCACTATAAATGAAAAAATTCTGCATTTAAATGGACACACACCGTTGAAAACTGTGTTGTTCAAGGGTCAACTGTATATCTTCAGAATCGTTCACAAAAGCCTGAACCAGTGAGGTGGTTCAACAATGCATGGTGGTTAGGTGAGTGAAGCAGTGAAACTTTACAATAAAGGAGTCAGATTAACTGTTATAAAATAATCACTCCTAATTTATAAGTTTGGAGGTATTTAAAATACTAACTGCCCTGCCAATTCAATCTAGAAGCAAGACTTGCTCTACTGAGTTATAAATACAGTGAAACAAGATCTGTCCTTTTTAATTTGCTATCTGGAGGTTTGTTTCCTTTCTACTACAGGGGAACTTAACTCCTGGAAATAAAATGCAGATACGTGTGCACTTCTGACAATCACTTAATTTAATCTAACAAATCTGTTATTCTCATCTTGAACTTCAGGGCTACTCACTGCTATAAAATTATATTGATAGGAAATTTTGTTAAGCTAGACAGCCATTCTTATTTCTCATTTTGGTCAGGAACTACTTTGGGGATAAACTAGCAAATATGTTGTAAACCTCAGACATTTCCATTTATAAATTATTGTGCTGATCTTGGTAGAGAAGGCATTAACCGGAAATTTGTGAAAGGAAAGTGCTGAAGTGAGCTCCCTTTTCATCCAGACATTTAGTGAGAATTTTCTGAAGGCAGTACATAGTCCAAGGGAAACACGGGGGCTTTCCCCTGGGAAGCATAGAGCTTAGAAAAGAACTTAAGATGTGTACATCGATAACTACAGGGTAGGCAGGAAAAGGTGAGTGTGCTATGAGAGCATGTAGACACCTGAAGTTCTGTGGAAGTCAGAGAAGAAACAGTGGTGACTGAGGCTTGGAAGAAAGTGGAGTAAGAGGAGGATAGATGATGACAGTGGCTTTTTTGAGTTAGGTCTTCAAAAATGGTGGCTCACAGCCACTGATGATGAAGACAGTAATGTGGAGAAGGACAGTACTGATCACTGGCATGATTAAGAAGGCCAGCTCTGGAGTTGACTTGCCCAGCTCTGAATCCAGCCCCACTCTGACAAAAGCTGTGTGACGATGAGCAAGTTCCTTAACCTCCCTGGTCCTCAACTTCCATATCTGAAACAGAGGCATAATAAGAGTTCCTTTCACATAGGCATTGCTTAAAAATCAAATGAGCAAAATGTTCAGTTTTCAAAATGTTCGGCATGGCACCTGGTCCAGAGTACTTTACATATCAGGAATGTTAGTTGTTAATACTACTGCCATCATGTGACATATGATGTGCCTTCACTCACATAATGCTGGGTTGGGTCAAGGAGGGCCTTAAATGAATGAGTGTTTTCTTAAACTTCCATTTCTATGGGATTCTTTTTTCTTCCATTTCTATAGGATTATTTTATTCACTCCTGCCCTCCCCATGTCCAAAACACTTCTCAATCAGAAGACTACCTACCCTATACATGGAAAAAAAAAAAGCTATATTATGTTGCAAAGTAAGCAAATGCTTCTTTTCTTTTTCTTTGATTTTTCTCCCCCACCTCTTTTTTTGTGGGATATCTTTTTAACCTTGTCAGAAGAGAACAGAATGAAACAAAGTCAAATATAAAAAGATGCCATGATAGAATTATGAAGTGAAAAAAATATTTTAAAAGGATATTTTATGGTTTTTAAAATCTTATGAGGAGCACCACACCAAAATTTGCAAAACTTATATGGAAATATCAAGAAAAAAGACTGTGGACTGAATCCAAAGAGTCAGAAAGAACGGGGCTCTGATCCAACATCTGACATTTACCAGCTGTGGGGGCCTGGAAGAGATGTCATTGCCTCAGCTGTAGCATCTGTAACATGGAGTCAGAATACCCACTTGCGGGGTTGTTGCCCAATTTAAATACTATGTAAAGTATTCAACACACTGCCTACCATAGAGACACAAAAAAGTCTATTATCTTAAATCCAGAAAAACAATGGTATGGAATATTACTTGTATCTTGACTGATTCCACAAAAATTTAATAGAGTTCATATAAATTATTACAATTTTGCCTCAAAAAAAAGGGCAAAGTGGAACATATGACAAAAAGAACATGAGGAGGAAAATTAAAAAGAGAACCCAGGAACAAAGCCAACACACAAAATACACGCTGCAGAATGCCTGTGCGCTTGCTGTGGGTGGGCCCCAAATGTAATTCTAAGCTTTGGAGTAGCAATACAAAGAGGGAAAATGATCACTTACAAGATTCAGAGTGTCCATATGACAAAAATAAACCAGGAGAAGCACAACTATTTCTGGTGATGAGAACAGGGAGATATTTTTACAGTGGCTTCTCATTAATGACAGAAAATGAATAATACAGCATTTGTAGCACTATCATTACAGCACTCAGCGCGCCGTGTTTAACAAGTGTTTACACTCACCATGTGCAAGACACTGCGGCTGGCTTTGGGAGGGATACAAGGACGAACACGAGAATGCCTGTGCCTTTGGAGAACCTACACTCTTAGAAGTGAGATGAACATGCATTTTAATGATGATAACACCAAAAGAATATGCAAAATGCCCCCCAAAGAGAAAGACTATTTTGGACAGAGCATTAGGGAAACTGCATTCCTTGATTTGGCTTCTAAAAGCACATGTTTACTTTTTCACATTTTATTATGGAAATTTTCTTTTAGAAAAAGATTTTATTTATTTACTTTTAGAGAGAGGGGGAGAGAGGGAGAAAGAGAGGGAGAGAAACATGAACGTGCGGTTGCCTCTCACACCGCCCCTACTGAGGGCATGGTCTGCAACCCAAGTATGTGCCTAGATAGGGAATTGAACCAGCAACCTTTTGGTTCAAAGGCCAGCACTCAATCCATTAAACCACAACAGCCAGGGCATTATTATGGAAATTTCAACCATAAAAAAGTAGAGAAAGTAACATAATAGACTACCATCATTTAGTTTTGACATTTGACAATTTTGTTTCAATATTTTCATTCTTTTGGTTTGCTCAATGGAGTATTCTAAGGCAAATCCCATTAATTGTGCCATTTGACCTGTAAATACTTCAGTATGCCTCATTTTTAAAAACACAGCCACCAAGCCATCATTATACCCAACAAAATTAACAGTGAACCCTTAACATCATCTGATTCCCAACACACGATCAAATTCCCCAAACACTTTCAAACATATCTCTTACAGTTGGTTTGTTCCAATCAGAATCCAAACCTGATATGCACATGGAATTTGGCTGTTACAATACAGAAGAGACCAAGGAACACAGCAGTGTCCCCTCCTACTACCCTTTATTGATGCCAGCAATTTGTTGATGTAATTGGGCAATTGTCCTGTAGTATGTAAGATGGGTGGGATTTGAAAGGCAGATATGTGAGGTGGGGGAAATCATTATACACTTGGAGTAAGAACTGTGAGGCAGTTTTGCTGGGTTTTGGGGGTGGGGATGATACTGACCCTTGGTGCTTAGGGAGATGACTTGGGAAGCAGTAGTTAGACTGGACTATGAAGAGTTAGGGAGACTGGTTAAAGGCTGTTGCATAACTGACTAGAAAAATAACGAACACTGTTAAGTATAGTAGTACAGCAGTGTTACTAACAGCCTGGAATCTGGAGCCCAGCTGCCCAGGTTCAAATCTCAGCCCTGCCATGCTCTAGCTGTGTGGCCTTGGGCACATTTCTTAACATACCTAAGCAACTGTTTCCTGAGTTGAAAATATGAGTGTTCATACCAATACTTGCCTCAAAAGGTTGTCTTCAATATTAAAGAAAATTACCCAGAAAAGTGATTAGTAAATGTTTAAAAAAGTCAGCTGCTGTAAGAGTGGCAGTGCAGGCACAGGCAGAGGGTCAATGTAAGAGGTCTTGCACAGCAGGGAGGCCCTGGTGACTGCGGGGTGTGCTGAGAAACAGGAGCTAGGTAACTGAAATCTCACAGATAACTCAACTTTTTAAATCTCTTTCCCCACCCCTCAAAACCCACACACCTGTGTGCACGCACACCAACACAAAATAGAAAAACAGCAGGAAGATGGCTTGGAAGAAAAAACAGATGAGGAAGAAGAAGCTAGTGAATCGAAGAGGCTGAGGTGTGTCTGAATGTAGGCAGGAATGTAGAAAGGCAGTGTAATGGAAGCCAAAGTTTCTAGCGAGACTATCCATGGGTGTCAAAGGCAGAGCTCAAATAGAAGAGGTCTGGGAGGCAGTGGCTGAATAGGGTATTACCAGTAATTTAAGATGCAGAGCCAATTCTGGGGATTGTGTTCTAAATGCAAATCTGGAAACTCTCTACATACAAGTAATAATTAAAGACATGCAAGAGGGAAAGAGGTGAATGATGGGAGTAAAGAATGTTCGGAAGGAATCTCAAAGTGCATGAGAAGGTGAAAAAGCCTGAAAACTGTGAAAAGTCACTGGGTTTGGGGGACAGGAAGTCACTGGTGGTACCTTTGGAGAGCAAAGGAATGGAATGGCTCATCTATGAGTTGTATAATACATTTGTGAACTACAAACCTGTGAGTACACACATAATTTTTGTCAAAAGGGCCTGTTTCACATAATGAGTACAGTACCATGGGAACTGAATTATCAAAGCAACTATCTAATATAACAAAACAGAAGCCAGGCAATGGGAAAAACAAGGACACTGGTATGCTCAGTTCCAGCAGAGAGCCACAAGTCTCATTAAATAGACTAACCTCAAAAATGCTCAGTTAGATGCTAAAGAAACTGGACCTGTTTTTCTCACCAAACATGTATTCCATGCGTGCTCACACCCTCAGAGCTAATACGTTAGCCTAACGTGATCCTTGGGTAACACCACTATCATCATAGCTCTGCTCTGGGGAACTGACTATATTAGATCCAGAGTCCTAACACCTTTTCTTTCATAGGCAAGACATTCAATCCATTGTGTAAGGAAAATTTCAGAGGCCACTGCACACTTCTGGCATTTGCTCTTATTGCGTCTCTGCATGGTGCCTCCAATGTTTTTCATGATACAGGTAAGTACTGGTAATGAATGGGAAGCTGGAAGTCTGCCTCAGGCTGCCTCTGGAGGCTGGTGAGGGAAGGCCAATGACATCAGACACAGGGCTGCATAACCAATGCATGTGAGCAGTAACCACATTCCTCCACAGCCACGGACACATTGCAAACATACGGGAGGATGGAGTCCCTTCAACCCACCGTGCAGCTCAGTTTAGTCTACAATAATTCATCCTTGCTCTGTTCTCTATTTCTGTTCTTCACCACAAGCAATGGGGCTGTGCAGCTGCACTCCAGACAAAGCTTCCTTTCCTTTAATAGAAAGTTACATTCTATTAGAATGGAGAGAGAGTTCCAATCACTAGAGCCAAAAGGTGAGGCTGAAGGAATTCCATATCTTTTAATTTTTGGATCTGTGATGAGGCCAAGTTACAAACTGCAGACACAATCATCTACTTGGTTTTTAAACTGTGCTCTAGCTCTCATTTCTAAGTTGTCGTTAGTGAAACCAAAAAGCTTTTCAGTGGGTTCGATGGTGAATATTTGTTGTCTCCTTGTCTGGGGACAACTGTTGATTTTCTCCCCCACACACAAAAAAAAATTGCTGTATAAAGTAGGCTGTGAGCAACTCAGAAAGTGACTGCTAGGGTCTCATCTAAAAGTAAAAACACAACAATTTCACTGAAACCCACAGCAAAAGTTCTGAATTCTAATAGTCTTTGTTCACATGGTTAATATTTGGTTCTCCCCATGGTCACCGCTGGCCCCATATGTAGGTACCACATCTGCTTAAGAGTTAAAACAGGTGTGTTTTCCCCGGCCATAAACAAGGTTTTCAGAGGCGATTGTGGAACCCCTGTGTGGGCTCTACATAATAGAACCAGATTCTGAGCACCATGAAACTCCAGTTCAAAGGCAAGACCTATCAAACACAAAGACTTCCAAGGGAGCAAAGATTCTTAAGAACATCACCACAAAAGAGAATAACGAAGTAATCAAAGGCAAAGGCAAAACGTTCTGTAATGTTCAATCCATGCTTCCTGATTAGCATGACCTGACCTGTCTTCACGTGGTGCTGGTTTACATTTTGAGTGTAACTGGCTATAAATAAATCTCAAAATCCTAGATTGTATGAAGTGGCCACACAGCCTTCACTTCAAATCACACATCATTTCTGACATAAAAAAAAGCAGCAGTTGACTACATAAGAGGCCTTTTCCTCCAGAAGTGTAGGCTCTGATCCCACAATGTCAGCACTCATATTCCAGGCCAGAATTACAAAGAAATCCTCCCAGTACTTCCTGTTGGACCTCTTGGCCCCTTGGTCCTAAACTCACACACCCTGTGTGGTAAACAGAACAACAATATCTACATCCTAAACCCCGGAACCTGTGACTACACGGGAGAGGGGGATTAAGGTTGCGAATCAGCTGACTTTAAAACAGGGAGACTGTCCGGGAGTACCAGGTAGGTGTCCTTAACAGTGGAAGAGGAAGGGCTGGAGATGTGACAATGGTAGCAAAGCCCGAGAGAGGCCATTTGGCTGGGTTTGACGAAGGAGGAAGAGGGCTGCAAGCTGAGGAATGCGCACAGCCCCTAAAAGCTGAGAAAAAAATGAAATACTCCCCACAGCTTCCAGAAGGAAAGCCAACATCCTGCTGATGACCCCTTGATTTCAGTCCATCCATACTGGATGTCAGGCCTATGGAACTATAACATCTGTGTCTTTTTGAGCCACTAAATGCGTGCTAATTCCTACAGCAGCAATAGAAAGCTAACACATGCTGCCGGGCACTGAAGGTGGCTTCACCTGGGGCTCTCTACTCCAACTCCAGGTCAGGCAGCACCTGCGTTTCTTTGCCAAAAAAAAACAACTCACTTACTTTTCCTAGTTAAACTCCAGCATCCAGCCAAGTGCTAATCCTCAAGAAAGATGATATAAAATAGCACAACATTTCCTAAATTTGAGTGTGGGGGCGGGGAGGCGGAAGGAGGTACGATTAGAGAGGTTAATGTTCTTTTTTCCCTCCCATTTTTCCTGCAGAGGGATGTAGTGCTATTGTTAGAAACACAATCCCTTTCTAGTGGACCTGCATTACTGTGGTTTTAAAATCTGCCTTTTCAGTTTCTCTGCTCTTTTTTCTCCAAAACATCTCTGTGTGCTTTGAGTGTTCAGATAATCTGAGATGTTCTAAGTCAGGAGCATTTTAGCTCCCAAATCATGCAGATTTTTGTACTATTATGCCCACAACATGGTTCAGATATGATTTGATAATATTTAATATAGCACAACAGCAAACAGTCCTGAATGAGAAGGTGAATAATTTAATTAGAGTGCTAGGACTTGGAATAGCTGATGTAAGAAGATTAATAGATTTTACATGCAATTATTTATGGTTTTTTCATTGTTGTTTGTATGCTAGTTTTGTTTGAATTGGGAAAAAACATAGCAAGAGATTCTCTGAGTAAGTTAATGCGATATGGACCAAGAACCCTTTTATGGAAAGATTTTTCTGTATTTCCTTGGAATGAGGACATAACTAAGCTCCATGTTTAGAGATGAATGAGGATGTGTGAGGCCCAATTTCAATTCCTTTGTTGTATTTGACCAGAGGAGTCTTTCTCTACAAAGAAACAAACGAGTCATCAGATGAGATGAATGGGGAGAATAACCAAAACGTGGTGGTGGGATTCAACTGCATCAGGAGCACACAGAAGAGGAGATGGTTTGACCCACCAAATCAAATTAAAAATAGAACAGGAACACTTACCCTCATGTCTCCGTTCATAGTTTTGGGCATGTGATTGAACGCATGTGCAGGATCTTTGTTGTACACTTTGAGGAGTGATCTATCCTGAATGTTCCTGGAACCAGAAACATCAATAACTATGATGGACAAAAGGAGCCTGACTCTAGACATTTTCTTTGTCCGCCCATAAGAATCAGGTCAAAGCAGCAGCAGACAATCCAGCTGTCGTCCACAAGCAACCAGATAAAAGTTCCTTTACCGTAGAATAGGCAAAAATAAATAAGGATAAGAAAAGTGACCTGAACTCTCCTCTCTGGTTTTTTTGGTTCCTCTGGAAAGTATAATTTTTTTCTGTGTAGTTCTCCACCCATAGATAGCAGGTGGCATGAACTTTCTTTCAAGACTGTGAGCAAGGAAAGGTAACACTTTAAGAAACAATAAAGCTCCAGCATCTACAGTATGTTCAAAAAGAGTTGGTTAATATTTAAATATTTAATTGCTTACTTTATCCAAACACCTGGTTTTCTGCTTATCTCATGAGTGCACACAAATGAAAAATGCTTTTCTCCCTTCAAGCAGTTTTAGCAAGAGAAAGAACATCTATTTGCAGTCCAGGAAAAAAAATAAAAGGATCCCAAAGATCAAAACTAGTTTCTTTACAATGTGTTTTTTTTTTCTTCCACAGTGGATTTTAAAAATACTTTTCTACGTACAAGTTGACTTCATGGATATGCAGCGTATTTAGAAGAAATAGCAGCAGATAAATTCTTCTGCCACTCTGTCTCTCCTTCTGAACCCAGCAGTTAAAGCTGGGAAATCAATCATACTGCAACAAAGAACAGAAGTCCCACATCTTTTTCAATTCCTACCTTGAAATTATTTAAGGGCATACGAATGTCTACGAAGTCCTTTTCCCTCCATATTCAGATTTCATCAGCAGAAGGGCCACCCAAGGCACTTTCAGCCTCGTCTGCACTGTGATTCCTTCTAATGCCAGAGCAGTGAGCTCAGGGAAATGCATGCAGGAAGACGCATTCCTTTCCTCCAGGTGCAGCCACACGTTTTGAGGGCTGATTGCAATCTCTGGGATTACTGGGTTATGTTTCTGAGAATTCTTGGACTAGACTTGCTTCCCTCCTTTAAATATCCGTCAGTAATTGCTTTGAAGCAATGACTAGCCCTAGCTTGCACGATTGCTCCAGATTTCAAGAGCTCATTAGAAGTCAGCTTAGGGGGGAGTGTGCAGTCCTCGTTATGAGAAGGGCTAGGTAGGTTACTGTGAAGGGGGTGGTTCACAGAAAGCAAGAATGTGGGGATTCACTAAAGGAACTCACCCTGTGGCTTTGGGGAAGTTATAGTAGTGATGTGAGGAGACTGAAGACCATATTTGAGCCATGAAAAAAACTTGGTGTGATTCTAAAGGTATTTAAAATACATGAGGTTGGTTTGGGATTAATTTAGAAACATGTTTGTCCAAGATGAACCAATGGTATAGGCTCAGATTGCATTTACCATGGCAACATTTACAACACAGCATTTCAACCCGAGCTCTCCATAGCATTTCCCTAAGGAAAACATGGAGAACCCAACACAATGATGAAACAGCCAAACGTTTAACAAGTTTTACTCTCACTTTGAAAATACTGAAGGATGTAAAATAAAATTTGTCTGAATTTAGATTAAAGCCATTGTCTTCAGTTAAAATCCACATGATACATATTAGGGGTGGGGAGGAAGGTTCTATATAATGGTGATGGTGAAAATTTATTTGACCATTCAAATAAGATATAGTTGAGGCATTTTGTACATAAAAGAAATAGAGTAATTCTCTGGAAAGGACATACACGAGATTATCAAATATATACATTATATTTACTACCAAGTACAAACATTTTCTCCACTTAAATTTTTAGATCCATTATTACAAGTAAGTTAAAACACACAAAAAATAAAGTTCTAGACAAATTTATAAATCAATGGCTTCCGACTTAAACCTTTTAAATGTGATTTTTAAAAAATCAGGCTATCGATACTACAAGGATCAACAAGATAATCATCTTTTGCAAATATAAACATATTAATTGAAAACTATCAACGTTAAAAGAGACCACTTCTCTCAAGCACTGCTATAGTCTAGTTTATCAACTGAATATGCTTGAAAAAGGATTATTTTAATTTGAAAGTCTTGGGGACCTTTTCCTCTTTGTTTTCCCTCCCATTTGTCTTTCTGACTACCTAATGACACTCCCTCAGATGCATACAGGAATTATTAGTAATACCCTGAGACTTGGGAAAGGCTCTAGAAGATTGTCCAGCATCAAAATATAAAAATTCTTGCTCAGGCCTTGAGGCAGTGGGGTCCAATTGTTCACAATGACCTCATCAGCCTTGAGCTCCATAAGCAAAAGCAGCTTTGCCTAGAGTTTCATGCTTATTTATCATTACTGTATCCCTCAATTCCTCTAACTGCAAAATGTGGACATTCAAGATGATTGTTGTAAAATGCTTTGTCCATGTAAAAACTCTACATGGGATCCTAGTACTGCAAACATGCTCTTTAAACATAACACGACTAGTTCGTGTTTAAGTTTATGCTTTGTGAATCCCCCTCCCCTTTTTTGGTGACAGCACGATTAATAATTTATTCAAGAAACAAACATACATTTTCTGATACCCATGAATATTTAAACACATTTTTAAAAAGCAGGAAGGTTGTGCGACAGCTGCAGCACCCTCTACCTTAGGGCACGTGTCAAGCTTTGAAAGTCCTACATTACTCATCCACCTTGGCACATGCCGAAATGTGTCGTTTGTGATCATTGTGAGATATTTATCAGTTTTCATTTATTATGCAATAAAGGCATACTTTTAAAAGTGGTTTCCACCAATTCCATAATGAAGAAACAGGCCAGCCTGCTATTCCCACAGGGCAAGGACCCCGAAAGCCAAGTTGTGGCCTAGATGAGTTGAGGAGGGAGCATACTGAGGGAATAAAAAATTCTTGATCAAAAATGTGGACAGTCAGGTTTGGAGCCAGGTGTGGTAATGAACTGTCTGTGTGATCCTAAACAAGCCCATTAACTTTTATGGATCTGAGTGTCTGGTACCATAAAATGAAAAAGCTGGATTAGTCACTAAATAATTTTTTAATTTCTAAAGTGTTTAGGGGCTCTATTAGCACCTGCTTGTTGGTGCTGATTTAAATCCTGTATCTCAAGCTGTTTGGCTGAGACAGATCAGATGGGTCCCTCCTACTCTATGCACACCACCACTACAGTTGAGAAGGATGCTTTTACTTCCGGGCCACCTGCAGCAGCAGGAGTCCATTTTGCCTGACTTTAGAGTACATTCTACTGGGGGGGCGCTGGAGAAAGCCCACCTGGAAAGTCAGATCCTTTGGTAAAGGCTGGCTATTTAACAAACAGATGGAAAGGGAGAATACTTCTCAGCCTCTTTTCTTGTGGACAGTGACGAGTGCGCTGCTGCTATTCCAACTTGCTCATGTAAAGAATGACTCAGTGCAGTCATTACCTTAGATGTCTACAGGCTCTGTCCCTGAGGGATACAGCACTTGACAAGAAGTTGGGAAAGTTCCCGTCATAAGTAGTGCCTTCAACCCATGATCTCGATCAAGTCTCCCTACCTGGGCCTTAATTTCCCTAACTCTTAAATAACCACTGGACTGGGTCACTTCCTAAGTTCTCTTCCAGTGTAACATGTAAAGATCGATGTGGCAGAAGTCTGCCCTCATCTTCTTGACGTTGTAAACCACGCCTTGTGAGTAAATTACAGAAAAGCAGTTAGTGAATTCACACTTGGGTGAGATAAGCCTGACAGTCAGGGTAAGAGCAATGCTTTCTTCCCTGGGACGTGAAGAGTTTAGGACTCGACACAAACTACAGCAGTGCTAAATGCAGTATGGTGGACACACACACACACACACACACACACACACACACACACACAGTGTAACTACTTACCTTACATCATTTAATTCATAATACACATTTCTGCTTTCATCTTTGATGTAAATGGCGACACTGGGCGACTCCAGCATTTTCATGGTGAGCTGCTGTGGGAAGGCACTTACGAAGAGAGCCCGGATCGTGTCTGCACTTGTGATTTCATTCGGCATCCTGAGCTGCTTGGTTTCATCTCCATACTGCAGATAGAGAACTCCTGCATGCAAAATGAACACAGGGATCAGTCACAGACCAAGACTCACAGCACAGCTAAGCCATTCTGTCTGACCGCATGCCGGAATGTTCTGGGCAAGCTTGAGAGCATGTAACAAGAAATACATGTTTGGAATTTCCAAGAAATGCATTTTCAGGTTATTTCAAAAGTACCTATTTTTATTCCTTGGAGTCTAAGCAGGTGTTAAAGAAGCTAATTTTCAACTTCTTTGAAACCAAAAGAACAAAAAGCTAACCTCTGGTAGCCTAAAGCAAAGTCAATACTAATTCCCTTGAAAAGTATATTTAGGAATTTAATCATGTAGGCTGATTTTCCGCCCAAGTCTTTCACTAACTAACAGCACATTCACTCTAGCCATGTGAAAGATAAATAGTGTAAGTCTTTATAGTCCATGCAGGAACATTTTAAGTGGCAATGCTACAATATTTCTGTGGTCTAATACATATTTATTGAATGTTTATAACATATGAAACTATCTGTAAGAAAAGCATCTGGTACACCAATGTCTCAGAAAGAAACTGGAACAAGACAGTTACACAATGAAAAACAAGTACAGGATGGTAGAATTCCAGAGTTCCAGAAGGGATTTGGATCCCAATGAACCATGACCCCCAGTAGTCATTTATGTGCTCCCCAGATCGAGTCTGAGTTGTGCCACGTGGCTTGCTTTGGCCAATGGGACATTAGCAAGTGAGATGTAAGGTGGAAGCTAGAAGTGCTTGCATGCTAGAGCTTGTCCTATTGGTGAGTGTGATCACAGATTCTCCCCCACAGAATCAAGCTTCTGTGGAGACCAGCCAAGCAACATGAGGAGGCCACATGGTGAAGAATGGAAGCCCAGACTGATGGAGCCACTAAATACCCATTCAACTTCCAGAAAGACTGGCCAGTCATGAGGGTGAGCCTTCTTGGTACGGTACCTGTGGCCTCAGGCGAGCCTACCCAGCTGACATCACATGAAACAGAAACGAGATGTCCTCTTGAAGTCTTGCCCAAGATGCAGAATCATAAGTGGATAAAATATCTGTGGTTGTTTTAAGCAACTATGGTTAGGGTCATTGTTATTCAGAAAGAGATAACTGAACCAGAGCACTGAAGGTCCTGACATTTAATTTGAATCCTTTTTCTTGTGAGATGCTACCGAGAAGGGACTACTACCACTAGAGGAATCTTTGGCAGAAGAGAATAGAAAATGACTTCTGGTTAAATATGGCAGTTTGTGGAGTAAATTTATCTCTGTCTGCTCCTGAAATTCCATTAAAATGACAACGAGGAATAAAAAAGTATACATCAAGGAATTAAGGGAAAGAGAGTGGAAACCAGAGCAGAAAAGTGTAAGCTGACACCTAGGTCCTCCAGGAGACAGTTCCACATAAAACGTGCAGGCTCAGGGAAGCTCAGGAAATGAGGCGCCAGATCTGTTGAAGGCAGGAATGCACAGTGGAAAGTATGAGCCCTGACTGAACTATTTTTTTTAATGGCACAGAAATCTGCCCACATCTCCCTTTCTATTCCACTTAGCCAAGTGACTCCCCATATCCACAGAAGACTGAAGAGGTTGAACCAACATACCATTCACTGGGCACAGGAGAGGGTGGGTGAGGTGCCCTCTGACAGAATGCTGGCACAGGGTGACATCTCAGTCAGGAAGCGCGTGGAACCCTTCTAGAAAAGCTGACTGGCTCATGACAGGAGACCCACAGAATTTTGAGTCTTACTGTTCAGATTCTGTTTGGTCACCCCATTGTTAACCAGCCTGGCCCATATATAAAAACTGCCTGCTAGTACATCCGTGTGTCACTCACTCAGTAGCAAACTACCAAGGATTAACGGACAGTTCAAAAAGCCTCTAATGTGGAAGAAAAGACTGAAATAAACAGAAAACAGAAACTCAGAAGAAATGAGACATGAAAGCAGAAATTAAAAATTCAGTGAAGAACAAAAAGTTGATAAAATTTAAGTAAATGGAGTAAAAAGACTAAAGGATGAGAAAAGGATGAAAACCAATAAGAAAAACAGAGAATTACTTCAGAGAATCCCAACAGCTAATAATGGGGATTTGGATGAAAAGAGATCGGGAAAAACAGAAGTTTTATAAAAAAGCATTATAAGAATCCCTCCTTCCCCAAACTGAAGGACATGAGATTAGAGATTGAAAATATTCGTGAAATGTTCAACACATACATGCCTATCACTGAGAAATTCCAGGTGGCAGAGGAGACAGAGGTTCCTACCACCCAGAGGGTGGGGAGAAGTCACAGAAGGATCAGGGGTCAGAAAGACATTAGCTTTCTCAACTGCAACCCCGAAGTGAAAAAACCATGTGGAACCAGCCTTGACGATCTGAGAGAAAATGCTTTTGATTAGGTTCATACCACTCCAAACCATTGGTCAGGTACTCATTAAAGACAGCTTCTCAGCAAGGCCTTTCTGGACCACCTTGCTCACTACTTTAGCACCCATTTCCCCTAACATTTCATACTCCCACCCCTGCTTCACTTCCGTTCTTAGCATTTTTCACTACACAGTTGACTCATGAACAATGCAGGGGTTAGGGGTGGACCCCTGCACAGTTGGAAATCCAAGCATAACTTCTGAATCCCGCACAATGTAACTGCTGATAGCCTACGTTGACCAGAAGCCTTACTGATAATACAAGGTGGAGTGAACGTGGGTTTACAGTTGTGCATACGTGAAACACAGTTCATTTTTGTATTATTATCTATTAATCATTGTATTACTTTCCATATGAGCAAGTACAAGCTTACTTTTATCTCACCTTGTATAAACAGTAGATTAACACAGTTTGTACATTATACCTACTATATACTAAACATAGAGAAAAGAAAATGTTATTGAGAAAATCATAAAGAAAAGAAAGTATGTTTATAGAATTTATTGAAAAAAATATGTGTCTAAGTGGACCTACGCAATTCAAAGCATATTGTTCAAAGGGTCAACTGTATAATTTATATTTTAATTATTGTTACTATTATCATCAGTCTCTTCCTCTAAAATGTAAGGTTCACAAAGTCAGGGATATTTAAAAATGTTTCATGTCGTTGTTCACCATGATATCCTGAGCACCTGTTATATGATGTGTTATGTAGTACAATAGGTTCTCAATAAATGTTGAATGAATAAATGAATGGATGGATGGATGGATGAATGAATGAATGAATAAATGAATGATTCATTCATTAGCCATCTAAAAAGAATGTTCATTTGGGGTCTAGTTGAACTATAAGAGCTTGCTCTTTAGTCCTCCCTCCCTCCCTCCCTCCCTCCCTTCTTCCCTCCCTTCCTTCCTTCCTTTCTGACTTTATTTATTTTTAGAGAGAGGGGAAGGGAGGGAGAAAGAGAGGGAGAGAAACACTGATGTGTGAGAGATACCTGTTGCCTCTCACACGCCCCCAACTGGGGACCTGGCCTATAACCCAGGCATGTGCCCTGGCTGGGAGATGACCAGCCACCTTTTGGTTCACAGGCTGGCACCCAATCCATTGAGCCACATCAGCCAGGACTGAACTATAAGAGCTTTTGGTGCCTGATGTAAAGAGCCTAGTGACCTCCTTCCTGCTTTGTATACACAGTAGAATGACATTCTAAAGTGTCCTTTTGTATTCAGCCATAAGTGGCCCAACTTCCCCTCTCTGCCCAACGTAGTTTTGACCCTTAGCTTCTTCATGAAGTTAGTTTTCCAGAATATCCATTTTATTACATGTTCTGAGTGCAGAAAAAAACTTTCAAGCCTGTCTGGTCACAGATTGTGCAACGTTTTTGCCCCAAAGGGGAGATGTGGTGACTGCCTGTGTGGTTGCTAATGCCATATCCAAAGGTCAAAACCACTCTTTTGGTCTGGGCCCCAACCATGTCTGGGTGAGGCCCCTGCTGATGGTCACTTACAGCCTCACTGCAGTCAAATATCATGGCCTCACTCACCAAAGAGACTGGTTTTCATCCCCACATCTGCATTCGGTACATGTGTGCACTTTAAATAGAATTTGTAGGCTCTGAGTGAAAAAAAAATGGGCCTAAACTAAGGTGACCTCAGGGTTTGGCTGGTGCAGCTGCCAGCTGGGTACACAAGTCCAGTTACAGATCATGAAAATCCGGAAAAGATGGGAAAGATGCCTTTATAAACAGAGAATAGACTTTTCACACTTGATTCAGTTTGGTTTCTCAATTCAGGAAAGGTATTTAGAAATGCTTAAACTCAGAAGGAATTCTCTTAATACATGATGGCGTTTTACTGGCACAGTGATGAGAGTCGGCGCTCTCTGGCATACTTCCCCAGCTCTGAGTTCATGCTGCCTGCTCCAGACTCACAGAGGAAGTCTGAAGGGCTTTGAATTATAAACTCTTTCTTTCTGAAAGAACGAGGACAGGAAAATGCATTTATAGGATGTCTGCTATGTGTCAGAAACAACATGCATGCATAGCAGGTCTTCAAAAACACTGTTAAGTTATAATATTGATGAGAAGCCCTAGGAACTTAACTCTTGCTTATATCAACTAGCATATGGTAAAACTGGTTTCCTTATTTGTCATTCCACTTCAAGGTGTAGAACCTATGAATGACGTTAGGTGAGGACGTCACATATTTCATTTAATTAGCCCAGTGTCTCTCGCCAGGTCAGTGTTATGGCCCCATTTTACAGATTGTACCTAAAGTTACCGCCACTAAATGCCTTAACTAATTTATATATCCAGTTCCATCCATCTGCAGAACCAATTGTCAACAACAATATAAATGGAGCCACTTTAAAATGGTGCTGGAGCTGCCATGCCGGAGGAACTGCCTTGCAGTCTTGCACCCCAAATCTTGGGATGTTAAAACGAGACAAAATATGGCCCTGGCCAGATAGCTCAATTGGTTAGAGCTTCATCCTGACACACCAAAGTTGTGGACTTGATCCCAGTCAGGGCACATACGAGAATTAACCAATGAATACATAAGTAAGTGGGATACAAAATTCTCTCTCTCCCTCTCTCTCTCTCTCAAAATCAGTACGTTAAAAAAAAAAAAAAGAGCAAAATAACCATTGGATTGGACCTGGGGCAACATCTTGTCCAAGAGCTACTTACAAAGATAAGAAAGCAGTTATTATGACTATTGGACTGATAACTATTGGATTGAAAATTTTTAAAGAACTGTTTAGAATTAAATTAACATCATGTGTTATCTACACCAATAGAAATGCCTTTCTTTTATTGATATAATTATTTCTCTTCCCCTTCTCATAAATATCCATTACCTTTGCCTCCTAACAGGAACATTATTTGAGCTTTTGCATAAATGAATGATTCCAGAATAGCTATTCTTTTTTTTTAAAGATTTTATTTATTTATTTTTAGAGAGGGAAGGGAGGGAGAAAGAGAGAGAGAGAGAAACATCAGTGTGCGGCTACTGGAGGCTGTGGCCTGCAACCCAGACATGTGCCCTGACTGGGAATCAAACCTGCAATGCTTTGGTTCGCAGCCCGTGCTCAATCCACTGAGCTACGCCAGCCAGGATCAGAACAACTATTCTTATTGATGTCAAGTAAACACTTGTGTGTCTCTCACTTTGAGACGCCTTTTTATGTTTAGTTTAGGATCATGATCTCTCTCTTGAAGCATACAGCCTAAATAAATGTCTGCGTTTGGTGACATCCATTTCCTCTAACCTTACTGTCTGGATGAACTTAGAGGTCCTCACACTTAGCCTGACCATCTGCTTGAAAATGTTGAGACATGACGGGGGCAGCTAGGAACAAACATTCCTGTCTTTAAGTCAACTGAAGTCAATGCTGACACACAGTTAGAAACAATGCACATGCTGGGAGAAGTGGGGAAGGCAGAGCTCTGAAGACAAGAGAGTTGAAATGAACCTCATAACACTTGAAGCCCTTCTGAGAAGCCTGAATGCTCAAGGGTGCTTCCACCCTAACGGCTCTACAGAGGAACATGCATTTTTTACCCAGAACTCATGGTCACAGTTTTACAAAAAAACAAAGTGCACTTCACAGGAGACCCTTATATCACATATACTCATAATCCTTTGAATTTTAGAACAGTTCCAGAATATGGGACATCTTCTGAAATATTCTTTATTTTAATATGACATGCAAAATTTTCAGTGTGACCTTGTTGTGGACTGAATATTTTTGTTTCTCCAAAATTCAGGTTAAAACCTGAATCCCCAGCCCTGGCTGGTGTGGCTCAGTGGACTGAGTGCTGGTCTGTGAACCAAAGGGTTGACAGTTTGATTCTCAGTGAGGGCATGTGCCTGGGTTCTGGGCCAGGTTACTCAGTAGGGGGCGTGCTGGAAGCAACCACACATTAATGTTTATCCGCCTCTCTTTCTCCCTCCCTTTCCCTCTGGCTAAAAACAAAATAAATAAAATCTTTAAAAAAAAAAAACCCCAAAACTTTGAATCCCCATAGGAAGAAACAGAGGGTTGTCTTTCTCTCTTTCTACCTGAGATACAACCAAAGGAAGAGAGCTATTGGCAAACCATGTTCTCCCAGGCACCGATCTGCTGGCACCTTGATGTTGAACTTCCCAGCCTCTGGAACTGAGAAACACATTGTTGCTTAAGACACCCAGGCCATGGTATTTTGCTATAGTGGTCTGAACGGACTCACACAGATCTCAACCTCTTGTTCCAGCCTCATTCCTAGAGCACTGTAGTGGTTCCAGACCTCTTGCTGTTCTGTAAATGTAACCCAGTGGCTTAGCTGGCCTTCCCACCACTTCTGCTTGGCACCCACATTACCTCCTCCAAGCAATCTTTCCCAACTCACTCCACTATCACCATTTCCTTAAGATTTGAGAAATTAATTTTTCTTACATATGTACTTACATTGTGTTTCACTGAAATTGCAAACATGGCTTTTAATTCTGCATTATTATTAGTTGTATTCATCAGATGGTAATATATAGTAGACTATTGGGTACATAGTAGATGTTCAAATATCTTTTTGTAGATGTAAAGTCAAATCTCCCCTTAATGCAGCCATGTTAATCAATGTGTGCTTGCCTTCTGGGACACCTTCTACAATTTCCAAATGAACTAAATTCCTCAGTTTCTCCAAATCCAATGTAAAATTATGCAAATCAATATCTCTATTACAGCTATGGCAAATGCCTTAAAAATAAAGAGCTTTTATAATCCTTTCTGATGGAAACAAAAGTTTTCAATTTAATAAGAAAAACATAAAAATTAAAATAAGATAGCTTTTTATATCTATGAAATTGTCAAAAGTTTTTACAAGAAAATACTCAGTGCTGACAAGGGTTGGGAAATGAGATATCTCATATGCCACTGTAGGGAGAGTAAATTAACACCATTTCTCCAAAGGGCTATTTGTTAATGTGTCAAAAGCTCCCAAAATATACATATGCTTTGAGCCAGTAATTCTACTTCTATACAATTATGCACTAAGATGTACTTACTAGGATGCTGAAAGCATCATTTATGAGAATAATATGGGTAGTGTTTAATATTAGGGGGTTCATTTAATAAATCAATTCATTTCATAAACCTATTCATTGGAATACTACATTCTTATTAAAAGGAATCCTAAAAAAATATGGCGATACGGTAAAAATGTATATTTTGTTAAGTGACAAAGTATGTTGTAAAACAAAAAGAAACTACATTAAAAAAATTTAATCAATCACTTTAATGGCAGCGATAAATCCAGGCTTTGTGGGGCCTAAAGCTTATTCGGTTTTGAGGGGCCTCTTTAAAACTCAGAATACAAAGTTAGAAACATAAAAATCAGTATGAAAGTTAGTTATTTATTTATAGGGGCCTGAACCTTGGTTTTACTAAGTGTAATGGTAATACCATTGAAGTGAACATCTGAAGGCATTTTCCTTTAAAAATGCCTTGAAAAATCTGTTGATGACCTTTGAAAACATGAACATTAAAGATGCTGATTTCTGGTGCTGTTATTCTACTCATCCCAATGGCTCGCACTGCCCTTTGACATGGATTGCTAGAAACTTGTCTATAAAGAATCTGTAACACAAAGTCGCTGAAGAACTTGCAGCAACAACAACCAAGTCAATAATTTATTTAGTCTTAAAGGTTACTCAACTAGTAAGGAAGAATATATTATAAGAAAATGCTGTGAGAAGCACTATAGCTTACTGTATATATACTATAATTGTAATTGAATTCTCTCTTACACTTAAGGTAAGCTGTTGGTTTAATTAAGCATTATAATATGAACTCATCATAAAGCTGAATATTAGAAAAGTAGATTTAGAAAAGACTTCAAATTTAAATGCCAACCCCTAAATAAAATAGTAGTAAACCAAACCTAGCAATGTATGAAAATACATCAGGAGTTTATCTCAGGAATGCAAGGATGGTTTAACACTAAGAAAGTCTAGTACCAATACATTCTCCAATAATAAAAGAAACTATACAGTAATGTTGATAGCATCAAAAATGTTAAGAAAAACACATTCATTATTTAAAAAATCATATAAGAACTAAAGAGAACTTTCTTAACTTGATAAAGCAAATCCAACAAAACTCTCAAAATAGCATAATGCTAAATGATGTAACATTAGAAGCATTCTCCTTAAACTCAGAGTTTTTGCTATCACTGCATCTGATATCCAGGCTAGCACAGTTAATACAAGAAAAAAAAATAAAAGGCATATGAATTAGAAGGGATAATCAAAAGAGTAGTCTCTAATGATATAATAGAGAATCCAAGGAAACCAGCAGACACACTATTAGAACTAATAAAGATGCAATGTGACTGAATGATATAAAATCAATATATAGAATCAACAGCAACCCCAAACACTAGGAAAAAAAAATAGAAAATACAGTTTAATAAAAACATACTTTTTGTAACAACAAATGGCAGTTTTGAAAAACAATGGTAAAGAGAGTACTTGTTTTACCAAATACCAACTCTATTAAAACAGTATGGGTTTGGCAAAGGGATAGAACAAATAGACTATGGAACAGAATAGACAGCCTGGGTAAAAAACACATGTGTTTTTTAATTAGGCTGACAGAAGTGGTGGTACAAATCCTTGGAGAAATGACTGTTCATTCAATAAATAATGCCAGGAAAAATTCATCCTCCATAAAGAAAAATAAAAAATATATCCTTTCCTTACACCATAAGTAAAATAAATTCCTGGTGGCCTAAAGACCAATGAAGCTTTAAGAACATAACAAAACAAAACATGATATTGTTTCCTAGCATATGGATATAGGGAAAGACTTTTAAAAGAAACAAAAAATCATAAACCATAGAGAAAAACACTGCTTAATTATACTACGTTAAAATGATTGCCTGGTATTGCAAAAGACATTGCAAACAAAGAAGACAAACTACAATCTGAGAGGATACTTACAGCTCACATGCTCTATCAAAGATTAGTATTCAGAAAAATAAAGGACCTTTTATGAACCAATAAGAAAATAGAAAATGGACAATAGTGAATAACCAAAAATGGCTACAAATAGGCAACTCATAGAGGAAGAAATCTAAACAGCCAATAAACATTAGAATGCCCAACTTTGTAGTAATTATGGGAGTAAAAATGGAAGCACTGACATATTATTTCATACCCACCAGGTAGGCAAAAGTCAGTAAATCTAATAACCTCAAGCATTGCTGTGGTCTTAGAAAAATGGAGTCTGTTGCTCATTGCCGGCAGGAGCGTACATCTGCACAGTCACTTTGGGACACTTGGTAAAGCTGCAGATGCGCATCCCAGAACCTAACTACTTCTTTTATATTTGTTATCCATCACAGATAAAAACTTCATGTGTGGGCACTTGTCCCGGGATGCTGTCTGAAGCTCCATTTCTCATTGATTTGTTCTCAGTGGCTTATTCATATAATGGAATAGTGAACAGCAGTTCTAATGAATGGAGTAGAACCACATCCATCAACACAGGTAAACCTCAAACACTCAAGTTGAGTGAATAAGGAAAGTTACAAAGGGATATATAAGCAGTATGAACCCATTTATGTAAAGTTTTATAACACAGAAAATAGCAATATATATTCTTTATGAATATAGCAAATATATTAGAAGCATCAACATTTGCATGACCTCCAACTTCAGCAGGCAGTTAGCTCTAGGAAAGAAAGAGCAGGGGAAGGAAAGGAGATGGGGTTTTATAACATTTTCTTTATCTAAAAATGTAAGAGGCCCAAATCACTTATAGAAACATACTTTTCTCTTCAAAATTTGACAACTTACACGGCGCTTGCTAAGTGCCAGGTGCAGATCTAAACCCTTTGCAAACATTAACTCACATCATCTTCTTTATGAGGTCACCACTTTAATTATCCCCATTTTTACAGATGCGGAACACTGAGGCGAAGAGAAGTACTTTGTGTGACGTGCACAGCTAACAATCTTCACCTTTGTGCTGTGCTCCCTCTCAGGTGTTTAACAGATGAGGACATTTGTTTAATTTTGGTAATATCTATTATATCGTTATGTTGTCTGTACTTTTTTCATTCAAATAAGGAAAGAATAAGCCATTTGAAAAAAAAAAAAAAAGCCAAAATAATGCTGTGTCTGTAGCATCTCTTCCCCAGAGTACCCAGCTCTGACCCAGGAGCTTAAGCCTGGATGTAGTTACGAGAATTTGGAAGTTTTTCCTTGGCTTTTGATAAAAGAGTGGGTGTAGAAATTCTATAATGCAAAGCAAAGAGTAAAGGCAACAAAAGAAAAGAGCTTTTCTAAAAGATAAGAACAAAAGTATAAACGTACAATGATTAAAGTTCCAGGAGAAAAATTTACTGGCCTTTTACAGATATGAAGAGTTGCAACTTTTACAGTTTCCAAAGCATGTTTTCAAAGAATCAGAAATTGGCTATAAATCAAAGAAAGTCTATAACCACCCCCACTAGGAGATTATATATCCTGCATTCTTTTCAATCACACTGATTAGCAGATCTAGGCTCAGAGATTATAGACATTAGTGAGAAACCATCTGAGTTAATCTGAAATTTATTTTCTTCTCTGCTAAATTATTAGTATTTTGCTAATAATAACCAGTAATTATTATGGATGAATGAATACATCTTTAGAAAAGTTTTCAGTATGAAATGTTAGTTTTTATATAATTACATGGCGATTTTAATAAACACACCAAGTACAGTGTTATGAATTCTGTTACTCAGAATTTCTTTTATTTTCTTATCATATAGAAATTAGTCTATTTGCAAAGGTATAACCTGTACGGTCCCCAAGCTGGGAGAAAAAGACGTAGGGAGGTGTCCACAGGATGAACTTCTCTTCTCCTCCGGTAAACAAATCTCAGGACAACCAAGAATTTCCAGAGGAAACCTTGAGGGTAAATGGGGACATAGATGCTTCTTTGTATTTTTATATGATAAGCTGTGCCAGCAATAAAAAAGCCAAAAGCCATCCTTGATGATAAACGTGGTAAATAAGTGTCAGTAGGCCCACATCTGTGGCATTCCATTTCATAGGGCAGAACCTCTATGTTTTCAGGCTCGTGTTTGAAATGTTGTAAACGTGGGATGCTTGGACTCCCAAGAGCCTTGCCCACTGCTGCCTCTTCCCACATTTTGTCCTTTCTCATTCTCATTCCTGGGGAATGGGGACCCGGCCTCCTGCCTCCGTACCATGCCTTCTGTAGGGGCTCTCGCCTCCAGCAATTCTAGCCCCTGTCAATCTGTAACTCTCAGGAAACTCATCCACTCTCTAGCATCTCAAGAAAGTATTTTGGGGAAAAAATGACCACCAGTCTGCGAACGACTGGTCTAGAGTTTCACCCACTCATATCCTGGGGCCTGAAGTGGTGTGCTTCAGTTGAAGGGTGATACTCTGGCCATAGGCAGCCATTGAGGGATATTTCAGGAACACTCACATTTTACTCTTTGCTTTTCTAGTCCCCAAAGGAGAAGCCCATGGAGGGGAACGTGCCCCGGGGGTGGGGCAGGGGGGAGGCATGTGCTGGCCAGAAGCTGTTCCTCTTCTGGACTGCTTTTCGTTAGCTTGTTCCTAGGTGTCTGAGGGGGAGGCTCAGAACTTTTTCCAGAGAATGGTGAGAAAGAGGGTGTGGGCTGTTCGAGGAATTCATATCTCACTGGCCTTTAAAAAATAGATTTGCTGTATCTCCTGTGTGACCCAAAAACATAAAGTTCCCTCATCCATCCAATGCAGCACTCATAAGAATGATCAGTTTCTCTTAAGGTCTATGATTTGACTTGATGGAAGTGTGGGGCTTTTGAGGAGTGTGCTCAAGAGCCCCTGCCTCAGGCATACCCTTTAGACCCCCCTGCCCCTGGCAACGGGGGCATGCACCCCGAGTATGGAGGGTGGTCAAGGCACAGCTGCTTGAAGAGCATGTGGGAGGCAGGCACCCACCCCTGTGGGTGCGGAGTCACTTGTGTGTGCGACATGAAGGGAGCGGGGAGTAGAATGAAGAGGGGGCCCTTCTTCATCTCATCATCCAGCACAGAACTCTGTGAGAAGTTCTGAGAACTCGGAAATCAAACCTGGCTTTCTAGGTCATTTTATAAAGGTGTATTTGTCAAGGATGAAGACAGAACATATTTTATCTAACAGTGTGTCAGCTTGATTTATAGCTTTAAAAATATTTAGACAGACAGTAGATGGGCCTCTGTGTTCTTGCCCCAGGCAGGCTTGTGTGAGACACAGAAAGATGAGGAGTGTGTCCCAGCACCGGCCTCAGAGCCCGGAATAGAACCTTCTTCGCCGCTTGTACTCAAGTTGGTGCGATGTCCACTCTATCAACAAGTGATTTTGTGTCTATTTTTGAGTTGTCCTAATGGAGGCGGGTACCTGAGTGTCCTCTACTTCTCCAGGGATTTGGTTACTTTATTTTGGGTTTTCATGGGAAAGACTGAGTCATGCCGAGCAGCTTTTAGTGCCTCTACATTTTATATACTGGTGAGCTGCTTTTGGTATTAATTTAAACTTTAAAATCTTCCTATTACTAATATGTACTAATTATTGTTATTTGTTCACTATCTGATTCCTTGGAGCTTTCAGTAGAGCTTTTCTTGGGTCTGTTATAAAAGTTTCCTCCACCATGGCCAGCCACAGCTGCCAAGTGGACACTCCCGGGCAAACCCATCCTGACTCCAGCCTGCAGTGGTGACGGAACAGGTGGCAGGGTCAGTCCGTTCTGAGGCCTGACCCTGGCCTCCCGCCCACTGCCCCTCCCTGCATCCTCCCTGCTGCTCTAGTGTCTCTTCCCTGAGTCCTTGGGCCTAGGCCAGAGGGTGTGGATCTTCTGGAAGCCTCTTCTGTGCTCCTGCCTTTGCCACTCTCCACACCCTGCCCCTGTGGAGAGAACAGGAATGTCCCTTTTACAGTCCTGACCAGAAGAATAAAAAGGTCCCCAAGACAGCTATTGTCTAGGAAGTTCCGGAGAGATGGCAGAACAAAGTGCCCCAGTTCTCTGAGATGGATGCTCAGGACCACAGTTCTCTGTGAACGGGACAGAAGAGAGAACGGTGGTTGAGAACGATGTGGGTCATTTGGTGGCACCTGACCTGGTGGGGAAAAGGGACTTTAACAAAGTTTTCTAAGGCTTATCTAATTTTCGTAAAGCATATCCTTGTATGTCATTTTTTTGCTTTAAGAAAAAATGCAAAAGGAGAGGGTTGCTGCCAATGGAACTGCAGGTGCGGGAGAGGAGTGAGCAGTAAGGCCCAGTCTCTCCCCCAGCTGCCCAGCTCCAGTATGCAGGGACTCTGACCAAGGAAAGGCTGGCTCTGGGCTGCTAGTTCCCACAACCCAATCTCCAGGGCTAGACTTGACAAACTGAACTTTCTAATCTGGCCCCAAAGGATCCAGAACGACTTGTCATTGGACCTTTACCTTCTGTCCCCCTCTCTACTTTCTGAAGTGGCATTTAAGAGATATCACATCTGGCTACTGCTTCCTCCCCATTTTCCTTTGAAGTTTCAGTGCTGCCATGTACGAGGAGCTTCTATTCTCAACTGCAGGATCGCAGTGAAGAACAAGTGTCTGAGGGTGGCTGAAGCAGCTCTGGGAATGGTGGGTGGGGAGGCACCGCAATGACAAAGTGGCCCTGTTCAGGTTCATGCGCCCAGGTCTCCTCTACCACAGCCTGTAAAAGACAACTCCTATATCCAGATTCACAATAAATAAATAACCAACCTCTCTCACTACTTTCATAGCTAACAGGCCCATCTAAAAGCATTAAGATCAAAAAGACAAGTGTTAAAAATTCTACTGAAAGCACCAGGAAGGAAGCAATAAGCACTGTAGTATCTACCCGCTTGACTAGCTAAGTAATAAATCAAGCACAGTTGCTGCCTTGGGTGCTCCCATCATCTCACCCATCGAACAAACTGGGCAGCTACCGCAGGCTGGCAGACACCTGAGAAACAAGACCCAACCCAAATGACTCTGACTTAGAAGCATCTCTGCATTCTCTTGGCTTTATCTATGACAATATCAGTGCAACTGATAGATAAACATTATGCTTTATAACAATCACAATAAAAGGGAGAAATGGAGTATGTTCCTGTTCAACAGGGCAAGTAATTCAACCTACATGGTGTACTTATGCAAGTTAAAACAACTAAAAGCAAAGCAGATTGAACCGTTATTTTGATCCTTAAATGAAAGCTGTAGGAAAAGAGAAATGTTGACAAAACTCAGGGCTGTTTCAGATTTACAGAGCAGCAAACAGCATTCACTTACACAGAATGAGGACAACAAAGATGAATTTCATGCACCCTAGAAATATTTATTGATACCTGAGTGTGCCACAGTCTTCTAAAGGCTGGGGATACCAAGGGAAGCTCAGATATCTTTGCTTCTATTGATGTACAATAGACAATAAACTCACAGACAAGAAAGTGTAAGAGTGTGCCAAATAATAGGAAGCAAAATAAAGCAGGGTGTGGGGGGTGAACAGCATGGGGTGGAAATGGGTGGATTGCTATTTTATTTGCAGTGTTTGATGTCCCGCTGACAAGATATTTGAAAGAAGTGTAGGAGCAAGGCTCAAGGACATTTGGGTGAGAACAATCCAGGGAGAGGCAGTGGCAACTTTCCTTGAGGCAGGAGCATGCCTGTCGTGTTCCCAGAAGAGCAAAGGACTAGTGTGTTTGAGGAAAATGAGTGAGGTGGTGAATGGGGTAAAATGAGATTAGAAAGTTAGCAAGTGGTCACATCGTGTAGTTTCTTGTACTCAAAAGGAACTGGGAAGGTAACAAAGAGTGATGAGCAGAGGGGTTACACATGAGATCTATTTACCAGGGTTGCTTTGTTAAGAACTGATGGTGGAGACAAGGATTAAAATCGGAAGACCACAGAAACCTCAGGCAATAGTCCAGAAGACAGATTATGGGAGGTTGGACCTGGGCAGGGTACTGGAGATGATGAGAAGTGGTTAGATTTCTGGATACATTTTGAAAGTAGAGTCAATAAGATTTCCTGACAGATGGGATATAAAATGAGATCAAAAGGAGTCAAGGGGAATGGTAAGGTTTTGGCATTAGCAACTGGCAGGATGGGGTTGCAATTGGCTGACATGGGAAAGACTCTGAGAGGAATAGATTTTGGGGTGGGGGGATTACAAGTACATTTTTGAACCTGTTAAGGCTGAGATATCAAGTAGGTAATCTAAATTATTAATCTGGACTTCATGGGAGAGATCCCAGCCAGAGGGGTCATCATCATTATTACAGACTCAGTGTTTGCATCCATCCAAATTCATATGTCGAAACCCTAACTCCCAATGTGATGGTATCTGGAGGTGCGGCCTTTGGGAGGTGACTAGATTTAGATGAGGATTTGAGGGTAGAGCCTCATGATGAGATTATTGCCTTTATAAGAAGACACACCAGAGACCTCCCTCCCTCCCTCCCTCCCTCCCTCCCTCCCCTCCTTCCCTCCTTCCCATGCACCAAGGAAAAGCCATGTGAGGACACAGTGAGAAGGTGGCCTTCTGCAAGCCAAGAAGAGAGGCATCACCAGAGGGTGATCATGCTGACACTGTGATCTTGGATTTCCAGCCTACAGAGCTATATGGAATTAAATTTCCGTTGTTTAAGCTACCAAGTCTGTGGTATTTTGTTATCACTGCCCACAATAATACAATCATATGGGTGATATTTGGTGCCATGGGACCAAAGTAGATTGATCACCTAGGCTCAAGAACAGATGAGGTCTGGGGGCTGAGAACAATGTTTATGGATGAGAAGGAACCAAGAGAGGTGATCAAGAAGGAGCTGTTAGGGCAGTAGGAAGAGAACTGAGAGGCAGAGGGGCCCAAGAAGCCAAGAGAAATAGGTGTCTTAAGGACAGGAAGTGGCCTGGTGAGTCAAGTGTTGGCAGATCAAGTGCAATAAGGGCTGATTAACTTGTGGAGGTCACTGGTGACCTTAACAAGAGCTGTTTCTATGGAATAGTGGGGTCGAAGTTCTGAATGGATAGGTTCAAGAGAAACTATAGGAGACGAACTGGAGACAGTGCCTACAGGCTGTCTTTCAAGTTATTTTGTCCTAAGGCAACAGTAGATGGAAGGAGATTTCATAAAATCTGGGAGCTTTAGCGAAAGCATTGAATAATCCAGTCTCAGAACAGTCCCAAACGATTGCTGAGGATTGACAGGCAAGTCAGATGAGACACCGCTTAAATGCCATCAGTTATAACAGAAATGTTTTTATGAGATTCAGATTTCTTTTTTCGAACCAAGCATTTTTATGGTATTGTTACAATCATAGTGGAAAATTATAACAAACATAAAATTGCACAGGATCTTTCTTTCAGAATTTTTCAGATACAAACAACTTTCTGTCACAGTGCTATCTGGCAACCCGGCAGGAACTAACCCGCCCTCGGCAACAATTTCTTTGTAAGGCACGTTTTGTACACAAAGTGGGGTTACACTCATGATCTTGGTGATATGCTTGGCCAGAAGCAAAAGCATCAATTTTCATTAGCAACTTCCTACTGATAATATCTAGTCTCCAAATTCCAAAGAAAAACTAAAAATTTTAATGTTCACAGCTAGGCTCAAGGAAACAAACTAGAGACTGTTTAAATGTGAAGTGTGATGCAAATTTTAAAAAATCACAGTGGAGTTTTAATTTTCCATTGTTTCTTTTCTCTGTCCCAGAATATGCTTGTCTAAGATCATTTAGTGATGCTTGCAAATATAATGGAAAATGGTGTCCCAATCTAAGAAAATCCTATGTTTGTATGCATATATACACAATTTTTATAGGCATATGTATGTATGTGTGTGTATGTGTGTATATATATATGTGTGTGTGTATCTATACACACATACACACATATACACACACATACTTTCTCAGACAAGCCAAAAGAAATTATTACTGTTGTGAAAGAATTCACCAAACACAACCTTTGGTGGTTATATCCAAATGAACTTTATCACAATTATAAATTATTTGACCAAGGGTCTTGGGAACATAAGTGCAATAAGGGGGATAAACCAATAAATTTAAAGTTAAAAGGCAAAGATTCTGTAATAATTCACAATATAAAAACAAATAACATTAAGGACCTCAAAACAGTATGCTTTCCTTGTGTTACAAAATACTTGCATATTTGTTACAACTTGTCTGTCTTTGTCATTGAGCATTAAGTTAGTATGTGGTTGCACACAGCAGGAAAAAAATTAAAATGTGTCTATTTGAATGGAAATATACTGATCAATTTGAGAGCAATTACTTTGACAGGAACGAATTTATTAATTAAAGTGTGGCCCATTTTACCTCAGTAGGTGGAATTTCAGCCTTAACTTAAAATCTGACATGTGCATCTTGCTGATATTTTTACTGACTTCAGTCTTATTGATACTGTTTTCAATACGTGGTTCCTCTCTTACACGGTAAATTAAAAAAAAAAAAAGGACACAATCGTGAGTCCTGTATGTGCCAGAAGGCACTTAGAATGCCTCATTCACAAGGAGAGAAAACAAACATGTGCACAGAGAACTCGAGAAACAGATACATTCAATACCCTGAAAAAAGAGTAGGAGGAAGAGAGATGTGACTTTTATGCTGAAAAACAAAATTCAGGGTTATCCAATTTCTAATTCCTGTGCCAAAGCTGCTGTTCTAGATTACCTCAGTCAAATCATTGAATTTTCTCAATTTGTTCATCTAAAAGTTCTATAAACCCTCTATTCCTCAAATACTATTGAATTCCTTTTGGCTATTTGACTTTCACTTAATTTAAGAGATGGAGCCTTGTGTAAATGCTACAGAGCACCTCCAAATGGTAAAATCAAAGTCCCTATTTCAACAAAGAAGAGCATGTACATAACTGTTATTGTAAATCAGGGGTCATTTCTGCTCAATCCCAAGTCTCCCCCATCCCCTGGGTGGGCAGTGCAGTGATCTGAGAGAATAAAGTAGGACGGTGTAGAGGTGGGCTCTAGTCAAACCGCTGGAAAAATGTGTGATCTTGGCCAAGTTAACTTTTTTTTTTTTTCAAAACAGCTCTATTTTGATAAAATAACGAACAATAAATTCTACACATTCATAATGCACAAATAAATTCTATACTTTAAAACTGCACAAATTAGATGAGTTCTAGTCTAAGCATATACCCATAACATTATCACCAAAATAAAGATAATGATCTATTTTCTGCCACTATAGAAACTTGGAAGGGATGTGATTCATTCTTTATAGGTGTGAGTACAAGAAATTTGCCCCCCATGAAATCTACTTTGTGGGATTTAATAAGTTAGTATATATAGAAGTGCTTTGGCAATTATAAACCATTATGTCACCTATTCCAGTTCATTAATTGACTTAACACCTATTTATTGAGTGTCTACTACATGTAGGCAACAAACTGAGAGCTTGTAAAACAGCAATGAATAAAACGAGATACCTGTTCTCATGGACCTTTTATGCTAATTGGGGAGAGACAGAGACATGTCAATAAACAAATGAGCATATACTATGTCAGGTGATAATTAGTCTACTGTATGGGAATTAAGCAGGTTAGAGTAAGCCTAACAGGAAGGAAAAAGATATTTCAGAACGTATGTACAGAGAAGTCCATTTCAGGTAAAATGACATTTAAATAAAGACTGAATGAAGGAAAAGCCACTCTTCCCATAGATGTCTAGGAAGAGAAATTTTCAGGCAAAGGAAACAAAAAGCATGAAGGTTTTGACAAGCAAAAAACTAAGCTGTTAAAGGAACTACCAAGATACCAGTAGCTAGAGCAGAGGGGTGAGGAGAGGGCAACAGGAGCTGAGGCCCCATGGCAGATGGGCTTGTACCATCTTGTACTCTCTGGCAAAACACTGACTCCAAAATAGGGCTGGCTGGGTATGAATAATTCAGAGCACCACGGACACGACTGCCTGTTTGTTGGTGAACCCTTTACTTCTGGCATTTTCCTTATGGTTTTCCTTGTTAAAAGAGTAGCTGTCTTCTCACTATTAAGTGTACAAAATGAATTAATGGTCTTCTCACTATTAAGTGTACAAAATGAATTTTGTTGTCACTAAGAATTTGTGGGAGCTTCAGTCATGACAGTAGCATAGCTAAATGTAGTACTTGCATCCTCCTACAAGCAAATCAAAATTGCACCTAACTACAGCCCTGACCATTGTTGTGTCTCAGTTGGTTGGGCATCATCCCGCAAGGCAAAAGGGCACATGCCTGGGTTGTGGGTTCGGTTCCTGGTTGGGGCATGTATAGAAGGCAACTGATCAGTGTTTCTCTCCTTCTCTTACTCCTACCCTTCTGCTCTCTGAAAAAAAAATACAACTAAACTACAGAACAATCATCAAGAACCACTCTACCTGCTATAAGTAAGGATATAAAAAAGAATCCACCAAATCACCCAGAGACAGGTAAGAGGGGTGGAGACACAGAACAGCGGGTTCCACGTCCATTGTGGCAGTTAAAACTTGGGAGGGATATCTAGACTCTGTGGGTTCCCCATAAGAAGCGAGGAGTCCCAGCCCCATACTAGGTTCCCCAGCCCAGGGTTCCAGTGCCAGGAACAGCAGTCCCCATAAATCTTGCCTATGAAAACCAGCAGAGATTTGGGGTAAGATCCAAGGGCTACTGGAATCCTAAGCACTTCTCTTAAAGGACCTATACATGGACTTACTCAAACTCACCTATCTGAGCTCCTGCACTGGGGCCTCAGGGATATAAGGGGGAGAACTGAATAGTGTGACATTGAAGTGATAGCTGGAGGAGCATCTTTCTCCCAGACAGAGGTGTTGACAGAGGCCATTGTTCCTTTGTGAGCCCTCCCTCACCCCACAGAACCAGCAGGCAGGCGCTGTATCTGAATCTCCATCAACCTGGCTAACAGTAATTGCCCTGTTCTGGTGATTCCCTCAGACCCCACTCTACCCAACTTGTGGGTCCACTCAAGCCATTTTAAGGGGCTTTCCTATATAAATGTCCTATCTTGGTTCATGCTTTAAACTTTCCTAATATCTCACAAAAGAGCAGCATCGGGCCTCTGTGTACCCTGTGCCTCTCACTAAGTGGCCCAAGGCCTGGCACTAGTGACAGCCATTCTCAGTTAGCAGTTTGGCCTCTATTAGGCACCGCCAAACCTGGCACAAGTAGTAGCCATCTGCAGATCATTCTGTAGCTTGTGCTGGGTGGCCCCAGGAAGGGCACAGGTGGAGGCTAACCTTGGCTTGCACCTCTTGGGAGGTTCCAGAGCCAGTGTACCTGGTGAACAGCTTCAGATGGTGACAAAGTACCTCCATGAGGACACACTCAAAAGCCAGACTCAGAGGGCACCTGAGTCCTGCTGAAGCAAGTCCTGCTCCCTGGGATTGGTCCCTTGCACAGCTGATCCTTCATGGTTGTGGTGGCCAGTTCTTGTGGCAGATTGGTGTGGGGATAAGTCCCTTCCCTTAATGTGCCAAGAGGCTCAACTACAAGAGGAGGGTGCACACAGCCCACATGGTGGGGCATACCTAAAGTGCCCAGTTCTGGTGACCAGGGAGCTGCACCACTGGGCTCTACAGGACACTTACCACATAAAGCTATGCTACCAAGAGAGATGTAACAGCTCTACACAATACATAGAAAAAAAGCACAAGGAGGCAGCCAAAATGAGGAGACAAAGAAACATGTCCCAAATGAAAGAACAGAACAATATTCCAAAAAAAGAACTAAACAAAATGAAGACAAGCAATCTATTAGATGAAGAATTCAAAACACTGATTTTAAAGATACTTAATGAACTTAGGGAAGAGTAGATGAACTTAGTGAAAACTTCAACACAGAGATCAGAAACATAAAAATGGAGATAGTAAACATAAATCACACATCAGAAAAAGAAAACATAAAAAAGAACCAATCAGAAATGAAGAATACATTACAAAAAATAAAGAGAATACTTTAAGGAGATTCTGGGACAACTTCAAGTGTATCAACATTCGAATCATGGGGGTGTGAGAAGGAAAAAAGAGAGAGAGCAAGAAACTGAAAACCTTTCTGAAAAAATAATGACAGAAAAATTTCCTAACCTTTTAAAGGAAATAGATATACAAGTCCAGGAAATACAAAGAGTTGCAAACAAGATGAACCCAAAGAGGCCCACACTAAGCCACATTATACCAAAAATGCCAAAGGTTAAAGACAAAGAGAATCTTAAAAGCAGCCAGATAAAAGTAGTTGGTTACCTACAAGGGAGCTCCCATAGACTGTCAGCTGATTTCTCAACAGAAAATTTGCAGGCCAGAGGGATTGGCAAGAAATATTCAAAGTGATGAGAAACAAGGATCTACAACCAAGATTACTCTACCAAATGAAACTATCATTTAGAATCAAAGGACAGATAAGGAGCTTCTCAGACAAGAAAAGGCTAAAAAAGTTCATCATCACCAAATTGGCATTACAAGAAAAGTTAAAGGATCTTCTTTAAGAAGAAAAACAAAGGATAAAAAATATAAATAAAATAGGAACAAATTCATCTCTAACAACAATAACTTCAAATGCAAATAGGATTAAATGCTTCAATCAAAAGGCATACGGTGGCTGAATAGATAACAAAACAGAACCCTTACATATAGGTGCTGGCAAAAGTAGGCTTACAGTTGTGAGTATGCAAAACAGTTTATTCTTATATTGTTATTTATTATTATTGTATTATTTATTTGTATTACAACAATAAACCTCCTTTGCCCATCCCTGTATGCTGTCTGCAAGAAACTCACTTCAGATTGCCACATAAAGACTGAAAGTAAAGAGACAGAGAAAGGTATTTCATGAAAATGGAAACAAAAAAATCTATGGTAGCAATACTTATACCAGACAAAACAGACTATAACAAAGGCTATCACAAGAGCCAAAGAATTACCGAACAATTTCACTTGCGGGTATTTATCTGAAGAAATACAAAACACTAAATTGAAAAGACATATGTTCACTGCAGTGTTATTTACAATAGTCAAGATATGAAAGCAACCTAATTGTCCATCAATAGATAAATGGATAAAGAAATGGTGCATATATACAATAGAATATGACTCAGCCATAAAAAAAGAATGAAATCTTGCCCTCTGCAACAATGGACCTAGAGGGTACTGTGCTGAATGAAATAAGTCAGACAGGGAAAGATAATGCTATGATTTCACTTACTTGTGGAATCCAAAACACAAAAGAAACAAACAAGTAGAACAGAAACAGATTCATAGACACAAAGAACATTTTGACAGTTACCAGATGGGAGGGGATTAGTGACAAGGTGAAGGGATTAAGAAGTACAAACTGGTAGTTCAGAATTGTCACGGGAATGTGAAGTAGAGCACAGGGAATGTAGTCCATGATATTGTAATAACTCTGTATGCTGTCAGATGGGTACTAGATTTATCAAGGTATCACTTCATAAGTTATATAAATGTCTAATCACTATGTTGTACACCTGTTGTACACCAATATTAAACTAATATAATATTGTACATCAACTATAACTGAAAAATTTAAAAAAATTATTTAAAAAAATAAGCCAGTCAGAGAAAGACAAGTACCATATGATTTCACTCACATGTGGAATCTAATGAACGAAATGAACTAACAAGCAAAACAGAAAGAGACTTATAGAAAGAGAGCAGGCTGACAGTTCAAGGGATGGGGCTGGAGGGGTGTGGTGGGGCGAAGGAATTGAGCAAAAAAGGAAAAAAAGAAAGAACTCATGAACGTGAACAAGAGTGAGGTGACTGGGGGGAGTAGGGACAGTGGGTGGAGGTGGAAGAGGGTCTAAGGGGAATTAATGGTGATGAGAAACATAAAAAATAAATTAAATGTTAAAAAAAAAACAATTTCTGACAATAGCCTGCTTTTCACCGCCATTTCTCTAGTGCCTGTCTTCCTCTCAGATCTCCTGGGAAATGGGTCAGGATTTAATGGGTGAGGAAATTGAGGCCGAAGAAGAAGAAATTTCCCCAGGGTCTCCAAGTTATTCCATGACAGCTGGGACGTCACGCTGGCTCAGAATGGTCCTGATGTTTTGATAGAAGGCTCTGAGCTCAGCCCGACAGGTGCTTTTGTTGTTTCATTAGATGAAATTATTGGGAACCAGTTGGGCAAACACTATGACTGTAGAGTTTGAGGCTACATTTTGCCTAATGCTCTGTTTGGGTATATTTCAATACTTCCTGCCAATGTGGAAATCTGTACACATTAAGGAAACTTCGATTGTTCAACAATACACCTGATTATAATTCTAACTTCAGGAGGCAGCGCATTTCAAATTTTTCCTAGTACAATTGCTATACTCACCCTAAGTACAACAGATGAGGCATAAAATCTTTTATGAGCTAGTAAATAGAAGCTTCTGCTGCAAGATAAAAGTACTGCTTCTTTCAATCCCATAACATGGAGAGCTGTAGTCATTTGTTCCAGGCTAAAAGGAGATAAAAGTCTGATAGACTAGAGACTAATCCTCAGGTTTCTTTTATTCTAAACTGTCAACACACAAGTGACTGAGCCCTAACATCTCTTTCCTACAGACCCACTGCCAATGTGTGTGCATTCCCCTGCATGCTCTGTGAATACGTGTGTGGGAAAATGCATCTTAACATACCTGGGTTTCAAGATCATTTTAGAATCAGAAGAAACAGACTTACAAATGGAAAATTAACCAATAGTTCAAGAGACTTATGCTTTTTCTTTCATGTTTAAAATATCACCTCCTTTTCCTCATCCACACAGGATGAGGCAAAATTTTATTTCTATGCTCGTTGTTTTACTGAATAAACATGAAATTTGAATGTTAATTGATGCTTTTCATTCTTCCAGGTAACACACCTAGTTGAAAGCTGCCCATGAAATACAGCTTCACAATGATGGTTTACAGCTGATACAGGAAGAGAGGCTATGAAAGCTTTCTGTATGGCACTAAGTTTGGCCCTTGTTTGGCCCATGAAATAAAACACAAAGGATAGATATGAAAGCTTTTTATTTTACCCATAGCTTGTTGATGATTCATATCTCATTTCCAGAAAGGAAAAATATTTCATCTTTGAAACACTGAAGGCATTACACTTAGAAAATTAATTTATTTAAATATTAGTTTTGCCCAGGAGGGCATTCTGGAGTTAAAAAGCCACAGGTTTGGGTGTCAGGGTATTCTAGGTTCAAGTCCTAGCTCACCACTTGCTGCTATGACCATTTATGTTACTCAATCCTATTTGGCCTCTGTTTCTTCATCAAGGAAAAGCAGATAAAACCACCTCCTTTCAGGATTATGGTAGGAACTTGTGATGTCAGTACGTTTCCAAACACAGCAGATGCTCAGTATATGATTTTAGTATGAATTAAAGTAATACTGGTTGATTTAAATGCAATTGTACCTTTTTATCTTAAATATATTTCAAACACATGGTTTCTATCCTCCTCCCAGACAATGAGTGAATTTTAGAATGAATACTTTTAAAACTCTGATCATCTTCTTTGGTCTTATATTGTATCTACCTGTTATTTTTATTTCATCTTGCTTTTAACTCCCTTAAGTGATTTATAATGATGGATGCTTATTTAGATTTTCTGAAGAACATTTATTTTATCACCATCACTTCACACACTTCACTCTTCCCTCCTAAGTTTAACATACTTCTTAGTAAAATATATATTTACCTTTTTATTTTGAAATAATTATAGATTCCCAGAAAGTTGCAAAGAAACCTACAGGGAGGTTCTATGCACCCTACCCCCCGCTTCCACCAATGCTGACATCTTGCATAACTATCTACAATAACAAAGTCAGGTCATTGAAATTTGCGTGACCCACAGAGCCTATTCAGATCTATACATGCACTCGTGAGTATGTGTGTGTGCTTCTAGGAAATTTAACGCTCTGTAACTACTACCCAATCACACAATATATTATTGTGCCATCATAACAAGGCTCCTTCATGCTGTCCCTTTGGAATCAATACCCTCCCACACCCTTATTAATTTCTAATCTGTTGTCCATTTCTTTAATTTTATTTTAATAATGTTTTATATTAATGGAAGAGTACCTTTAGAGATGGGTGCTTTTTGTTCACTCTGCATGATCCCTTCAGGTACATCTAAGCTGTTGTATAATATTAACAGTTTGTCCCATTTTTTTTGCTGTGGTATTCCAGGGTATGGACGGACCACATTTTGTTTAAGTGTTTATCCACTGAACAGTATTTGGAGAGTTTCCAGCTTTTAGTTAACACAAACAGAGCAGCTATGAACTTTCATGAACAAGTGTCTGGGTGAATAGAAGTTTTTGCTTTCCTCAGATAAATAACAAAGAGTATAACCGTTGAGTCATAAGATAAGTCCATTTTTCAGTTTTAGAAGAAATTATAAAACTATTTTCGCCCTGGCTGGCGTAGCTCAGTGGATTGAGCGCGGGCTGTGAACCAGGCATTGCAGGTTCAATTCCCAGTCAGGGCACATGCCTAGGTTGCAGGCCATGTCCCCTAGCAACCGCACATTGATGTTTCTCTCTCTCTCCCTCTCTAAAAATAAATAAATAAAATCCCCCCCCAAAAAAATTCTCCTTTAAAAAAAAAAAAACTATTTTCCAGAGTGGATGCACCATTTTACATTCCAATGAGCAATGTATGAGTGACCCAGTTTCTCTGCATCTTTGCCAGAACTGGCATTAAAATTATTTTTATTTTAACCATCCTGATGTGTGTAGTGATATCTGATTGTGATTTAAACCTGCATTTTCCAAAAGGCTAATGATGAACACATTTTCATTTGCTTATTTACTATCTGTACATCCACCTTAGTGAAATGTATTGTACTGTAATTTGTCCATTTGCTAAATAGATTGTTTGATGTTTCACTACTGAGTTCTGAGAGTTATATATCTATTCTATATACCAGTCCTTTTTTGGTTATGTGACTACAAATAATTTTCTCCCCGACTATGACTTTTCTTTCATGCTCTTAATAGGGTCTGCTCGGGATAGGCCCATTTTACCATTTCTCCTTCTATGGATCATGCTTTTGGTGTCATGTGTAAAAACTCTTCACAAGTTCAAAGTCCTAAAACACATCTTCTATTTTTTTACCAAAAAGTTGTAAATTTTTTTTATTTTTCCTTTAAGTCATTAATCTATTTGGGGTTAATTTTTTAACAGAGTATGAGACAAGTTCAAGTTCTGGGGTTTTTGCCTTCAGGGCATCATTTGTTGAAAAAGCTCTCTTCCATTGAACTGCATTGGAATTTTGTCAAAAATCTGTTGGGCATAATTGTGTGGATGTATTTCTGGAATCTCTATCCTGTTCATTGCTCTATGTGGCTATCCTTCTGCCCATACTCCACCATACTGATTACTGCAGCTCTACAGTTGGTCTTGAAATCAGGTGTATCCTCCCATTTTATTCTTCTTTGTAAATATTTTTGGATGTCCTAGTTCCTTTGCCTTTTACATAAATTTTAGAATAAGCTTGCTAATGTTTATTAAAAAATAGTTGCTGTGATTTTGAAAGGTATTATTTTAAACCTATAGATCAATTTAGGGAGAAATAACATTTTTACTTTGTTGAGTCACCCAACCAAGTAGGTCTTGATTTGTTTTACCAGCACATTGTAATTTTCAGCACACAAATCCTACACATGTTCTATTAGATTTATACCTAAGTATTTCATATTCTTTGGGGAGATACATATATATATATATATATATATATATATATATATATATATATGTATATGGGCTTCTAGTTGTTCACTATTAGAATATAAACATGGCATTGATTTTGTGTGTTGATTTTATATCCTGTAACTTTTTTTTTTTTTTCTTTTAGGTGTTTTCTTTGGGATTTTCAATGTAGATAAGGTCATCAGAAAAGAGAAAAATTTCTTTCTTTTTTCCCAAATGGCATGATTTTTATTTTCCTTTTCCTGTCTACTGTACTGACTAGAACTTTCAGAATTATCTTGAATAAGAGATGTGAGATTATACATTTCTGCTTTGTTCCCAGTCTTACAGGGTAAGTATTCAAGCTCTCACCATTAAGTATAATGTTGGCTGTAGACTTTGTATAGATGCTCTTTATGAGATGAGGCAGTTCCACTCTATTCCTAGTGTGCTAAGAGTTTTTTCTTAATTATAAATGGGTGCAATCAATATAATCATGTTTTTTTTTTTTTCTTGAGCAGGTCAATGTGATAGATTACATTGACTGAAATTTCAAATATTGAACTAGCCTTGCATATGTGGGATAAATTACTTAGTTATAATACATTATTATTCCTTTTATACAGTATTAAATTTAATTTGCTAATATTTTGCTGAGGACTTTGTGTGAAATACATATTCTACTAGTTCTTCCAGCTGGAGTCTGTGAATGCCAAATACTCTTAATCTTGTTTCTCCAAAAATGTCTTCTTTTGGCTCTCAATCTTAACTAACAATTTTGCTGGTTTAAGAAGCATTAGTTGAAAGTGATTTTTCCCCCAGAATTTTTAAGATATGATTCCATTGTTTTCTGACTTCTTTGCTTATAAAAATATGTTATCATCAAATTTTCTTTTCTTTATACATAACCTGTCCTTTCTCTCTGCCTGCTTTTAAGATTTTTCTTTGATATTTCATGTTTTAAAGCTTCTCCGCGGTGGGCCTAAGTGTGGATATTATTTTAAATTTTTCTTGGGATTTTGTGCTGTGTTTCAGCCTTGAAGCTCAGGTCTGTCTTCGGTTCTAGAAAAGGTCTCATCAGTTTTATCTTCTGTTATTGTCTTTCTCCAGCTATTTTTAGTCTTGTGTTCGGGAATTCCTATTAGACACAGGTGGTCTTGGTCACCTTACCTGTCTCTGAATTGCCCTTTCATGCTTTTAAAAACTTTCTCTACAGACCGTGCGATTTCCTAAGATTCGTATTCTCGTTGCTGACCTCCCTCCTCAGATGAATAACCTGCTCCAGAAGTGCCAGTGATCTTGATCAGTTCGATGTAAATGTAAGTAAGGGATTGCCATGGTTGCCACTAGTGTTAGTCCACAAATATTCTAGTTTTTCTTTAAGCATATTGTTGGCTTGTACTTTCTTGTCCCATTTAAAGCAGAGCACGGCCTTGTGACTTCTTTTAACTGAAATATCTCTGCTTGCTTTAAGAGCCAGAGGAGAATTTGTCACACTCCCTTTATCCAGCTCCAGTGACATGTTGAATGAAGCTTCTATCATCATGGGTTCCTGAGTGGCTATGACAGGTAGACATACCTGCCAACCTGCACTGGACATACAATTTGACTAAGAAACAGGTTGGTTGTGACAAATGCCACTGAGATTTGGGGGTTGTTTGTTACTGCAGCATTATCTACCTATGCTGACTGATATACTTGGAGATCTTCCCCAAATGCAGGTATCGTGAGTTCAGACTCCATCCCTGTGCATGGCTTATGGTTTCTTCCAGATGACTTTCTTTTCCATCCAATGCCTGGGTCAGAAGGACAAGTTATTTGCTGCTTTCCTTGGCTGTGAGTAAGGTCTTCCCCTGCTCACATCCCATTTTATTAAATGACCAGGCCATTTTTGCAGGGGGTTATTAGTCCATCTTTCTGTTCATTTTCCTCTTGCTATGTAAGTATTAGTCCTAGCCCAAAGGCCTGGGACCAATACCCACTTCTGAAATATACATATTCACTGCCATTTCCATTGTTATAGTCTTCTGGATATTCCCTTTCCTTTCTTTCAAACTCAGTCATATATTTATTTTTTGTTGTTATTATATTTTGTCCTGTGTTCCTACGTGTTTGTAATAAGGAGGAGACTATTGGCACTCTAAGCTTCTTCACCCTGACATATTGCTAGAAATCTGCCCATCATTCTTCCTTCAAAGCATAATTTCTGTATTTCCTGGGTTCTTTCTGAAGCATTATCCACATTCAACTTAACACCAGCTGTCTACAATCTGGGTTGCCTGGGTCGTCGTACTCTTAGCGCTGGTGATTAGAGGACTTGAAAGACATAGATCTACAAACACAGTGGAAGGTGGAAAGGATGTTAAAATTTAGAGACAAAGTTTAACAGTCAAATAGAGAGGGGATATCATGGATGGGGCCAGTTACCTTACAGGGAAATTTCCAGAAACAATTTAGCCTAAAATGTGATTTAAAGGCATGTGACTGATGAAAGTAAAGACTATCAAAACTCAGCCAGCCTAAAATGTAATTACTGTAAAATTAACTATAAACTCAGCAAAAAAATTATAATAGTGTGAAAAGGCAATGATGGGGTATTTATTTTGAATTAGGGGAAACTGAGGTGATATGTCTGAATTAACTCCACAGGTAAATAGAATAAGTTAGAAGCAATAAATCTCAAATGGGAATTGTATTTAACATTTTGATGTAATGTTTCTAAATGAAATTCATGTCTTACCTTTGAAAACAAAATATAATTGCTGTTTTAATTTATAACTCAGGCCATCACTGTGAACATCAGTTAGTTGACGGAGTAATTACTATACACCAGGCACCATATTAAAAACAGTACCTATATGATCTCAGTTGTAGGTAGTAGGTATTTATGGAGGGAACTCACAGACTAATTAACTTGCCCAAAGTCACACAGCAGGTAAGTAATGGAGTCCAAATGAGGTGACTCTAATCACTATACCAGCTGTTTCTGTTACACTCAGTACCCTTTTGGGTGGAGGGCAGAGGGAGGGGGTACGTAGCTACAGGTATGGATGGCCTGTGACATGGGTGGGTAAGTACTGCAGAGAGAAGTACAGCACTGAGGTTCCGGATCAGCTTCTAGAGGGGGTTGAGAAATCAATACATGGAGCCATTATTCTGGTTCTGCCCTCATAAAAAATCTGCCCTCCTTTTGAATAGTCAGACTGCTTTTCATCCCTCAAAACCCAATTAAATGCTACTTTTCATTAAAACATTCCAACTTTTCCAAACTGGAATTTCTTTCTTCTCTGTTCAGTACAGTATAGCAGTTTAGCACGTAGACTCTGGAGACAGACTGCCAGGGCTCAAATCCTGCCTTTGCTGCTCAGCGTGTTAGGTACATTCTGTCATAAAGTGAGTATGCTTAGGAAACGTTAGCTACTATGACAGCATTTATGTTTTCTTATATATATACCTCCTTCGTTAGAACACAATTCTTGGATGGCAGGGGCCAATCTCACTCTAATTTCATAACACATACAGAATCCAAATTCTTCTGCCTGCATCCACTGCTAACATCCTCGCCTCCCTAGATTATCTTAAGACTCCTTACTGGCTTCACGGCTTCTGTCCATGGCTTTTTGGTTTGTGCCAAACCCAGCAGCCAGCATATAATCCTCATAACAGAAGTGATGCCACTGCTCTTAACTGTGCCAAATAGTCATTCCCATTCCATGTGGCCAGCACAGCCCAAGTCTCTGCTGTTGGAACAGCCTTATATCATTCTCTCCGATCTTAGTTCTTACTCCTCTGTTACTGTGCAACTCCAACCACAGTGGTCTCCTTGCTGCTCCCTGAATGTGCAAGGCATGCTTTTGCTCAGAGCCTTTGCACTGGCTGTTCTCCCTGCCTGGAAGTCTCCCAGATAGCTGTGTGGCTTATGTCTTCACACGTCCCAAGTCATGGCTCAAATGCCATGTTCTCAGTGCTGCTGTCCATTATTTTAAAAATGAGACACCTCTCCTACCTTTATCCCTGTACCCACCCTTCCCTTATTCAATTTTTCTCCACTGCACTTATACCATCTATTATATATTTTATTTATCATATGGCACCACAATGGAATAAAAGCTCCAGATCATCAGAAGTTTGTGACTTTTTTTAAAATTGTACCTAAGACTATTTTAGTAGGAACTCAGTAAGTATTCATTAAAATAATGATTTTCTTTCTTCCCACCTGATGTAGCACCATGTACATTGTAGGTATTTAATATATATTTGTTAAATTGAACTCTTTTACTCTCAAAAAGGTTCCTATGTTACTTGGCTCATTTTTTTTTTAAAGATTTCATTTATTTACTTTTAGAAAGAGAAGAAGAGAGGGAGAAAGAAAGGGAGGGCAACAACAATGTGTGAGAGATACATTGACTGGTTGCCTCTCACCAGCTTCCAACTGGGGGCCTGGCCCACAACCCTGGCATGTGCCTTGACAGGGAATCCAATCGGTGACCTTTCAGTTAGCAGGTCAGTGCTCAATCCACTGAGCCACACCAGCCAAGGCATTATGTGGCCTTTATAAAGGCAAATGGGAGCATAGGAAATACATAACCTGAGAATTAGGCAAAACCAATTACTAAATCAAAGTACAAAATATGTTGTCCCAAGGGAACTTTTTCCCCCAGGAAATCTTCAGCTGCACTGTCCTGGTCTATTTGCCTCTGCCTTGTCAACACAAGAAGGAATAGCAACATCTGGGTGTTAACTGACCATGAATAGGGTAGAATTCCCTGGGGCAGACAAGGACAGGAGTTTGGTGGGAGAAGTCCCTGAATTCTGGAAATTGGTATGTGGTATAGAGAGGTGGGAAGTCACATAGAAAGGTCAGCCACTTTTTTATTGTTGAGTCTGCCTATGTTTCTAAGTGTGTCAAGCTGAGAGATGAGGTGGCCGATAAAAGTAGTTCAGAGATCCTTGTCTTGGCCAGGTAGCTCTATTGGTTAGAGTGTCACCTGTGATACCCAAGGCTGTGGGTTTGATCCCAGGTCAGGGCACATAATGAATCAACAAATGAGTCCATATAAATAAGTAGATAAAAAAATCAATGTTTCTCCCTGTCTCTTTTCCTTCCTTTCTCTAAAAATCAATCATTAAAAAAAAATTACCAAAAAGAAAAAGTACTTCAGAGATCAAACAGGGGTCAAAAGTAAGAACAAAGGCAAGACAGACTGAGGTGAGCAGGGTCCTGCTGGTCACGTGCACTGGGATTAAACACTCTAGTTCAAGGACATGACGAAGGCCAGACACTTGAGCTCTCCTTACTTTTCTGCCAAAGTAGGACTACTTTCCATCCCCCATTGGAGGCTGGTTAAAATGCCCTCATGTGGTGCTGCATTGTAATAACACTTTAAATCTTTCCTAGGGAAT